>CM069931.1:15762960-16425368 GCA_036172225.1 Cryptocoryne crispatula var. balansae | reverse complement strand
TACCACACGGATTTAAATTCTCGTTCATACAATGTCCCGGTTGGTCAGGGGTTCGGCACTGACTGTCAACCCCTAAGTATTCCAACTCTATGAAATCTTGTACTCAGGAATGGATCAACTGGAAAACTCCTTTTCCAATTATCCTATCTACCTTGGCCAAGGATTTAGAGTACTATCTGATAGGACATTCTCTCTCTCCTACCGAGAGTGAACGATCCCCTATTGTCCGCTCAATTGCCTCCATCGGGTTTTCCATATACCCAATCCATTAACTATATAGGACCACAATCCTAAGTGATCCATCAGTCAATAGTCAAAGTACATAGTACGCCTGGCAAGACATCTTTGGCGACTCAGGTCAAAAATCTAACCGTGCTATTGAGATGTAAGAATAACCTGATAGACAGTTCGGTAAGATACCGATCAGGTTTTCTTAAATTGGTCAGTTCAGTGAACTCATTCCACTAATGAGCACCTGTGTGTGTATCTCAGTGTCCCCACACTGATGACTAATGAGATATGTCATTCTCATCATATGAGAAGACATCACACACACTAGTCTATCCGGATTCTTAATGTCCCGTCTCAAGGATCCTATGACTAAGAACATTTAGATCACATACCTCTAGATGATCGATCTCATTATAATGATCTCATCATGATTCAATCATCATTGCATGTGATCAAGGACTTCATTACGATATACGCTTCTAATAAAAGCTAGTAACGAAGTTTTGCCTCTTTAATTGAATGAGATATTTCTAGAAATGTCGAATCATATCGTATATGATTGGCTTGTATGGCATACATTTCTATCAGCTACTAATGCCAATCACTAAAATTTGACCATTCAATGTAGGAAACATAAACAAATGATAATGCAATAAAGGAGTTAGCTGAAGAAGCCATGATTAACCTCACGTTACTATTATGATGCAGATAAAATATCAAGATTAATCATAGCAAGGATTGATAATATCATGACAACATATAATGCATGATGAATAATTTATAATGCTATAAAAATTCATTTTAATTTAACAATTAATGAAGAATGCATGAAGGTGGAGATACCTTACCTTTGGGTAAAAGATTACTATGCCTAAGTAATTTTGGTTAATTATTGATCCCATTCCATATATTGAATTAAAGACACATTGGAGCATAACCTTAATTAAATAGTCCTTAATGTAATCTTCGATCACGAGAGAGTAGCCATCATTATCTCAAAAAATTAATAAATTTAAGTACTAACATGGTCTATATCCTTCAAGGTAAATAGAAATTTGAAAGAGACACAAAATTATCGATTTACAAAATTTCTCATTAATAATATTCATGCAATGAACTAAAGACATCTTTTGAATGATCTTTTAATTCAATAAACAATAATGTAATATTTTTTATAAGAGCTTAGCCGTAATTCTTTCAATTAATAACTTCAAGTCCTAAGATGATTCTAAACCATTCGAGATAACTAGAAACATAAAATAACCTAATTTTTTGAATTTTAAATTTATAAAATTGACAACATGATAATCTTTTAATCTTACACTTAAAATCCAAACAATAATAACAAGGGCATGAACACAATCACGAAGGCATAAAGTTCATATGCAATTTCAATACATAGTATTCCGTGAACTTTAATGTTGCATGATCTCTACTTAAAAAAATACAGCAATTAATATATTTAAATTTTAATTAATTGACAATCTGTATGAATTTAAAACTTTGTGCACAACATAAAATAATATATATACAATAATTTTTTTTACCGTGTAAAACTATTATCACAGTAAATATTTCATGACAAGATGTCAATCAATCCCTTTTATCATGTGTTTTATTAATTTCATGATTTAAACTATTAATGGGCCTAATAGCAACACTAATAAGACTCAAAACCTACAATTATGATTTCTATAAAACAAGGTATGCAACAATAGAAATATTCTAGCATAAATATACAAGAACATGTGGGTATAACTGTAATTTACTTAAGTTTTGGATCCAACTTTACTGGATCATAATCTTAAATATGGATCCCAAAGACCTTAATGGATCCAATGGCATTTTTTTAATAAGTTTTCACTTTCCCTCACCCAACGCTGATGGTTTCTCTCTTACAGAATAACCTTAATGGACCCAAAAAATCTTAATGGATCTGTTCAGCAAGGGGAAGTGCCGATTTCCCAATTTTGTGTCTAATTTTGTTCACTGTTGACACATCAAATTGACCTAATTATGGAGTTTAGAATTCTTGTTTTCATATATAGCATTTGATATTTTAGCCAAACAAACCAAGTTTTTGCCAATCAACTCAAAGTAGGGATACAAGGTGAAGGCTCCTAGGCCAAGGGTGCCTGGCACCTCGGTGGTAGGGAACTTCCACTTGGCGAGAATTTTTCTGCTCTTCTTGACCAGATCCACTTGTTCTCCTAGTGAATGTACTTGAAATGCCCTATCTATATGGTGCTTCTAGTTGATGGAACCACAAGCAGAGGAGTTAACTTTTGGCTAAACAGCCAAGATGTTCATGCATTTATTATGACGTCGACTAGAAGTGCCCCATCTCTAGGGTGCTTCCAATTGACGGACCCCGAGTGGTGGAATTGATTGTTTGAATAGTGATGGTCAGCGAGGATGTCAGCAAATTAATGTGCCTCTCAAGTAGAGGCACCCTACCGATGGGGCATTTTTTGGTGTAAGTTATTTAGACATAGATTCACATAGCTTTTAGCACATCTACATTAAATTGGGGTATGTGTGCTCCACCAACAAGGCATCTGGAGCCCCGATGCCTCTAGTTGTCAAGTGTCACATATGTTTTTTTTAGAAAATAGCCTGAACTAGGGGTATCCCTCTATAAAAGTAGAGGTCCCCCAATGTCCTAAAGGTTCCAAGATTGATTCCCATGTCCATTTTCATTCAAACCTCTTGTGAACCTGTCTAAAAGGTCCCAAACTCCTTGTATGTTGTTCTACACTATTACACACAGAACCACACCAATCCACACTATTCCACTATGTTTTAGACCTTTAGGCGGCAATTCCATTAATCCTTGATATGAGGAGAGGTTCAAGGAGCTTCCTTGACACCCCCATGTTTGTGACAACCCCATAGACGAGAAAGGAGCCAATCTCTTGCGACACCCAATCTTGCAACTATTAGTGCCCCATCCCCAAGGCGCCAAGCACCCTTTCTATAGGGCACGTCCATCATGATGTTCAAAAACTCAATTTTTCTGAGTTTCAACCTATTCTCCACTCTTTTCTTTGTATCCATCATCATTTTACATGTACTTAAGTATATAGAGTTCATCTCATATCTCTGAAAACACCAAAAATAGAGGTTGAGAGCTAGTCCCAACCTAGTTAGTTCCTTTCCTTTTGTCATTTTATACTCGTTTTGTTTACGGATGTTCCACACTTCAATTAGTTATAATCTATCTTCATCTCTTTCTTGTTTTCATTCGAACATTACAAGAAGAATTGTTTGGAGTTGGCTATGCTCACCCTAACTGGCTAAAACAAATGAGAATGTCTTAAACTTCTTTTCTTAGGTCATCTGAATGAAAGAAAGTTAGAACTTACATTGCATTTTTTCCTCACACGCATGCAAGTCAACATTTCATGTGGTTCCTAGTAACCATATTCATCTTCTCTCCGATCTCTTCTATATCACCCCCTACACACTCCAACTGTTAACATTTGACAAAATGTAAAATGTGCCAAACTAACTCTTCAGTGTCTAGGTGGTGTCGAGGACCAAATGTTTGGTAGGAGAGCATTCTAGAACCATACTCACATCTAATGGCAACCATGGTGGGACTGCTAGTGCTTGAGAAGTTTTCCAGTGTTCTCTACTTTGTCCATTAGAAATACTCATCTTTCCTCTAGTTCCCGCATCAACCTTTCACTTCTTTATAGCTTTATTTACTATTATTGCACTTTATTTATTGTTAGTGCATCCTTTATTTATTGTTCTTGCACTATAAGTTACCTATCCTTTATGTTAAGCACATCTCTTTGTCCCCATATGGACATTTGCATCTCAGTTCCCACATGAACTCATATATTATCCTCTACCATCCCCACGTGGACGACACTCTCTTGGTTCTCATGTGAACCTCAATTCATTTTTGAGCATGTTTTCATTGATTTTCGATACCATTCTTGTCTCGGTGGACTACGTTCTGTGTAAAGTTAGTGCACTAAAGGCATCTCGTTTACATGGTGCTAGGTGCCCCATCACTAGGGTGCTTTGTTTATGAGCTATGCAAGCTCGCTTCTTAAACAACATGAGTCATTCACATTTCTCGATTTACTTTACTATTACAATGAGCTTGTTTTGGTTTATTTACATTGTGTATACCTTCTGCCCCTGCGTGGGCTTTGTTTCTTCAGATTATAGAGGAATCAGCCCCCATTGTCAGAGGTGCCCCATCTCTAGGGTGCTAGGCACCCCATCATCAAGGTACTTCCATCAATCATTAGATATATTTTTCTCCTTTCAGTTTTTGCATGAACCTAGCTTGTTCTACTCCACCTTTATCATCTATTTACTTTCTTTTAACTTAGATCTCATCATAGTCAATCATTTAATTTAGATGATATTCTTTTCAACTATTCTCACTTTGAAGGTCTTTACCTTCTAATTCACTTCAATCTATTCTTTATTGATCCATTTGTACCTCGTAGATACTATATTCTCAGGTGGATCTATCAAGTTCTAAACTTGATTAGAATAGATAAAGTTTATATCAGATTTTATTATCTTCTCATTTTAGAATCAATATCTTATATTGCTTCTATAAAGATCTAGAATCAATATCCTATCTATCTTATGATGCATTTCTTCCATCAAAGATATGTCCCATATATCTCTTACGTTGAATGGACACAAGAAAAGGCTTATAAATTGCCAATGTGTATTTACTAACTAGTACCTTAATAAAAGTGTCCTTGGGTTGTGGGACTGGAACATCTTCTATATATATCTTGCTCTCACTATCTTTCTTAATAAGAATCTCTTCCTCTAGAAATATAGTGAGCTGAGTCATAAATACCCTTGTACTTAAGAGTGGTATATTTAATATCCAAAAGTTTCTTTAGGATATCTCACAAGCCAACACTTAATAGTCTTGTATTCAAACTAGTTAGGGTTATACATTTTCACTATGTCAGACATTCTGAAATCTTAACTTGCTTAAGGTCAAATTTTAACACTTTTCGTATCCCATATGGAATAGTCAAAATAGACTTAAAAGGTACCAATTTTGATCAAGTGGTTATACTTAGCCAAACATAGACAAGAAGAATTTTGCAAAGGTTGTCATTATCCATATTATGTCCTACATAACACGACTTCTTATTTTAGCTAATCAATTAAGCTAAAATTTGTAAAGTGGTGTCCTTTAAATTTAATTCTATTATCCTGCAATTATGTGTGAATTACATACTAGAATATTCTCCTCTTTGATCTTAACATAGAGTTATAATACTCTTTCCATTAGTCTCACTACTTCATTCTTAATCTCAAATAATTTCTCAAAGATCTTACATTCATACTTCATTAAGTACATGTGTCTATACCTAGAGACTATCTTCAAAAATAATGAAGTAGAAATATTCTCTTTTAGCCTTAATAAATATGGGCTAGCATGCACATAGATGTATGAGTTCTAATAACTCATTAACCCATTTTGCATGTCTACATTAAGCTAAAGAGTAGATTGATCTAAATCAACTCATTTCCTCTTAAGAGGAGTATTCACACATAACATAAGAGCTAACATATCAAATATGATTAAACAATTTATTAAGCTCTCACTAGCAAATACTTTGCCATTTAATGTCTTAGAACATCTATTATTTCCATAGCTCAAAATAAATCAACATTTATTCAAGCAAGAAAATAGATAATGTTCTTGTTGAAGGATATAGTAATAATCTTAAATATTATGACATCTACAAGGCTATTAAGTAATTGTATCTCCCACTAGTAATGATACAACTTTTGCGCCATTTCATACGTAGGTCAACATCTTCTTTATTAAGCCTTCGTTTACTTGTCATCATCTACAATTCCTTATAGATAAGAGATGTATATCTGGTTTCTCATACCATTAGATACATCTCTAGTATTTAAATACTATGATAAACACATATAGTATCTAATACTATGAAGTATATATTTAAGACTAGTAAATGTCAATGACTTGGATGCATGAAACTTCTCAAGCTCCACCTTTGCATTATGTGCAATACACTTTGCACTTTCACTCATAATCATGATAGTGTAAGAATTCTGTCTTATTTGGACTTTTATTATCTTGACCATCTTCTTTAACTTTTAACTATCTTATTCTATTTCTATCTAATGATCTTACTTCTTTCTATTGGTCTCACCAACAAGAAGTATTTAAGATGTATTGTTATTTTAACCTGCCTATAATTAACTCATCACTATGAGCCATGATGGATTTTATATCTATCTTTCCATGTTGTCTCTACATTTTTTATCTCATAGAGACTAACATTTAGTATAAGGCAAACAACACATTTTTTTCGATACTATATTATGAGATAAGACATTATCTTCTCTCACATCATTAGGTAGTCTAGGAGACACCTACTTCTCAAGCAGGATAGTTAATTGGTCAACTATGAGAACAATTCTCATAGTTCTAAACCGGTCTAAGAAGTGTGAGTCATTAAAACTATTTGACATCCAGTATGACATACTAATGGTGATTTAACATCATATTCTACAACTGAGATATAATTTGATCAATATAACATTGTAGACATTTATTAGAATTAGGATATGGTCTTTCATTCTAAGTTATTCTCCCACTAATTTTTGACGAATTTGCATAACCCTCATTATGCAAAGTCGGGATATTAAGATGAAATCTTAGTGGAGACTAAGACCCTATTAACTTTATGGTGATGACTTTGTGGGAAACATAACAAGTCATCTCATATTAATAGGTAGGTAACTTTTACCATTTGCATCCTATGCAACTCTTGGTCATTTAGTTTCTAGAGTTATAATCTTGTGGGAAACACAACATGCTATATACTCTAGTTAGGTCAAATATATTTGTTACGTTATGAGAATGGATGCTTAACATATCCCATGTGGGAAACACAACAATGTCATGCAATGGTCCACCCCAAAGTTTAGCAAATGCCTTGACCATGATCACTAATCCCTTACTGAATGAGTCTTGTGAGAAACACAACAAACCCATACAATCTAAGATTGGCTCATCAAGACCATAACAACGAAAGACTGCGTGAATCATTTCTTAATGTCTCACATTTATCAACCTAATTAAAACAAGGAGAGATTTTATTTTAGTCTCATCAACAATATGTGCTAAGTATATATAATATCTTTGGAATATCATATATCTAAGGTATAACTTGTAGCACACATCCACATATCAAATATGCATAAAATCGGGTGATCATGGACTTAACCCTAAGAATGCACCTAAGGCACCTCTATAGGTGCAAATCCTTGTTTCAAAAGGTTGAGTTGGCATGCTCTCACTTCAAAAGGGTGCTTCTCCAAGTGGTCCTGCTCTCCAACCTTCCACAAAACAACTTCTAACTATTAGAAGCAACTTAAGGGTACGCAGACCTGCAAATGTACATAACTTATTAAGAAACCTTGATTTTAACCAAGGAGAGTACATTAATGGAAGGAGGTAAAATGTACAATCAGATTGTATTAAGAGAGGAGGCACATGCAAGCCCTATTTAATAACATAACTAACACAATTAAAAAATAATCACAAGCCAAGCACAATTAAGCCCATGATCACCTTCATATACACACTAACATTCATCACGTGAACATAGAACGTATACGTGATAATTATATAAGATATATCATACATACTAGCATAAAATTATATACTATAATTTTGAAATTCTCAATTTCATGCATGTCAAATTTTCATGAAATAAATAGCATGAAACAAACATGAAAACAACATATAAACAATTTATATGAAGTAAACATGCATATCTAAAATATTTAGAAAATTTATGCATTCTCAATACTATGCAAAGTTGTTAATTAATATCATAATTTATATTCTATAAAATATCATTTCACAGAATTAATTAAGGCACTAATTAATTAAGTTAAACCTTTAAGACAATTTTAAAGTTTAATTATGAGTGAATCTATGTAAATAAGATTTAATATCATATAAAATATCATAAAATGCTTTAAAATCTATTAAATAATAATATAAAAATTGTTAAAAAATTTAAAAAAATTTAACAATTTTTAAAAAAAATTAACAATTGTTTGGAGTTTCCTATAATTTTAAACAATATAAAATCATTTGAAAAAAATATATGATGGGCGCATTGTGCCGCGCAGCCGCTGCCTTTGTTGCCGGTGCATTGTACCAGTGTGCTGCCATTGGCGCCTCACGTCATGGTGTGCCACCGATGCGCTATGCCCCCTCCCCTGATGGCACTGTCCATCGAGGAGGATAAGCTCCCCTTAAACTAGACATATCTCCTTACACAGGGTCCGAAAAATAAGAAAAAGTATGCGTTGGAATCCTTATCAAATGAGGATTCCATAAAAGCGACCTCATTTCCATTACAACTTGAAATACACCATAAATTGAGTAAGAAGAGGTAGTGATCGATCAGACTACATAGCAGAAATCACCATCTTGTAATGAGAATAACTCTTTATCCCGAAGACCAAAAAAATTTCTCTAAAACATAATATGGAATACTTATAAAATAAAGTTTTTAAATATATATTACTTCAAAGAAAAATTCTCTTTTGACGAGAAATCAGGGTGAAATAGGGTTATGTCGCCAGACCAGTAGAACCCTAGTTTGCCAGAAAAAAATGTCAAATTCTTTTCCTCTGCCACCGTTCAAAATAAGAAATCATGAGAAAAGGTTTGGTAATCTCATTACCCATCTTTTAAAGCCTTTTTCCAACTTCAATTTTCTCCATGGATGGAGATTTCACAAAATCCCTAAATCTGGGTTTGAGTTCCAAATGCTAAAAAGCTACAAAATTCAAACGGTTTGTGGTGTTGGAAAGCTCTATATCATGAGATTCTATCAGTGCTAACCAATATCTTATCTACATCATATACAGATTATGACAGCCTCAACAAAATAGACGTTTACACAGATTTGGGAACACATAAATTACATGAAATAACATCGATTCGACGTCGATTTCGACCAAGATTTGAACCTGGCTCAGATAACACTGTAATAAATCATTCTAAAAACTTTAGTGCAATGGAAGTGACAATTTCTTATGGGTTCATTTATAACCTGTCTCAATCATAATCGAACGATGAAAACCAAAAATAGATCAAAACGAATTCTAATATACCTAATATAGATTCATATAATCTCATGGAGAGGAAGGATATGAGCTTCTCAAGCTCTAAAAACTGTTCAAGTGTCTGGTCTCTAGCGGTATCCACATGAACTTCATCAACAATATGTTCTCCCTTCGCGCTAGGCTCGAGAACTATTCCCAAACGGAGCTCTATCACCCATAGACATCTTCTAGAGAGAGGAGGAGGTAGGGAGGAGGCTGAGGACACGATTTTCACTCTTGGATTGATAGGATTTGGCTAAAGCCATTGGTATTTATAGAGAATTTTGGATTTTTTCATAAAAACTTAAAATCTTCATAAATTACACCCTTGCCCTTGTACTAATGGATAAGTTTTTATGTGTGTGGCCCACTAGGTCCAATAGCCTATGTGGTTGAGGCATAATTAAAATAGAACAATTCTATCTAATTTAATTAAATCTGTTATCCGATAACAGATTAATCAATCTACCGATCATGAAGGGTGTAAGCCACATCCCATGATCCCAAATGGCTATAGCGATAATCTTATCTCCATTGAGCATTTCCATCATCAGTTACTGCATGGATATAAATCTTCGTCCATCCAATATCCTAGTCGGAAAGAAGTACAATATCGACTGTCAATTCCTTAGTATACCGACTCTATAGGATCATGTACTCAAAATTAGATCAATTGAAAAACTCATTTTCTAATCATCATATCTACCCTAGACAGGAATTTAGAGTACTATCTCATAGGTCATTCACTCTCACTTACCAAGAGTGGACAATCTCTTGTTATCCGCTTAATTGCCTTCATCCGATTTTCCTTGTGTCTGATCCATTGCTATACTAGACCATTTATACAGTGATCCATAGGTCAATGGTCAAAGTACAAGTTTCAACCAACAAGACATCTTTGATGACTTAGGATAAAGGTCCAGCCATGTAACCATGATGATAGAAAGCCCTGATCAACAGTTAAGTAAGATACCATTCAGGATTTCTAATTTGGTCAGTTCAGTGAACTCATTCAACTAATGAGCACTTATATGTGTATCTCAGTGTATCCACACTAATGACCAATGAGATCGATCATCTTCATCAAATGAGAAGACATCACATACACTAGTCTATCCGGATCCTTGATGTCCCGTCTCAAGGATCCTATGACTAGGAACATTTAGATCACATATCTCTAAATGATCAATCTCATTATCATGATCTCATCATGATTTAATCATCATTGCATGTGATTAAAGACTTCATTACGATATTCACATCTAATAAGTGCTAGTAATGAAGATTTGCCTAGTTAATTAAATTAGATATTTCTAGAAATGTTGAATCATATCAGATATGATTGGCTTGAAGGGCATACATTTCTATCACTCCCTACCTCCTCTCTCTAGAAGGCGTCTATAAGTGATGGAGCTTTGTTCGGGAACAGTTCTCGAGGCCAACGCTAAGAGAGAACCTGTTATGGATAAAGTTCGTATGGATACTGTTGGAGACCAAACACTTGAACAATTTTTAGAGCTTGAGAAGCTCATCTTCTTTCTATCCATGGGATTATATAAATACCTATCAAGTAAATTCGAACCTGTTTTGATCGATTTTTGGTCTTCACCATTCGATTCTGATTGAGATAGGTTCAAAATGAATCCATTGGAATCGTCGCTTCCACTGCACTAAATCTTATAGAACAATTCCTTACAATAGAGGTAGTAGACCAATTGTTCAAATCTCTTTGATGTCAGCCTATTTCTTTGCTTTGTATGAATAAAGTTGAACGTTAACCAATTTCTTTTGCAACCCGAAGCCAATGTGGTTTGGCTTTGGACTTGGATTGCAACAACGGCCAACTCTTCATATTCCAATGCCCTGTTGTGATCCTTCCATCAGTCAGCTACATGATATCATTATATATTAGAAGATAATTAAAATAAGTTAAGTATCTAAATCAATAAAGAAATAATCAGATTATATGTACCAGACTAAGAAGTATAACTGCTCATTGCACCCTTGATGTCCTAAAGTGGAATGACCTCATTCTATAGTTATGCAACTTGTTATGCTATAATTGAGTGATCATCATTCCCAATCATCTTGTGAATTACCTTTTTGACGTTGTCTCGGAGTTCATTAATAGGCTTGAATATTGGACTGTAACAATATCATAAGTTAAAAAAGTGATCTAATAATTGACAATAAAAGAGTTCTGTGTTAGCATAGAGCATAAGCATAAAAATTTTAATTAACATATATTGTTTGACTTAATTAAAAATAACATCTTGCTGCATACATAGGATGATACAACATTCTTTCCCACTGACGGTCAATGATTTCCTACCATTTGTTGAAGTTTGAGACCTTCTTCGATATTTCTTCCTTGGCCCACTCAAGTGCATCGTACAAGTACCCCATATATGCCTTCTTATCTCCATCTACTATTCTAAGGACATTGGCTAATAGTTGCACTATATAAGTGTCTTTTTTACAATCCGTCAAAAGTCTCCACTCTCTAATGTCTCATCTATCTTCCTCGCTTTCCTCTTATCTGATGGACTAACCCTAGCAATCCAACTAGCCCACCCCAGTGAAAGTATCATTTGTGAAAGAGGACATCTCTATTGCATTAGGCTCTCTAAAGAAATGTAATGAGAAGTGAACTAAGTTGCCCCAGGCTGTACGAGCTCTTGATCATTCATGTGTTCTCTCCTTAGGTTAAGGATAAAGTTGTGATTGTATATGAATGATGAAATGTATTGGGCTACCTTAACTACTTGATCTATTTGAGAATCCTTGCAAATATCCTATAACATTAAATCTAAAGAATAGGTGGAGTATAATGCCCAATATAATTTTAATCTCTTAACCATCAACATTTGTCTGATAGCATTATAGGCAGTTGCATTGTTCGTCATTACTTGAAGAACTTGATCCCCTTATATATCTTTGATAGCACCATCAATTAATTCAAATAGATAGTTTACATTCTTTACCTATTCGATGCATCCACGAACTTCCAAAAGATGGTCTTGACTTAACAATATACTAGAAAGTTAATCATTATCTTCTTAGTTATACCTATTAAGAAGAAGATTATGTATTAGTTCTAAATTTAAAAATTATAAAGACATGTAGACTAAGAAGTGTTAAATTTGAACAAGACTAGCATATCCAATCATCCATCATTAATGTGATTTCCTATCATCCAAAATAGGTTCAAATGTCTTGACATATTGTCTGATATCTTGCACCTTCATTGAAAGATATGTGTTGTTATATCTCTTTTGGTGTCAGTCCTGGCACTCCCCTATCGACATCAGTGATGGATCAGCTTGGTGTCGATCATTGACTTGTAGTAAGGCCCCTTTGCAGCTTTGGCTAGTATGTTACTATGAAAAAATCATTTCAAAGTCACCCATTCGATCTTCTCCTTGAATAACTTCAAATTCTTTATTGTTGTGCCGGTCGATGTTTATTTTTGTCACAATCATGGGAGGACAGGATTTACAAGACCCATGATGGGTCATCATTTGTATGAGATCATGGATTCCTACTCTTCTAGTGTGTTTGATCCTCTCCCACTTCCGCATCCACTCCCACTTCCACATCCACTCTCATTGCTCAAACCTTGACCCATAAATCAGCTAGTATGCCAATACATGTCTTTGTCCTCAAAGGACTTGCAGCTTGCCTCCATTGCTTATACTAAGCTATTTGTTTGTAATGAAAGATAATAATCAAGTAGTTTTCATTATATATATTGATATGAATTATTAAAGAATAATGATAATGTACCATCATTGAAACTTCATCTCGAGAGAATTATGGGCACTCTTGTCTTGTACTATATACATGTACTAAATGCCTTGTCGGTTCCATAATTTATTTTTTATTTTTTCCAAAAAATGGGATTGAAATTTAGCTTATACCTCAGGTGGAGTTCGTATGCATGATGCCACATCCCCTTTATACCCGTAAGATGGTACTTCAACCGGTAAATTCCACCATAAAGAATTTTCTTGCAATACTTACAATGAACTTTTCTTTGCTTCATTGAGAGCAAGATACAATGAAGCCAAGCCAGATCATTTTGAGTCAAAATGGAAGTCTCATAGCTTAAAGAAGACATATTAAATAATAAAACTCAAAGAACAAAAAACAATACTTTAAAATGGGGTTAGCAACTCAATTAAACAAAAAAGAAATTATTAATACAACTAAAAAAATAAGACTTCGACACTTATTAAATGATTAATGCTAAAATAATAATTAATTGAATGATTAACACTAACCATTTCTTGGTTAACACTAAAAAATTAATTAACACAAAATAAAATAGAGAACAATGGAACCTAGAGAGCTTTAGAATGAGAGAGAGAGAGAGAGAGAGAGAGAGAGAGAGAGAGAGAGTGGGTGGATGGGGGAGAGAAACCCCAAGGAAGTGGGGGTGGAGTCCACCCTCCCCCCCACAAGTTTGGCCGCAACCTAGTCGACTGACTTGCGGACCGGGTCTTCACGTTGGTCCAACCAGGTCAAAAGCGAACTCAACCAACTGGGTCTTTAGGTTGGTCCAACCAGGTCAAAGATGTACTGATAGGCCATAAAACTAATCGGTCCAGGCAATCCGATCTAGTCTCAAACCGACCTTGCTTTCCATACACCACACTAAAGGATTTGTAGATGCCCAGAGGATCTTGAGCAGCAAAGATGTCCTACACCACAGAGTGGATTTGAGGTCTGGTCTTGCCCCCTCGAGGCAACCTCTGATGAGCCCCATGAGAATCGATGGTCGGCATGCTAGAAAGAACAAGTCTAGAGATGTTGTCAAGGCCCCACCATGATGATTCTCCCTAGGGAGCCTGAACGATACTTCATCTTATGTGCCTCTTCAACTTTACTCCCATTCACCAGAACATCCTCCCTAATGGAAACCACCAACATCGCCTCCACCCCAAACAAAACTCCGAAATCGAGGAAGCCCTCAACCATCGCCTAGTCGATTAGAAGATTAGTTGAGTTATTGTGTGATAAGCAATGTGTTCTTGTTTGTGATAGGCTTTGGCAAATATATTAAACCTTTAGACCCTATTAGGTACGAAGACAAGTAGAAATCAACTTTATTTTTAATGGACTATTTGTTTTATAAATAGAATGTGTAACGTGAAGAATAAATTTTGGGATTAAATAATATTTATTATATTTAATGTGAGTTAATATATTTAATTTATGTTCGCTTTTTTTTATTCCTCAGTGTGTATATAGACATTTTTTCTTTTTTTTCTCTCTCATGCCCTAAGTCCGGTCTGCCGCAGTCTATCTTTTTTATCCTTCATTTGACCGTCTGTCTACGTCAGCATCGCCTCGATCAACTGCCTCATCACCGAGCGACAGTCGCCACCATCTCTTCCCACTGCCACATGGCCACCCTCGCCTCCTCGCGATTAGTGTCGCCTTGATCGTCGCCCACACCGATCGCGCCAGCCACCTCGTCCCCGCGCCACACCGGCCTGCGGTAGCGCGTTTGTCATCTCACCGCCGCTTGACTGTGGCCGCCCTCACCCGCACAACCGTCACCGTGCATCACCACCTTTTGATCTGTTCGCCTCGTCAACCCGCCCCGCGCTGGCCACCGTCAGCCACGCGTACGGGTGGGCACAGTTCGATTTAGTCAGATTTAAATCATTTACTAAATCGAATTATCCTCTCAAATTGAATGGAATCGAATTGAATCAATTCGATTTGTTTCGATTTAATTCAATTTAAATTGAAAATAATTAAAAATATTTAAATTAAATATTTTTTACATATATATACTATTTTTTAAGTTAAAAATAATAATAAATATTATTTTATTATAAATTTTATAAAAATATTATTTTTATTAATACTATAATAATTTTTTATAATTTTTGATTAAATCGATTTAAACGGTTTAGTTTGATTTAAATAAGTTCGAAAATTTTCTCAACTGAACCAAATCGAACCGAATGAGCTAGTTTGGTTTGATTTCTCGGTTTGAACCGTTTTGTCCCCACCCCTAGCTGCGTGCACCCTCAACCAACTGTCACACACGTGCCCTCAAGCCTCGCCACTCTAGTGCCGCCCGCGACCACCCCGTCGTCCCCGTTGACTCGTAGCCGCAAGAGCGCGAGCAGCCGCTGCCACCTTTCCCTCGTGCGTTGCAAGCTACATCGCCTGTGCCCCACCTGGTGCACCATCGTGCACCCTCCCCCTTTCACACCTCCGATACTGCCCTCTCTCTCTCCTCTCGTCCTCTCTCCTCTCCTCTCTATTTCTTCTCTTTTATACTCTATTTTTCTTCTCCTCCCAATAGATTATTGAACCTTTCGACTCAATTTCTCTCTACCATCGTGACCATCACGTGTTTGTCGTCCAGTTGATTGTTTTTGAAATTTTGTGTGCCAATCATCGTCATTGTTGAGATAGATGTCTCGGCTATTCTTATCATTCCTATATGTCAATTAAATTGTTAAAACATACTTAGTTAACATTAGTTAATAGAGTATAATTAGTGGATTGATTGTCTTAGTATCATGTTTAGTTGTAGTCAGAGTTGTCTAATCTTATATGTTTAGTCGTTTAATAATTATATATGTCCATCATGTTAGATATTCAGTTAGTGATGCATGTTAGCATGTTAAATATGACTCTATAATTGAATCTAGCTAGTTTAGTATGATTAGTAGCGCGATGATCTTAATTAAAGATAACTTGATTTATTAATAGCCGATTTAGTGGTTAAAACATAGTGTTGTTAAATTTTAGTTTTGTTTTATATAATGAGTAGGTAGTAGTGATTGTCAATACATGAATTTGGTATGTTTATTTTGTAAACTTGTATGATTTTGCATTGAATGTATCATATGGTTAGATTGCTCTATTGTGTCAACTGCGATGTGGTATGCATGTATGTGGTGTATTGATTTATGGTTGTTCATAGATGTAGCCTATGGTTAGATTATCATTGACATGTTAGTTAAATGGTTAGTTGTTTGAGTTAATTATATACTTTCATGTTATGAGATGTAATTAATGCATTAAGCTACATTGTGATAAAATTTTATTTTACCAAACTATGTTAATGACTCGTGGATAGCGGAGATTAGTTGAATCTGAGCATACTTCAATCCCAAATATCGCAATTTATCTTAAGTACACTCCTGCCTAGGTATACTATGAGATTTTAATTACTATATGTTACATTCTATTATATGATAAATCTGGTATTAGTTTTGTGATATGGCTATAATATCCAAATGGAGCATGTGACTTACTTAGACAATAGTTTAAAAGTGCATTTTTGGTATGGATAGTAGTGGTTTAGGGGGTGTTTGAAAGATCTTTTAATTTTGAGACACTTTTTTTAAAAAAAAACAACAACACTTACAATATCAATTTTAAATTTAAAATTAAAGAAGTACAACTTTTTATGTTGGGCAAAACTGTCATCAATTTTAAAATTTACAGAGCAATGTTTGGTTATATTTTTAAATTCAATATTTCTATCATAAACATTACAAATGTGAATATAAACAAGAATAATAAGTATTTAGTGTCAATTAAGAGGTATAAATAATGAACCACATATAATTTTTTACATTTCAAATACTATTTTGTCTCGTAACTCTTTTTCAAGATGGGCGCTACCTGCTACCAGCCACCCCCTTCGAGGGGAAGCATTGCCGCAGACTTACCAGCACACCACCGCGTAGGGGCCTCCGTCAGCTGCTACCTTGCGTCTGCCAGCCACCCCCTTCAATGCAAAGCAACCTGGAGGAGAAACTGGGTGATGCACCATCGAGGTCAACCGCTATCCAGTCGTCAGCTGCCCCCTTCAAAACCAAGCACTGTGTGGAGAACACCAAGATGACTCGAAGACACGATGAAGAAATCTGAAGATAGGTGACAAGTTGGTACTTGCTCTCTGTTTGGCCGCAGCCAGAGGGATTTCATACACCGCAGAGCATGAGCACGAGACGAGCAAAATCCCAGACATCCACACGAAGAGAGAAACAATGCTAGAGAAGAGAACGACAGGGAGACGGCAATTAGTTGGCTCGAGAGAGAAGCGCACGGGGCATTCGGAGAAAGACATTGGATCTCTCTCATAAACAAAACAAGAGAAGACTTGTTTTGTTTATGAGGGAGAAATCAACACGAGAATCTCTCGTTTCTAAAAAAGAAGGAGCCTTAAAGAAGACAAACCAAACACCTTATGTTTTTCATTTTTAAAATTTAGGTAGAAAATTGGAAAAAGAACGTTTCCAAACACCCTATTAGTTGTGTCATTTATATTATGATTAAGCCTATATGATGCATGTAAACCTAGTCTACTTAAATGTGCAGGTTATGTCAGGTTTAATGCATATAGAATCATATTAGTCTATGGGATAGTTTAAAAACACCTTAATTGAAACAATATAATTAGTATAAACCCTATATATTATAATCTGAATTTTTAGGTTTATTACTATTAAAATCAATAAGTTTTAACTAGTATAATAAGATAGTCCGGGTGTAAGTCCTACTGAGTCAAGTGCGGCTCACCTCTTTCAATCTTTAATATTTTTCAAGTTTACAAGTTTAACACAACAGAAGTATAGTAGTGATCCAGAATTTGAGGAGCTAGCTGATTATTTGTTAGTGATGTAAACGAAATCCGATAATCTAAAATTTTGATTCGATTCCGATAAAAATTAACGGGTTTAGAAACTATTTTTGTATCCTATAAGCTGTCGGTATCAGAATCGGATATTTCGATAGCTTATCAGAATCGGCATCAGGTGATTCCGTTTCTATTTATCCAATTTCGATAATAAATAAATAAATATAAGTAAAAATAATTAAAATAAAGTTAAATAAATCATAAAATATAATATATAAATTGATAAATTGATAAAAATAAAGTTTTAAAATATTAAATCAAAATTTATTAATTATATGTGAATTATTCATGTATTTTTGAATAACAATTAATATTTATTATCGGAATCGAAAATTATCGGACTCGATTCCGATTTCGATAATGAAATCGAAATCGGATTGAAATCAGAACATAGTGATTCCGAAATTATCCGAATCGGAATCGGAACACCTTAACCCTTATCGGAATCGGAATCGAATTCTGTGATTTCACTACCGAATTCAACCCGTTTACACACCTATGTGTAATGATAATATATAAATTGTTTATTTATAATTTCTTAGTGATAGTTTGGCTAGAATTATTGAAATTGTTTATTTGTATTGTGATTTAGTCTTGTTTTGTTCTAAATCGATATATTTTTAGGGGTTATTTCTCCAATTATGTTAACAGATTATATTGCGTTATGCATCCAAGTTAGAATGAATCTTAACTTGGATTAACTTAATCTAATTTATCCTCCCAAGAGGGCGATAAAATTGATCATAAATTGTCTTTCCTAATGTATAATATTTATCTTTGTCCGTAATTGTCTTTGGAAACCCGTCTGGTAGGAGATGCTCCTAAAACACTCGAAGCCAATGTAAGCAAAATAGGCATGGTGCTCAAGAAATAATTAATCCATTGCTCTCACCGCCCCCCCCCCCCCCTTCTTTTTTTTCTTTTATACGCACTCAGGTTTATCTCATAAATAATCTAGTACCAAACAGCCAAGTTTACACCAGCAAGAAATCAAGAGAATATTCCTGTCTAGCATGCTTTACACCAGCAAGAAATCATGAAAATTGCAACTCTGTCCAACGTTTCCTCCCATTCCAGTCCTCCAAATGTGGCACCGCTGAATTTTTCTTTCAAGCAGCATCTTAATTGTTTATAATATTTGCCACGGGTACCTGTTCTGATCACAGCTCGTTGCTTCGTAGGGTTCTTACTTCGGCTTGAACGGGTCGACCTCTTAGGTTGCACCATCTATGAAGCTAGATTCATCATCTGGAGTGCGGTTATGTGAAAACATTGGCTTTATGACCCGTAACCTGTCTTAAAAGTACATTGTATTGCAGGCGAACAAAGAGAATTTTTTTATCGAGTTATTCTGGTTCTACCAAGACGGTAGGCTGAAGAATTGTTTGTTTTCCCCCGATCTCCTAATGTGACCTAACTCATAGTCGACCGGCTTATTTTATGGTCCTACGATGATTCTTCATCCACATATTGGTTTGTCAAGTGGGTATGTACACAGATAATTATTTTATTGTTCCTTCCTCTAATCGTAGGGGAGGCCTTTGGTTATGGTGGGACAATAGTCTTCAGCTCCAAATTATCTTTTCTAATATGTCTTGGATTGGTAGCATAGTATCTGATTCAATTTCTGGTTGTCACTGGCTCTTGATAGTTGTTTACGCCCCGGTATCTGATCGGAATAGAGTTATCATGTGGTCACAAATGTCTCATTTGATTCAAGACTTGGCCATTCCAGTTTGTCTTCTAGGGGACTGGAATTGTGTAAGATATCCTGCAGAGAAAGTAGGGGGGCTAATACCTATTAGATCTTATTTGGAACATTTTGAGCACTTCATTCAGGCAAATCATCTTATAGATGTTCGTAATGATGGTCCGGTATTTACTTGGTCTAATAGGCGTTCTTATCCGTATAATGTAAAAGAAAAGCTTGATCGTTGTCTGGGGTCCACTTCTTGGTTCAGCATGTATCCTTCGGTGCAATTGCATGTTCTTCCGACTTATTTTAGTGATCATAGCCCATTATACTTGAATACATCTCCTCCACCTAGAAAAAAATATCACTGGTTCCGATTGGAAGCAGCTTGGCTTCAATTCCCTTCTTTTCATGAGTTGATTTCGTACTCCTGGACTAACTCTCCTGATCTTATACATGATTATGATGATAAGATGAAGATTCTTAGTCGAAGCATGTCTAAGTGGAGGCAATCAATTTTCGGCGTACCGAAACAGCGTATTAAGCAGACCCAAATGTTGTTGCTCCAGGCTCAATCTCAGGTTCCTTCTCCAGAACAGATCGAGCAGGAAAGAAATCTTATATCCCAACTCTCATGGCTAGAAGAATTGGAGGATATTTATTGGCGACAACGAGCCAAAGTATACTGGCATAAAGAGGGTGATCGTTGTACAAAGTTTTTTTCATACTAAAGTTCAGATTCGGAGAAGATGGAACAGGATTGCGGGAGTTTATAAAGCTGATGGGTCTTGGTCCGCTCATATGCCAGATATTGAAAGTGTTTTTACTTCTTATTTTCATCGATTATTCCTGGATGAGCCTCATGATATTGATCTTCAGGTTTTTAATAGTATTCAGTTGGCGTGTTTGTCTCAAGACCAGCAGAATTCAATCTCGGCAGTCCCATCCTTAGAAGAGGTAAAGAATATCATCTTCTCCATGAAGCCGGTGAAATCTCCTGGTATAGATGGCTTACCCCCTCTTTTCTTCCAAAAATATTGGTATCTAATTCAGAAGGATGTTCATGAGTTTATTTGTCATATGTTCTTAACTTCCTGCATTCCTGGACCTTTAAATCATACAATTATCACGCTTATTCCTAAAAAGGAGAATGCTTCGCTTCCAGAACATTATAGGCCTATCAGCTTATGCAACGTGTTGTTAAAGATTTTAACTAAAGTAATTGCTAGTCGACTGAGGCCTTTGCTCACAAATCTAGTTTCTGAGATGCAGTCAGCTTTTGTGCCCGGTAGAAAAGGTTCAGACAATATCATACTTATTCATGAAATTTGTAATGTTTTTAAATGGACCAGGGGTAAGATGGGGTACTTCATGGTTAAACTTGATATACACAAGGCATATGATAAATTGAGATGGAAATTTCTGAAAGTTGTTCTTGAATGTATGGGGTTTCCGGTTCAGCTAGTTAATCTCATCATGACCTGTACCATGACAGTATCCTATACATTAAATCTGAATGGCCATCTGTCCAAAAGAATTACTCCTGGTAGAGGAATTAGACAGGGGTGTCCCTTATCCCCTTATTTATATATTTTATGCTCTGAGGTCTGCTATCTAATGCAGCCCAAAATAAGAGGCTCTCAGGGGTTAGAATCTTAAGGAAGGGACCACTTATATCTCATCTTATGTTTGCAGATGACTTAATTGTTTGTGGGAAGGCCAGTATTGAAGAGATCAATCACTTACTGCTAGTGCTACAACAGTATAAACAACTTTCAGGTCAGGCTATTAACTTTCATAAATCAAAAATTTGTTTTAGTAGAAATGTGCCTCCTTATCTTGTCAATAGGATTTGCACTCTTACGGGTTTCCAGTTGGCATCAAAAATGGATCTTTATCTTGGGGTTCCTTGGGACCCAACTGGGGGAAGAGCTTTTCTAAGTGATCACCTTATTAGTGTTTGTCGGAACAAGATGGCAGGATGGAAAGCAAATTTATTATCTGCAGGAGGAAGAACGACTTTGATTAATTCTACTATTAGACATCTTCCATCATATGCTATGTCTATATCGAAGCTGCCAAATCAGCTTATTCATAAACTAGAGATGCTTCGGTAGCTTTTTGGTGGGCTCATAACACTTCTCAAAAGAGACGTATACACTTGACTAGCCGGAATGTTCTTACTCAACCTAAATTGTTGGGCGGTTTAGGGATCAAGGACCTCAAAATGCTTAACATTGCTTCGGTATGCGCTTACTTTGGAATTTTACGAAGAACACTCATACTCTTTGGGTTAAAGCACTTATGGCTAAATATCTGCATAAAGCAACTATTTGGCAAGTTTCTCCAAAGCCGACAGATTCAAAGGTATGGCACTTTTTACTCTCTTCCCGTGCATATTTGGCAAAAGTAGGTGTTTGGAAGGTTAAGGATGGTTCAGATATTCATCCTTGGCATCATTTATGGATAATGGATGGAAAAGGACCATTGCTTCCTAAGACTCCAGGAGTCTATTTTTCAGGACTGGTAAAAGATTTAATCTCAGATGGGGTTTGGAATAGACAGACTTTAATGGCCTGGTTTCATGCTGATTCGGTAAGGAGGATTCTGGATACTCCTATTCACCCCTATTTGGAATGTGATTTGCTAGTTTGGCCTTTTACGCCTGATGGGCATTTTAGTATTAAATCGGCATATAGGTTTTTAATTGAATCTAACTTACCTCCAGGTCATTCTAATCTACAAATGCGAGGCAAATTTGTGGCACCCTACTGTTGGGAAAATTTTGTCATCAAAAATTATCTTTTGTCTTTGGAAAATCATGTCGAGTAACTTACCTACAAACTTTGCTATTCATAGACGTTGCCCTCATATTAGTCTTGTATGCCCGGTGTGTAGTCTATCACCTGAAACTTTGGAGCACTTATTTCTGGTATGCCCTCGAAGCAGGGCAGTCTGGCTAATGACACCTTTGGGAAATAATAGAGAGTGGAGTCAACTATCTTTTACTGATCTTATAGCTACATGGTTACAATGGATTAGATCCAAAGATATGGTTATTTCCAGAATGGGAGTTATTGCATGTTCTGTTATTTGGCACCTGTGGAAGGCTAGGTGTAAGGCTTCTTTTAATTACAAGTATGATTTCCCCACTACAATTTTTAATAATGTTATGCATACTGTAGCTATCTGTTTGGCTAATGCTCCGAAGCTCACTGTTAGTCCTGATCCTCATTGGTCGGCCCCTCCTTTTAATTCTCTCAAAATTAATGTGGATTGTGCTACATCAGGGGATAAAGGCGCGCTGGCTTTCTTGGTCAGAGATGAAGGAGGTGGTTTGGTGTTTTGGCAATCAAAGTTATCTCATTGTAACCGAGCAGAGCTGCTGGAAGCGGAGGGCATATTGGAAGCATGTCGATGGGCTGCTTCCTCTTCAAAGCATATCCTGGTAGAAAGTGATGCAAAAGGGGTAGTGGATGCCATCCTTGGAACTCGGTCCAATTTTGTGGCGATCCCAAAGACTCGATTAGGAGTTGTTCTCAGTTGTTATCTACTTCTGTTCATGTATCTCTTGCTTTTGTGAATAGGTCCTGTAATATGGTGGCTCACTTGTTAGCCAGGTGGGCGTTACATTGTAATTGTGAGTCTGCTTATCCCTCCCCTCTTCCTATGGATGTTTCCCATCACCTCTGTAAAGAAATGGTTGGTTAGTGTTTAATTTATGTTCAAAAAAAAAAGTGGGTATGTACACACTTGAGTTCTTCTTCGCTTTGCCTAAATTTTATTTTACCTTGGGCTTGGAGGAATTCATTGATCCGCTCATATCAACCTGACTTTTGTGATGCTGGAAAATGTTTGAAGGGTAAATTCAGTTTTGAGAGTAGAGAATGATTTGTTTCGCCGCTTCATCGGACTTTGACATTGGCAAGAATTTCTCTAGAAAGTGAAACTAAGGCTGCGTTTGATTTAACTTAATTAGCCTCTTTTGTCTGATTCGGTCAGACTTAAGAGATTTGAGAATGTTTGATAACTTGTCTGAATTAAGCTCTGACCGAATGTCTACATCTGAAAATAGGTCTAAGTCATTCAGTGATGGCAACTAGCTTTTTATGATTCAGACACTGCGTTTCTACCTATTGCCATGACTGTGGCATGCAAAGGCTGCAAGGATGTTCGTGTAAGAGGTTAAAATAGGTCAAATTAAGTACTTTTTTTACCACTTGTTAAGAGGTTAGATGTGAAATTAAGAGTTTAGATTTTCAGATTAAGTCTAATCAAACGCCACCTAAGATCGGATGGATGTAAGCTTGTTATTTGTTTAGCTCAATGCATATATTACTATCTGACGACGCATATATGCACATTCAATTTATCCAAGGCAAGCTCACTATATGGTTATGTAAATTATTTTAAAAAGATAACATTTTATATTTCGTGCATTAAATTACAGTATATTTGTTAACTATAATGTTGTTTTCAATGAACATTTATGTATTTATGATAACATTATCTTCTAATTCATCTACGCTATACCCCACGTAAGATAGAGTTACTGTCGAAACCTATCTTAACTCAACTAAGACATAATAGAGATACATTTATATCGTAATATCCTAAACGCCACTGGGGATAAAGGTCGGTTATTTAAAAGAACAAAAGTTTTTCGCATAAAATTGCACTTAACGGTTTCATGGTTCCGCCGTGGCCTAGAACCGAACCTTATCCACATGATGTAACGGCAGCCGGCGACCGGCAGCCCCAAATATCTTCTCCGCCCAAAACTCTGCACCCCCCCCCCCCCCCCCCGTGCTTCCCAATGGCGCTTCACGCGGCCGCGCGACCTCCCAACACAACCCTTTCCGCGCCCCTCGCCCGCCGCCTGAGCTCCGCCAAATCGGGCGGCGCCTTCCCACCGGCAGCGTCTCGCCCCAGCAGAAGGGCCGCGGTGGCGGCGACCCTGGCAACGGCCTTCTTCGCGGGCGTCGCACCGCTCATGTACCAGAAGAACCCTGCCGGCTCCTTCGAGTTCGGCATCACCGCCCCCGACCAGACGGTGGAGGAGGCCGAAGCCGGGATAAAGATGCACTCGCGCGGGCTCCTCCAGCTCCGCCCGCTGGTGGACTCGCGATCATGGCGAGAGCTGCAGCTGGAGCTCCGGGAGAGCTCGTCCCGTCTCAAGCAGGATATCTACACCCTGATCCAGTCGAGCCCTGGGGAGCAGAGGCCTCTCCTGAGGAAGCTCTACTCTAATCTGTTCAACAACGTCACCAGAGTAAGCTCCCCAATTTACAGCATTTATTTGAATTTCTGCTGGTGAGGGCCATGAGGGAGGCCAATCTTTCCCTTGCTCAGCGGATCCTAAGCTTTCGTATTACATTCTTTTGTTTATTAATTATTGAGAACGGTTATGTTAACCGCAGCATTGTGTTATCCACTAAACAACAATGAACAATGAATATATACAAATATGGTATATTTAATATTTCAATACATTGAACAAAATAAAAAAATAACGATATGAATTGAGGAACTTCTCTTTGATCAAAACGCAGTATTCAATATGAATTATTTAACGATATATTTTGATTTACAGAAACGATTCGGGATGCGTCTAACGTTAATAGATTATATTATCAATATCGCTAATTTATTAAAATCTATCAAATTATTATTCAACCATTTGCTTAAGATGCTGCTGCAGCTGGATTACGCGGCGCGAAGCAAGGATGCGAACCTTGTGCAGGAGCATTACCAGAAGATTGTTGCCACGCTCGGCGAGATTGTCGGAAGGTTGCAAGCAGTTGAAAGCTTTTCAAGTGAAAGAACTGCAAGAGGTCAAGAGCCATGAGATTGCATCCTGTCAACTGGTTAGGCATCCCTTCCCAGATTATACTGATAACTGTTTAACAAGAAGAAGAAAAAACTATTTCTTTGGCAACAATGGAAATGCGAACATTCAGTTTGGCAAAATAATTTTTGACACTTGAGTCAAAAAGAATCATCTGTCTGTGAAACTGTTTCTTCTGAAAGCTCCTTTTCCATGAAGTGCATCAGCTTTACAACAAAAACATGACACATAAATGTAATGTGTTTTGCTTGAAATCCCTGGAGCCCACCTGTGCTCCTCCGAAGCTTGGATGAGGGTCGGATGATCCTCTCTATGAATTCAATCTGTGCAGTACTGTACACACGAAGGAGAAGGTCCCAACAAATTTTGAAAAGAATGAAGCAGGACTAACTGCCTGTTTTGGTGGTCTGCATCTTGGTTCTTGCTTCAATGAATGCTGCTAGACATATCGAGCATCAGAGCCTTCAAGTACAAATGAAAAGCAAGTCAATGCAGTGCAAGGCCACAATGGGAAAGGACACCCCATCCTCTATGTCAAGAAAGATGACAGTCCGTTTCTATAAAACCCTTGCATATTGTACATTGACCATGCTAATTATCTGCATAGTTAATTGCTGGTCTTGCTGGATACATTATATCTTGGTGTGTGGAATGGAAATGTTTTGAAGGGCCAAAAATTAGGTCAACTTATGGTTCATCGCTGAGGAATCAGGTAAAATCATAGCCCAAGTAAAGCTTACTTGAGAAGTATCTTCTGCCCCCGCAGAAAAGAAACTTTGAGAATGCACCACCTCCACAGAAGAGAGTAGAGAGTGAAAGCAATAACCCAAAGATCATGATGGATAGATCCGGATCATGTTGGACAAAATCAGTATTATTGTCTACCATGTAAACCCTATTTTACATTTGAGCCATGCCTTTTGGTCTTGTGATCAGCGGTTAAAACTCGTGTTCATAAAAGCTTAGGTTCAATTGATTAGAACCTTAAAACTAATACAAATGTGGTGGTAACATCAAAATCATCAATGTCAAATTTAATTTTGATATTGAAATCGCATTCATCAATATTAAAGCTAATTTATCAAATATTTAACATCAATATTGGCAGAAGTGATTACTAGTGTACCATAGAGGCGGTAAACATCTATCTTTGATGTTATTATATAGGAGGCAGGGCAATACATAGAAACATTTCCAAGCAGCTTGGAATAGGGTGATTACCTAGATGTTGATTTTCGATCATATTTTCACTGTCTTGATAAGATCAATTAGAATTGGAATACATTCTTCATCTCAGATTGGAGAGGGATATAGAATTGATTGGTTTCCACTTCTCTGGTTATTCTAGTTACAATTAGGGGTGCAAACGAACTAATACACTCGACAAGTAACTCGAAGCTCGACTCGATAAAAACTCGACTCGGCTCGTTTATTATGTTAAATGAACAAGCTTGAACAAAAAATAAAACTCGACTCATTAAACGAGCCGAGCTTGAACAGACTCCTGCTCGGCTCGATAAGCTCGCGAGCAACTCGATTAAATATTATATTATATATTTATTTTTAAAAATTAAATTTTAAGTATTTAATATTTATATATTGTCACTTAAATATATTAAATAATTCAAAAATTGAGTTTAAACTTAGATTGAGTTTCATAAATGAGTTAAATCTAAAGTTTCACAAATGACTTTTCATTGATTTTGGGTTTATAAAAGAGTTTGTATATAGCTTAAGTTTGAATATGAATTGAATTTTAGTTTAACTATTACTCGAGTTCGAGCTCGACTCAGCTTGATTAATAAACGAACCAAGCTTGAACAAGGGTTCCACATACTCGCTAAAACTCGAACTCGAACTCGTGTAAAATAAACGAGCCGAGCTTGAACACCATACTACTCGGCTTGGCTCGACTCGTTTGCACCCCTAGTTACAATTGTTACCTTTGATGTATGAGGCAGAATAACATTCATAAGATCCTCGTTGATGGAAACTGGCAGAGGTGGCATCTGGCTCATTGTTCCAGGCATCTCTTTGATCCTGCAAAAGAATACTCTTTTCACAAACTTGTTCATTTATGCTCATCATAGATGCTTTTTGAGGCTTCTATAGGTGATAAACAAGAGAGGTTGAAGATACCTATTCATGACAGAGGCAACATTATTCCTCACATGAAAGAAGAGATCAACGTTATCCCGTAGCTACAAGCAAAGAAATTGAAGAGGGATCAATGCATGCTTTGTTGACCTAAAGAAATCATCCAGCTGTATAGAGAATAAGCTTTAAAGAAGCTATCAGCTGCATAGATGTATGCTACACTTAATCCTAATAATAAACCTTAAACTGAATCAATTTGAGCATCATAGATGCATGGACAACAACCAAGTGAGATTGCATGATGGTCAAGCGACATGGTCAAAATATCATTACTAGAGGTTTGGAGGTTGGCCCAGTCTTTTGCACTAGAATGAGAGAAAACAACAAAATAGATAAATCTCCCAGATAGAGCTTGCTGAGAGGAATTGTGAAACCTCGAAAAAAAAAATCCGAATTAACATAAAAATATGGTAGTATATAAAAATATGTTGTATGGCATGGTTTTGAAAGCTCATTCGACTTCCGTTTATTTGGGAAATGACCTTTCCTCATCTTTGGCTACTATGAAAGTATATGATATTTCATAGAAAATATTAGCCAAAATATGTGATATGTATATAAAATATATCTGTCGAGGTTAGGGTTCATAAAGTTTGTCTTTGGACCTCTCTCCATCGGAAGTTGCGAATTTCCGATGTCAATTACATCGAGATTCTCGAACACCCTTGATTAACTGTCGTAGCAACTCGTACATGAAAGACAACATTCATCCACAAACACAATCACATGGGAATTATACCCATAAAATCAATGGAATGCAAACTTAATATTTAAGTCCAACGCATAGTGACCATATAAGGTCGTTGGCAAATGTAAAACTTAGTATCTAAGTTTGATTTATGAAATATGGGTAAGGATTCCAATCATATCTACATACTTTGCATGAGATTAGCTATTTCAACATATGTTGGATTATTAGAGCTAATCTAGATCCGAGCATATCCAGATCAAATTTTATGCTGATTTCATATAAGTAGACATGAAATCTGACCACGCATACCAATTTTATGGTCTGAATCCCTTCTTATGTTATCCATATTTAAGTCTATTATCTTAGACTTAGTGATGAAAACAGAATTTTATTTAAGTCTTTATGCCTTGACTTAACAAAATGCAACCTTACTCATAAATTTCGGAGAATCCAGGAGAAGTAGAACTGATCAGAATAAACATGTTTGGATTCGGAAAAAGACCATGCTCTTCTTTTGTGTTTACCTATCCATGGAGTTCATGAGGATATCATAGGCTTAGGTAATTGGACACTCTTCAATTCCAAGTCTTAACATCTTAGACTCTGTCAAATCTGCCTCTATGCTTGTGGTTATGTCCACTATATTATCTTATGTTGAATATTCAGTACAACCACCTTCTAGATTTTTGTCAAATCTAGTCAAAGATAGGCATTCCAAAGGCATGCTCCCAAGGTGCTCAAAATACATCCGCTAGCTTCTCTCTTCTTAAGTCTTGATATGTCAAACTTAGGATCTATTATCTCATATTCAGAACCTTAAGTTAAAACATGCTAACTCAGGATGTACTACTCACCCCTTGGGTTTAAGGTTTTCAACCCCCGCTAGCACCTAGACTTGACTATATTCCCTTATCTTTCCAATGACCCATCAAAGGAATCTGTTCAAGCAACTCTATGCTCACATACGGGCTATAGGCCTTTAGGTGCTCATGGACGAAAACCCCAATATGCTCGGGAATGCATCTGGAAGTGGACAGTCTGAACTTGAGCATCCAGCTCCTGATTATCACTAGGATTCAGACCCATAGCTGACCCTGATATTTGACCCTGGAATGTGTTGAAATCTATCTAATGACAAGTACTAGCTTTACTTCGGATGAAGCCTGAAATACCACATAAAGCAAGGCTTGTATCAACCTGAAATGTCTGTCGCCTGAGCCACCTGAGCTCAGCTACCAACCTGTCCTACAAGATCCTTGCACATACCAAGGGATATTTATATAAGCCCTTTCATGATCTGGTTACATCCAGATCTAAGGCTTGCTACCCTCTCTTTATCTGCCCCCTGGACTAGCTATATCTATGGCCGAGAGACTTATGTTACCAAGCTCAGGATTGAAATTCTCACCATACAGACCTCCGAGGTGGGGGATCTTTATATCATTTGGATAAAGTTTGAGCTTCAAGGCCTATGATGCCCTGGATGTTACCGAAACATGCATTGAAACCTGCCTTGTGCTAGTCACAAGATCTACTTTGGATGGAGCCTAAGATACCATATAAAACTAGGCTTGCATAAGCCTAAGGTATCTATCACCTGAGCCGCCCCAGCTCAGTCGTAGGTCTGCTATATAAGACCTTTGCCTGGGCTGTGGAATATTTCCAATGATCTGATTATGTTCAGATCTGAGGTCAGCTGAAAATCCTCTAGTAAACCAGGCGGCCTATGGCCGGGAGGCACATGGGGAGGTCCTACTGCTAAAGTTGGGAATCTTAAGCCCAATATCCCTCGGATATGATCTTATAACTCTCCTTATAGCTTGATTGGAAACAGAAAATCAGGGGGTATTATCAGGTCTGAGTAACAGGTAATTTCAAAGCGGAGTACATATAAGGGCCCTGAATTGGATCCCTCCATTACCATGTGTTTGATGAGGACCATATCAAATAAGGCCTAGCTCGATCAGACTTAAAATGACTGTGTCTAGATCTGAAAAGGGCATTTGAAATCTTATGATTCCAATACCTAAGACCGGGGATTTCAGTTTAATAATTATCTTTTCTCACCTCTTGGACAGATAGAATCCAAGGCCAGACCCATTAGTTTAGTAATGGCAAAACATACCATAGGGATCCAATAGCAGACCCGGAGGCAGTCTAAGCAGGTCACTGGTCATGAAGGCCATCACACCACGAAATCATAATTGGATTCCCTGCTAATCAGATCCCCGGGGGGTCTGAAACTTATAAACTTTCCTTAGAATGGCTGACATTCTAAAGCCTGAGATGCCTTCGGGCTTAAGTTCATGGACTTCTTTCCAAACTCTGATTGGGGGTCTTAAAGGCATGGGCTTTCGGATCCAAACCCCTTCTATACTTGAGGATGGTAGGTTCTGCCTATGCACTTTATATGTCCGGTCTCCAAGATATGAGGTCAATTTCCCTCTATTCATTTTCAATGGGTAGATCAGAACCTAGATGTCTGAAATCAGGTCAATATATGCCTGAAATCCGAGGGTTAAAGCTCAGTCCCGTCTATTGTTGGACTGTATATATACCTTGCTCTCTTATATTCAGATTTAACCTCCCAATTAGCTTCATAATTCTCATAAGTTGTATAACATATCAACATATATGTTCATTTGTGCCATATGGTGCAGAACATATCCTTATATGGTGGAGTTTAAATATGACTATAACTTCATCATGTCGGGGTCACCTTATCCCTTTTGGGGGTACAGATTTATATATATATAAACTATCATTCCCTCTATTATGAGATGGACCAAGGGAATGGGTATATGGCTTCAATTTTGTCTGGAATACGTGGACACAGCCATACTCAAACATAAGCCACTAATCAGTTGGATATCATTTATATTCCCAACTTTAATGGCATATACTTTCTATTACAGAATATTGCCTCTCATTATCATAGAGGTTTGGTCCATGGTTGACCTCCTTTTGATATGAAATTCTTGCTCCTTCAATGAGCCGGGCTTAGGTGCTTTCTCCATTATGGAATGAATTAAAAAAAAACTGGACATATTGCTCCAATTCCTGTCCAGAATGGATGGGTAGAGTTATGCTCCACACGATTATGCTCCGGAATAGGCATTAGTTTCTTCATAAGCCCTCCTGGCCTCGGTCTTCAAACTATCATGGGACAGTGAGTACATATTATGCAGGCCTTCATGCTCGGCTATCATAGATTCTTCAAGGCCCGGTTGGCCATCTTTCTCTTCATACTCTCTGCTTTACTAAGGCTACCCGGGGGTCTTTGGTCCATCATATGGGTTCCAAAAAGGCTGGGTATAACCTTATTTCCATGCCTTGCTCCTGTCCCTTGCTCTGAATAGGTGACATAGGCTTGACCCAGATGGAGGCCGGACCTGATGGTATATGCAGAGTCCCTTATGCATTATGATTCTAACCTACCATGGATCGACATGAAGTATGGGGGGGTGTGTGACTGATGAAGGGGTCAAGGGGATTCCAACTATAAACTGAAATTGGAGGCAAAGGGTGGAGGTCGGGAGAATTTGTCCCTGGTAGCTTCTATGGCTGATTGGGATGGGGTAAGGAAGGGGTATTTAGTCATGGCCTGCAGATGGAAGTATGGGCAGATTGATGGTATATTAATGGAATATCCGTAGGCCTTCAAGAATGATTATTTTTCTCACCCCGGAAGGCTTGGAAAAAGACTCTATGGCACCCTATCTGCTGATCATATGGACAATTATTCAGGTCTGGATAGAAGAAGTATGCTTCTAATGACATATGATGGGGGCTGAGCTGATGAAGGATCCATCCGAGAAAAGGGACAATCAAATATAAAAAGGGGAAATGCAATGAATGATTTGTAAAGGGGGATGGACCGACTCCTATGGAAACTTACCTTTAGCACCTTTTCTCTTATCTGCAGTGACCAACACTGCTTGGAGATGCCCTTGGATGAAGCTCCTGTCCCTCTTACTACCTTGTTGGTATCAGAATTCCCGCAGCCCTTTTTTTCTCTCCCCCCTCTTTCTTTGCAGGTTCTGTTGAGTCTCCCATCGGGAGACAGATTTTTCCAATCGCGAGCCCCTTTTTAGCTGGCCCTCTTCCTCCTTCCATCATACCTTCTCATCCTAACAGGTTTAGCAGCAGCTTGCTCTTGCCAAGGGGAGTTACCGGACCTGCTATTTGGAGATCTTGGGTGCCTCCTTCTTCCACTTGGGGTCAGGCCGAGGAGGTGAACATCATCTTAGCTATCCCCGGGCGAGTATACTTGGTGGATTTCCCTCCACCTGCTTTATACATTGGTAATTCATTTTCTCTTCACTGGACATTGTGATGCTATGCTTGGCTTTCTTTATTGTTGTGTAGGCATGTCTTCACTTTCTTCTTCTTTTATATCTTCCCTTTTCCTTATCCCATTTCCGGTTCTTGCTGTCTTTCAGCAACCGCGCATGCTTCTTCTCCTGTTTTGCACCATGGATATGCTTATAGCCCTAGCTCTCTTCTTCAATCTTTTGCAAATATATGTGTGACCGGGTGTACTGGGATGTTCTTATATGTTTATCTCCCTGTTTCCCTAATCCTGATTTATATGCAAGGGTCCGGCTCCTTCATACATCATCCTTGGTCGGGGTCTTCATCACATTCCCCTTTCTCTTTCTTTGTTAGATAGGATATATGTCTTACAAGCATGTGTATATATATGAATGTCTTTGAGGACCCGGCTTCTTTATGTGCTGGATTGGGTCTTCTTCCAACTTTTGGGTCTAATGGCTGCCCTCTTTCTTCTTCTTCTATTTCTGAATCTATGCCCAATCTTCATTCATATCCGGTTGTAGGCAATCTGTTGGCGGCATTCTTTCTATCTCTTATAAGTGTATGCATGGCTAAATATATATCCGGAACCTTTAAACAGGAGCCAATTTGGCTCCTGCAGATTACTTCCGGCCTTCCTTCTTCCAATTTCCTGTTGGCAGAATGCCCCTCCGTATGTAGTGAGGTATCCTCATTGAAGAAGCATGCTTATTTTCTTGTTTCTTCTTTTGTTTTGTATGCAAGGACCTAGCCTCTTCTTCATATGCCATCATTGACCGTGGTTTTTATCAAAACCTTTGGAGTGCCTTTTGCTTGTTTGGACAGGAGCCTATCAACTCCTAGCTAGGTGAACTCCTTCAAATTACATGATGGTCCGGGGGTGTGGGATGTAAGACACTCCCGGCCTTCCTTATTCCCCTCTCCATTCCCTTGCTTCGGGGTCACCTATTGGCCCTTCTTTGGTCAGCCGAGGGTTGGAAAGCTTTTTGTTTTCTTGCTATGTGTCTAATTGGATTAGGCTTTGAGCTTCTCTTCCTATCATATCCGATTATGCATGGGTCTGGGAGGGGTGTATTTTCTCTAATGCATGACTAGCCTTGAGCATATATGCTAGATTTTAATTAGATCTCCTCCCTCCTTTGAAAACCCTCTTCTATTTTGATGCTATATCAACTATCCGCTGATAGAATTTTAGGTGCCAACAGGAACCTATTCAAACAGTAGTCTACACCTTCAAGAATTGCAGATCATCAAAAGCTGAAACTTATAACAAGAAGGGAATAGATTTTCACCTATATTTTTATTAGCTATGTTGTCCTAGGTTCGACATGCCTGAGTTGAGGAGGGCCTTCCTTGCTTGAGGCCATTGAGGTGGAGGCGGCAAAGCTGGCAGGGGTGGAGAATCAGCAGGGGCAGAACAAGTGTTGAAGGCGCAGAACAGACAGAGCGGGCAGGTGGATCGAGCAAAGAAGATGACCTAAATCAAACCCATTAAGATGGGGTCCAAAACTTAAGTTGGACACCTCTGCCATTGAACCACTCAATCTGATCACCTTGTTCTGCAGCTAAACTAGTCCAACTTAGGTTTCAGACCTCCCTAATATCAGGTCCCCGAGCTCTGGTTATTGGGTCTTCCAAATCCTCATCTTCTCCACTCAAAATGGGGTATGGAAGACGCACACACCTGCAGTGTCTGTCCAAGCGGCAAGCAACTACGGTGGTGGGTGCCAACTGCCTAAGCACCATGGCATAAGTCGAGGCAACAAGAGGCCACCTCGCCTCACTTCACCTAGGTTGTCACCTTAGTCACCTTTGATAACACAGTTAATTAGCAGTACTCGAAGGAAAATCTAACCTAGGGCTCTCTAATGGTAGGCCCTATTTGGATCCAGCAAAAGTCCTAGTTGGGTGAGGAAAGCTCAAAGAAAGGTAAGAGGAGAGCTCATACTTGACTGTTCACTAGCATTCTTTGCTTCTGGTGCCATCTATTAGCATGTCCGCAAGGTTGCCAGCACATTTTGTGTTGTGTGCCCATAAAGGCTCATTGCAATCTTTCATCATGCCAGAGCAAGCTTCTGGCTGAAATCATCATTGAAGACCTAAGGGAGGCTGGAAAAAGGCTGAGGTAGGAAAGAGATACAGGCCAACTTGAGATGGCAATCATGAGTATAAGAAAGAGAAAGTGAGAAGAAAGCAAGTAACATTAAGGTGGCATTCAGGAAGTATACTCGTCGAGTCCTAAGGTCATTTTGTTTTAGGGTTTTAAAGCACAGAATGGAAATTTCTGCTGTTCTTTCTCCATGGTAATTATGACATAATTTTTCATGTTTCCTACATTTAAGCTACTGCCTTCTCTAGTTTTACCATTCCATCAAACATTCAATCAAGATGAATCTTTCATGTAAGCTACGAAGGGATGTAAAGTAGTCATTGTTAATCTACAATCAGACCAATCCAACACCTACAGAACAAGAATGTAAAGGCTTTTATTCTCCTCAAGGTTGATTGCTTCCAATTGGTATTTTCGTTTCAAGGTTGATGGACAGCATTAGATAACGCCAGTGATCTTGCATGCAAACCCCATAGAAGAGAATTTAAAGGTTTAACGTTGAGACCTGTGCCGTGGGATAGTAGGATAGGCAAAAAAGGAGGGAAATAGAGTAACAAGACAGCTTCTTCCTCTAAAAAATGATGATTAAAGAACAGAGAAAAAAACTTTATACTTTCATATAACTTCTTCAATGCATGTTTTAAGAAGTGTCATAACTCCAAATTGCCATGGTACTATCCGAGTTGGGAAAAAAGTAGTAAGATGTGAAATAGACAGAGCTACATTCTACCCTTGAAAGAGAGAGATTAGAATTACCTTGGATGCTTCTAAGTTAACTATAATATGACTCAACACTTCAGCATTTTTCTCTAAAAGATGTCGCACAGCACCATCAATGACTGGAGCTGTAATAAAATCAAATAGCCTTCAATATGGGGACCAAGTAGTAGAAAACCAAGTGAAATGGAATTAAGGTACGTAGACAGTGATAAAAACAAGTAAATTGAAAATAAGGTACACTAACCAATCGAAGCAAATAATTAAAGAAACATAGCACAAGGATTGATATATTTATGGGGAGACATTATACAACTAACCTTCACAAGGAATACCATCCATGCTATTCATAGTGCACGTAACATGGGAAGTAGCTGGAACTGGGAGCTGGCTTGAAACTAGGTTTGTACTAGAGCAACTATCCACCTGTTTTTCCTGAATAAATGCCCATTTTTAAGATCTATGGGTGTACAAACTTCAAATAAATGCGAAAAGAATGGATTCCAAAGTTTCGAAACTGAGAAATGCGAACCATTATTGATGCAAAAAAGAACACATTTGTCAAGTTTAGCACTGCTAGGTTTACAACAAAAGCTCAAGCATAAATTGCAGCAAAGTTTAAATATCTAAAGTAGGATGTAGTTTTTTTTTTCCATTTTGTAAATGCATTAGGCGGTATGCATTTGATTGGACAGTTATCTTGAGAAAAGAGAACATGATCACAAAGAGCACAGCTCTTACCTTCTTGCCTTTCATTTTATTCCCACCATGTAACTCTTCTTTCTTGCGCCGTCTCCCACACCCCTTTTTCTTCATTATGTAAAAACATCACATAAGTTTTCAATTCTAGTTTTGTGTAAAATAGAAAAGCACATTGGAAAATTCACAACAGTTAAAAGAAATTTGACACTATAGAAACCCAGTATCAGGTGCAGTGCTGTTTCCTACAGCAAAAAATGGACATACCAGAATCTGATTTCTTCACTGTTTGGGGTCATATAGACTACCAGTGAGGAAAAAGTTCTGAGCAAGGGTGCCGGGATCAGCCAATACAGATCCAATGGGGTCCAATACAGATCCAAATCAGAACCAATAATAAAAGAAAATATTTTCAGTGTTAGCAATTTGTGAAAACTACTTTAATATGGTAAAAAAATATAAATATATGTTGTCATTATAAAAAATGCTACTGAATGTTATATTTAGACCTCTTCTTTATATTTGTACATATTTAAAATGAAAATACTACATTTCGAGTATCTTTTAAATTTTTTAGAAAAATAAAAAGGCATTTAGTTAATTGATTCTACTTTTTTAGTTTTAAAAAAAAAAGCACTTAATTATATATTTAACTGACTATAGTTATTCTATTTTACATACTTTGATATTTGGGTGTTAACTATCTCTTTATGGGTGTTTAAAATAAAATTTTACTTAACTTTTTAAGATGGATCATTTATATAGTGCTAGACAATATTTAAAAAATATTTTTTTATAATTTTCCCCTTAAATATTTATATTATTTTATAAAAATAATAAAATATTATTTAAAAAAGATCAAACCAGATCACATGTGCCTGGCTGATCTGGCTGTGACAGGCCCGTGCCTGCAATAGACTAGCCAGCCATTCGCCGGAGTGAATGCCCGGTGCGAATCCAGTCGGATCAAGCAATCTGATTCGATCTTGCATTCCATGGTTCTGACAACACAAAAGTTGAAAAGTTTTTATTAACTTTCTAATTTTTACTGGTCATTAAAGATGCCTCTTTGTATCCAGTCTGCTGTTTTCCATGGCATAGTGACTGTACTCTTTAAGATATTAGTTTTATGTCTTTCTTAAGATGAAACACCCTAGCAAGTGGGATATCGTCTCTCTCAAAGGCTTTTACATTTAAGAATAGATAAACTCTGACCAGAAAATATGCTCGGGACCTTAAGCCTTCTTTCTTCTCTACTTAAAACTTGGTCTACATTTGAGGTACTCATATATTAAAATGTCAATTCAAGCCCAATTGCCCCTCTAAAAATGTTAATGTGAATGAATGCAAATATTGATGTGACATGACCAGGCTCTTATACAAAGTGGATCATGTATAAAAGACACAATAACGCTTTGTTTCTAAAGAAGTATCCACATTAGATGGTTACGGTAATATAACATGACTGAGAGATGTATGATGGATAGCCAAAGGGATGGAGCTGTAGATCACATTTTTATGACCAATGATTTGAAGAGAAGAACATGTTAAGGAGAGGAAGGAGATGCAACTCCTCTTGTACCATCCTACCGCTGCTTCTTATAACACATAGGCCAACATAACAGTGTTACTTTGCACCCTTTAAGTGCCAATAAGAACAGATGAGTTAATCACATATGGTAAGGTGTTACTTGGTATAACTATAGATCTTAGAGCAAGCATCCATTTTTTTCACAACATTTATATGTAGATAATCTAATAATTGAACATAACTGGAATACCCACTCACAGCAGAGTAAATGAAAGTTGAAAGTTCTCATCACAAGTGGTGTTTTCTCCTATACAACAACCCCTTCCTTAGAAGGTAATCTCCTTTCAACTTCTCTATTTTTTCCTTTTTGGCATCAGGTTAGTACTTTGTCCAAATTGTTTACTAAAAGGAACCTTTGATTGGGTGTTGAGTGAAATTTCATTAGTGGATGGGAAAGGAGCTCATAAATTGTTGACAAATTTGTGGTTTTAGTTCCTCCAACCAAAATCGTATATGCCATAAGAATTCAATTGCATTCACATGGGTGGAAACAATAACAGCCATCTGAAACTACTGCATATTAAATACTAATCTTACTAGGGGAACAAATGTGTTGGACCGTGCACCACCTCTACAGGTAGATAAAGGAAGTTCTGAACCTACCATCATCATCCATCGACACCTTAAAGCGACATCCCTTACAGATTTATTTTGCAATGTCACTGCTATCTTGATGTACCTCGTGATATTAGGTTCATTCGCATACCTGGGGAAAAGGCTCAAGAGAAAGAAATCAATGGCTCCATGATCATTTATAAGATTAAGAAAAAATCACAATGCTGATGCACAGATCAAATAAGAATGAAAAACACAATAAAGGCATAACTTTAGAGAAACAATTGAAGCATGGAACTTGTAGATGCCTGAATACCACAAATTAGAACAAATTTCATCAGAAGTTCGATTAAAACATCCAAATAATGAAGCAGCATTGTACTTTTTCACTTCCCAGAAGTAGAAAACAAACTTTGTAATGGTGAAATTTCGTATTAACAAATAATCTGCATCATAAGGTGCTCCTACGGTAGGTAGAACAGGTCACTCCTATGCTTGGCAAACATCTTTAAATGGCAAGCATTTGATTTTTTAGTCACACTAACGTGAATCTCCACAATCGGAACAGCTTTACTTTCTAAACTCTGAATATGCACTGGTAGGAAGAGGATGCGCAAAAAGTTGAATGCAAAAAATGTTTAAACAAAATAAAAAAAACAGCGAATACCTACTTGACAAGGCCTTCTTCTAGTGTAGCCTGTTCTTCGGAAGACCAATGCAGAGCTAAGCCTACAGTATCCGTTAGCACCACAGCTGGATCAAGATGGACACATGAGCTGTCTATTATCCCACCAGGATTCTCAGTGAAGAGCATTCCGGCCGGGCTGTTCATTCCAACAAACCCATCCACACCCGCGGCAAGCATCCTGGTAGAGCCACTCGCTGCTCCGGACTGAAAGGAAACCATGTGATGATTGTAAACCGATGAAGGTGCCGTCCAACGGTGAAATCCGGAGTTTGAATCCGCCGCCATTCGCATCATTGAAGTCCACCGCTGAAAACCTATTAATCAGCGCAGTCCACCGAATATGCCGCCAGCAGCCAAGATGCAATCTAGGAGAACCTTACGATCAAAACTTAATCCTTGTTATCTCTGGACCCTAAAACTAAAACACTTACCCGGCACAACCAAGGATCCCACCGCACAAAATTTTCTGAACTAGACGGACGGTCCCCAAAGATCTTGTGAAGGACGACTGGATCTTCCTATGCTCTAACTTCTGCAAAGCGCCTCACGCCCGGATAGCTTCTAGAAACTGCTCCAAGCGAGAAGCTTTCAGTTCATCTTGGAATCCCGCCTGAGCAACAGATAGCAAACGAACGATGCTGCCGCCGCCTACCTCAGGAGTGAGACCTTATCCAACTTCATAAACCACCGAGGCTTAAACCCTAGAGATCGTCCAACGACCAACCGGAATCCTACCTCCACGTTTCTCTCCCAAACTCACGTACTCAAAAGTTCCCAACTCGCCGCCGGCGCGGCCCTTCACATCACCATCGGAAGAACCGAAAGCTCCGGCCTCCCTTAATACAGCAGAATCCAACGCCCTCTCTGCCTTCGAATCCGCCACTCAACTCATCACCGACGGCTCCTCCAATCTGCACCCGTGGACAGACAGATGGATGGGAGACGACGGGAGAAAAAGAAAAAAGAGAGCGTGCGAAGGTACCTGGCATAGGGAGCACCACCGGCGAGGACACCAGGGAGAGGCCAGCGAAACCTGGCGGCCTTCACGCATGTCATCTCCTTCCGCCTCCGAGCAACAGCGAGACGATCGACGCCCTCCGACGGCGCGAGGGATGTTCGCGGCCCGAGGGACATGGCTGTTTTATGCTACTGTTTATTCTTTTAAAGACCGAATTATTTAATGACAGGGGGCAAGAGTTACGAGATTTTGAAATTTGGAATTAAAAAATAAAAGTTGGTTTCGCGAGGGCCGACTGGCCTTGCAGTTGCAGCCGTTGGGAGCCGAATAATTATTATTTCTTTTTAAATAATAATGACTGTTAAAAAAGCCCGAGCAAAATATAAAGAGATTCTTTTTTTTGTAGAAATTCCCGTTCTTCTTTTGGAGCTCGGTCTTCTGACCCCCCTCCCTTATAAAAAAAAGGCCTTCTCTGAGATGCTCTCTTCATCCGTCGCACAAGCGGCGGAGCGAGAGTAGCGCGAGATTTTGGGTGGTCCATTTGGCGGCTGCCGCGGGCCCCACGCTCCACAGTGATGGAGTCCGCTGCATCACGCGGATTCGGATCACGGGATTCGGTCCGGCCGGGTCAGTTGGTCCGGCTGGATAATTTCCAGTTTTATGGGGGTGTCCTGTTACATGATAAAATATTTTTTTCTAAAAAAATATATTTTTGTCACAAAATTTAACCACGAAAATGTTTGCTAATCATGACAAATATCTAATCTTATAAAAAAATCTTGTAGAAGGAGGTGAAATGTTCTTTTTTCTCCTTGTGCAACTAAAGTTTTAGTATTGGTTATAAATAAATTGCTCTAGATAGTAATTAGCTTTAGAAATAAGTTAAATTTTATTCCAACCCTTTGGTACTTTTCCTAAAGGTGCTAATGCAAAGTACTAGCATCGTATGGGAACCAGCTTTATGTCCTTTTTCTCCATCCTCGTGGAGCCCCCCAGCAAACGTGAGTGATGGTATGTTCTCCAATCATCGCTGTCTAGACCCACCTTGGGCAGGAGGCGCGGCCTAGTATAATTGAATGAAAATAGAATTACATGAAAATACATAGTTCAATTGACAGTATTTTTTCCTTTTTGCAAAGGGAAATTTATTTCTTTCATGGCTACAACAAATGGGATTTGTGTTTAACTTTGGTGTGGACAGGTATTTAGTTGTTGTTATGATATAATTTAAGCTAATTTTGACTTCTCATTTTGGACTAAAACATCCTAGAGTTGGTAACGACGTTTTAGAAGAAAAAAATTTAACGAAACTGTTTCCATGATCATTTGAGTTTTTTGTTATAAATTTATATTTTTATAACAGAACTTGTGAAAAATGGTGTTTGCCGGTCATTGCAATTTTATATGTTAAAAGAGTTTTTTTTTCCTGTGGTTTCTCACATTTTTTCTAGTTTATATGATCTTCACTTTTTTGTTATCAATCTTTTCAAAAGTTATAATTTTATATTTTTGACTAGTTGTATTTTATTTATTATAAAGTTTTAAAATAAAGTGTATAGAAATTAGTTGTGCAACCGAAATTTGACTTCACCTGATACTTATTAATGCCATATTTGACTTGACGCTATTAATTGCATTTTGACTTGACCTGATCATACTTATGCTTTGTGACTCGCATTCGTAGCGGTTTGTCAAGAGGTGATGAATGCACTACGTTTATAGGGTGTTTGGTTCCAGTTTTTTACCTCTTTTTTATCTTATTTTTAAAAATAAGGAAGACATGTTGTTTGGTTGATATTTTTTAGTACTCTTTCTTTTTTAAAAACGGTCTCACTTCTTTACTTCTTCTATTTTGGAAACAAAACAACTCCTTATAGGGTGTTTGGCAGCGTTTTTAATTTTAAGATAACCTCGTTTTTGAAATAAAAATTAGTTGACTTCTTAATTTTATTTTTAAAATCAAAATAGTCTAATTATTTGGTGTTTGGCAAAATCATCATAATTTTTAAAATTTAGACAGTAGTGTTTGGTTATGATCAGCGACTCTACGAACATGTAGCTCCCGAAGGCTCCCTCGCAGTGCAGTGTCGTCCGCCTCCCTCCCCCCTCCCCGCGGCGCTCTCCCCCAGTAGCGAAGGCCCCCCCGCACTGTCCGCTCCCCCGTCGGCGGCCTCCCCCCGCCGGCGGCCCTCCCCCGCGGCGGCGTCCGCCGCGGTGCTCCCCCCCCGCCGCCAGCCTCCCCCGCGGAGGTGCCCCCCGCCGCGGTGCTCCCCCCGCCGACGGCCCTCCCCTCGCGGTGCTCTCCCCTACCGGCGGCCCTCCCCCCGCGGCGGCGTCCGCCGCGGGGCTCCCCCCGCCGGCAGCCCTCCCCCGCCGGTGAAGCCCCCCGCCGGCGGCCCTCCCCCGCGGCGGTGTCCGCCACGGTGCTCCCCCCCCCGCCGCCGGCCTACCCCGCGCGGCGGTGCCCCCGCCGCGGTGCTCCCCCCGCCGACGGCCCTCCCCCCGCGGTGCTCTCCCCTACCGGCGGCCCCTCCCCCGCGGCGGCGTCCGCCGCGGTGCTCCCCCCTGCCGGCAGCCCTCCCCCTGCGGTGGTGTCCGCGCCGCGTGCTCCCCCCCCTAACGGCATCGACGCCGCGGTGCTCCCCCCCGCGGTGCGCCCCCGCGCTGTTCGCTCCCCACCGGCTCCCTTCGCGTCTATCTCAAAAAAACAAGTCATGCCTTGTTTTTATTTTAGAAGAGATTATGTACATAGAGTATCCCACTTTTAAAAATGAGACAGTAGCTAAAAGTTGCAACCAAACACCTTATCTCTTTTATTTTTAAAATTTAGATCAAAAAGAGAGAAAAAAACGTAACCAAACACCCTATTAGTTGTTTTATTTTCGAAAGCGAACCGGCTCTCTCGCGATGTCTTGGGAGGCGCTTCCCGACCGGGGGGAGGGGGGCAGCACGCCCCCGGTCAGCAGGGGGCGGCGCTTCCTGACTGTGGGGGAGGCGGAAGCAGGCGTCGCCGGGGGCAAGGCAGCGCTTCGAGGGGGTGGGGGCGGCACTTGCAGGCGCCGCCGGGGGGGACGGTAAGGCGGAAGCGGGGGGAGGGAGTGGGGGCGGCGCTTCCCGACCGCAGGGGGAGGTGGAAGGCGAAAGCAGGCGCCGCCGGGGGGCGGGGGGCAACGCTTCCCGATCGCAGGGGAGGCAGAAGGCGTAAGCAGGCATCGCCGGGGGGGCGGGGGCGGCACTTCCTGACGCAGGGGAGGCAGAAGGTGGAAGCAAGCGCCGCCAGGGGGCAGCGGTTCGACCGGGGGGGGCGAGGCCGAGGCGAGCACCCGAGGCGGCAGCGGAGGAGGAAGAGGAGGAGGTCAGGCAGCTGGAGACGGAAGTGAAGGAAATGGCCGAGAGGATGCGACATCTCTGGAGCACGGTGCTCGGTCCGCTCGTAGAGACCTTGTCCGCTCAGCTCACGTCTCAACGGCTTCACCTTGTCCGCTCAGCCATCGCGTTCCCACCGAACGGGCACGGAAACGGTAGTAGGAGGAGGGGCTTTTGTTGCCACCGGAAGGGGGCTTGCGTTCATCGAGGGCGTGATGGCCCAGCAGAAATGTAACCAAACATTGCTCTGATCAATTTTAAATTTGATGTCAATTTTACCAAACACAAAAGAATTGTTCTTTACTAGTTTTAAATTTTAAATTGAGAAAGTAGATGTTTCCGATTTCAAAAAAAAAAGTTATCTCAAAATTAAAATAGCTTCCAAACACCCTATTAGTCTCACTTATTTTTACTTTTTTCTACCCACGTGAAATCATCTTAATTTGTCAAGTATCTAGGTCTATAGCACTTCAACTAATTTATGAGACCGAACCAAACATGTCATTATATAGTGAAATTGGAAGATATGTTCTATGATTAGATCTATGCGGGAACCTCGTTGATTGTTTCTTTAAATTTTAAATTTGAAAAAGAGATTTTTTTGATGTTTTGAAATATTGATATCTGAGTTTCTTAACAAATTAAGTGATAATTTATAAAGATATTAGATAGTCGGATGATATGATAAAAGTATAGAACCGTAATTCGGATTCTGTGAAAATATTTTTGACCCCACTTTATCGGATGGTGTGAACATCCAATGTACATTTACATCGAGCAACTGCTCAAATACTTTTGATTAATTGTCATAACGATCTTTTTACTGATAGCGTGCACATCCACAACATGTAAAAAACAAAGGGCTTTAACATTTTGGGCCCGATAAGATGCAAACATTTTTATTATGTTTTTTTATTAAGTTTGTTGAAAGCTTGGTTTGCTTGGAATTGATTTAAATTTAGGTTTGAAGTGTTAATTTCTAATTTAAATGTTAAGTGTTGGCTTTCGTGTTCTAGTTGAATTACTTGATTTTGACTTAGTTAAATTTTGAATTAATTTCGAATGAAGTTGTTGATGAAATTGTTTAAGTATTGATGAACTTTAAAAAGTTTTGAGCAATCTGATTTTGTTTTGAGTTTGGTTGATATGTGTTAAGTCTTTTTTCATGTTGGTTGATACTTTGATACTGATTTGGATGTGTTCGATATATTTTAAGTGTTTTGAACTTCAACTCAACTTGGTTAAGTTTATGTTCAAATCGTTAAATTATCCGATTTTTCATGTCTTGAAATAAATTCTAAGTATTTTGAAGTGTTTTCAACATATTTTACTTGCCTTGTTTAAGAAGTTAACATTCATTTAAGTTAAGTATTTTAATTCAGATATTCAAATTTGTTTAAGTGTTTTCATATTTGGTTAAGTGTTTTTAAACTTATATCTTATGTTAAGATTTGACTAAGTTTGTCTTCAAATTTGATTAAGTGTTCTTTCAAATTAAGTGTGCTCAGATTTGATTAAGTGTGTTCATACTTAGTTTTATGCTCAGTTCGCATCCCATCCAGTCCGTCGGGCTTGCATTGATACCCGACAACATACAATCCAGTCAGCACTTGAAGTTCACTGTATTTGTCCATGTTTGAGTATATAGTACATAGGCAGTTCATATGCCAAGCTCAGCAATGTCGGTAGTTCATATGCCATGTTCAGAAATGTTCAAGTGTTCATGTCTTCAACTTGTCAAAGTGGAGATTCCTTCCTAAGGTGTAAACTTCCACAGGATTAGAAAAATTTTGATAGCATGTCTTCTTATTTTTTGATCAGTGTGAAAATTTACCCATCCTATATGGTTAAGTTTTTTTGACTTTTTCATAGTGGGAATGATCCATCCACATAGGAAGCATGTCCCATACGTACACCCGAGTCACAAAATCGAAAGCAAATATGGACTAGCTACCTAATAGAGCATCTAGTTGTGGACTACCTCCTTACTCCTCAAACTTAGTCATTTTTTAGTGTGAAGCCTAAGACAGTGCCTAGTGATAGGCTAACTCTCCAAACTTAGTCAATTTTTAAATTCAAGTTTGAAGTGCCTGGGGCAACATCCAGTTGTGGACTCTCTCTAGACTTAGTCATTTTGTTCAATGCCCAATGGGCCAATTCAAGTCTCATCAGCACAATGGGCCGATCATCAAGTCTTTGGGCCAAGGAGGCATGTTTTGGTTTTCATGGGCCAGCAAGGCCTATTCTTTACACTTCAAAGGCTAGCAAGGTCTGCTTTGCAACTTATATGCCTTAGTCATTTTTTTTAGTTTGCATGCTGCAGTGGTAGATGGTGCAAATAAGTCTTAGAGGAGTTGAAGTTGGACCTATTTGGATGCCATTTAAGAGAGCCAACAATGGGGCTTCTAAGGAACTGCACAAAGGGCAGATTTGGGGTCAAATAAGTGATGTTTTGATGAATCAAACAGGGCCTAATTGGGAGCTTTACTTGATTGCCACATAAGTGGACAAAAATGGGGCCACAATGGTGCTATAGCAAATGATGATGCTATTGTTGGAAGAGGGACACACCTTCTTCTTCTTCTTCTTCTTCTTCTTCTTCTTCTTCTTCTTCTTCTTCTTCTTCCCTTGTGTAGGTGATGCTAGATGAAGAAGGGCTGGAGCTAATAAAGTTGTCATGCCAAAGGAAGAGCTGGTTGGCGCACCTATAGGAGGGAGCTTCCTTCTCCTTCTTCTTCTTCACTTGGCACACCAAAGAGAAGAATAAGGCTTGCTACCTTGCTACTGTTCTCATCCACACAAGAGGAGGAAGAGTTGGAGCTTCTAAAGATGTTGATGGAGTGCCAAGGAGAGAAGGAGGAAGAGCTAGAGCAGGGCTGGCACATAGGTGTAGGTGTGTAAGGTGCGGCAGGGCCAGGCCAAGGGCTTTTTATAGAGGACTTGGGCATCATCTGCAGATGGGCATAGGGTCAGGATGGGTAAGAGTCCTATTGTTTGAAGAACTCTACTTCATCAGGACTCCTAATTAGAAAAGATATCTTGCCAACTAGTGAGGTGCAGCCAGACCAAGGGAGGTTGCGCACAAGGCTGTGGAATGGGCTAAAGTTCAGCTAGATGAAGCTCTTGTAAGCCATCTGATGAATAGGATAAGGCTAAAAGAGATAAGGATAAGCCAAATAGGAGAAAAGGTGGTTGGGAGATAAGATTTATCTCAAGGAAAATAGTGATAAAATGAGATAAATTCCAAAGGAGATAAGGATAAGATGAAGATAGGATGAGAAGGTAAGAGTCTTATCTATGAAGAAGTCTTCACCTGGAGAAATTCCAACCAGGAATGGAGTGTGAACAAGGCTGAATTGTGCCAAAATCAGGTGAGGATGAGGGTGGTTCAGCCAAAGATCAAGTGTTGGATGCACAAAGATGGAGATCCAATCATATCTATTGATCCAAATACTCTCGATCCGACGACTATCATTAATTCTAGCCAAAAGTTAATCAAACACACCCTAAATTAATCTAGAAAATTTCAGAATGAGCTTTGATGGTCATTGATCTTATGCTCCATCAAGATGTGAAGCCAAGATGTCTTGATTTGGATCAGATCTTCTGATTTTGCTGATTTCTCCGATTGGTGAAATCTCGATCGTCGATAATGCCGAAAACTATAATTGGGTGCAATTAATTTCTTCCATTGGCCAAATTTCAGTTCTAATACATTAATATCGTCGAGACTAAAGTCATGAACTGAAAATTTAAAATTTTTAGCTTGTAGGCTGATATGAAAATTATCTAGATCATCATGCCCCTGATGTGATTTAACATGGACTTAGCCCAAATTTGATATTTCTTGAATAACTTTCTAACTAGTGGTCATATTTTCAATATGTTTCAAGCATTTCTTGCTCTATCTTATCTTAACAACAAAATGAAGTTGGATCTCTCTAATAGAGTCCCAACTTGTCTCGAAGTGTGGGGGGCAAAATGGTCATTTTAGCCTTCTAGTGTCTATTTTCTATGTTTGGGCACCATTGCAAAGCTCTAAACTGAGGTTATGCAATGAGCTTATTATTTTGGCTATTTGAAGACTATCAAGCCATGTCAAGATATTTCCAAAGCTGTTTATATCATCTGGTCTTTGTTTTATTGAATCTGGGTTGGATTTTTGGACTGACTTCTGTTGGAAATCAGTCCAATCAGATTGGCATAGCGGAAAAATTTTGATTCCTCATATATCATAGTCTTGGTCTCAATTATAACCAAACGACGTCGCCATAATCGATATTCGAAACGATTTCGAACACTTACCTTTGTGGGATTCAAACAATCCCTAAAGACCGAAGAAGATCGAGCGTTCTCACGCTCTCCAAGCCGCTCAAGCGTGCGGCCTCTAGTCGTACCCACATGAGCCGCCTCCATAGTTGGGTTCTCCTTCGCGTCGGACCTTCCGACTCGCCCCGGATGAAGTCCCATCGACTCTCGACGGCCTCCAGCATAGGAAAACGTGAAGGAGAGAGGTAGGGACGAATTTTTCAGCCCTTGGCTTGTGGGGCTCATGCTCAATTCACTATTATATTGAGAATTTGAAATTTTCACAAAAACCCCTCCTTTCTCTATATTTACACCCTTGCCCCTAAACTTATGAATTAGCCCTTATGTGTGTGACCTACTAGGCCCAATAACTCATTTGGTTGAGGCCTAATTAAAAGAACAACTTATTTTATATTAAATCTATTATCTCATAATAGATTTAACGGCCTACCGATCATGAAGGGTACAAGCCACATCCTATGATCCCAAACGGCTTTGGGGATAAACTCCTCTCCAAAGAGCCTTTCCATCATCGATTACCACACGGATATAAATCTTCGTCCATCTAATGTCCCGGTCGGATAGGAGTACAGCATTGACTGTCAACTCCTAAATATACCGACACTATGGAATCTTGTACTCGTAATTGGATCAATTGGAAAACTCTTTTCCAATTATCCTATCTATCTTGGCCAAGGATTTAGAGTACTATCCAAAGGACATTCTCTCTCTCCTACCGAGAGTGGATAATTCCCTATTGTCCGCTCAATTACCTCCACCGGGTTTCCCATATACCCAATCCATTAACTATACAAAACCACAATACTAAGTGATCCATAAGTCAATAGTCAAAGTACATGGTACGCCCGGCAAGACATCTTTGGCGACTCAGGTCAAAGATCCAACCGTGCAACCGTGATGATAAAATACCCTGATCGACAGTTCGGTAAGATATCATTCAGGAATTCTATATTAGTCAGTTCAGTGAACTCATTCCTCTAATGAGCACCTGTACATGTATCTTAGTGTCTCCACACTGATGACCAATGAGATCGGTCATTCTCATTATATGAGAAGATATCATATACACTAGTCTTATCGGATCCTTGATGTCCCGTCTCGAGGATCCTATGACTAGGAACATTTAGAGTACATGCTTCTAGATGATTGATCTCATTATCATGATCTCATTATGATTCAATCATCATTGCATGCAACCTAGGACTTCATTATGATAGACGCATCTAGATAGTGCAAGTAATGAAGATCATGCCATTTATACTGAATAAGATATTACAAGAAATGTAAAATCATATCACATATGATTGGCTTGTAGGGCATACATTTCTATCAACTTCGGCATTGCTCAAATCAGTATTAAGCGAGTTGAATGAAAACTTTTAGCACCAACAATCTATTGTCTATTTTGGGTTCATGCCATGTGTTTGGATCTATAGACTCATGTAAGGACTTAGACCCTAATGGCATGTTTGGTTAAAGTTTCAAAAAATGATAGTATATCAACACTGATATTCATATTTCTAGAGGTTGGAATATCAATATCAATATTGATACAAATTGACACTTGTATTACATAACATGTTTTGTTTGTACTATAAATTTCAAAATTGATACCATAGCCAAACACCTCTTAGTGATTGCTCTCAATTTCAATTTTAAAATTCATAGTGACAAAGATGTCTAATAGTGTTATCAAACATGGCCTAAAGTTTCTATTAGTAAAGAGTACTTCCTAATCTACTTTGTTAATCTTGTGCGGTTAGAGTTGAGGACATGTACACAAGTCATCACAAAACTTAAGTAACGCAGAACACGGATAGCAGGAGAAACCTAGAAGAAATGGGATTTGGCAATCATACCAGGAAATAAGGGAAGGTTGGGTCGGCATCACATGGAGAGAAGGAAGAAAGAGTATATAGTAGAAGAGTTTTTTTTTTCTCAAATCAACAATCGTCTTCAATTAGGGTTACACAACATAACTTATAGGAGGTAAGAATTACATTAAGAACCACTAAAAATATACATTTACCTCTAACTCCAAAACAACGTTAAATTAAATTAACTTAACACTAAAACCTCTATAAAATATAAAATTAACAGCTACACAATGGATCCTAACCAAACAAAATATGACGACATCCTTTTACCACCGAAACATAATATAAAATTAACAAAGCATTAAGTTGATTTTAGCTTAAAATGATCTTAACTCACAGTTAAACCTAATAATTAAAATATGTCAAAAATATTAATGAAACCCAGAAACAAGGAATTTTAACCATTTTCACAATGATGCCGACTTGTTGTTGAATCTGGCCTTTCTCTTGCATCATTCTCCCTTGGTTGTAAAAAACACATCCTTCGATTCTGAATAGTTGAAAAATAATATCCTCAAACACAAGATGAACAAAATTTTCATATATATTTATGTCCCTGAACTTATAAAATATATTAGGCTTTGTTTCTTCATAGAAGGAACTCCATATGAGATTATACATGTATTCTACATTAACTTTCTAGTTGCAAATACATTCAGAATTCATAAGATTCGCAGACTGAAGTTTAACGTTATCTGATGCTGATAACATATTCTCTATATCAACTTGTTCATTAGGTGTAACAATCTCAAATACTTCAAGTTGATCTTTTCCCATATCCTCATTATTGTAAGTCTTCTCAATCTCATCAAAATTATGCCAAACCTTTCATATAAACTGTGTTGGAGGAAAACCAAATTTAGTTGAACCATTAAGAGTTGTCAACAAGTATTTATCAACCTCGGGGTGAATAACTTAATGGTACTAAATGCGTCTAGGATGCCTATCTATTCGAGCTTTTAAATTTGCTTAAAGTCAATAGCTAAAAGCAATAAGCGATGTCCTCAAGATGACATCAGAAAGAGACTAAATTTGCTTAGCAGAGAAAATGGTGTTAGATGACCTTAAAGGCAATAGAATAAGGCAAAGCAAAACCTACAAACAATCGAGGCTAACCGAGTGGACAGCATGACCAGTTGATGGACAGCCCTACGACTCCAAGAAACTAGCATTGATCCGATCTTGGGGCAGGTGGCTGAATGGGGGTAATAATGAATAAACCAAAAGTATGACAATGACAAATCTAGATCCAACAGAAGATGTAGAGATCAACAAAGCGGGTGAAAGAGACAGCAAGAGTAATTTCATAAATAACTGATCACTTTCAGATTGGTTTAATGACGGGCATTTGTAGAGGTGTCCAAGAAGAGAAGATGTTTACAAAAAGAGTTTAGATCACCTCAGTCCCCGAGTGGAGGGAGCTTCCATAGTTCCCAATAGGTGAGGACACGTGGTGTCGTAGAAGACGAAGTGTCAGTGCGCTTTAAAGACAACGTGATGTCCTTTCAACTTCTCAAGATCTCGCTACCGAGCCTAGTTTAACTTGCTACCGAGTCTTTAAGGACTTACTACTGAGACCTGTTACCCATGCTCTATCAAGCTACTACCGAGCCTTTGAGGACCCACTACCGACTTCTTATCAACTTGCTACCGAGCTACCAAGACTACAAAGACCCACTACCGACCCTCTACTAACCCACTACCGAGCGACGTCATATCTACTTTACACCCTCATTAAAGTGCACTCTCACTTTGTCTTCCACGACACCGTCGCATGTCCTCATGCCATTGAGGACTACAAGAGCTCCCTCCACCCAAGGACTGAGGTGATCTGAACTCTTACTAAAAATGGAAAATACTTCGCCAGTGGTCAGTCAGTATGATCAATTTTGAAGATGTGACCAACAATGTCCCAAGGCAACATATATAGGGTGTCCAAGCATGGTTCAAGGGGTTGGCGGTGTCGACCAAAATAGGGCAGCAACCCACAAAAGACTGCAGCGACAAATGCTCTGCATGAGGTGGTGGCAGTGGGGGCGTAGGGTGACTTGAACTAAGTAGATCTGCCAGAGATCTTCTGGATCTATAAGAAAAACAGAGAGAAACAAAACAAGAGTAGAAGCGGAACGAGCGGGAAAACAAAATTAGTCAATTGACTATTCTAGGAACTTCTATTATATATATATATATATTGCATACATGTACAACAAATCAATGAATGGCATAAAAGTAATATTGAATGTACACGTGGAGCTCCAATTAACCACTAATACTACCCCTTATCTAAATGACAAATCTTCTGTCTAACATCCCCCCTCGAGCTATGCAGTGGTACAATGCATAGCTTGTTTCGGATCAGTGTAAATTGTAACACTGGAAGTGGCTTTGTAAAAATGTCAGCCATCTGATCTTTGCTTGCAACATGTCAGATCTGAATTTTCTTATCTAATACTAGCTGCCTGAGGAATTGAAAATCCACCTCAATATGTTTTGTTCGTGCCTTAAAATTTGGATTAGTTGACAAGTAAATGGCAGACACATTGTCACACCAAAGTATGGGAACAGAAGATAAGGGTAACCTTAACTCCACAACCAATTGTATTACCCACAGAAGTTCAGTAACTACGTAAGCCGTCGCCCTCATTTCAGCTTCAGTGCTTGATCTAACTACTATTTTCTGTTTCCTTGCAGTCCAATTGATGAGATTATCACCAAGAAAATTTCCAAAACTAGTTGTTGATTTCTAATCATTCAGACAACCTACCCAGTCAGAATATGAAAACACAGTTAACATAAAATTGCTTGGTTTGAAGAACAGACCATAGGAGTAAGTGTCCTTCAGATATCTAACGATTCTTTTTACCAAGGACATATGAATAGACGTCAGATGTGCCAAAAATTGGCAAACTTTGTTAACTGCAAAAAGTGACATATGGCCGTGTAATAGTGATATATTGCAAGGAGCCAACCAGACTCCTATAAGAGGGTAGGATATGAAAGTGGCTCTCCATCATCTTGAGAATAAACATCTCTAGTAGCCATAGGAGTAGAGAATGGTTTGGAATCCTTCAACTGAGATTTTACTAAGATGTCCATTATATACCTGGACTGACTAAGATGAATACCAACAGACATCCTTCTTACTTCTATTCCCAAAAATTAACTCAAGGAACCAAGATCTTTCAATGCAAACACAACAGCTAGATCATTATTCAAAGTTGTAATAGTAGAAGAATCATTACCAGTGATGATAATATCATCAACATAGACCCAAAAAATATACAACCACATTTCCTTTGGAATAAAGAAATAAAGAAGGATCACATATCGAACGCGTGAAACCCATTTGTAAAAGATGAGAATAAAGTCATTAAAACCAAGCTCTTGGAGCTTGTTTAAGACTATAGAGAGCTTTATGAAGCTTACAAACATGATTAGGATTAGTTTTATCAAGAAAAACAAGAGGTTGAACCATATAAATCTCTTCAATCAAATTACCATGAAGAAAAGTATTATTTACATCCAATTGCCTAATTTGCCAATTGTAAGACACTACAACTGATAAAATCAACTTGATAGTAGTAGGTTTAATTACTGGACTGAAAGTATCGACATAATCAATACCATACTCTTGTGTATAACCTTTTGCCACTAAGCGTGCCTTATATCGAGCAACACTACCATCAAAATTTCTCTTGACCTTATAAACCCACTTGCAGCCAACTATATTTACACCAGGTGGAGGAAGAACCAAAGACCAAGTACCATTCTGTTGAAGTGCATTAAATTCCTCTGACATAGCATTTCTCCAGCAAGCAAATTGATTTGCAGTTCTTAAATTTGTTGGTTCAACTACATCTGATTTTCTACTAATAAGGCATATTTACTTGTCTTAGAGAGAGTTTGCCAGGTTCAGTGGTATTTAAAATCTCAGCAAGAGACCTGAACTTCTTACGCACAGGACCAGATGAGGTGCGAGAAGAAGACAAAGTAGAATTGTCCAATGGTAAAATAGAAGACTGAACTGTATTCTCATGATTCAAAACAGAATTATCAATATTCTAGCAATCATTACCAGAAACAGAATAATGCTGAATTGGAGTTAACATAGCATTCTCATGATTCAAAACAGAATTATCAACATTCTAAAAATCATTATCAGAAATAGAATCATGCTGAATTGGGGTCGACACAGCATTCTCCTTAACAACAGATGGAGTACCAGACTTATCAGACAAATGCCTAGGAGAATTTTGGCAACTAGTAGCTTGTTGAATAAAAACTTTAGGAATGGGCAAAGTAAGAATTGAACTATGACAACCAGAATTTTTTGAGGAGACTTGAAACAAAGTGTTGTAAGGAAATGAATTCTCATTAAAAATGACATTCTGAGCAACATAAACTCTACCCATCCTTGGCAGAAAACACAGATATCCCTTATGATTTGAACTATAACCTAAGAAAACACAACATTCTAATTTGAACATGAACTTATGTCTATTATAAGACTACAAATATGGATAACAAGCACACCCAAATATGCGCAAAAGTCTGTAATTAGGCATTTTCCCAAAAAGCTTTTGAAAAGGTGACAGATGTTGCAAAACAGGACTTGGCATTAGATTTATGAGATATACAGCATAGCTAACAGCATAATCCCAGAACTTATAGGGCAATTAAGCATTATGTAATAAGGCCAATAAAGTCTCCACAATGTGTCTATGCTTGCGTTCAACAACATTGTTTTCATTGTGAGTGTAAGGACAAACTACTCTATGAACAATACCACATTTAGAAAAATATTGATGAAGATTTCTACACTCTCCTCCCCAATCGCTCTAAAAATACTTAATCTTCCTTGAAAAGATATTTTCAACTTGTGCCTTGAAACGCAAAACTACATTCATAACATCACCTTTAGAGGCAATAGGATATACCCAGCAGTATCAACTAAAAAAATCTATAAAGGTAACATAGTATTTGTACCCATTAACACTAACATGGGGTGAAGGACCCCAAACATCTGAAACTACAATTTCCAAAGGAAACTTAGACACATATTTGAAAGAAGGAAAATGAAGTATGTGATTTTTTGCACTAGCACAATGAGAACAAAAGAAGACTATACTATCACTAAAAGGTGTTCCAAGAGAAGTGAACACTTTATTCACAATCCTTAATGTTGGATGCCCAAGCCGAGAGTGCCAACGTTGAATAGACTCAGCTGACAAAGCAATAGAAGATATAGTCTTTTGCTGGAACAAGAGAATATAAGCCTCCAACATTATGTCCTCGAGCCAAAGGTGTCTTTGTCTTGATATCCTCAACAACACATTCATTAGGATACAACTAAAAATAGACACTATTATCTCTGGTGAATTGAGAGACTGACAGAAGATTCTTAGCAATTGAAGGCACATGTAGAACATTAGGAAGGCTAAAGGAATTGAAACATGCATGGCCGACATGAGCAATTTGAAGTCCCTCACCATTTCCTACTTGAACTTTGTCATAACCATTATATGGAACTGGGTTATTTATAACCCCCAAATTAGGTGTCATATGACTATTGGCACCTGAATCTGGATACCAATTTGGATCAAAATTGAACACACTAGAACTAGAAGAACCAGCCCCTACTATAGAAGACTATAAGTTCACATTATAAGACTGATAGTGATTGCCTTGAGGAGCCTGATTACTACCAAAACTTGCATAATTTCTAAAGTTAACATCAAACCTTCTCCAACAATTGAATATAAGATGTCCTCGCTTATCACATAATTGACAAACATTTTGACAGTAGCCTTGAGAAGAATTTTTATTCTTGACAGTATACTGATTATTCAGATATTAATTTTGTGAAGAGCTTCCTTGTTGAAACTGATTCTGCTGATTAAAACCACCACGGTTATTCTTATATCTTCCTCTACCTCTTCCATTCCCTCTATAATTATTAAACTGTTGTTGCTATTGACTTGAATTAACAGAAGTTCGAGAAAAATTTGTAGTAATTTCATTTACAACTTGATGATGCTTATTCAGAAAAAAATTCATGATTAATCAAAAGACCTTGAATATCATCTATAGAAAGCAAATGTGCATCTGAATGAACTGTAACAGTAGTAACAAATGACTCAAACTCAAGTCCAAGTCCAGCAAGTATATGTAAGAAGAGATCTCTAGAAGACATTGGTTCATTAGCCATATCAAGAGACTTTGCTATGGAGCTAACTTTCTGAATGTACTCATAAACTTTCATCGATCCTTTCTTAAGAGTTTGAAGTTGTAACTTCAATTGAAGAATCCTAGATTTTGAAGAAGATGCAAAGGTGTTGGCAATAACAATCCACAATGTGGCTGAATCGGGAAACCCAACTACAAGAGGCAAAATAGACTCTGAAGTCGAAGAAATCAATATCGTCATTATAAGACTGTCAAGCTGCTTCCAGATGTCATAATCTAGATTAGGATAAAAACCTATTGAATCTGACGAACTTTGAAGAAACGGAGGAGGATAGGGAAGAGTTCCATCCACAAAACCCATCAACTTGTAAGCATTTAGGAACGGAACTACCTAACCTTGCCAAATCATATAATTCTCTAAACTAAGCTTAATGGAAACACAACTAGAAATATTTGGTACTGAGTTAAGTAACGACGATAAAGTTGAAGATCTCAAACCAACTGGATGTGAATCTGTAGATCAAGTAGCTGCCATAGCTGAAGAAGAAGAAACTGACGAAGAACCTTCCATCGAGGCTCTGGTACCAACTTGAACTAAGTAGAATTGCCAGAGATCTTTTGGATTTGTAAGAAAAATAGAGAGAAACAGAACAAGAGTAGAAGAGGAACAAGCTAGAAAACAGAACTAGTCAATTGACTATTCCAAGAGTTTCTGTTATATATATTGTGTACATGTACAACAAATCAATGAATGGCATAAAAGTAATATGAATGTACACGTGGAGCTCCAATTAACCGCAAATACTACCCATTATCTAACTGACAAATCTTCTGTCCAACAGGGTGCATCACTTGTCCTTCACGGTAGCACTGCGAAGGGTGCTGGCAACATGCTAGTGTTGGCAGCGGCACAAGGGAGAGCGACGGCGGCACATGCAGGGGAAACAGCAGCACCAAAACTGGCACTCCCATCTACAGAAGGGGCGAGAGGGAGGGAAAGGAGGGGGTGGCGAGGGGATGAATGTGCAATGGCGGCCCTCCTTCATGCAAGGAGAGAAAGAGTGAGTGTGTTTTACATGAGGACAAAGGAGAGGGGAGAAGCATAACTGCCAATGAGGTTACGGGATAGGATTTTTTATTTTTAATTTATTTGATATTACAGTAATGGTGCTGAGTACAAAATTATGGGCGCAAAGAGAGCTAGCCTATTCAGTTTTTATATACTACAAAATTGAGTTTAAATTAATTTTAAGTTTTATAGATGAACTCATATCAAGTTTGAACATGGTATAGATTAAAATTGAAACAAAGTACTATTTGAACAAGGCGATTCAAGTAAGCAAGGTAGGTGGGGTCAGGGATCAGGACCAGATCAGTTGGATTTAAACCGACCTAAGTTGGTCGGGCTCGAGACCCAGTCTGGGTCAAGGTCTGCCAGATTCGCAATAAAATAATAAAAAATTAATATTTTTAAAATATCCACCGGGTCGGGGTCACAAGGTTGGGACCGGGTCGGTCAACCTAAAAATTGACCGGATCAGACCCGAGTTGCCACCTCACATTTCATACAGGTGAGTAACTAGTCAAACTTTAGCAAGACTTAACTTGAGCTCCTTAAATTGAGTATATAAGAGTCAAACTTAAACAAATTACATGACGCCTCTTAGGTTGGCTCGATAATTTCAACTACTAGGGTGTTTGGGTATAACTTTTGTTCTTAAATAGTTTTATTTTAAAATTTATGTTATGTTATATGACAATCCAAATTTTGAAATCTAAAAAAAACTCAGTAGTACGTTTGGTAAAAATGACATAATTATTTAAAGTGTTTGATAAATGGAAAGTGGAGATGAGATGATAGGCTAATGTACATGTTATTCTCACTCTCTCCCATGTACTTTGTTCCGTCTTTTTTAACAACAAAGCAAGAGCATGGTTGTTTTTATTTTGAGATAGGTGAATGAAAGAGGAAACATCACTTTTGAAATTAAGAAAATTATAACCAAACAAGGTGACTGTAAATTTATCTGTCTGATTAAAAAAACAGTCTATCGAACACCCTACAACGGAAGAATCGGATCAACCAGACCCTATGAGTAAAATCCAACAGAGCCAAGACATGTCGTCGGCGCAAAACACCAGACCGAACCAGCTGTACGCAGGAGGGCCGCAACTTCCACCAGCTCGTAGCAGAATCCAACGCAACTTCATCGCTTACTCCAGCCGCCGGAGCATCTCGCAGCTGGCAAGCGCCGCTTGGCTTGCCGCCGGCGGGTGGCGGTAACAGCAGATTCCGTCGCCCGTGCGCCTCCCCTTTCTACGGCAGGTCGCACCTCCCCGAGCGGGGACCGCCGCCGCACATGTGCGCCCCGCGGTCAGACGGCGTACGTACGTACGTACGTTTCGCGCTGTCGTCTGATGCGCGGCGTGCTGCCCGGTCCGGCGGGAGTCCGGTTCACCTCCGGAGCGCTGTTTGAGATCAAACTTATCAATCTTCTCACAAAAAATGATGTGATCACGTAATTTAACGATACTTAATACTAATTTAATATCATTACATCATTTTTTTAAGAAGTCGAACGATACGTCTCAAAGAGGACTTTTGAGATGAATCCAACTCATTTCACAGATATCAGTGTCCGTCAATAAGAGAAAAAATTTTCGATCACCAAAAAGAGAGAATCAATATTGTTAATTATTTATTAAAATTTTATCTATTTATTAAATTATTTTTATAATTATTAAATTATACATATAATTATTACATTTACTATGTTTGAATTACTAACTTCTTTTAAAATATTACTAAAATACGTATATTGTTATTAAATCACTCTTATAATTATTAAATCGTTCAAAGATAATAAATTTAATAAGAACGATTTAATTATCATATAAAAAATTAATTAAGTGACTAAAGATACGTGACTCAGTCTTATGGGTGACCAAGAGACTTCTCTCTTGTGGATACAAGAGATGATTTGCACTCTTTCCTACTCAGTGGGGGACCAGATTCCACCGCGACCTCCAGATCCCCTTTTCTGATTGGGTACCTTTTTTTATTTTCGAAGGGAATCTGAATGGGTACCCGCAGCTCCCCAAGTACATCGCATGAGAACCGGGTCGATGATGTTAGGTTTGGACAGTGCATCCACTGGAATCTTTACAAGAACACGCTGGTCGGACGCACGATAGCTCCTTGAATTCTTAAACCTGTTTGGTGATAGAAACAGCGTACCGTCCCTTACGAGGTGTTTGGTGGTGATTAAAATAGTATCTTGTATACTTTTATGACAACAAATTTTATCAAAATAAAATATAAGGTACCAGGATAAAAGTGGATGATCATACCTAACTATACACAGTGGCGACCCCCCCCCCACACAAATATATCGCACCTCTTTTATCTAAGAAGAAAATTTCTATAAAATGTATCTTTTGTAATATTTGTCCAACATTCTTTATTACTAGTTTTATCAATAGAAACTTAATATACATCATCTAACCGAACGCCCCCATTATGGTGTTTGTTTTTAGTTCACTTTGTTCTGCTTGTCTATCACTCTTCTGACAGTAAAAATAACCCTTTGAAATTATATTAGTTTGGTAAAACAAAGAAGATGATACGAAATTAAAGAGAATGATGGACCCTAGGAAGTTACCATTTAGAAAACTCAAGTATAAATCTAAACTCTAGTCAACCTCTAAGCTAACTTTACGAATCCAATCTACTATGTTTCCTCAGCACTTGAGAATTGTTAAATGATTGAGAGTCATAGTAAACTTCCATGACACTAGTTACTAGTAATGTCCAATATTAAGCGTACATAAAAAGATACTTTTTATAAACACAGGTGACATACATAATTATAGATCAAATAATTAAAAGACAAGTACTTTAGTTCAATGTCAAGTGCGCACATCTTTTTATTCAATTAGGTGAAAGACCTAAATACATGTCAATACATTTTATTGATCTCTTGGCAAATATCTTTCTATACAATCTAGATAAAATAGCTAAGACTTAATCACAACTTGTTGCAAGACGGTCTAAATTTTCTAGATACATGAAGAAGTATCTATACTACATGTCATGTTATTAATATCTCTCATTTCACATCATCATTCACAAACAATTTGTCGTCTTGTGATCATATATTTATGTGTGTATCTGTCTTTTGTATCATATCTAACATATATCGGAATACCATATTGTTAAACTAAATATAAAGTATACATACACAATTAAAATAAATTATTATCTAATATTGATAAATGTATCGAGCTGTTTTATACTCACGACTCACTGACACAGTTAAATAGTTTGGTGAAGTCTCTATATCACATATATTGCAATCATATATATTTATCAAAATATCATCACATGTTGAGGTCACATTTAGATTTGTCACTCTTGAGCTCTCACACATGTAATTTCATATGCATTCAATGTTCTGGATATCATGACGATATCTAAACCACATTGTTTCTAATAAAGACATATTTAGGGGACTCATAAAGACATCTTTTGCATATAACATAACAATTTAACATAAATTAAATCAATACATAGATGATAAAACTTAAATTTTTTCATAATTAATTTATTATATTAATAAATATTTTTAGCTGGTCTAGTTTATATAACATTTTGTGCTATTTTATTTTGATTTTATGTCCACATGTTATTATATATTCTATATGATAAAGCATATCTCTCTTTATGTCTATTTGAATCATATAATATTATATTTAGTCAAATACTTGAAGATGACATGTTAGATACATAAAAAATTATATGACTATAGCATAATTGCAAGAATAAGTTAAAGAAATATTCAATTGGTAAAAGTGAAGAAAAGAGTAATTATCTATGAACAATTTTTCGAATAGAAGGCACATGTATAGAAAAAAAAATGTGATACTTAATTTGAAACATATTTATAGAAAGTTATTTGTGATATAATATACATAAATATTGAGAAGTTTAGTTTTATTGATTATGTTTTTCTGATATTTACTTCAATATTTAAATGTCATTTTTATATATCAAAAGTCTTCAATTAATTTAGATTTTAGATTGTATGTTAATTATAATCATCAAATGGCCTCAAGTATTCTAATATTATCAATCCATCAAATAGTATTAGTCACGTAGTCTTCAAATATTTCAATGGCATAGTTCTTCTAAGGGAACTTTCCAATCTTCATGATAATATGCATCATACTCATGCAATTGTCTAACTATAGCTATCAAAAGATTTAAATGGGATCTAATTTTTATATACAATAATCTAGTTCTTATTAGGGATCTAACTGGCGTCCAACATGTATATACCATGTTCTTGACTATATACATGATGAAGGGGGCCTAAATAGCCAATTCTAAATACACTAGACATCTAATGCATGTCACTAACTTAATTGCACATATAACAACATGAGTGTGGATGATAAAGTATTTGAGACTTCTATTTTAATTCAATTATTATCTTACGAGTCTAAACATATGATAAAACATGATTAAGACATGTAATTGCAGTACAAAATAATTTAAAAGAGTCTCTAACATAATAATACAATGTCTCAACTAACATAATAAAAGTAAATAGTAAGAGTCTACCCCTTTTATTAGTTTGATTTCCAAACTTGTGAACTTCTACATAGTTGAAAGTTAAACGGTTGGAATGACAAAAAAATGATCAATCCACCACAATGAACAACTACTGCTCCACACACAATGCCACACATGTAGGCAACAGACAGCAGTCAGCAATGTCACACTTGGGGTGCCAAACGATCGGGTAGGATGACATGTAGGATAGTGGAATGAAGATGCCGATGGGTGTGTAACATGTACAGATAGCCATTGCAGCAAAAACCAAGATCAACAATTGGTGGCATACAACAACACCTGGGAGGAAATGGCCGACAAAGGAAGAGATTTGTGAGCAGTTCAAACCAGAGCTCAAGGACAGCCAGTAGAGCTAAAAGTGACCCACTCTATAGGTGTTGACCCACAGGGCTAAGCAAAACTAGGCAGTAGTTCACAAATAGCAACCTACGGTGGCGGGTGGTACTAAAAAAATGGGGCATGTACTAGAGGCATTGGAGGTGAGGGAGCAAAAGGGAAGTGTAATACCAAGGTGGTGATGAGGCAACTGCACAAGGAAAGAGAGGAGGAAGAGAGATCGGTGGTGGCACTAAGGGGCAAGGCAGCAATGTTGGAGGAGCATATGGCAGTGTGTTTTTGGCCTGTTCAGCTACTTTGGCAGGGTAAGAGGTAGAACCGACTAGAGAGAGAGAGAGGGAGAGAACGAGAGAGAGCAGGCAGTACAACCTAGAGCTGGTGTTTGGTAGTGCAGCAATGGTGATGTGATTGGTGCAGCAAGGGGACATATTAGCAATGTAATAATGTAATTAAAGAATGTATTGGATTACTATAAAGTTGCATTCTTGTACAAACTCTAAGTAGACACAAACATGGTCGGTAGCTTTTGGCCACTACTATAACAACACATACACCTGCTGCACCTTTGCTTTGCCTACATGTAGAATGTCACACTTTACATTCCTGGTACATTTTTTATATAATGAATATGATTGTTGGGGTGCATAATTGCACACAGTATTCTTGCAAAGCACTTATATTTGAACACAGATGTTGATTGGGGCTAGGGGTGTCAATGGGCCGGGCCCGGCCCGGCCCGAGGTCGTCCCGCTTAGGGCCCAGTCCAAAATATATTGGCCCAGCCCAACCCGGCCCGCACTACATTGTTAGCCCGGCCCGACCCGGCCCGCAAAAACTATTGACTTGGCCCGACCCGGCCCGGCCCAACTATATATTTTATAAATAAATATTTATTAAATATGATAAATTTAATTATTTAAAATATCATTATAAAATTAATAATAATTTAATTAAAATATATTTTTAATAAATAAAAATGATGTTTTTGACATAAAAAATTGAAAGTTATTTGGTCCATTTTAACCCGCGTCGGCCCACTTCGGCCCGCATGTCGGCCCGACTAAAGCCCGCGGGCTAAAATCTTTGGCCCGTCAAATGACCCGTAGCCGGCCCGGCCCGCGAACCCGTGGGCCGGCCCGGCCCATTGCCACCCCTAATTGGGGCTCTTGCCTTTTAACAAGGTAGTTGACCAACATGTATGCAATCTTCCTTGGAAAAAGTCCAATTTTATAAAAGAACCAAAAAATAACCTACCATTTCATGATCATCAGTAGAATCTGAGTATTAAGTGATGGCTACTGAAAATATATAAATTCAATGGTTGAATTACTTGTCCTCTGATTTCAACATATCTGTTGCCACTACTAAGTTATATTGTGACAACCAAGTCGCCATTCACATTGCCTCCAACCCGGTTTATTACAAGAGAATAAAACACATCGAGATCAACTACCACTTTGATTAGGAGATAATACACTTAGGTATGATTAAACCACAACACATTACTTAATCCTATCAAATAGTAGATACACTCACAAAAGCACAACCTAAAGATCAATACAAACACCTAGCTTCCAAATTGGTCCGGACCTTGCACTCACCAACTTGAGGATGTATTAGCAATGTGACTAAAGAATGTATTGGATTATTGTAAGGTTGTAGTCTTGTAAGCACATATAAACACTACACAGACATAGTCGATAGCTTGTTGGCCACTACTGTAACCCATGAGACACCTGCCTATAAGTGCACCTTCACTCTACCTATATGCATAATGTCACATTTTTCGTGCCTTGTGCATTTTCTATAAAATGAATACAATTGTCAAGGATGAGTAATTGCACACAGTAATCCCTTCTCCACCATTCTCTATTCTTCTTTTCTCACGTGGTCAACTCCATTGCATGGCATGGTTTCTTTTGGTTTCTCCAATTGGGCATCAAAGGTGCAAGGATGGGGTGACCATGGAACACTAGCTTGCATAAGGTAGGGCATTGGATGTCAGCTACGCAGGGAGGCAAGGGGAGCCAATGGGCTCTGCCTCAAACAACAAGGTGGCACCATCAATGGCAAGGACGGCACCAGGGAGGGCTATCAATGATGACATGGCACCTAGGAGGCACAATGGATGAGGGTGCTACTGGTGTCAAATAGGGAGAGAAAGAGAAGATGGGAGAGGTGATTGGAGTTTAATTTAATTAATATTAAAATTAAAAAATTTATTTTTAACACTTTCAATTTTTGTATTTGCATAAATACTTTTCTTCTTTTATTAACAGTCCTTACAATCTGCAAAGTAATCTTTCATTTTCCCTATCTTATATTTTAAAGATAGCTTAACTAAGAAAGTTCATCTTTTTCTTCAAAATTTAGTTCTCTATCAAATATATAGCTTGATACAATTAAGTAAACACAAAAAAGTAAACCTAGGTGTAAAATTTTAATGACCTTCGGATTGTCACTAATTAGGTGATTGGTTGCATGATAAATTAAATTTTTGTTACAATTTTATATTTTTATAACAAAACTTATTAAAAGAGGTGTTTGACAACTATTACAAATTTATATTTAAAAAAATTCTTCTTGAACAAAAAAAGAGTGTCACCTCTTTTTTATCTCACATATTTTCATATCTTCCTAAATATGATATTTTTTGTCATTGATTAGCTCACACTTTATTTTAAAATATTTTTTATCATAAAAATATATAAAAATTTATTACGCAGTCAAACATCATATAAGGTTGCAAGTTATTTAAAAAAATAGTAATCTAGATGAAGATAGCCTTTTTCGCTATAAGATATTTTTATGTCATTGATTAGTTCACATTTTATTTAATATATTTTTTATCAAAAAAATATAAAAATTTATTGTGCAGTCAAACATCATATAAAGTTGCAAGTTATTTAAAAAAATAGTAATCTAGATGAAGATAGCCTTTTTCGCTATAAGATATTTTTTATGTCATTGATTAGTTCACATTTTATTTTAATATATTTTTTATCAAAAAATATATATAAATTTATTGTGCAGTCAAACATCATAAAAAGTTGCAAATTATTTAAAAAAATAGTAATCTAGGTGAAGATAGCCTTTTCGCTATAGAATATTTTTATGTCATTGATTAACTCACTTTATTTTAATATATTTTTTATCATAAAAATATATAAAACTTTATTGCGCAGCCGAACATCATAAAAAATTGCAAGTTATTTAAAAAATAATAATCTAGGCGAAGATAGACTTTTTCGCTATTGATGACCTGGGAGTTTTTAATGTCCGTTATCACCCAAATGCCGGAGATAGAGGGTAGTAGCAATTCGGGTAGATAGAAATGTTGCCTTCATTTTTTCGGTACCTCATCTTAACTTCAAAACATAACTTGGGTATTTTAATGATAGCGACCCTTGTAAAATAAACTTTATCTCTACACTTTTCAAAAGTTTAAATTTTGTATATACCTCATCTTTTGATGGCTCCTAAAACATGGGGTAAAATAACGTGTATATCTCTATACCTTAAAAACCCAAATTCAATCATTGCAATCTAAAAAAAAAAAAAACTAAGTTTGGAAGAAATTATGTCCTGTTAGAGATTTTAATGACTAAAATCTCTTTCATGATCCCAACCAAAGGCCCCCTTCGTCTTCAAGTTTTACACACTGTTTGGTAACACTATTAAATACCTCTATCACTATCAATTTTAAAATTGATATTGATAGGAACCATTAAGAGATGTTTGGCTAATTGTATCAATTTTAAAATTTGTAGTACAAACAAAGCACATTATGTAATACAAGTGTCAACTTGTATTGATTTTGATATTGATACTCTAACATTTGAAAATATTAATATCAATATTGATATAGTACCAAAAATGAAACTCTAACCAAACTGGGCATTAGGTTTAACCGTCAAATGGTGAGTAAGCTGAACAAAAACTGTTAAATGCAGTTGCGGTTACCTTGCCCTGAGAGACTGAGTACGTGTTTAACTCAATCAAATCGTCCACACCACAAAATACGTAAAAAAGAGCAATGCAATAAACAAACGAAGTTTAACTCATCGAAGTTTGAGGTACAAAAGACCTCCAAAGGTGATACCGATCTACTTGCTTCTTTTCTGAAATTGTAGCAGTGGGCAAGGAAACATGCATACAGGTGTTCGATCAAAATTTAAACAGAAGATCCTTGAGCATTGAGTATCACACATCCAGGAAAAGACGTAACAGAAAAGCAAATAGATTAAAACCCTGGACTGGAGAGCAACATAGATTGATCCCATGACATCCCCACGGAAATATTCTTCAAAAGGAAAGAGAAAGGTTCTCACAAGATGTTCCATCTCTGTTCCAGCGCATTGCAAATTCGGCCGATGCAGCATGCCGCGCTAAGTGGATAATTTGAAACTGCAAACAAAAATACGAAAGATCAAGACCACAATGTCTTCTTTTTCCGTACCGTGCCCCGACACTTTCAAAAGCTATATAAATACGAAGTTACAGCAGAGAACCTCTACTAAGGCAGTAGAGGAAGAGCTAACAAAAGTAAGCATTCCAGTTAGGGAATCTGGGAGAAAACAAAGCACCAACAAGGTGAGAACCAAGGGGCAATCACGAACACTTAACAAAGATGGTGGCACTCGAAAGAACAGAAGCAAGGCCACCTAACTGTTGAGAAAAAAAATGACACTTCCTCTCCCTCCATATAGCCTATAGAATCGCGGAAAGGGAAGATCAACTTCCAAAGAGCCCAATGACTCCAATCATTATACAGTTGCTAGATATGTTGACAATCAGATAAAGCCAAACCTACACTCTTGAAAAGCACCATTCAAGTCACTAACAAAACCACTAGAACTGAAAATTGGATCATTAAACCCAACAAGTCAATTTGAACACGAAATTGAAATCGGGTTTGGCAGTTCCACTAGGTAGCTCCGAGATCTCTCAAGCCCAGGTTCAGGGTACGAGGATTCTCAAAAATTCATTCTCGAATTTTAAAGTAAAACAAGAAAATGTGACCTGCATAACTTCCTAGAGGGTAAACCAAACCCCCTGCCAGCAGCACACTCAGAGTCCCGCTCCAAAGGATAGAACCTGGAAGTCAGCGTTGTCCTCGGTAAAATGCTCCGGGCAGCCTCCCTCGTGCCACATTGCTCTCATAAGCACCAGCATGACTGCTCCACCTTCTCATTTGTCTCACTGCAGCTCACACCACTCCGGTTTCCTCTTCCTTCCGCTATCCACCACTCCCACTAAAGCAAGAGGGGACACAGCACGATGTTCATACCCATCAGACCACGCAGAGTCCAGGAAGAGGGTTGTCGGACTAACAATGGTGTGGAAGCAGCGGCGACTTGTGAAGTGTCCTGTATATAAGTTGTCCAATCTGTCCAATGTGACCACCGCACTAGGGTCTGAAGCAGGCGACAGAGAAGCCCAAGATTTGGCGACCTGGAATACATCATCATTCAAATGACAGGAGTCGAACCAGACAATCTCTACTTGAGGGCCACTAGATCCATAGCCTTCGCGTTGAGTGCCTTCCACCAATGATGCTTCCACTTCCTGGAGAGAAAAAAACCCATACTCCCCCTCCCCCTCAGGGGCTATATATGAGGCTATATAACCCCCAAGGGGAGGCTTCTTCCTCACCCCTCCCAACACTCTCACTCCCCCACTCCAACTCACCCTCTTACTCTCTCAACTCTCTCTCACTCTCAGTCACTCTCTTACTCTATGAACTCTCTTTCTAGTTTAAGTTGATGTTAATTATCTTGTTAATTCTTTTACTAATCTCGATTTCTAAATGTTCTTGTCTCTTTAGGTTTGGATTTAAATTTTATTATTCGAATTTCAATATGTCTTCCTCAATCCGTGACACTTCCCGCCCAACCCGGAATAACCCAACTTGGCTCCATTGCACTGCGGTGTCAATGGACCAAAGAAAGTGAAGTGTAAATATTGTGATAAAGTTCTTTACAATGGAACTTACCGGTTGAAGTATCATCTTGCCGGTATCATGGAGTATTATACCCATACAACACAGGATGCTGACCACGGAACAAGACAATATGGATATGGAGGAACAGGACTTAAACCATCACATGGTTCTTGGTGTATGTCATATCACGAAGAGGGTTATGAGATGACCAAACCATCTTTCAATAGTTCTACTAATTTCACGTATGATAATTACGGTGGATCATTTTCATCTTATCCTACAATGATCATACGAGGTAATGACGAGAATGATCAGTTTGTATATATGTTCAATGTTTTGTACTCTTCCATAATGTCATGGTCAAAGTACATACAATATAATATTACTATTGAGTAAAGGTTGGATGAAATTTTTTTCTAATCATATTTCTTTTTTTTTTAAATTTATGTCTATTTTTCCTATATTTTTTTCATTTATTTAACAATTTAAAAAAATGACCCAATCGAACCAAGTCGCGACCCTGCCCAATTGGGCTGGTTTGGGGGCCAACTGACTCCAGGCCGACCTCCAACCTTTCCTTCCTTGATTACAACAATGCCCAAACGGGATTATGGACATATTCGAATCCAATAAAAGATTTTGGATTCAAATCTATTTTGAAATATTCCATTTGGATTAAAATCTTATTTTGGGTTAACCTTATCAGTTTTGATTCAGGTTGAGTTCGGGTTCGGGTTCGGATGCTTATAAATCTGATCCATTGACAGATCTAGATACCACACTGCAGGAAATAACGGTTAAGAGTCTTTCTTGAACCTTCACAGAAACATAGCTAGTTCTATTCATGAGTGAAACATGATAAAGATCTTGTAGCCTAGGTAATGCCTCCACGTTAGTTTTTCAAAGAAATTTCTAGTTTTCATAGGCAAAACTGGATGCCACACCCTCTTCCAGCAAACAACCTCACAGCCATCATAGAGCAGCCTAGATCAAGTTGATTTCAATGAGAAAACTCTTCTCAAATCAAGATTCCACTGTACTTGGTCATGGCTCATCTGGTTACTTCTATGATTACTGCTGACGTCAAAAAATGATAGGCGATCTGCAATATCAGCATCCATGGAATTTTCTCCTAGAAGTAATGCTCCACCTTGGGGAAGAAGCCGAACTATTCCACAAATTCTCAAACATGCTATTCTAGCAGCAGCATAAGTCAGAGAACCTAGGGCACATGGACAAGAGCTGAATGCCCTATGCATTGATCTTCCTCAATCAAGCGCAGTGCCCCATGTCAACTAGGATAATGATGGAAGAGTGCTAAAAACTACTGTCCATAGTAATCCCTCAAAATAGCCTACATTCTTAAGTTGTCCAAGTCTCAAAAGGCCCTACAAAACTAGAGCCACCCACATTCTCTGACTAACAAGATACAATCTTTTTTCTCCACTTTATCCCTCTCAAAATAGCCTACTTTCTTAAGTTGTCCAAGTCTCAAAAGGCCCTACAAAACTAGAGCCACCCACATTCTCTGACTAACAAGATACAATCTTTTTTTCTCCACTGTCCCTTTCCAAAAGAAAATTGAATGATTTCTAATTTTGTGCATGTCCTCGGAGAACCAGAAGATTGAAAAAAAAATTTGATAGTAGACTTTAAATCTCACTCTCTCTTCAAAAGAATCAATCTCCCACCGACAGCAAGTGACCTCTCCACACTTGAACCTTTCTTTCCATAGAACTGATTATCAGCTGCCAAACTTTACCTTTTCCCCCAATGGGTGACAGATAAACGTAAGAATTTTACTGGGAACTACTGTCATTCTTTGTTGAATATCAAAAAGATAACAAACTTATAAGATTTTGAGATATTAATACCCAACAAATAGCATTTGTTCATGGTAACCTTAAATCCTGAAACCCCTTCAAAAAACGAATTAGAATTCTCAAATTGACAACTATGGTTTTGTCTCCAAGGGAAATATGATTGGGTAATCAATAAATTGAAGATGGCAGATACGAACCCCATTCCTGCCCAATGTTTAGAAAGCGCAGCCTCATGGTACAGAGGCATTGATCTCCTTAATGACTACTTATGCATTGGGCCTTTCATCAAAATTCCGTGGCATCCCCTCATGAATTAGAAAACATTGGGAGGCACAAAGCAGGGTTGTAAATGGATCTGGATAAAATCTGAATCTGCTGCAGATTCATATCCATTTAGACGGATAATGTCTGATTACAAGAAATCCGCCGAAGTAGACATCTGCTTACCGATAGTATTTGATTGTCAACGGGAGTAGACACAGAAATACATGCTTCGCTCCATTTAAGATCAACTATGAATAAATATCTTTATAATATATACATAATATATAATCATATATTTATATGGTAAAGTGTTGACCATAGACGAGAATATCTAGGAACGGTGAAAAAATTACTTTAAAACATTCTTCAATAAACATTTTCAGGGAAGCACAACAGAATCGGGAAAGGATTAGAGACAACGGGCAGAGTCCCCCCTAAACATTACCCCACTAGAATTGTGTCTTGCATTGGGAAGAATGGAGACTTCAAAGGCGTGTGGTCCTGATAACATCCTGATCGAAGTCTAAAAATGTTTGTATGAGAAAGGAGTGGAGTGGTTAACCTTATTCTTTAACAAAATAGTTACCTCTGGAAGGATACCAAATGAGTAAAGAAAGAGCATCATCATCCCGATATTTAAGAAGAAATGTGAGTTCAAAATTGTGGAAATTATAGAGATATCAAACTTATGTGTCAGACCATCAAGTTATGAGAGAAGATTATGGAGACAAGACTTAATAGAGTGTGATGTGATCTCCATAAATCAATTCAGGTTCATGCCAAGTAGATTAACTATAAAAGCCATCTTTCTATCTAAATCATTAGTCGAAAGATATCAAGACCTAAAGAAAGATCTTCATATAGTTTTCCTTGATTTAGAAAAATGCCTATGGCCATAGTTGTCAAGGCGCCTAGGTGGCAAGGCGCCTTTGCTTGAGTGCCTTGCCAGGGTGCCTATTGAGGAGTCCAAATAGGCGCCCAAGGCACCCACCTAGGTGTCCAAGGCACCCAAGACGCCCAGATAAGGTGCCCTAAGTATTTTTACATTATTAAAAAAAATTTGAAAGATTTTTCCCCTTATACCCCTACAAGGGACACCTATTTAATGATAATTTGAACATATTAACGTATTTCACTATCACTTATGCTATCATATATTTTTAAAATTTATGATTATAAACATATGTTAAATATTTAAAATTTATACAGTTCTCTTTTAGCTCTCTCTTCTCTCTCTCTTTCTCTTTCTCACTTAATTTATCAAAATTAACTCCTCATCTAAAAATAAAGACCCACACTTTCATAATTACATATATAAGATCACTTATACTATTACATACTTTTTTCTTTCGAAAGCCCCTCTTACAACCCCCCACAAGGAGTGTTGCCTCCTTCACCCCCGCAACCTGACCACGTAGGTCGATCCACGACTACTTTGCACACCCATTTAATAACATTATAAAAATATTTTACTATCACTTGTACTATCGCACATATATAAAATTTATAATCATAAATGTGTTATAAACTTAAATTTTATAAAAATATATTTTAACTCTCTTCTCTTTCACACATTATATTTACTTATATACATAGATAAAACACTCATATTCAATTATAACATAAAAATATAATTATATTTATGCATATTTTTATGTATACTGACCCCCGACCCAACCTTCCTTGAATACCACCTTGACTGCTTAGGCGAAGCCTAAGCGGCCGCCTTGTCGCCTAAGCAGAATTGGTACCCTTCAATGTCTTGGGCGCCTTGTCGTCTTGACAACTATGCCTATGACTGAGTTCCAAGAGAAGTTCTTTGGTGGGTGTTAAGAAGGAAGATGATGCCTAGTGGATTCATTAACATCATCAAGGGCATGTACAAGAGTTCGACTGCCCAAGTTTCCTCCTTAAGAGGGGAGTCAGGACCCTTTCCAGTATCAATTGGGCTAAACCAAGGATCCGCTCTAAGTCTGTATATTTTTATCCTAACCATTGACACAATAACTAAGGATAGACAAAAAAGTTTACCTTGGTGTATGATATTGGCAAATAACATTGTCCTTATTGATGAGACTTGAGAAGGTATTAACATAAAATTTGAACAATGGAGAACTATGTTGGAAGCCAAAGGGTTCAAGATTAACAAGAAGAAGACGAAATATATGCACTTGAGATTTAGCAAAAGCCCGATAATGGAAGAGGTCAAAGTTACTTTGGACGAAAATATCTTCACACCAAGTATCTAATTTAAATATTTGGGTTCAATCTTATAAATGGATAGGAAATGTGACGAAGATGTCAACTATAGAATTAAAGTCGATTGGCTGAAATGGATACATGCGACAAGAATTCTGTGCGATCGTAAAACTCTCCTAAAATTGAAAGGAAAATTCTATCGCACAGCCATAAGACCCGCCATGATTTACGATAATGAATGTTGGGCAACTAAGAAGAAGTATATTGTCAAATTGAGTGTAATTGAAATGCGAATGTTACGGTGGATGTGTGGCCACACTCGGGTAGATGGAATTCGTCATGAGTGCATAAAAGATAAAGTGAGAGTTGTGAGAATCGATGATATTGTTAAAAAAAGAAGACTTTGTTGGTTTGAACATATCAAGTGGCGCCCTTTTGAGGCACCTATTAGATGAGTTGAGATCTTGAGGTTGCTAGTACAAAAGAGACAAAGAGGTAAACCCGAGTTAACTTGACATAGGTGTATCCAGTATGACTTAGATAAATTAGGCATACGAGAGGAGTTAGCGGAAAACCGTGGAGAATGGAAAAGATGAATCCATATAGTTGACCCCAACCATTTGGGACTGAGACTTTGAGTTTGAGTTTGAGTTTGATATTTAAAATTATTTTAAATAAAAATATACTTAAATATTCCCTAATATGCACCAATCTACTTGGTGTCATTAATAAATATATGTATTAATAAATATATGATATTTTTATAATTTAAATTTTATTTTTATATATTCACATATTATTAAATACATTATTCAAATAAAATTTCAAATTGGATAAACCATATCCACTTCAAATTCAGAGAACACTCAAATTTTAATATCCGATTTATATTCGTATCCAAATTAGACAAGATACAAACCATTTACAACTTGTAAAATCTCATTTTTTCATAAAAATCAAAATTCATCTTGTTTCCATTTATTTAAAAAAGAATATTTATTAAATATTTAACTAACTACTTTGAAAATATGTGATATCTCATAAAAGTATTAACTAATATATGATATATAAAAAAATACATGTTAAAGTTTTGGGTTCATTAAAATATCTTTGGACATGTCTCCATTGAACTTGCACAATATTGATGTTAATTACATCAAAAATACTCAAATACCTAGGATTAATTGTCACAAATAACTCATAGCAATAGAAAAACATTCATAGCACACGAGAGATATACTCCAAAAACTCAATGAAATGCAACTTAACATTTTACGTTTAGTTTGAGTTTTATTTATGTTTTCATGGTGGTGAATTTTAAGATTCCAATAATGATATGTTCTTTAGTAAATTCTTAACATATTAGACTTACGAAGCCTTTAATTAAGAACAATCATTTTGATCATTTGAGTCCATGAAAATCGTATTGTGATTCAAACATATTTGGCATGTGAATTTTACTCTTTTTATTCAAAGTCTTGACAGACTTTTCTTTTTTGAAATTTTAGAGTTTATGGGATCCAAGGTCTTACTTGAACATATTTCAAATTAATTTCACATCTACGTTTTGATCATGAGATCTCTAGTTCATCATTAGTCTAAGTCATAGCATTAGACATCTTAAATATTGGAGTTTATTACGCTCATTATATCTCCAATTGAAGTCTTGGCATTATGGACTTAATAAATTTATTGAGATGTAATTTTTATGGTATTCGTTCAAAGCTTTACTCATTATCGACCCATTTCTTTTTAAGTACGGACATTAAACACTTAGACTCATCGTATCTCCAAATAAACTCGAGTGACTTAGCCCTAGAAGTTCATTAAGTCCTACGTTATCCGAGGCGCGAGGCTCTTGAGATAAGGGGGGCAGGTCGCCTTGCCACAGGTGCTTGAGGCATTTGAGATGAGATATATGTTTTAATATATTTAATAATATAAATTGATGCATAACATTACAACTTTTGAAGTACATAAAAAACAAAAGACTCACTTCTAGAGTCTGCCTAAGATCGCATGATCAAAATTAAAGTAGAGATCACCGGGTATTAATCCAGTTCGATCCTAACTGATCTGTCAAAACAAAAATTGATTCAAAATTGGTTTGAATTGATCCATTTTTTATTTTTTTCAATAAAAACAGTAAAAATCAAAATGAAAATCTTAAAAATATAGAAAAATCAAAAAATAATTCTAAAAAAAATATTATGATGTCAGAAAAGATTGATATCATAAAAGATCACCTCTTTTAATTCTCATTCTATTAATAATTTAACATTCATTCTATTAAATAAAAAAGATAGTACAAGTAAAAATCAAAATTCAAATACAATAGAAAAGATAATACAAATACAATTCAAATACAATAGAATATATATCTTCTCACTACCAAAGACAACACTACCCCTTATAATGTTTGTCGTGCTACTCATTCTCATTCTCTTAGATGTTCCAAGAAACTTAAAGTTTTTTTGCTTCCATATGTTCATCCTCACCAATGACATTGTCAAGCCCACCTTCAACCTAAGATCCATCATTCGGGCCGAACTTTGGCTCTCCCTCAGTGTCCTTCTCATCCAACTATGATAATAGTGGATGTTCATCTTGGAAGAGATATTCGAAATCCACATCATTTTGTGTCAAGCCCTTATTAGCTTCAGCTTCAGCTTTTTCTTGACATGCAAATCTAGAAAATCTTCAATCAAATATCTAATACCTTTTCTTGATGTTTTTAATTCTCCACCTTATGTAATAATGGCAAAAAATTAGTTTCTCCAATCTTTCAATCTTCAACATATTTTTTCTCTTCGTGTGTATGATGCTGAAGTTACTCTAATTCTTTTCATATTGGAAAGAGCTGGTACTCTAACTCAGTACCCTAACTGCAATAGCTAACTATGAATGTCATCCACTTATGTTATTCACTTGGCTCCATCAATTAAATGTAAAAAAGATAAATAGTGTAATAATTAGTAAATGTAGTAAACTTCTAACTAAAAATGTTTACCATGTATGTAATGTGTAATAACCTATGAGGAGAAACTTTGTTATGTAAATATTATAGATCTGGATCTTCATAAACTCCAATTTTATACTTGTATGATATCATTTGAAATATAGTATTAAATGTAGTTAAGTTTATTTCTCTTCAATGCTCAACAATCAATAAATAAGTAGCAAGTTCTTACTTCAATCTCAATCTATGTTCTATCATGTGCAATCTTTGCGAAATGTTGGATCATTGACATTGTGTCTAACAATAGCTCTACATTATTGCATACTTAGCCACCATATTGCATTCTTGGGTTCAAGAAATATCTTGCGAAAATAGATCTCAATGCAACTATTAAAGCATTAACAAATTACTACAACAATAAAATGATACTAAACAATTAAAATTATACCTACAGAGTGAACATCATGGTAAAGTGCTTCGTTCCATTTGGTGTGTATAACCTTCCACTAATTTTTTGTAGCCCTTAAGATGCTTATCTTTGATCTTCGTCTTGATCTTGTCTATGGCATCATACAAATACCACATCTATTTTTGTCATTGGAGTCAACCAATCTCAATACTTGTGCCAAGGGTTCTATGATTTAACATGTAATATTGCACTTTTTTCCACCACCAGTTGTCCTCAATAAGACTCGTCATCTTCAATAAAGTATCATACTACTCCATTGTGGCTCGCGTTGTACCCTTATACTCTTAATAGAATGTAAAGACTATGAACCTCTTCGAATCATGTTTGTATCTATAGGGGCTATGTAATGCAGTGAATTGTGTAACAAATTTGGTCGGACTAGGCCGAACTAGATCACGACCATGTGTTCTCTTACGATGGAAAGCATCCTAGGGTGCCCACAGTTGGCTACTTCTCAATGTCTTCCAACATCAAGTCGATTGAGTGCGCAACACGGGACACATAAAACAAATGAGGTCCCGCCTCCATCAATTTCTTACTATAGTCTTCTATGAAGTCTCATTGTCAATGACAAACTACACAATATTCTCCTCCTCAATGTCATCTACCATAGTTTTCATAAGACCAAACAAGTAATTTGCATTCTTCACCTGGCCTGATGCATCAATGGATTTCAAAAAAATGATGCCTTCAGAATAATACACAAAGAAGTTGATAAGCAACCTTCTTGTGATTCCCGTCCACCCATCGCATATCACAGTGTAACCTCTCTCCTTCTATATGTATTTGAATCAATCTATCAATATATCTATGAGGTCAACTTATCAGCTTTTGCAACCAACTCCTCGTAAATGTACTTGGAGGCAAGGATTGCCATCTCGGATCTCGGCTTCGTCTCGGGGGGGTGAAAGAGAAGAGATCTCGGAGAGATCTCGGAAAAATCTCGGGAGATCGAATCTCGGATTCTCATATCAAAATGTATATATGTATGAAACATAACATAATATCTTATAAAAATAGGAGTACATAAATGAATTTACATGAAAATATATAACACATTTTGTACATCAACTATGTAAATGAACAATTACAAGCACTTTCAATACCAAAAAGATAATTTTTGTGCTTCTAAAAGATTTAAACTTGTATGTAATCTTATTTAAATACTAATATGGTATTAAACTTGTAACACATTTTTATGTGACAGTATAAGTGATAGTGAAATATATTAAATGCGTTTACACTATCATAAACGGGGCGCAGAGTAGTCGCGGATCGACCTCGTTTCTCGGCCTCCTTGGCGCACAGTAGTCGCAGATGGACCAGTCTACATGGGACGAGATCTCGGCGATCTCGTTTCTCGGCCTCCTTGGCGAGACCGAGATCTCGGCGAGATCTCGCGAGATGGCATTCCATGCTTGGAGGTGGAGACTTTCAAGTTTCAACCTTGGTCCAACATTTACCAGTGTTTGGAAATATGAATCGTTCACTGCATGCGCTAAGACACCTATGCACACCATTGTTAATGTTTATTCGAAAAACATGTAAGACATACAATTAAAAAATTTTAACTTTTAATCTGCATGTAAAAACCACTTGCAGATGTACTTGATTGCCTTCTTTGTAGTCCCTATAGTAGCCTTCACACCTTTAAAAGTTTGCTTGACAGACCTCTGCCCTTTGTCACTCTACCTATACATGGCAGTGTCCATCAGCCAAATTGACTACGACTGATGGAACGCATTATCTCACATTGGCACCTATGTAGGCCAGCTACCTTTCATATATGATCATCTGGCTCTGGCACTCGAACCTCCTACCCCTTCTTTCTTCATCCTCTCTGCCATGAGCCCTACTAACATGCATGGCGCTCCTCATCTCCATCTCCTCTTCATCATCTGAACATGATGAATTAACTTGCACAAAAGCTTATGCTTTTCCCTTCTTACCCCTTCCAGAGATAAGATGTCTTTCCGTCTGAGCAACTCATCATGCAGCTTGGCTCTGTACTCAATTCCAATCCCTCTTAGCGATGCTCTCCCGGTTAGATTATCTCTTGTTTCTTCGCTCAACTCAGTCAAGATCTTATCGCACTTCTTCACATTCTCACCTACACCATGTTGTTTGAGGCCAAAAACACCTCCATTCATATCCTGCTAACACTGTTTACATCTTACACTCTTCTTTCCCACATCCAACAAATACCCATGTTGCCATCCAATGACTCTGTCCAGGAGTAGCTTGCTCCTCGCCAAATATTTTATCAACACATACAAAATTGCAAATATAATAATTAAAAATTTGAATCAAACTTCAAAAAAACTTAAGTGAACTGCTCAACCCCTTGGGAGTAACAATCACTCCTGAAGGGGTGGCAGTAGATCGGGGAAATATACCTTCCTAGGCTAGATCGGCCTTGGGGAGGAGGTCTTGCCAAAGGAGATCAAATTGGAATCGAGTCTTCAAAAATTGCAGAAGTTCCGAGGAATCAACCTGGATTGACCGATTCTCATATTGATCCAGAAGGATCTGACGATCTGTCAACAATCAGCCCGATCCTTATTGATTCCCCTAGAACTTGATTCCGGATTGGATGTTCAATAGAGAATCAATAATCAGCCAATCTCAATCCGCATCGGTCAATTTTACGAACCATGGGATCTACAAGGCATTATGATGTTGAGGCCTCGGGTGGAAGACTAGGTATTAGGGGTTTCAAGGCAAGGGAAGAAAATTTTCAATTACTGAATCCGACTCTTACCAAGTTTGGATCCAGGCAAGGTGAGAACTGCCGAGGCGAGGCATTTTTGCTTCACCTAGCCTTGCCTCGCTTCAATACCCAGACACCCAAGGCGAGTGCCTCTTATAACATAGATTAAGTCAACATTTGAAATCACATTTCATGCCATCAGATCATCTCATTTTTATGTCCTCACCTTGAGCATTTTAAACTAAGAATTCGTTAGTTTCATTCATCCATTCAAAGTCTTGGCATAAAGTTTTTGAAACTCGAGAGTTTGACATTTTTTTAAAATCTGATCGCATAACATTTCATTAAAGCTTAGGACTTGAGCATTTTGAAGTTCTCATTTAGGCCACCTTGAACAACATTCATCTCGTTAAGCACCTTAAGATCAATTAGACTTGGAAGTACCCTAGATCTGAAATCAGCACGTTCAATGGTCAAATCAGATCAGGCTCAATTCCATCTTATATACAATAGTCCATTCATTGAGATCTCAGCTTTTAGGACTTATGTATTTAATTTGGAAACAGGTTTCAGATATCTGAGTGTTTGACTGGTTATCACCTCATGGTAGGTTGTTTGAAAGAAAATTTTTTCTTTCTTCTTTTTTGAGATTCTCTTAAGTTCAGATGAACCTCTTTGATACCACCAACTTTCATAGGACTTTAACTTTCAGTCATGTTAAGATATTTGAAACTTGATCTTGGGATTTATTCCATTGATCAAGCCCCAAAGCATGTGAAATCCTCTTGTATCATATACACTCAAATTTTATGTCATGATCTGAGTATCAATTTTAGAAATCTTAAGGCTTCGTCTTTTTTAGAATTAGCATTCACATTAAAGTTACATTACATTTCAATTTCAGATTCTTAGAGGTGTGCTCATCAATCCATGATCAGGAAATAAACATCGCATCATCTATCTGAAACTTAATGTGAATATTTTGGATCCAACAAGATGGGCGAATATCCATCTTAGAACGCCATAGGATTAATTCTGGAATTCTAAAATTAGAATCTTCAGATTTGACATTGGTACCAACACTTGATTGAGGTTTCAGTCATTAGGCTTATTATCTTCCATATATTTATCATCTTCCAAGAACTCATATTTTTAAGATTTGATATGTTCATACTTCATAGATCATCAAAGAAATATCAGATATGGGTATTCTCCGATCTTATGGTTTTGGCACTTTATGATTCATTTTATTATTATTCAGATTTAAAGTATTCTTTATCTTTTTATATGTGCATTGCGTATGGCCTATGTAGGTTATAATAATGCTCCCTAATCAAAAACATAGAGACATTTTATACCTATGTCATTCAATTCATCATGTGAGAAGGTTCATAAATAGCCATATTTCCCTGAAATCAACATTTATGAGATATTTCCATAGCCCTATGTGGGCATGGGATATTTTCCCATCTCCCTACTTAGGTCGGTTTAACATGTTGACATGCATGACCTTCCCTTAAATCAAGTGAAATTTTGGTGAACCCTTGCTGAACTGTTACTAAAGTCAATGTAACTCATTGCTAAGCGTTACTAAAGCCAGTGTAACTCATTATTGAACCAGTTGGTTTAGAAACAATTCAGTAACAACCATAGTTGTCAAGGCGACAAGGCATCCAAGAAGTTGAAAGATGTCAATTTCACTTATGCGACAAGGCAGACGCTTAGACGTCGCCTAAGCGGTCAAGGCGGTAACATCGGATATATAAATACACACACACACACACACACATATATATATATGCATATGCATATACATATACACAATCATATATCTAATTAGATGTTAGTATTATATATATTAATACATACATGCAAATATATATTCATAAATATAATTAGATTTGTATGTTATAATTAAATCTGTATATTTTATGTTCATACATTTAAATGTAATTTTATTTATATAATTATGTATACATATGTATATATTTATTTTGAAAAATCTTGATAAACTTGATGTGTGAGAGACAGAGAAAATAGTTAAAATAGATTTAATAAATTTGAAGTATATAATATATATTTATAATTATGAATCTTATATATACGCGATAATATAAGTGATAATAAAATATATTAATATGTTTGCACTATTACAAATAGATGTTTGGGATTTGTGGATTGACCTACGTGGTCAAGTCGCAGGGGGCAAGGGGGCAAGCCCCTTGTGGGGGGGTATCAGGGGGCAAAGCCCCAAATTTTTTTTTTAATATTATGAATAAATGTTTGGGGGCACTTAGCTTGAGTGTCTTGGGTGTCTTTTGGGCTTCCCACGAGGTGCCCTGGCAAGGCGCTAGCAAATTACGCCTTGCTGCCTAGGCAGTGCCTAGGTAGGCACCTTGACAACAGTGGTAACAACTAGTTCACTGGTGTTGAACCATTACTAAATTAAGTGTAACTCATTACTGAACGTTGATGAAGCCAGTGTAACTCGTTACCGAACCGGTTAGTTCAGTAATGGTCAAGTTGTATTAAGTTCAGTAGCATGTTAGTAAGATATCGGTAATGCCTCAACCCGTTCGATAGTGACCTAGTAAGGCGTCGATAACAGTTCAACCCCAATCAAAACATGTCACAACCCCCGTACCACTTAAGCAGTGGTTCAGTAACAACAACCAGTTCACCATTACTGAACCCTTACTGAACCGTTACTGAACCAACTGGTTTAGTAACATGTTACCCTGACTTCAGTAACGGTTCAGTAAGGGTTCAGTAATGAGGAATTGGTTGTTACTAAATCGTTATTGAACTAACAGGTTCAATAACAAGTTACACTGGCTTCAGTAACGCTCAATAACAAGTTACATTGACTTCGGTAACACTACCGAACTTAATACAACATTACCGACAGTAGTAGTTCGGCTCTTTTTTATACCAGTTCACTGAATTGTTACTAAAATGTCACTTAAGTGGCATGGGGATTGTGGCCACTTCTGATTAGGGACCGAGGCTGCTCCCTCCACTCGAAGACTAAGGTGATTTGTTCTCTAAGTGGCATGGGGTTGTGACATGTTCTAATTGGGGCCTGAGGGTGTTCCCTCCACCGTGGGATTTTAGACCCCCCCACCTTATCCTCTCTCCCCAACGGTCGCGAGCCCACTCCCAACAATCATCCGCTATGGACGAAGCTCCTCCTCCTCCAGCACCGTCTGCCATCAGAGAAGCCACCGTCATTGTCGTCTGTTGTCGGAGGAGCCGCCGTCGCCGTTGCCTACTGCCGAAGAAGCTACTTGTGACCTTTTCCCATTCTTAAAGGTGTTAAACATGTGTGATTTGAAGTTATTTAATTTTTTTTCACTTTTTAATTTTCTCTGTTTTTGGTTCATCAACATTGTTCTAATATAACATTCTCCTGATAGCATATTGTTTGTTCGTTATTGTATTTTTAGATATATTTCAAATTTTTTATATATTTTTCGTATTTTGAAAATAAATATAATAATAAAAAATGTCACCGGGTGCCTGAGGTGCCAGCCTCAAGTGCCTCGAGGCAAGGGGTACCTCGCCTCAGTTGCCTCACGCCTCTAACTACATAGAGATAGTTCGATGCCAAAATACTTCCCTACGTCCTATAACTAGCCTGCTCATAGCCGATTTAACACTAGAAGTTAAATTATTGCTAGGAAGCCAAAATAATTTGTCCTCTCTACCAACATGACACCTACATTGCTCAATAAGTGCAACTAAAGAGGTAAACTCCGCAATCTCATCATCTCTCAGTCTCAGGTTTCTTCTAAAAATAACACTCCACTTATGCCTTTCATCCCAAGAGTCATAAACCTTGACAGTAGGTATGCAACAGATGTTAAACAGTGAAGGAAACTGTGAAACCTCGAAGATGAAATTATAGGTATAAAGATAAAAATATATGTATTGTGTGGCATGGTTTGAAAATTCATTTGATTTCCGTTTATTTGGGAAATGAACTTTTCATTATCTTATCTTTGGCTACTATGAAAATATATGATATTTCATAGAAAATATTAGCCAAAATATGTGGTATGCATATAAAATATATATGTCGAGGTTAGGGTTCATAAAGTTTGTCTTTGGACCTCTCTCCATCGGAAGTTGCGAATTTCCGATGTTAATTACACCGAGACTCTCGGACACCCTTGATTAACTGTCGTAGCAAACAAAAAAGGAAAACATTCATCCACAAATTAGCGTAAGGGGATTATGGCCCATAAAAGCAATGGAATACAGACTTAATATTTAAATCTGACAGCGTGACGACCATATAAGGCCAAATGCAAAAACTTGGTATCTAGGTTTAAGGGTTCCAACAATATCTTGCAATAGACTACAGACTTTCAACCTAATATCTTATATTAAGACATTGATTGAACTATTGAGCATGGTTCGCCGGGTCGGCGACCCGGTCGCCCGGCCCGGAAACGACCCCGCCGGGCCGACTCCAAGCCGGCCCGACGGGGGGTCGCGCGACCCAGCTTTGGGTCGTGCGACCCGGCGACCTAGTCGGCCGGGTAGCCCGACCCCGGGGCGACCCGGCCTATGTCAAATTTTTTTATATTATTATTATATACTTAAACTTTTTTCTTCTCCCTCCCCGTTACCACCATTAAAAAAAATTTCTTTGGGGGGCGTTGCCCCCCTGATACCCCCCACAAGCGGCGCTGCGACCTGACCGCGCAGGTCGATCCGCGACTACTCTGCACCGCATTTAATAATAGTATAACAATAATTCACTATCATTTATATCATCACATATATATAAGATTTATAATTATAAATATATGTTATATACTCACATTTTATAAAGATCTATTTTAACTCTTTTCTCTTTCACACACATATCAAATTTGTCAAGAATAATTATTTTTTGAGTGTTCCATTTATTGATTGTAAAATAATATTTTACTATCATTTATATTATTATATATAGTTAAAATTAATAATTCTAAATATACGATACATCTTAAAATTTATAAATTTATTTGTTAAGTATCTTTACCCTCTCACTTAAGATTAACTATTTCCCAACATATATTAATACAACATAATCACAAAAAAAATCATATTCACTTGTATACATAGATAAACACTCATATTCAATTATAATATAATTATATAATTATATTTATGTATATATTTTATGTATACATAAATATATGATATATAAATTATTATTTCTATTTGTTTCTTTTTTTTATATAATTTTTTATAATAAAATAAATAAAATACGACCCCGTCCGACCCGTCCGACCCGGGGTCGCGACCCCGTCCGACTAGGTCGGTTTTGGGGCCGACCGACCCCGGGCCGACCCCCGACCCTGCCTTCCTTGCTATTGAGGCTGATCAAGATCTGAGCATACTCAGATCAAAATCTATATTGATTTCATATAAGTTCTTTTATTTCGAACAAAGTGAAATCCTAGCCACATGTACCAATTTTATGGTTCAAGTTCCTTTTAAGTCTTTATTCCTAGACTTAGTAGGTGTTTGATAAATGGCCTTACCCACCAAATTCGGAGGGTTCAGGGCTATATAGATCTGGATTTGAGAAGAGACTATGTTCTCCTCCCATGGGTTTCTCGGGCTATCCTAGATCAAGATGATTAGACACCCCCAAATGTCATATGCACTTTACCGAATCAGATTTGAATTGCATATGACTATGTCTGGGATCACAAAAGCCCTTGGACCCTACACCTCGTATGTTCAGCCCCCCCCCTTTGGTCTGGCCCGAACTATGCGTAAGACTTAGTCATCTTTCCAGGTTGTCTTAAATCTGGTCTATGATCCAGATTTGACCGGACCTAGGACCTGATATATATATATATATATGCACATTGTATGGGGTCAGGTGAGGGATTATATGTAGCCATGTATGAGGCCAATATGTAACATAGTGGGGACTGCTATACGGTCCTGTATGGGGTGTCAATAGGAGACTGAATGGGATGTATATGCCATCAGCCGAGACCTGAGCATTTGACTCATAAGTATTATCAGTATTTAGATCCAAATCTGATCCCAATACCGACCTTCATAGATGTGCTCCAGGATCTCCTTCCCCTTAATCTTAGGATCCATCAACATTCAAAACATGGTTTAGGTTCTGCCTTACTCATATGTGGGTCTGGAATTCCTCTTCTTTGTTTTTACGGATAAGGATCTCAATTTCAATTATATGATTGGTATGAATACCAACCTAAGCCCAGCTATCAAGTCCCTGAATATCACTGGACTTCAAGCTTATGATCAACTATGGACCTGATCTTAAAATGATCAAAATGCCAGGTACAATGAGGCTTATATAAGCCTGAAATATACATCACCTGAATTCCCCCATATTAGGATCTGCCCTAGGTGTTAATTGACACCCGAAATGTAAGTGCAGCTGACCTTGAATACATGTTACTTATGGTGCCACTGAGACTTCCGACAGGGGAGAAGAATTGATCCAACCATTGACCTTGGACAGGCCACCATCCGGTATTGAGCCATGGATTGGAATCCTTCCTGTGACTGGTATTAAACCACATGAGAATTCAAGCCTATATGAGCCCGAGGTACAGGCCACTTGATATGCTTAAGTTCAATTACCCAACTCATCCTAGAAGACCCTTGCATATGCAGGAGGACATTTATACAAGTCTTCTCCATGGTCCGATCATATCCAACCTTAAAATCTACTACTTTTTCTATATCTGCCCCTATACATTATGGCCAAGAATCTTATGTTATCAAGGTCAAGATTGAGGTCCCTACAGTGTAGACCTCCGGGGTTGGGATGAATCTTTAAACCCTTTTTGATAGAAAGGGGGTCTTCAAAGCCTATGATGCCTTGGATAATGTCGGACTTCAGTCCCAAGGTCAACTAAACTATGCATATGAAATTTGATCCATGATAAATACTAGATCTATCCTGGATAAAGTCTGAGATTTTATACAAAGACTGACTTATACGTGCCTGAAATATGTGTCATTAGGCCTCTAATGACTTAGCTATGTTCGGGTCTGAGGTTAATTGAAAGTCCTCTAGTAATTCAGGTGGCCTATGGCCGGAAGTCTCACATGGAGGCCCTATTGCTGGAATTGAAATTCTGTAGCTTAATCACATGATCGGGCTCCGAAGTCCAAATAATTCCCTTGGTCAGATATAATACCCATTATGGGGGTCAATAATAAACTTGAAGATGGCAGGTTCATACCACACATATATGTATACAGATCCTGTTATTGAAACAATCTGAATCCGGTTATGATTCTGCCACTAAATTTGTATAGGATTATGAGACATCCCTCTCGGCCCTCTACACAGCCCAAATCAGGAGCCCCTTTGTTGTCCCTAGTTTAGGCAAGTTGGAACCAGGGTCGGAGGCCCAATATATTGACCTCTACATATTAGAAATCTCTGAATTCCAACTAGGATACTTAGAGTGGAATCTCATGGGATTCTTTCCATATTCTGGTCGGGGCTACAGAGACGCAGGCTTGAAGATAAGAAGTGACAGGTTCTGGTCGGTATGAGACCACTCTCCCTCTATTTATCTCTAGAGGTGATCCAACACCTATAGGCCTGAAGTCAGGCTCCTAAACCTGAGATCCAAGGGTTAAAACTCAGTCCTATGTATTGCTAGAGTCTACATATATGACTCTATTCTCTCATATTCAAACCTCTCTATTGTGAGATGGACTAAATGAATGAGTATACATATCTTCGGCTTTTATTCAGGATAGGTGGATGTAGCCGCACTCAATCATTATGCCTCTAATCAGGTGGATATCATATATATATATATCCAACTTAACATAGAGGTTTGGTCCATGACTGACCTCCTCTACACATGGTATTCCTATCCAGGACATATGGGTCATGCTATGATCCATCTTCAATTCATATTATGCACATTTTGGTGCTCAACCTCTTACCTTGCCCAATTATGCCCGGACTTGGTTCATCTTCTTTTTTTATGAATCACCTATATGTATGAGAGGGGGATCCTTGATCACTACCCTATATGTGGTTGAAACCATAGGATATGTTGGTGAAATTGAACTTCAATTTTATCATTTCCGAAGTCATCTCTCCCTCTTTTTCATCTCATCTTTCTATGAATATCATCATATGTATATTAATCATGCCATATGGCAATTTACACATTCTCATATGGTGAGGTATACATATATCCATAGCCTCTTTATTCAAGGCTCCTTGTCATGAAATCTGTCCCGAACTTTGTCCTCTTCATTATAAGAAAGACCAAAAGGACCATATATATATGCGATCCTATCCGAGACATATTTATGGGACTATGCCCAATATGGAGCTCTGGACAGTCCATTGGCACTCTCGGATCCTGAAATGTATGCCTTCATGGCCGGATGCCATAGCTTTATCAAAGGCCCGGTTGGCCATCCAATTCAATTCTTTTACTTTGACTAAGGCTACCCGGGGAATCTTTGGTCCATCATGTGGGTTCCAAAGAGGCCGGGTATAACCCATATTCTCCTTGATGATATGCAACATCTCTGAACTCCTGTCCATGTCTATGTCAAGACAGATTTCAACTGATGTCCCGGAAAAGGGATTCAGACATGGTCTATATCATATCTGAAATGAGGCTTGTATATGGAATAGGATAATTATGAAATTGATGACTAAGAGGTCACTCAAAGGCCCTACCCCCGGACAGGTTTCATTGAGGCCCGTGGAGAGGGGAATAGCTATAGTCCTGTCCTATAGGCATGATATACTGAAATGAGGGGAAGTAGAGGGCTGGACTTCTGACCTATAACTGAGAATTGAATGATCCTTTGAAATTTCAATATTGCCTGGGCATTTCCAGACTGAACCAAATGATATTTTGGTATCATAGGAGAGGGATTACAGGGACTGAGCTGATAATGGACATAATGTTTGGGGGGGACGGGTAGGATGATGGATATTTGGCCAATTGATAGTCATAGAAATTGGGACGGATAAGAGGACACAATAATCTCACCTTATACCCTTCAGACTCTGCCCCTGGGTCTTTTGATGCTCCGGTGGCCACTTGGTGTTGAGATTACCTTGACACAAACTCCTTTCTCCAGGAATAGCTCCGGCAGGATCCTCCCTCTCTTTTTTTTTCTATATCCTCTTTCTCCGACCCCCTTTCCATGTGCGGGGCTGGCCCTTTTATAGGCCCCTGGACAGGTGCTGTTCACCCAAGGGAGAGTGGGGAATCATGGGAGTATGCGCACTCTTGGGAGTGGAGAGAGTGGGAGATCATGGGGGGACAGGTGGCAGTCCCCCCTTTCCTATATTCCCTCTCACGAGAGAGCATCCAATGAGGCATCCCTCATTGACTTCCGGCCCCTCATTTGATGGACATCCTTGATCAACCGATGCTCCATTTAATCATGGCCCTTCATCTTGTTATTGGACATTAATCTCACTAAGGATCCGGTTGATCCATTGCATCATACCGCTGGCCATCCAGGAGATCTATGCTCCATTTGACTTGTTCAACCTTTAATCCCGGCCCTTAATCATGTGTCTTTCCATCTAATCCAAGCTCTTCATCCACTGGTCTGTCGATGGCAGATTATTTGCCATCCGAGGCTTAGTTGGAGCTAGGCCTTATTGCCTACGCGAAGAGAATTAATCCATTTTAATCAAATATCCAATTAAAGATGGATCCAATGGGTATTATCCTGTTAAGGATCCAATGAGCCATCTCAGTGGACCGGGGAGCATCCATGCTCTAATGATCTTGATAATTGGTCAATCCCGGCCCTTGATCATATGTTATTCTAATCAATCAAGACCCTTGATCACTTAATGGATATTAATCCTATTAAGGATTCGAGAGGATTTATCATCCGGTAAATAACTCTGCTTATGGGCAGCTACCGGATATCCCATTATGAAGGATCCAATGGATATTATCCCATTAAGGATCTGATAGGGTCACTTCAATGGACCGGGGAGATCTATGGACATTAGCTTGTTGATTGGCCAATTCTGGCCATCGGATGGCCTTGGTTTATCTCCCGGGTTTATTTTGAATTGACTAAGCTGTTTTCTCCCCCGCGGATCATCCTCTTTAGCCTTCTGTTTAGACTCCCTGTTGGAGTCTAACTCCTTCATCCGCGAGCTCCTATTAAGCAGGCCCTCTGTCCTCTTCTATCGCACCCTTCTCCTCAACAGATTCTTGCCACAACTTGAATATTGCCCAAGGGAGCTATCGCACCTACTGATTGGAGCTTCCGGGTGTTGCCTTCTTCTAGTTGGGGTCAGGCCGAGGAGGGGGACATTCTCCTAGCTATTCCCGGGTAAGCAAAGCTCTGCTTATAATTTTATCCATGTCATGCCCTCTCATCTACTTTCTGTCGGCAGTATACCCATGATCCCAATTACTCCATATCATAGCATATATGCATGGCCGGTTGCATTGAGATGCCTCTATTGTGTGCGGAGTTTCTCCTCATATGCCATCCTTGATTGGGGATGTCATCAATCCCCCCCCTTTTCCTTCTTTTCCTTAGCTAGGCAAATTATATGCCATATGAATGTACTTGAGGACCCGGCCTCCCCTATGTTGGATTGGGTCCTCCTTGAGTAGGTCTATTTACATGTCATCTTTCCTTATTGAGGTGAGCATATCCGAGGCCTCCAAACAGGAGCCAATTTGGCCTTTGAGGGCTGGCTCCGGCCTTTCTCTTTTTTCAGATTCCTGTTGGGAGCATGTCTCCCTATCTATGCCATGTTTTTTTTTCTTGCAATCATATGTATGGCTGGTTGGCCAAATTTATGTGCAAGGGTGCAGCTCCTCTATATAGCACCCTTGACCGGGGTCTTTATTCCATCCCCCTCTCTCTCTTTTTGTTAAATAGGAGTCTATTAGCTCCTGTATATATGATTTGTAGGCATGTCTACCTCTCAAAGGTCTTGAAGATCCAGCTTCTTCATATACTATTACCGGTTGGGGCTTCATCAATTATCCTTCTTTCCCCCTTCTCTTTGGCTAGACATGACATATGTCCTACAAATATATGTTGAGCTTCTGCAGATTACATCCGGCCTTCCCTCTCTCTTGGCTAGATAGGAGATATAGCTGTGAACATTCCATTGACAGCCTATTACTTAAGTGGTCATAACCGGATCCATTAAACAAGAGCCCATTTGGTTTCTGCTTGTGATTTCCGGCCCTCCCCTCTTTCTTGGCTAGGTAAGAGATATGTCCAATGAATCCATTTGAAGCCTTGGCCTCTCCCTAGGCTGGATTGGGCTCCCTTGAGTGGATTCGTGGGCTGCCTTCTCTCATTTCCTGTTTGGCAATCAACCACTTGACCTATGCCAAGCCTTCCCATACATGCAGCTGAATGTCTTGAGGATCCAGCTACCTTATGTGGTTGTTGGCATCAGAATTTTCAAAAAAAAAAAAACAGGAGGGGCAGCACAGCAAAAAAAATGAAAAAAAAAATAGAAGAACTGGTCCAGGTCAACTGCCAACTAGATTGGCCCTCAATTGGGTCAAATCAAGTCCAGTCATACTCAAAACAGGTCCTTAATTGGGCCCATTGGCACAAATTCCAGCTGGCCCAGTCTTTCTTAATTTAATTGACTGATTTTTAACCCTTGAAGCCCATTACGTACAGCCCATTGGGAGGAAAGGAGAAGTGGGCCGCGGCCACCTGCTGGCCCAGGAAAACCCGACCCACCTGCGGCCAGGTGTGAACAGGCCCAGCCGCACCAGCCCTGCCACATCAGCAACCCTGTGCGCACCAAGCCTGCCACCTCATCCTTGACCCATTTATGAGGTGAAGAAGCCAATGTGGCCAGCCTACGTGGGAGACACCAAGGGTCAGTCTAATATTGAAGACTGGTGGGAATTCAAGGAGTTGGGAAAGCCAAGAGTCATCCTACATTGAAGAGAACATGACTCTTGGAGTGCCATCCGTCCCTATAAAGAGAGAGGGCGCGCCAGGTTGAAAGGGGGGCTGCTTCAGACGCCGGGAGGCTGCCGGACTGTGCTCTGCATCTGCTGCCAATTGTGCCCCTGCACCTGCTGCACCTGCTGCCCGTGGCCAAAAAGAAGAGAAGGAAAAGGAGAAGAACAGGTGGGTCAATATTCTATAAATATGTAGCCCTCTAAGGGCACCCCCTTGGTCTTTCTCTCTTCCTTCTGCTCAGCCCTCTCCATGGCCCAATCCGACCCACACATAGCAGGGTCTTAGTACCTTCTGTTGGAAGCCCCCTCGGCCAACCATTCAGGCTCTAAACAATGCCCAGTTCGGCCCCCCATATACAGTCTCTTTTCAGCCCATAAAAAGATGCTCCGAACAGGAACTATTCAGCCCCTCTCGCAGCTCAACCAAAGGCCATTTCATCCCATTGTTGGTGCCTGCTTCACCCACGGAAATCCCCCTCAAACAGGCTACTGTTCGACCCATTGAACAGCAACTCGCCCAGCTCATTTAATTCCCTAAGCTGCACCTGTTCTAGCCTATTGAGCACCCTCTTTAGCAGGTCATTTCTGCCCCTTTGCGCACCCCTTGGGCAGGTCCAAGGCCCCTCTGTTCGGCCCATGATCTGACCCCTGTTCAGGCCCCTCTGCAGCCTATGTTCAGGCCCCCTGTCGGCCCACCTGCATCAGCCTTAAACAGACCCCAAACAGGTCCATATACAGCCCATATCAGGCCCCCAGCCGGTCACCAAACCAGACCCCAAAAACCGGCCCCAAATCTGATCTCCAAAATAGCCCTTTGTGCAGGCCCATTCCGGCCCACCTAAACCCAAACCAAAACAGCCCCATTGTGGCCTACTGAAAGGACAGCAGTCCAGGAAGCTCCAAACAGGAGGACAGCAGCCAAAAGTGGGCCGGCTTGAAGGTAACGGCCCGGCACCCCTTGGAAACCGTCTGACGGGCCAAGGGCATAGCCGGGTGGCCTTCCAAGTCGGTCCTATCCAGCAGCTTCCCAACAGGCCCTTCCGGCCCAAAAAGCAGCACAAGGCAGGCCCGGCGGACCTATGAAGACTGAAGGCCGGCTCGGAACGCTGATGAAATTGAACCGGCCTCCATGACTTTGTTCCAAAAAAATGAACAAATAAAAATTCAGAATGCGAAAGCTACACTAAATTAAGGAGATCCACCCTTCGCGGGGACTCCAACCTTGGACGACTCCCCCCGGGTCCTCCCCGGAATGTCGATCCGGACGGTGGCGCGGGCATGCTCCCGTAGCCAGCGGTTCCTTCCCCCAATATGGCTAAGCTAAGGCTGGCTATTTTGGATGGATAAATTTTCACTAAGTTGGAAAAATAGCCGGCATGCCGTCGTAATGCCAAATTGTTTCCAAAGTAGTGAAGATAAACCTATATTGGGGGAAGGACCAATCACATTGTACACCGATGTACTTCACCCCATCTCTCAATGAAATGAAGCTTTGATGTTCAAATTGATGCATGAAGCCGGGCATTCAAAGTGGCCCGATGGGTCAGAGGCGATGCAAACCGCCAAACCAAAATAAAATCTATTTCAAAAATCAATCTGGAAATTCAAACAGAAAACCAAAAAAAAAAACAAAATCTGCAAATTCAAACCAAAAATAGAACTAAACAAAATCTGAAATTCAACTTATTCCGGTTCAACAAGCAACCGATCTTCAACAAGATTGAACCGGTTTTGAAACAAACCAAACCGAAATCAGATTTCAAACAAAAAATCTGCTGAAACAAAATCAGATTTCAACTAAATCTGTCAACATAAAAAGAAATCAGATAACCTGCCAAAAAATCAGATTTGGACCGAATCCAAAACAGATAAACTTCAGAGTCAAATTAAATCTGTCAACAAAAAAACCAGATTTCAATCTGCAACAAAAAAATCCAGATTTGGACAATCTACTAAAACAGATTCTAACCAACTTCGAAAATCTGATTTTAGCAATCTGAAAATTCACTTAAAATCCACAGAACTTCACTTAAATGAACAATCAAGTGCTTAACCCCAAAGAAACCAAATAAGCACATTCCAAACACCCAAAATGGATCAAAATCAACTCAAAATCAGAAAATACAGAAATCTGAAAAATCAGAAATCTGGAAATTCATAAAACCAACCAAACAACAAATACCAAATTGCTTAAAACACTTTAAGCACATCAAAATCAAAATCAAACAAATTCAATCCAAAAGAAATCAAATAAACAACAAATCAATCAAACAAATTGATCCAAACTCCAAAACTCAAAACCGACTTTCAAGTCAACCCAAAAATCAACCGACAAACAAAATCAACCCGAACAAATCGGTTTTCATCTCATCGGACCCAAAAGGCCGCTGCCCTTTTGAGTTCTTTACTTTTTGTGGATGTGCATGTCTCCAAAAACAGGTTGTTGCGACGGTTAATCAAAGGCGTTCGAGCCGTTGCTCGATGTAAGTTAACGCCGGATACTCGCACCATCCGGCGGAGAAGGGTCAAAAATGAAATTTTCAAAGAACCCGAACCTCGGTTCTAATATTTTTAAACTATCACCGGACTACCTAGTATTTTTTAGGATATCATCTATTTTCCTAGAAAAGTCCGGAGATGTCTTTCTTTCTAAAGAACAGACAAAGAAAAAAGAGGTTCACATAGTGGTATAACCAATTGGGTCTCCCTTAATTCTGATTCCGTAGGGGGTCTTTAGTTTCCCCCTTTGAACAGGGGCTCAGTGGCATCTTGTATGCCATTCCCGGCCCTTCCTTCTTCCAAATTCCTCTCGGCAGCATGCCTTAGGTCCTGATTTAGGGGGGGCATATTCACCATGTGGAGGGGGCTCTGCTTCTTCATATACTACATTTGGCCGGCCTTGGGTATGTTTTTGTTTGAGCGGATATGTGCTAAACTGACCGGGCATGGCCTTGCTCCTTCTATAACTTTCTTATCCTCTATTTTCCAAATTCCTTGAAATTCTGCCCATATATGTGCTGAATTTCATCCTTTATAGGTTCCCTTCACCTAGTTTGCTCCATGTAATGGTGTAGGGGTGGAGGGAATTAAGCATTTCTAATTCCCCATTCCTTATGTCTATGTTTCGCATGAAATTTTGAGTGCCAACAGAAACATAACCACTGGAGAAGCATGACCCGCTCAACACTCTTCTCAGGAGGAGGTCTTCTACCATCTCCTAACTCAATCATGTTAGCAAAATGGAAAACATCCCAAGTATACAAGATGCCTTTCCAAATACCCGAAATTCTGAGTCTTTAAAGTCTCTAATCTAGAAACCATTCTCAACAATTCTGTACTTTGACTGGACTAATTTGACCTACAAAAAGTTGTGTTCATGTTCAACTTCCATAACCACTTAAAAGGAGGTGCCAAGTTGATATCTTCTAAGGTATCTAAACTGGCTCCTCCTTCACTGGTGGACTTGCACACATGATCTCATTTAATAAGGTGTAATAGGGTGTTTGGAAGCTATTTTAATTTTGAGATAATTTCTTTTTTGAAATCAGGAACATCTAATCTATTAGTTTTAAATTTAAAATCAGAAAAGCACAACTCTTTTGTGTTTGGTAAAATTGTCACCAATTTTAAAATTAATAGAGCAATGTTTGGCTATATTTTTAAAATCGAAATTTCTATCACACACATTAAATATGTCAATACAAACAACAATCATAACTATTTAACATCAATGAACTATCAAAAATAAATCACATACATCAATTTTCATCATGTCAAAATATTGATCCACTCAAAATAAATTCAGTCATCCAAGCTCAAATCATGACAATCGCTCCCCTCTGCCTCTATCGGGCCATTACGCTGTCGGTGCCCCCAGCAAGGTGCTTCCCTCTGTCGGGCTCATTGGTCAAGACGTGATGGCCCCCCCCCCCCCACAGATGCCTCTGCCGGGCCATTGACGACGCTCGGCCAATGCAAGGCCCCCACCCCCAACGGCGTTCTGTCGCAAATGTCACCACCCCTCGGAGCCAACAGAAAGCCCCCCTCCCAACGCCAACGAAACCGGTTCAGCATTCTATCGCGAACGCCAGGCGCCATCACGTGGTGGCATTCTGTCGCGGTTGGCCCCCCCGCGGCGGGTTGTCTCGTGGTTGGCTCCCCTTCCAGCGCCAGTGGGCAGCGACGGTGAGCAGCGGCAATGGGGCAGCTCTGGGCGGCGGCAAACAACAGCGGCCGAGGCGTACAGCGATGGCAAGGGTGGTGGAGGCCTGCGGTGGCAGCAAGGGGGGGCCCGCGATGGTTTCCGGCAAAACAACGCAAAGCCCCCCCCCTCCCCCCCGGCGCCAATGGGCAGCGACGGTGAGCAGCGGCGATGGGGCAGCTCCGGGCGGTTGCAAACAATAGTGGTTGAGGCATACGGTGACGGCGAGGGTGGTGGAGGCCTGCGGTGGCAGCAGGGGGCTCGCAATGGTTTCCGCCATGGGACGAGTCGAGCGCGAGAGAGAAGCAGGATGTCCGAGAAAGCCGACTCTCTTCCAAAAATAAAACAGCTTTGTCCTTGTTTTGTTTTCCAAAGAGAAGAAGCAAAGAAGTGACATTGATTTTTAAAAAAAGAAAGAGCACTAAAAAAACTCAACCAAACACCATATCTTTCCTATTTTTAAAAATAAGATAAAAAGGTAAAAAACTGGAACCAAACACCCTATAATCCCCTACTACCACTATTACCTAGCCAGAAGAACCTTACTCTGATACTCTCCAATTTGTGACAATTACCTGATGTAACCTCAAAAATCAAAAAGATTTTAGATTTTGTTTTGGAAATTCATTTTCCTTTTGAATTTGGATTAGACCTTAGCATTGATTTCTTAGGAAAATAGATGGTATTCCATAAAAGTACTAGCTAGGGTCAAAATTATATGTTGAGGTTGTTAGGTTCTTTGAAAATTTGTTTTGACCTCTCCCCGTCGGATGGTGCGAAGATCCGACGTTAATTATATCGAGATTTCTAGAATACCCTTGATTATCGTCATAGCAATCCATTGGAACAGAAAACATGCATCCACAATAAACATTCACACACAGGAGAAAACAACCCCATGAATTTGATGGAAGGCAAGCACTTAATTTGGTTTTTTGAATTTGATTTGAATTTAATTTGGTTTGAATTTGAGTTTGTTTAAATTGGTTGAAATTTGGATTTGTGTGTGAGTTTTAATTTGAGTTGAATTTAATTGGTTGAATTGCTTTAAGTTGGGTTGAAATTTGATCTGTTCATTTTTTTTTTGAGTTGCTTATTGGTTTTAAGTTTGGTTCAATTTGGATTTGTTTGAATTTAGTTTGAGTTTGTTTGATTTGGAGAATTCAGTTTGAATTGGGTTGATTGATTTGAGTTAAAAGATTTGTTTGGTTAAAGTTAATTTGTTTTGAGGTTTGATTTAAGAAGTTGATTTGGATTGAGTGAAATTGATTTGAATTTGTTCAAGTCAGATTTGGCTTGAAATGAAGTTTGTTTGAATTAATTTTGTTTGAGCTTAATTGAATTTGGTTGATGTTTCCGAATTTCAGATTTTTCTTTTTCTACTTAGAATTCTGCAGATCTACAGTTTTCGGTTCCTTGTTTAGATGTGAGGTTCAAATTTTAATTGATTCAAACAAGTTTATCTTGACTGAGTTTAATTTGAATATGCTGGGATTTTTTTTATGTTCAGTGAATTAAGTAATTATTTTCAGATTTCTGCAAAGCTGGCAGATCATGATTGATTATGATTTATTAACCTTGAATTCAATTTGCTTGTGGATGTCAGTTCGGCTTGCTTAAGTTAAATTTGTTCAATTAAAGTTAACTTGTTTCAAGATCTGATTTAGGAGTTTTGCTGGAATTTGGTTATTTGTTATCTTCTGATTTAATTTCAGTTTGGAATTAATGTTTGACAGGATAAATATTTGTCTTTGGATTTGGTTTGTTTATTAGAATTTGCTTGGGAATTTGATTTGGTTTATTTTAAGAAGTTGACTTTTGCTCATGGGTTGTCATTTGGTTAAAGTTGATTTACGTGTGTTGAACAGATTGGTTTACAAGTTCAATTTAACTTGATTTGGTTTAAATTGAATTTACTTAATTTGAACCCCTTTGAATTTGTTTAGTTGAAATTGAATTGAATTTGGTGCTTGACAAATTGTTTAAATTTGGAGTTTTGTTTGACAGATCTGTTATCAAGTTTGATTTAATTAAGATTGAATTCACGTTCTGCTTTGAGATTTGTAATTTGAACTTCACAATTTATTATCTCCTGCTTTATTTTTTAATTCAAGTTTGAAATGTTCAGACTTCTGTAGGCCTCAGATTCTGTTCGGAACAAGAATTTTGATTGGGATTACAGGTTTCAGATTTATGTGATCTGATTTTTGAATTTCAGACTCGGCAGGTTTTAGATTTTCTGATTTGAAATTCTGCAGACTTTACAGACTTCTGTTTCTTGTTTAAACGTGAAGTTCAGATTTTTTTTACAGATTTCAGACTTCAGTTTTCTTGCAGATTCTGCACTTTTAATTGATTTTCGGACTGCAGGTCCTGATTTCAAATTTTCAGATTTACAGGCTTTGTTTATGGATTTAATTGAGTTTGTGATTGGTTTGAGAGTGTTTTGATTTGGGAATTTGGTTGTACGAAGATTCAAACTCTTGATTTACAGGTTTTTTTACAGAATTTTTCAGATTTCAGAATCGTTTGTTAGTTAGTTTTTTTTATTGTCTTGCATTCCAGAAATTTCATGTGGTTGTCTCTCCTCTTTATAACATCAATCTATGTACGGAACATGAATTTCACTTATTCTCTCAAATATGAGACATGATTTACAACTTGAATGACCAGAAATCAGGTCTTTTGAGTCCTTGATGAACATGGAACTTGTTTGATCAATTTGAGATGGAAAATCCCCGGTCTTTGATAGATTTGTGGGCATTCCTCTCACTGATTTGAGATTGAGCATGTCCCGGCCTTTGATAGGCTTGTGGGGACTCATCTCCTTGTCTTGAGATTGAGCATCCCGGTCTTTGATAGACTTGTGGGAAACTAGCTCATATCTATCTTCATGGCTCCTCCATGAGTTGATGAACTTGTCAATTCATGGGCGGCATGTACCCAGTCTTGATAGACTTATGGGCATCCCCCACTGTTTTGATGATTCCATTAGCATATAATCGGCTTAACGGCATGTTGACCATGCACGGCCTCATATAGCTAAAAAAAATGGTAAGACATTGGGGTCTTTTATAGACTTTTGGATGTCTACCTTAAGGACGTAGGGGCGGATGGTTAGTCGACCCCCCAACTAGTCCGAATTTTGAATTCTTTTAAGTTAAGCCGAGACGTAGGGGCGGATGGTTAGTCGACCCCTCAACTAGTCTGGTTTGTTGAATTAAATGTAGATTTTTATTTATTTTCACTTGATTGTTTATTTTAATTTTTTTTTTGTTGAAGGGTCCTGCACTGTGCGTGCGCAGGATTCTGCCCAGTCGAGACCTGGTCCACTGTTTGGACCGGGCCGGTTCATCTCCGCGAGGGCCGGCGGCCGCTCGGGAGGCCGGCCGGCTTCGCCCGGTCGCGCCTCCCCCTCTTTTTTTTTTGCTTTTCCTTCACCGGGCAGGCCCCACCAATATCCAGCGTGGACTATGGTTGGGGGGTATTATTTCCCCTGGCTGCTACAGTGTCTGCTCGACACTCCTCCGGCTCCCGACGGGCTTCCGGCTTCCTCCCCCGACATCGCGGGCACCTCCCGGCTTCATTCGACGGCAGCGACTCCAGAGGGGGAAGAGGAAGGAGAGCTCAGCGGTCCTGGGGTATGAAGAAGCCTCCTCCGGCGATGACGGCAAGCGGAGAAAGTTAAGGCCCTTGATGGTGTCTGCGGTAAGCTGCAGAAGTAGGGGAGGGGTCGCCGGCTTCTTCCGGAGGAGAAGACGGCTCCGGCAGTGATCTGCTAGCCCTCCGGGGATCTTGGCAGCGATAGACGGCTTCGACGGCCTCAACGACCATAACAATGGCGACAAGAGGTGTTGGCGATGCCGCCGGGGGTTGCAGAAGAGGAAGGAGGCCCAAACAGAGGCGGCAGGGGCCTCCCTTGACGGCTACGGCATCGAAGGACGATGGAGAAGGCTGCGCTTGCGGACGATGGAGAAGGTCGGCTGTGCTCCTTTCCGGCCTTTCGCTCGAACCTCTCCTTTCCGCTCGGTCTCCCAGTTGCCCTCCAGCCCTCTCCTCCCTTCTCCCTTTTAACCCGACGGCTTTGGCATCTTTTATATAGGCATTAACCTTCCCATCCGGCGTCGTAGTCCTTCCGCAAATAGAGCGTCCGAGTTTGAGACGGAACCGGTGATCAGTTAGAAATACACGGGATTGGCTCCTTTCCTTCCTGGGCTCTGATGAGCTATTTAGAGAAGCTTTACGGGACTTCCTCTCATTGGACAGGTCCAATTTTGGATAGGAATCTGCCGGGGCTTATCTCCCTACCGCCGGGGCTCTGGTGGATCCAAGATGCTCGGATTTTCCCCGCGATCTTCTCTTGATATGCTTGCAAGATTCCCAACATTGATTGGAGCCACGGGGCCATTATTCCCTCGATGGGAGTCACGAGCCTTCATTCCTGTTAACTGCATTGTGCGCCCTACTTTGTTTTTTTTTTTTGGTGCCAACATTACCTTTGCACAGTTTAAGAATCAAAAAAAATAAAGAGGTAAGTTTTGCAAAACTATTTTAGATAGGATCCATTTCCCCTGCAGATAACATATTACTTTTCCAACTAATCTCAAATTTAAGAATAATACAGGATACCCATGGCATAGTGACTCTTTGCACATGTTCCCTCTGAAAATCATTCAGATTAATAGAAATGAGCTCATATTTTTCTGTATTAATCTTCAAACCAGATACAGACTGCAGTAGAAATAGTAAAATTCTCAAATTACACCACTTGTCTAGTCTCCTTGAAGAAAAAAAAAAGTGTCATTTGCAAGTTGAAGGTAAGTGATATGCTCCCTATCAAAACCCACTTCAATACCTTCGATCAGGTCACTCAGATCAGCTTTTTCCCACATGGTGCTAAGAATTTGTCCTACCAAAACAAACAACTGCGGTGAAATGGGGTCACCTAGACTCAACGAAACCAAACTTTTGATCCATCTAATCCACAAGTTATTGAACCCTAATAACTGTGTAATTCTTAGCAAACTGAGCCATTTAACTCTATCATAATTCACTAGTCTTTTCAAAATCCAATTTGATGGGAATATATTGCTTACCACTAATATTCTGGTCATGAAAACACACGTGTGCTGCTTTAAAGTTATCCAAAATATATCTACAGGAATAAAAGTTGACTGGCTGTTGGTCAATTTGCCAATGTACATGCTTAGTCTATTGGCTAGTACTTAAGTGATAATTTTGTAGTTGCAATTCAAAAGGTTTGTTGGTCTAAGATCACCTGTCCACCACATTGTCTTTCTTAGAGATAGAACCAACGTTGCGTACAGTCTTCTGATACAATCTGAGTCAGTCTCAATTTTTTTAACAAAAGCCATAAATCGATATTGATAATTTCCCAAAAATTAGAATAGAAACCTGCTAAGAAACCATTTGACCTAGGAGCTTTGTAAGGATCTATACCTTTAATAGCATATAAAACTTCTTGTTCAGAGAATGCACAAACAAGAAAATCTACTTCACCATCATAAAGGGCCTTCTGTGTATTAAAGTTAATTAAGGGACACCAGTCCTCATCAGTGAATAAGGATCTGTAAAAAATTAAAAATCAGTAACTGCTACCCAATAATATCAATGCCAAAGTAATCTCTTCCGTTCACCCTTAAGTTCTGAATAATATATCTCTTCAACCTAAGAGATGCCTGAGTATGAAAAAAATTGGTATTCCCTACCCAATAATATCAGGGTTATGAATAAGCTTAACATGTGTCCATGAAAGATAGGCCGGGCATAGGCTGTTATGGCCTGAACATAGGCTGACATACTGGCATGGATAATAGGCCGAGCAAAGGGTTGTTCACAGAAAATCAAACCATCAGCCATGGTTATGGTATGGGCTATATATTATCATGGTAAGAAAAGGTAACTGGGCCTATTCTCATGAAATTAGGCCATTGTAAGGAGATAGCCGAGGGGTCATCTAGGCATGCAAGGAGGAAAAGAGGGGACCGAGAGCACATCTAAACATGGTGGTTGCTCACCTTGACCTCCTCCTCCTCAGCTCCTCCTCTTTGTGCAGGTAGAGGCAACAGCAATCCTTTCCTTTCTTGGACTTTTCGGAAATTGCCTTGCTCCTCTATCTCTCAAACCTTCCTTTTCTCTTCAGAACCTACCTTCAACATCAAGACCTATAGACCTCTGTCGAATCCACCACAGGAGGCCAATGGGCTTGTTATATAGAAATATGAAGGGAGAGTCAGTCCCATCGAGGACTGCTCTTGATTCCTTGCTCAGGCAGCGCACAATGGGGGTGATGAGAAGAAGACCTGTCATGCTTCCTATTTCATAGGATATATGGCAGCCCATTTGAATTTCCAGTTGGATCTTTGCCTAAGTGGACAGTCTTTATTTAAGTAAGACCCGGTCTAGCCCATAACTGTCAGAAGTATGTGCTGGAACTGCTCCCTCATTCTCCTATTTTGTAGGAGCATCCGATGGGATGCTTTGACACAAACGTGCGCAGTTATGGCCTGCATTCTAGGCCTCCTCTGGGGCTGCCAAGTGGCTGAAAGATCTATTATGTACTGTGTGACAACTGATCATCTTGACCTATTGGAGCATCATATGGCATATGATCCAATGGTGATGGGTGACCGTTGATCCTATATTTTAGGATCATAAAATCAATACCCAAAGAGCCATGACATGAGACACAAATGTGGCTTGGGCCTGATTTCATGAATTATCTCAGCCCATTATCATAAAAATAATAATTGTACCAAAATGACATTGCAATCGGGTTTTAATTCCCATCATTAAACTTCAACCCTTGGGTCTTTCACAAATGAGCCTCCATCATTGGGTTTGATTTTATGTGAATGCTCAGCCCATTCAACATACAACCTAAATTGTTTGCATAAAACATATGCCTTGATGCCCACATTAACTAAATAACTTCTAGTGGAACTACTAGGCTTCGAATATCTCCTTACTACACCAAGATCATATATTTGATCAATCATCATGCATTAGATCATAGCTATTGAATCTACTTGAATTTTCCATTTAATTTGAGTCTATTAAAAACCTTGAAAAATATCAATATCTGACATTTACATAAATCGGGCAAAAGATCATTTAAAATTTTCAATTGGGTCTTACTCTGTCTTACTCTTGTTGATATCAGCACATTTGATATGGATCACATGCCATTGCAAATTTGATATTGGACCAAATTTGTCATCTATGGCCCAATAAACATAACATGTGATGAACCTTAATATTGGGCCCAATTCTATGTAATCCATGACCTAAACATAAAATCTAAGATTTGTGACATTGAGTCTCATATTGATCAAATTAGGCCCATTATCATTCTCCTCATTCAAATAATTGCCACTGCATTGTCATCGGATCAAATTTATATTCCAATTGGGCTTTTCCTCATTTGGACCCATATGTGCTACTGGGCTTCATAATAAGCAAATCAAACTAAATATGGGACCGGCCTTGGGCTAATTTCATTCAAATGCCCTAGACACATCCATTTATATAAATTGAACCAAGTCATAATCTAATTGGGACAAGGCCAGAGGGGCGGTACTCATCTTGAGTTTAAGTAGGATTCAGATCCTATTAAGAATCCAAACCATAATTGGATCCATCATTAACTCATTAAAACATCTCATCATTGGATCTTGTGCCAATCATATCCTTTCTTCCTCTCTTTTTATTCAAATAACAATCAATCCTACTCCTAGCAGGATTGCATACGGCAGTGATACCCCATGTGAGTTTGGCAAGGGTGTGGACCTTCCTTTGACTCCCAATCAGATCCAAGTGGACTGTTGGCCTATTTAACATTGTCCTTTGACAATTCCGGCACAAGAAGACTCATGCAGCCTGTTCTTTCTCATCTTCTTCTTGTTCTGCCAAGGTGACCTCCATCTGACAACAGAATTACTGGGCTTTCGTTCTTGCTATCTCTGGCATCTGATTAGTCATCTGTCGGTCTGATCTGAAGGAGCATTGCTCTGCAGCTCCAGATAGCCATCAGGGCAATCGGCGCAATCAGGTACGTATATCATCTTGTTTCTTTCATTCTCTTCCTCCTGTCCATGTTCACATCATGCATAAAAGCGTCATTTGATTCTATCACTGCACGCCTTGAATTAATTGTTTGAATCCATTGAGGTCAAGATATTTCTTAAACCCAATGATGAAATATGGCAAGCAAGTATACAATGTCATTGAGGTTATGCACGGTACATTATCAACTACATTGCGCTAGCTAGAACTCAGCAAAACAAAACATAAGCTGAGTCAAAGTAAAAAGAATGAATTAAACATTAATTCTTCTTTTTCTATTCATTCAATACTTATTTGGATTTCATCTCAACTTCCGGATGCAATCGTGTAAGATGAGGATTTATATTTACTTAGATCTAAATCTAAGATATTCATACATCAAGGTTACACCTGGTATGATTTACCTAACTTTTTGTTGCATTAAGTTATTGAGGCAACATAAGTTACGTATTTATAAAGTTTGTCTTATATTTGCAATTCAGTGGTGGGTATAAGTCAACAATAGAAATAAATGGAATCCACTTGCAGCTACTGTAATTTACATATTAAGCCAAAGTACCCGTTCATCACACTACGAAAGAAATTTGCACACATTCAATATTATACACACGAAGAGAAGGAACGGGCTAAAGAGTGATAGAATAGATAAATTGATGTTTTCATGGTTTGCATAATTAGCCGATTCAGATTGAAATCAGCCGATTCTTGGATCAGATCAACTGATCCACCACTAGAACCACCGATCAAGGATCGATTCTCAGAGGAATCGGTTTAGATCGTGGGGTTGTCGATTCTCTAGTTCTCGATCCAAGCCAATTCTCTTGGAGTCCGTAAAATACAAATCCTTACATAATCAAGTCTGATTCCATACCCAATTCCAAAATGGCTGAAATAAGACCTATAAAAATCCTTACATAATCAAGTCTGATTCCATACCCAAATCCTTATGTAGAATCCTCATGGCCTATAAAAATCTTCTTTTGCCTTCATGTTTTTCTAGTTTTAAAAAAGTTAATGAGACCCTTTTTTATATATGCCTTAATGTTAGGATTTTTTTGGTTGTACACTGTGGGCCGACCACTTGTCTCAACTTTGATTAGTCTTATCACTTAAATGGGCGCTTAAGTGATAAAGGGACCCTTGGTTGCTTTAATTGAGCAACCATGTTCTGCACATACATACTTATATACATATATGTACATTGGAATGTGTGTGTGTATATATGTACATGCATGTAAATGTATGTATGTAACTATGTATGCATTTGTGTATGCATACATTTTTCGAAAAGATACAAGATTGATAGATTAAGTGAGAAGAAAAGAAAAAGATGACTCAAAGAAAACCTAAGTTTTTTAACTGTGTATATATAATTAAGATTTTAACACAATTTCGCTATTTTTAAATGTGTGCCCACAGTTCACAGATCCGAGTCGGGTCATGGAGGTCAATGAAGCAGCACCTCTTTCAAAGAGGTGGATTCTTTTATTAATCACGTGGTGGGCCTAAGCTCTCACAAGGTGCTGCCTGGATGGGTGAAAATCTTCATTTAGTGGATTGCAATGCGAGACTTCACATGGTAGATCCATCATACGACTAATTGGTTCGACACTCCTACCATCTGCTCCCTGTGTCACAAAGCTGAAAATTAAAGCATATTTTTTTCATTTGCTCTTCTTGTTGTTGGTACGCAGCTTCATTTTCAAGAATATGCAACCCTCCCCCTGCTAGCAACCTCAGTTTTGTTTATTAAAAGAGTTCTAGAAACACTTCTTCTCCAAGAACAAAAAAGTAAGTGTCTAATTCTATGTGCCACTATCTAAACAACGAGTCACTCGTAACCATAGTTGTCAAGATGGGTGCTAAGGCACAAAAACACTTTTGACTGGGTGCCTTGCCCAAGCACCTTTTGGGGGGCGCCCAAGGCATTTGCCTTGGCACCCAACACTCCTAGGTTAGGTGTCCTAAGTCTTTATACATGTTTAAAAAAAGTTTTTGGGAGGCTTGGTGTCCTAGTACCCCCACAAGAGATGCGGCCCTTGTGGCCCCATTGACCCTGTGACCTAACAGCATAGGTTGAACTACGATTCATAGATGCCCATTTATGACAATAGAAACATATTGATATATTTCACCATTTCTTAAAATATCACATATATTTAAGATTCGTAATTATATAAATATACTTTTAAAAATTATAAAGTTCTCTCAACTCTCTTTTCTCTCTCTCTCACTTAATTTATTAAGATTAATAGTTTCCCAAAAAAGTATACACACATAAACAAATTAAAGTATAGCATAAATAATAATTGTATTTACGTATATATAAAAATATATTTGTATGTATACATAAATATATATTATTAACAACTAATTATATATATTTGTATTTATATGCATATGTATATATAAGCATTTTATGTTACTGCCTAACTCACCTAGATGATGCCTTAGTGGCCACCTTGTAACCTAAGCAAAATTGGTGACCTTGAACACCTCGAGAGCCCTTGTCACCTTGTCATCTATGCTTGTGATGTCATTTAATCTAGAGTCAAAGACATTTATAAGTTAATTACTCATTTAAATTTTCTCAATTTTGATCTGTATAACCATATTTAATACTCAACACAAGTCGAGTCTTAATCCTAAATTACATGGGGTGAGTCATATGAATTTGCTTTCTGCATTCATGTCAATTTTAAGTTAATTCTTCGGAGATCTTTAAATCATCTAAATCAAATTAAATTACACACCTCCAAGTTAACCTAAGTTTACCGTGTCTTTTTTTATGTTATTTTAATATTTTCAACTCCTTGTATTGGAGCCTCTAGATATATATTTAATATGTCCAAATTATCTCAATATCTCTTATTTCAATTTATCTATAATTATTGTTGCTCTTCCATTTTATTTAATATAATCATTTCTTATTCTATATAATCTAGTAAGACTACTCATTTATCTTAACATTCTCATTTCAACAACAATTCTTTTAAAAATAATTTTTCATTTTATTATTCAACATTCACTACCATATGACATTGTAGATCTTATATTGATACGATAAAATTTTCTTTTCAACTTTAATGAAATCTTGCTAACATAAAACCTCTATAGTCAACCTCCGCTTCATCCAACATGCTTTAATGATATGATTAACAATTTCATCATATTTTTCATCTTTAAGAATAATTGATCCAAGATACTTAAATTGAGTTATTTCATATAAAATTATTCCATCCAAATTAACACCATCACTTATTTCTCTTTGGTTTTCATTAAAATCACAATACATATATTCTGTTTTAATTTTACTTACCTTAAAATCCATAGTTTATAAAATATTTTCTACTGTTCTAGCTTCTTATTCACTCCTTATATCACATATATTAATACGATATCGTCTGTAAATATCATATACTTAGGTATATCATCTAATACAATTTTCGTTAATTCATAATACAAAAAGATAAAGACTTTTATTACAGATCATTGATATAGGTCAACTGAAATAAGAAAATTACTTGTTTCTCCTCTAATTGTGCAAACACTAATGGTTGCTTCATCATACATATCTTTTATCATTTATGTAATAGACACCATCTTTTGTTCAAACACAAATCACAAAATCTATTTTGAAATTCTATCATAAGTTTTTTCTAATACAATAAACATCATAAGTAAATCTTTTTTCATATCTTGATATTTCTCTATCAAATTTTTAACAAGAGAAATAACTTCAATTGTAGATCCACCCGATATAAATCAAAATTTGTTAGCTGAAATATTTATACAATTCCATAATCGCCAATCAACTTCTCATAATTTCATATCATAAGTTATAAGTTTGATCTCTATAATTTGCATAACCTTGTATATCTCATTTTTTCTTAAAAATAGGTATAATGATACTCTTTCTCTAATCATTCAACATTCTTTTTGACATTAAAATTTTGTTAAAAACTTGAGTTAATCATTTCACCCGTAAATCTTTCAATCATCATCAACATTTCTTTAACTTTTGAATTTTGAATTCTTTAAATATCATTCATATTAAACTTTATCACATTCTCTTTGTTGTTTATGTTTTCAGTAAAATTGTTATTAAAAAGAGTATCAAAATAATTTTTCTATCTTTCTTTAATAACATCATCTCTGATCAAAAAATTTTCTTCTTTTATCTTTGATGCATCTGACTTGATTAAGATCTAGAGACCTCTCTCGTATCCTTTTTGTCTTCTTTATTTCTAAGTTTCTCGTACATATGTTTAAAAGCATCATCTCTTACTCGATAGTCCTTTTTACTTCATTTCTTGCTATATTGTACTATTCACAAACTTCATCATTATCACACTCAAGTAATTTTTTATATCAATCTCTCTTATTCTTTATTGCGGACTCTCTAAACACTTTTTTAACAATCTCTCTAATCCTTATAGTTATGTTCATCCACACAATATTAACGCCTACGTTAGACTCTTAATACCTTATCTTAAGAAGTTCATTCTTAAATATTTGTTGTTTCATCTCTCTTAACTCCCACCATTTTATTGTAAAAGAAACTTTTCTTTTAAATATGTTTTTATATGTTTTAATATTAACATCCAAAGCCACTAACCTATGATGACATATTAAAGTTTCACTCGGAATAATTTTACAATCCTTGCAAATAGCACAATTAGACTTTATTATAAGAATGAAGTCAATTTGACTTTTATTTTGTTAACTTTTAAATATTATTAAATGATCATAAGTTATAGTAAAATCTAGAATATTTTTCCATTCTTCGTTTAAATTTTCATTTCCAAAATCTCCGTGAACCATTGATTACAGAATCGGCCAAATCGGATCGAAATTGGCCAATTTCAGAATCAGATCGGTGGATTACGATCCGATTCTTGGCTAAAGGACCAATTCCCCAAGGAATTTCAATGGAATCGACATGAATCGGTGGAATCAGTTGGAATCAGATCATCTGATTCCAACCATCTAATTCCAACCGATTCCAAGAAGAATCGGTCGATCTGGAAGTCTTAACTTCCAGTAACAGATCGATACTAGGCTCGATTCAGACCCGGTATCGATCTGATTCTACCATTTAGGATCGGAATCGGCCCCCTTCACACTAGAATGAGCTGGTTGAAGGCATTTGGCAATTCCGCAATGATCCAGGGAGAAATCGACGGAGATCAGTGGCTACAATGGCAATCTCGTCAATTCTAGGCCTGATTCTAACAATTCCAAGTCGATTTCGGCGATCCAAGGCCAATTACAGCGATCCAACCTTCCATTCTAGTTCTGTTAAAGCCGTTCATCTTTTGAATCTTCTTAGTAAGATTTATTTGCCAGAATTCCCATACACAGATTTCTACGTGTTTCCGACGACTCCGCAACCCTTTAAACATACAGAACAACCTATTAGACGAGTTGTTCTCTTCCCGAATTGCTCCAATCAGGCCGTTTCTTCAATGTTAACATATTATTGATAAGATTTCAGTGTCGAAATACCTAGAAAGTTCATTTTTACATGTTTTCGACAACTCCGAAATGGTTTTAACATACTGAAAATCTCGTCTAATGGGTTGTTCTCTTCCCAAACAGCTCCTAAATAATTGTATGCATGTCAAACAGCCATGATAAATTATTTACATATGTTGTAGGTATAAGTAATGACCGATCATGACGATGACGTAGTGCCAGCACGACCATCTGATGTCGATTGGGATCACGGGCATATAGATGTGTCCAAAAAGAGAGTTAAATGCAAGTGGTGTGAAAAAAAAATAAACGGGGTGTATTTCAGTTAAAACAACACATTGTCGGAGTATGTGGCAATGTCAAGAAATGTAATACGATGCTTAGGGAGATGAGAGGCTACTTTACAGGAAAAGAAACTCAACTCGAGATTAAGATTGAATAAAGGAAAGAAATGCGTAATGAGCTCCTTGAGAGAAGGGGCGAGGTGTCAACCCATAAAGAGAAAGGCAAGAACATAGCAAGAGATGAACTGAAGCCGGAGAGTGAGGACTCATCTACAGACTCCGAGCTCAGGAGAGCTAGGTATGCAAGCAAACATGCAGCAACAATGGAGGAAGAGAGGAGAAGAGCAAAAGAGTCCAAAGCTGACCCTATTTTTGGTCAATTAGCATCGGCTCAACATACCCACCACACTGAGGGAGGGAGACAGGAGCCACTTCGTTGGTCTGGTAGTACGAGATTTACACCGACAGATGAGTTTCTTTTTAGGAAGCAAAGTGCCTTCCAGATGAATATTAAACAAGTTATAAAAGAGGTAAAGGTAACATGAACACTGTAAAGAACACAGTGAGGCACATTGTAAAATAGTTTTTACTTACAAGAATGTCTTAAAATGTGATATGTATATTTTATTTACTTCACATTATTTATGGCTAATACATTTTTATTTTAATGTAGGCATCTCAGTATAAGCAACCACCGATCCTTACTTCCAGATGATGATTGATGTCGTTGCTGAGGCTAAACCAGGAATGCAAGTCCCGACTAGCAAGCATATATATGCTAATGGGCTAGATGAGGAGGTGTATGAATTGAGGCAGTGAATAGAGTTTTAAAGTGGTATGGAAGGAGAGGGGTTGCACGGTTATGTGTGACGAGTGGATAGGTATTAACAAGAGGAGCATGATAAATTTCTTCGTGTATTGTTCAGAGGGTACGACATTTTTGAAGTCGGATGATGCTTTCGGTCAAATCAAGAATGCCGACTATATTTTTTCATTGATGGATGCTATAGTGGAGGAGATTGGGGAGGACAATGTAGTTCAGTTTGTGACTAATAATGAACCCTCCTACAAAGTGGCAGAAAAGAAATTGATGGAGAAGAGACAACGTCTCTTTTAGGTACCTTGCGCGACGCATACCATTGACCTCATGTTCGAGGATGTAGAAAGGTAGGAGGCAGTTTCCACATTTGTCAGGTAAGTGCAAACTATCACTTCTTTCATTTATTCACATCCCCGTCTGCTACACATCATGAGAGCCAAGGATTGCCGTCTTGAATCTCGGCTTCGTCTCGGGGGGGGGGGAAGAGATCTCGGAAAAGTCTCGAGAGATTGAATCTTAGATTCTCATATCAAAATGTATATATGTATGAAACATAACATAATATCTTATAAAGATAGAAGAATATCAATGAATTTATATAAAAATATACAACATATTTATACATCAACTGTGTGAATGAACAATTACAAAGTACTCTCAATACCAAAAAGATGATTTTTGTGTTTCTAAAAGATTAAAACTTGTACACAATATTTTTTAAATACTAATATGGTATTAAACTTGTAACACATTTTTTTGTGATAGTATAAGTGATAGTGAGATATATTAATATGATGTTTATACTATCATAAACGAGGAGGAGGCACAGAGTAGTCGCGGATTGCCCCCCGGAAAAAAAAAATTTCAGACCAGACTATATGAGGTGAGATCTCGGCGATCTCATTTCTCGGCCCACTTGGCGAGACAAAGATTTCGGCGAGATGGCATTCCATGGAAAGAGCACATTGGAGGGTGTGTGAACCTCTTTTTTCTGCGTCTGTTCTTTAGAAAGAAAGACATCTCCGGACTTTTCTAGGAAAATATGTGATATCCTAAAAATATTAGGTAGTCCGGTGATAGTTTAAAAATAATAGAACCGAGGTTCAGGTTCTTTGAAAATTTCATTTTTGACCCTTCTCCGCCGGATGGTGCGAGTACCCGGCGTTAACTTACATCGAGCAACGGCTCGAACGCCTTTGATTAACCGTCGCGGCAACCTGTTTTTGGAGACATGCACATCCTCAAAAAGTAAAGAACTCAAAAGGGCAGCGGACTTTTGGGTCCGATGAGATACAAACCGATTTGGTTCGGGTTTGTTTTATTTGTTTGTTGGTTGATTTTTGGATTGACTTGAAAGTCGGTTTTGAGTTTTGGAGTTTGAATCAATTTGTTTGATTGATTTGTTGTTTGGTTTTTTTTTTCCTTTCTTTTATTTGATTTGGTTTTGATTTTGATGTGCTTAAGGTGTTTTAAGCAATTTGGTATTTGTTGTTTGGTTGGTTTTATGAATTTCCAGATTTCTGATTTTTTCTGTTTTTGTGTTGATTTTGATCCATTTTGGGTGTTTGAAGTTGTTTATTTGATTTCTTTTGGGAGAAATTTAGTAGGTTTTAAGTGAATTTTCAGATTGCCAAAAAAAATCAGATTTTGAAGTCGGTTAGAATCTGTTTAAGTAGATTGTTCAAATCTGTTTTTTTGGTTGCAGATTTAAATGGAATCTGGTTTTTTGTGGTTGACAGATTTTTATTGAAAACCTGATTTTTGATGTTCAGTACGGTTCAGAATCTGATTTTTTTTTGTAGTTGACAGTTTTGATTTAAATCTGAATTTTATCTGTTTTGATTTGATCAAAATCAGATTTTTTGTAGCTGATCTGTTTTGATTTGATAAAAATCTGATTTTGATTTGATGTGTTTCAAAACCGGTTCAATCTTGTTGAAGATCGGTTGTTGGTTGAACCGGAACAAGTTGAATTTCAGATTTCTTTCAGATTTGATTTTCTGTTTTAATTTTCTGTTTGAATTTTCAGATCAATTTTGAAATGGTTTTATTTTTGTTTGGTGGTTTGCATCGCCTCCGACCCATCGGGTCACTTTGAATGACCGGTTTCATGCATCAATATGAACATCAAAGCTTCATTTCATTGAAAGATGGGGTGAAGTACATCGGTGTACAATGTAATTGATCCTTCCCCCAACATAGGTTTATCTTCACTACTTTGGAAAAATTTTGGCATTATGATGGCATGCCGACTATTTTTCCAACTTAGTGAAAATTTACCCATCCAAAATAGCCAGCCTTAGCTTAGCCATATTGGGGGAAGGATCGACGGCTACGGGATTCATGCCCGCGCCTCCGTCCGGGTCGCCGGCTACGGGATGCATACCCGCGCCTCCGCCCAAGGTGGAGTTCCCCGCTAGGGGTGAATCTCCTTAATTTAATGTAGCTTTCGCATTTCTGGTTTTTTATTTGTTAATTTTCTGAAGGCCACTTCGGGCCGGTCCATTCCTTCGGCGTTCAAAGCCGGGCTTCAATTCTTGATTGAATTTGGGAGGACAGCTTCTAGGAGGGAAAGCCGGACCCGTGAAAGGGCCGTTGAGGCTCTCTCCTCCTTTGATGTGTTGAGGGGAGAACCGGACCCGTGAAAGGGCCGTTGAGGTTCATCCCTCACTTGATGTGTTGAGGGGAGAACCGGACCCATGAAAGGGCCGTTGAGGTTCATCCCTCACTTGATGTGTTGAGGGGAGAACCGGACCCGTGAAAGGGCCGTTGAAGTTCATCCCTCACTTTGCCGGTACAAGCCACAAGGGGGCCGCTGCAACCTCTTCTTCTGTTTTCTGCTGCAAGGGAGCTGGAAAATGGACTTTTTTGAAGGCCTGGATTGGGTGCCAGACGTGGGCTGGGAATGGACCTGTTTGGGGTCTGGATGTAGGCCAGAAGATGGGCTGACTATGGGCCTGTCTGGGATGTCCTTGATGGGCTGAAACCGGGTCACAAGGGGACTGGTTTTAGGATCTGGACATAGGCCTGCAAGTGAGCCGGAATATGGGCCTGTTTGGAGGTCTGCTGGATGGGCTGCAAGGGACCGAAGATGGGCCAGCATGGGGCTGGGTATGGAGGTTAAATTGAACTGGACTTGGGCCAGATCTTGGGCCTGACGTATGGGCTCGAACTGGGCCTGGAAAGGGGGCCAGCAGGTGGGCAGTCATGAGCCTAGGCAGGGCCTGAAACCGAGTTGGGATAGGGACCTGCAGGTGGTTTGGAATGTGGGCCTGCAGATGGCAGGTTATGGGCCTGGTGATAGGCCTGGAAGTGGGCCGAAATGGGGGTCTTTTGGGCATGTTTGTGGTCGGTCTGAGAGGGTGCTGCAGGAGGGCCGGTTGTGGGCCTGCAGGTGGGCCGGATTTGAACTGAACTGGGGTCGAAACATGGGTTGTATATGGACTTGGATATGGCCGGATATGGGCTGTATATGGGTCGGCAGATGGCCTGTTTAGGGTGTTTGCAGATGGGCTGAAACTGGGTCACCAGGGGACCTGTTTTAGGCCTGAATTGGGAGCCGAATTTGGACTGAAAATGGACCTGGATTGGAGTCTGTTTAAGGCTCCTGCAGGTTGGTTGGAACCGGGTCACAAGGGGACCTGTTTTGGGGCCTGAACATGGGCCTGGATTGGGGTCGAACATGGGGCAGAAAATGAGTCTGTTTGGGGACCCTAAAAAATGTCCTGACCAGGGAGCCGGTGTAGTCCACTCTACAAGGTTTACTAGAACTGAGATGAGGAATTTTCTGCAAATGAACCAAAGGCAGAAGAGAGGGGCGCCAGAACAGGCTGAAGATAGTGCCCTTAGAGGGCTACATAGCTATGTACGTATATCTCCTTCCTACCTCTTCCTCTTCTTCTCCTCTTCTTCTCCTTCTCCTGGCCGCGGGCAAGGTCCTGCAGCAGGTGCACAAAGGGGGCAGCAGCAACACCAGGCGGCGGCAGCAGCAAGGGGCGCAGTTTGGCAGCAGGTGCAGTGGGCAATCCGGCAGCCTCCCGGCGTCTGAAAACCACACCCCTCTGGCTGGTGCGCCCCTCTCCTTTTATAGAGAGTGAGGAGGCAGATGAAGAGTCATCAGGTGCATGCGCTGGTGACCTTTGGCCTCCCCCATGGGAGTTACTCCATTTAATCCTATTGATTGAGTGGCTGTCCCTTCATCTTACCACTCCTTCAACTGACTGTTGGGGGGCTGAGCTGGCAGGTGGGTGCGCACAAGGCTGCTGAGGTGGCAGATGGGTGCGGCTGGGCCTTGTTTAGACTGCCACTGAAGTGGGCTTGGCCCAATTGGGCCCGGTTTCTGGGCCAGCAGGCTGAGAGGAGGCCCAAGCCCACCTATGGGCTGCGCACAAGGCCTGAACTTGGCTCAATTGTGCCAATTGTGGGCCAGGTGAATCCGGCCCCTGCTGGGGTGTCCAATTGGACCCAATTGTGGCTGATCTTATGGGCTATTGGACCAGCTCCTAGGCCAGCCCATCTGTTCTACTCCTTTCTTCTCTTTTTTTTGAAAAAAAATGTACGCCAACAAATGCCCCCCACGGATAATTTCTTGGAGATGGATGTCGGCGAGGAGTCATCCGTGTAGTTGGCGACCAGCTTGTCCTGTTTCGATGCTTCTCTGGATCAAGAAGGGCTTGGGCCCTCAGAGATGAATGTCTCTCGTCATGTCGAGACCCACCGTTGCTCTCCCTTGACTTGTGGGGGCTCTGCTTGAAGTTTTCCACCATGGTTGGTGCAGACTTGTCGTCACATCCCTTCCACCCCCGGTCTTTCATTGAAAAAAAATTTCTTTCTTTCTTTTTTCTCTTTTTTTGTTTTTGTTTTTACCGACCCGGCTACCTATTTTTTAGGTTTTCACCCAGGTCGGCCACCTTGATTTTTTGCCTACATGCCTCCGAGGAGGTTTTCATGTAGCGGAGATGCCCGATTTTGCCTAAAGCACCCTTTCAGGTTTTCACTTTAGCAAGGCTTTTTTCTTTGACTCTTTTGCTCTTGGTCGGTCGCCATTTGGGGGACCGGCCAAGCCCGTCGGGCACTTTTCTCTTTTCTCAGCCCTTTTTGTTATTCTTTTTTTTTCGGGGAATTAAGGCTTCCCTCAAGCCGTATGCACCGTTGGATTTTGACTACGTATGAGTTTCGACGTAGTCAGCGTGGGATGTTGAGCTTTTCGTGGGTATGGATTTTGACCTGATGTTAGAAAATTTAAGAGTGATCTTGACCAAATCCTGATGGAAGGAGGCCTGCCGAGTATGGGTTTCAAGTCGAAAACAAGGGATCATTTTGTCCAGATTTTCTTGTTTGGTGAATTTCAATTCGTAGTCAAGAAAGTATCATTGTAGCACTCGACCAAGTATGGATTTCAACCTGGTCAGTGGCATGAGGACAATGGCTCAAAGATTTTTTGTAGACCGCGACGGGCCGGAGTGGCCGTCCCGGTATGGCTTGACAACAGTAGAGACCAAAAGGTTGGAACGAGGACTTTGAATGGCATCAAAAACAAAGGATGTTTTAATGACAAGGGTTTTTGTTTTAAGAATCGTCAGGATTGAAGGAATCACGACGATGCGGAGTTTTTTTGTGGCACCGTCAAGACCAGGATGGTCAAGATGGTGTAAAATTTGTGGATCATCTTAACCGGAATGGTTAAGATGGTATGAAATTGCACCTACCTTTTTGTTTTTCATTTTCATTCATTTTTTTTTTGAAAATGGGCCGGTCCATCGCTGAAAACGGGCTGGTCCGTCTCTCTTAATTTGATGTTTCCCCCTTTTTATTTTTTATTTTTTTTCTACCGGTCTCTTCTTCTTTTTTACCAGTTTGTTTTCCATTTTTTTGTTTTGTTTTTATTTTTTTTGCTCTTTTTTTTGCTTTTCTTTTCCTTTTTTTTACCTTTCTCCCCCCCCCTTTTTTACCGGGTCCTCCCTTTTTTTCCTTTTTCCTTATTGCTGATTTTCCTTCTTTTTATTTCTTTCTCCCGCAGGTACCGCCGTGGGGAGACTCTCGCGACCGTTACCCCCTCCTTTAATCCCCTTCTCTTTATTTCTGCCGCAGGAGGTCTTCCGCTGTCTGCTGCTTTCGTGGTCTCCGTGCGGCTGGGCTCTAATAGGTGGCTGGGCTCCCTCGTGCGGACTTGGTCTGCCTGCCTGCGGCTTTGTCTGCTTGCGGACCTGTCTCCCGCGTGCGGCTTTGGCCTGTCTGCGGCTGTCTGCTTGAGGGTTTGTCTGCTTGTGGACCCGTCTCCCGCGTGCGGCTTTGGCCTGTCTGTTCGCGGACAGACATTCGCACCTCGGGGGCCTTTGCGTCTTGTGCAGGTGGACCTGGATTTGATCGCCGGGTCCATAGGGGCTTTGACCGGTCCTGCAGGGTCCTTTGACTGCTACCGCTGGGTTTAGGAACCTGCGGGCTGTGTAGTGACTGTGCAAGAACTTTGCGCCTTTGGGAGTTGGGTCTGCCAGGAGCTTGTCGAAGCCTGCCATCTGTATATTAGTTCAGGTACGTGCGCCCCTTTCTTCTCCAGCAGACTTGTCCGTTTCCTCCGGTGACTCGTTTTTTGCTTGCCCTTTTATTTCTCAGGGTTACGGCTTCCCTTTTCTTGTTGTTTTTTTTTCTTCTTTTTTTTTCAACAGGATTTTCTCCTCTCTCTTTTTGGAAGTGAAGATGTCTGGTCGGAGACATGCCGACACGCCGCCTAAGAAGAGCTTGGTTCCCGTGCCGAGCATCCTTTCTCGGTCCCGATTCGGGCTCCATCAACACGATGTGGCCGCTGCCGAGCCTTCAGGGGTGCCTGCGACCGCGCCGGTCGAAATTTCTCGGATCCGCCGGGTTGACGGGCGTTTTTCCTACGACCGATCGCGTGACTACCCGGTTGACTTTCCGGCCGATGCTGCACTTCTGGACTTCATTCGACTCCCCAGCCCCGTTCCCGGGCTTGCCTCCGAGCAGATCTCTCCTGAGGAGCGACGTTTTCTGGAGTGTGCCATCCTTCGAGGTCGGGACACGCTGCGGGGTGTGGCTGAATTTTCATATCCCTCGTTCCCCATGGGGGTGAAGAAGACTCACCCACAGCTGCCGACCAGGCGTTCTATGGGGCTGATTGCCGACTTGCTGGATGCGCATTGCACAGTTCGGGATTTCCGTCCCGGTATCTGGAGGCTGGATCGCCAGTGTGACTCGGCAGCGGGTTCTGACCGCCAGGGTCCATTTTTGTGTCCGGGGAATCCTCGTTTCAACGGCGAGGGTTTTGACGGACGCTGCCTTCTTGACGACTTCTTGGCAATGGAGATCGACAGCTGGTATGGGCAGCTGTCAGTTCAGGAATCTCACCAAGCCAGGCTTGGGGCTTGCGAGTGGCTAGAGTACATTCTAGCCAATTTTTCTGCTCGCCTGGGGCGTGTTGGCCTACGGTCTGCTGTTGAGGCTGCTTTGTATGGCTATCCGCGCCGGGAAGGCTACATTCAGGCACTGGCGGAGAGGTTCAATCGCCGGTGGAATACTTTTGTAACAACTCAGGGTGAACTGTCTCTTGACTTATGGAGCTTTCATATGATCTCGGGCTTGCCGATTCACGGGGCTCCATATGAAGAGGTGGTTACGGATGACTGCACCGGTGTCGGACGGATGGAGCGAGGAACTATACCTTGTCATACCGCCACCGTTATTTGGTGAAGGTGTGGCGCGACTTGGCACAGGCGGGTGGCGTAGGAGCACCAGGAGAGACACAGAGAGTTTCCGCAGACTCGTGGCTGCGCTACTTTTACGGTGGCCCTTTCTGTTACAGGCGCACGTTCGCCCGTCCGGACAAAGGCCGGTCGGGTCTCTTTCTGCTTCCCAAACCATCTTCTGTGCCCTGTTTTGAGGGATTGGAGGCTCCGCGCGAGGCGGAGGACCCCTGGGATCTGGGGGAGGTGACTCACCTGGCAGCATACTTAGCGTACTGGCTGGCTACCTTCGCGATCCCGTTCGAGGACGGTGACAGCATCAGGGTCAGTGTCATTTATCCAGCTTGCAGGTTGGCGTGCGGGAAGAAGTTGGCAGTTGCTCCGGCAGCTTTAGCAGCTATCTACCATTCCTTTGGCACACTGGTGACCCACCCTTCTCCTCGAGCTTGCACGGCAGTTATGGCCACTCATTATGTCTGTGCCTGGGCAACCTCCTTTTTTAATGGGATTCCTACTCCTTCGGATGGCTCTTCTTCAGCACAGGCCTTGATGCTCCGGCTGACCGAGAAACCTGGCTCACGTTTTCAAAAGGATTTATCTAAAGGGAGACGTGTTCTGCATCTACTGTCTAAGGATGGGGAGTCATCCCTTCCTTTTGATCAATTGCTCCGGGGGCTACCGCCCGCATACCGCAGTTGAGAGGGAGAAGAAACTTCAATGGATTGACTCTCTAACTGGCGGCTACTCGGAGACAGTTGACTGGGAGTGGTGCTTGAGCACGCGACCCAGCGTTCTTGTTTTGCGACAGGGTTGGCAGACTTTTAGAGCCCTACTTTCCACACCGCTTCGGGAGGTGCTTTGGCTACGACCAGAGTGTGCCTCCCAATGCGGACTTTGATGTTCCCAGCAGGGTTTACACAGGGCGGGACTGCCATCTTGTTGCCGCGGAATGGTGGAACTTCTTTTCTCGCAGCCACCAGGGCAGTGCTATGATCATCCCTCCTCTAGGGACCGTGGGTGAGTTCGACACCACCTATGGGAACTGGTGGATCCACCATAGCAGTGACTACCGGAGGCCACCGGCAGCCCAAGCTAACACAGAGCTCAAACGGCTATCTTTGAAAGGTCGTGCTCCCCCTGATGTTAGCTTTGCATACCTGGACACGCATTACAAAGATTTGAGGGACCGGGTCATTGAGCGTCAGCAGCGATGGGCCCAAAAAGGCCTGCCTACAGCTCCTCTTCCTGGGCCGTATAACGGGGCTGTTGATTTGTTGTCGGAGCCGCTGCGTGCGTCATACCGAGCTAGACAGCCGGCTCCTCCCCGCACCTCTGACTGGTACAAGGCCATGGTGCTTGACTGCACGGGCCGGCCGTCTGTTCCTTCTGGGGAATTGTTGGAGCTTCACGACCGTTCCACCGCTTGGCGTCAATTTCTCTGTTGTTTGGTGCAGTCGTGGGGACCGCTGGAGTGTGCTTTGTTGGTGGAGCAATCTCACTGCTTTGGTGACATCCGGTCAGCCGTGATGTAGGCTGCCCGCAAAGTAGGGCGGGATGCCGGGTTACTGGTCATCGCGGGGCCAGATAGCTCCCTTCCAGGTACTATCAGCGGGAATGGTGTTGCCTTGAGTGTATTCCTTTCTTTGCGTTCTGGCACTGGTTAAATGTTTGCTTCTTTTTCCTTTGCTTGCGGTGCTTCTTCTGTAGGAACCCGGACTCCCGTCGAGCCTAGACGCAATGTTGGGCATTCAGAGCTCTTTTCTGACGCCCCACGGTCCTGGAAAAGGATTAGGGTGGAGGAACTTTCTCCAACCCCCGCTTCTGGTTGGCTTCTTTGCCCCCATGCTCTTTCTTTTTCTTCATTCTTTTGCATTTTTTTGTCCTGACTTGCTACCATTGGTAACGCTGCAGATCTACCGGCCTCTGTTCAAGAGGAGACGATGATGGTTCCTCCTATGGCTGATGGAGACACACCTATTTCTCCTGTGGAGTCTGGCGGTCCGGGGAGGAATGAAGCGTCGCAGCCTGACGTGACGGCTTCTGATGACAAGATTGCTCCTCCAACCGAGGTGGGGGAGTCAGTCAGGATTCAGGCTCCTTTACCGAAGGCTTCCCTGATACGGTCACCCTCCCCAATGCGGGTTGATGTTGAAGCTGTTGTCTCTTCAGACCCCGGTGAGCTCTCCCGTGCCGCTTTCAGAACTGCTTCTGCCTTTATGTTTTGACATTCTTTACTACTGCGCAGATAGTTCTTCGTTAGCGGTGGCTGACCCGGCGGCTCCCTCCGGACAGCTGATCATCCAGGCGTTGCTTGCAACGCCTCCTCGTCCTGTTGCTGTTGTGACTAGCACGCCTCGCCTGGCAGAGGCACCACCGGTTGTTGTGCCGGAGTTGACAACCATGGTTGTCGAGCCCATCATGGGGGGCTCTTCTCCAATCGCGGTAATTCTTTCGCGAAGTCTTAGCCTGCTTTTAAGTAGCCTTCAATCATACTTACCCTGGAGTTGCAATGTTGTTCTTTTCAGGATCTTCCAACCGGAGAGCACGAGGATGTTGCTACTTTGACCTCCTCAGCCGTCTCTTCCCCTCCACCCGAGATGACGGGTTCGGAGGGCAGCGTTCCTCTTCCAGAGCTGGGGCTGGTTTGGCCTGCTCAGTTGGAGGGAGGTCGGCGGATTTCTGCAGTCTTTGAGGAGAGCTTCCTTACCTCATTGGGAGCCCTGCCGGGCTTGTTTGCCGACCCGGAGGGTCTTCGAGAGGAGCTACGGTCGGCCACCTTCCACTTTCATCAGATGGGTGGCTCCATGGTTCGGTGGATCCCTGCAGTAGAGGGCCTTTGGGGTGAGTTTTGCACCCAGTGGCACGAGGAGCAGGGACGTGTCCGGTGGACGACGACGTTCCTCCCGCAGTTTGAGGCAGCTTCTGCTCGGCTGCAGCTTGTCGACGAGAACTATGCGCTGTCCGGCATAACCCTGCAGCAGCTCCAGGGCGACCTTTCTTCGACTGAGGCCCAAATTGGGCGCCTGCAGGCGGAGCTAGCTGAGGTGACGTCGGCTCATAAGCTCCTGGTGGGGCGGCTGGATTCCGTGTTGTAGGAGCAGACTTCTTTGGTCCTCGAGGGGCAGACACTTCGAGCGTGGTTGGCGGAGCTAGATCGGGAGCGTCCGGTTGATCCTCTCGGTGGCCCGCCATAGTCCTTTCGCTGCTCCTTTGTTTTGTCAGACTTCCAGGGCCTGTCCTGAAAAGGTCTCCATCTTATGTTATGATTCGCTGTTCGAAATAAATAAAAATAATGAATTCTCTGTTTATGTTTTGGTCTCTGGAATACTGTTTTGCGAGAAGCGAGCGTGGAAACACTCGGGCATTGGGCCATTTCTTTCTTGAATCCGGAAATGGGGGTAAACAAATACATTCGATCGATCGGAAAACAAGGGCTCGAAGGGCCTTATCGTTCAACCGATCAAACGACATGAAGAAAGAAACTGGTCTTCCTTGTCACCTCAGTTATGGCATTTCCCAGCCTACTTCTGCCGTTCAGGCAGGGGAGCTTTATGGAAGCCGGTTCATCATAGGCGACTCGGACCCCCTCCCGGATAAAACGGAGAGAACCCGTTCATCGATTCTTGGTTATTTTTTGTTTGTTTTTCTTTACTAGCCCGACCACCTGTCTCCAGGTTCTTTCGGTCGGACCAGCCCCCTTAAAATTTTGCCTACACGCCCCCGAAGGGGTTTTCGCGTAGCGGGGTAGCCTGATTTTGCCTGGAATGCTTCTCATTCTTTTTTGTTTCACATCCCAGCTAGGCCTCTCTTTTTTTCTTTTTTTCTTTTTTTTTTCAAGGAATAGGGTAAAGAATGGGGTAAGGGCATGCGGAGTCAAAGCGCAGCCGCAGGCATTATTTTTGAAGTCCAACGATAGAAGGCGGACTTCTCCCGGATCTTGAGAAATGGCCTGGTACGGGGAATCTTTAAAGAAAAAAAAAGGGGGATGACCAATCCAAGCGCATGGTGCGACTTGGCATGAGAGTCATTTTGGTTTGAACCAGTCCGAGTGGAGAAGGCAGATCGGCACGAGGGTTCGGAAGGAGATGACCAATCCAAGCGCGGAAGGCGACTTGGCGTGAGGGTCGTTTGGTTTGAACCAGTCCGAGTTGCGGGAGGCAAATCGGCATGAGGGTTCCAATGGAGATGACCAATCCAAACGCGGAAGGCGACTTGGCATGAGGGTTCGCATGGAGATGACCAATCCAAGCGCGGAAGGCGACTTGGCATGAGGGTCATTTGGTTTGAACCAGTCCGAGTGCAGAAGGCAGATCGGCACGAGGGTTCGAATAGAGATGACCAATCCAAGCGCGGAAGGCGACTTGGCATGAGGGTCATTTGGTTTGAACCAGTCCGAGCTGCGGAAGGCAACTTGGCGCGAGGGCTCGAATGGGGACGACCAATCCAAGCGCGGAAGGTGACTTGGCATGAGGGTCGTTTGGTTTGAACCAGTCCAAGCTGGGGAAGGCAACTTGGCGCGAGGGCTCGAATGGGGACGACCAATCCAAGCGCGGAAGGTGACTTGGCATGAGGGTCGTTTGGTTTGAACCAGTCCGAGTGCAGGAGGGAGATCGGCACGAGGGTTCCAATGGGGACGACCAATCCAAGCGCGGAAGGCGACTTGGCGTGAGGGTCGTTTGAATTGAACCAGTCCGAATGTAGGAGGCAAATCGGCATGAGGGTTCGAAAGGAAATGACCAATCCAAGCGCGGAAGGCGACTTGGCGTGAGGGTCGTTTGGTTTGAACCAGTCCGAGCTGCGGAAGGCAACTTGGCGCGAGTGCTCGAATGGGGACGACCAATCCAAGCGCGGAAGGCGACTTGGCGTGAGGGTCGTTTGGTTTGAACCAGTCCGAGCTGCGGAAGGCAACTTGGCGCGAGGGTCGTTTGGTTTGAACCAGTCCGAGTGCAAGAGGCAACTTGGCGCGAGGGTTCCGACGGAGATGACCAATCCAAGCGCGGAGGGCGGCTTGGCATGAGGGTCATTTGGTTTTATTTTGTGTTTGTTTGTTTTTTTTTATCGGCCCGACTGCTCTTATAAAGAGTTTTCACCCGGGTCGACCCCCTTTGAATTTTGCCTGTGCGCCTCTTTGTGGGGTTTTCACACAGCCGGGGTCATCCGATTTTGCCAAAGGTGCCCTTTCGGGTTTTCACATCTGCCGGTTTTTTTTTTAACTTTCACGGTTGCCGCCACCAATGTCGTGGAACTCATGCTCGGGAGCATAGTATTTCTTGATGTGTTTGCCTTTGAGCGGTGGGAAAGGAACGTCCCCTTTGCTGTCGACAACTGTGTAGGCACCGCCTTCAAAAACCTGATGGATCACAAAGGGACCCAACCAATTTGGTAGGAACTTGTTTTTAGGTCGACCGGCCATGGCGTCCTTTTGTTTCACCATGACAAGATCGCCCTTCTGGAATGCTCTGTCCTTGACCAACTTGTCGTAGGCACGGGTCATCCTGGCTTGGTAGGCTTTGAGGCGTGTGTAGGCCTCAAGTCTGCTGCCCTCCAGTCTTTCCAGCTCCATGAACCTTCGGTGTGCTTCATCGGGCTCCTCGGAGGCGAGACCATGATGAACAGCTACCCTATAAGAGGCCAGTTCGATCTCTACCGGGATAACAGCCTCACTACCATAGACTAGAGAGAAAGGTGAACACCCTGTGGGGGTCTTGTACACCGTGCGGTACGCCCACAACGCCTCCTGCATCTTCTCGTCCCAGCTTCGCTTCTTTCCCCCAACCACTTTAACCAGGAGTTTGCACAATGTCTTGTTGAATGCCTCTGCTAGGCCATTGGCCTGGGGATTGTAGACGGTGGACGTCCTCCAATCAATGCGGAATTTAGCCGCCATTTTGTAGACCGTGTGGTTCTTGAACGGGATACCATTGTCGGAAAGGATCCGACTAGGGACGTCGTATATGTAGATGATATTCTGTCTGACGAAGCGTGATACGACTTCGCCCGTGATTTCTCGAGCTGCAATGGCCTCGACCCACCTGGAGAAGTAGTCTGTTGCTGCCAGGATAAATTTGCACCCATTGGAAGATGGCTTGAAGGGTCCGACTATGTCCATACCCCATTCGGCGAAAGGCCAGGTTGGGGTAGTTGGATGGAGTTGAGTATGCGGACGCCGCGGTATAGTCCCAAAAGCTTGACACTCGTGGCATGCTCGTGCAAATTTGTCACAATCGACGAACATGGTTGGCCAAAAGTAACCTTTAAGCTTGATAGCAATCTTCATTTTGGGTCCCGGTTGGTGAGCGCCGCAGAGACCGCTGTGAACCTCCCTCATGATCTGGATGGTTTCCTGTTTGGAGACACACCTGGCTAAAACAGCCCTTTCTTTCTCTGGCATCATCCGGTACAACTCCCCACCAATGATTTGGTAAGAAGTCGCTCTTCTTGCCATCTGCACCCGCTGGGCACGTTCTTCTGGCACAATGCCATTTTTGAAGTCGATGATTGGCTGGCGCCAATCCGGCTCAAAGGGCCCTTGATCGTCTTCAATCATGTTTGCTTCTAGAACGGCTTCTCTGTCTTCGGGCTGCCTCCTCCCAGGTAGAAGACGCATGTGCTTTACGACAATTTCAAGCATACCTTTCGGTGGTAGCTTGATGGCAGAGGCCAGTTTGGCCAATGCGTCGGCTTGGGAATTTTGCCCTCGCCAAACGTGTTCTATGCTGAAGAGATAGAACCCCTGTGACAAGTGGGTGGCCTTCGTATGGTATGGCACCAGCTCCGGCTTGCGGACTTCGAAGACACCCAACATCTGTCGGATGACTAGCATGGAGTCCCCGAACACCTGTATGCATTGTATGCCCATGTGGAGTGCAACCTGGAGACCAATGACAAGTGCCTCATATTCGGCCTCGTTGTTGGTGTAGATCCCTGTGAGGGAGCATGATTCATGGAGAACGCCGCCATCAGGGCTGAGAAGCACGATTCCCGCGCCTGCCCTGCTTTCGGTTTTCCCCGACATTTTCTTTTCGGTTCTGGCGGCTCCGTCGAAGAAGAGCTGCCAAGGCTTGATATCTACACGCTGGACTTCTTGTACCGAGTCGTGTAGCGTCTCCTCGTCCCGAAGTTGGAAGTTGAGAGGAGAGTTGGCTGGAACGGGGTGAGCTGCAAGAAAATCAGACATACCTTGGCCTTTGATCGCCCTGCGAGGAACATACTTGATGTCGTACTCCATGAGCATCAGTGTCCACTTCCCCAGTCGCCCGGTTGGCACGGGCTGCTTCAACAGATGCTTCAAAGGGTCAACCTTGGATATAAGGTTAACCTCGTGTGCTAGCAGATAATGCCTCAGTTTCTTCGCAGCAAAGACGAGGGCTAAACATATCTTCTCCATCGAAGGAGTATTTATGCTCGGGCCCGACCAATCTCCTACTCAGGTAGTATAAAGGCTGCTCTTTTCCTTCATCATTTTCTTGGGCAAGCATTGCCCCCAGAGAGTCTTCCATTGCCGTGACATAAAGAATCAATGGTTGGCCTCGAACTGGTGCCCCCATAACAGGGGGGTTGAGGAGATACTGCTTCAAGCCGTCAAGGGCAGCTTGACACTCATCATCCCAACGGAATGGGGCTCCTTTCTTTGCAAGTCTGGAGAAGGGCTGACATCTCCCAGACAGATTGGCGATGAAGCGCCGGATATAAGCCAATTTCCCCTGTAGGGATCTCAACTCTTTTATGTTTCGGGGTGGAGGCAAACTCTGGATTGCTTCAATCTTCTCCGGATCGATTTCAATCCCCCTGTAACGGACTATAAAGCCCAGAAACTTGCCACTGGAGACGCCGAAGGCGCACTTCATTGGATTCATTTTCAAGTTGTACTGTTGAAGCCTCTCGAAGACCTTCCTCAAATGGAATAAATGGTCCTGCCGAGACTTAGTTTTGACTACCAAGTCATCGACGTAACATTCGACCATGTCGTGAAGCATATTGTCGAAAATCTTCGTCATCGACCTCTGGTAGGTGGCACCTGCATTCTTCAAGCCGAAAGGCATTCTCTTGTAGTTGAAGATTCCCTTGGGTGTCCGGAAGGCCGTAAAAACCTTGTCCTGGGCGGACATCAAAATCTGATTGTAGCCTGACGACCCGTCCATGAAGGACAGCGCTTCATGCCCCATAGTTATGTCAACCATGTTTTCGGGGATTGGCAAAGGGAAATCGTCCTTAGGACATGCCTGATTGAGGTCCCTGTAGTCGATGCAGACTCTGACCTGCCCATTCTTTTTCTTGACAGGGACAACATTTGCTAACCAGATAGGGTAGGTGCATGGCTCAATAAAGTCCACCTCCCTAAGCTTATCTACTTCAGCATTTACCTTGATTTCTAATTCTGCCCGCATTCGCCGCTGCGCCTGTTTTACCGGCTTGGCGTTGGGTAGAATGGCCAAATTATGGACCGCCACGTCTGGGTTCAGTCCTGGCATTTCTCTGTAAGTCCAGGTAAAGCAGTGCTTGAACTCCTGGAGAAGGGCTTGATATTGGGCCCTCTCCTCTTCGGTCAGTAGGGCACTGACAAAGGTTGGTTGCGGATCCTGCTCCGTGCCGAGGTTGATCTCGAGGAGGTCGTCGACTGTCGCTTGGCCGCCGTCTTCAATCTGCTCCGGAGCTGGTCGTAGATCGACGAACTCGGGGAGTACTATAAGCTCAGTTGCTGACTCAGAGTCGCTGTCCGGACTCGGAGTCGGGTGCTCGACCTGTTGGCAAGGTTCATCAGGGGTAGAAGTTGGAACTCCAGGCTCCTCCTCATCTTCCTGTACATTCACCATATTCACTGCATAGTGGACCGGCGCCTCGTAGTCTGAATCGTAGGCCACACCGGGGTGCTTGCTGGTGGATCTGTGGTTTCCCTGTGGGTAGCACATATCGTGGAAGGCGCGGGCCTTTTTCCATGACTGCTTCTGAGGAATACCCATCTTCCGGTACATCTGAATAATCCCGGGAGCTACGCCCGGGGAGGGTTGGATAGTGACTGAATAAGAGTCGGAATGCTCGTGCCAGTCGAGCTCATCCCGGACTCGCTTCTAGGTAGGCTTAACCCCATGCATAACATGATCGGGCTCGCTAGGGTAACGAACCCGGAATATGGAGAGCTTTTCAACCGTCTGGAGCTCTCGCTCCCCTGCTAGCCATAGCAAGCCGTGGGGCATGCCGATACTTTCCTCAATCTCCCTCGTGATGGAGTTGGCATTGTAGGTGACTGGTCTGGTTCCTTTCCTATATGACTGTGTCCTTGGGCCTTTAGTCTTCAAGGAGAGTTTGAACATCTGGGCTCTGACCTGATCAACCTCGATTTCTGCTTCAGCGGGAGTCTCTTCTCCCATCTTTTCTTTACCTTTGCTGACTGGGGGCTTCATCGGCCCGGTTTGGATGTACAGTATGACGTCTGCCAAGTGGCACTCTGCAACTTCGAACGGCGCTTGGTCGGCTTCGACTCTGCACTGCTCACCAACCCTGGAGTACTTGACACACTGGTGCAATGTTGACGGTACAACACCATTGGCATGGATCCACGGCCGTCCCAAAAGTGCTTTATATGTGGTGTCGGCATCAATAATATAGAAGGTGGTCTTGGAAACCAACCCTCCAATGTCTAGCTCCACCTCCACTCGTCCGAGTGCTTCCTCTGAATCTTGATTAAACCCGGAGATAGTGACTCCGGGGGCTTTCTGTAGGTATGGTGCCAAGAAGAGTGCCCTGAATGTTTTCATCGGCATGAGGTTACATGCCGAACCAGCATCGATCATGAAGCGGTTCATTTCATGTCCATTGATGGACCCTTTTTCCTAGAAAAGTCCGGAGATATATTTTTTTCTAAAGAACAGACGCAGAAAAAAGAGGTTCACACAAATGGCACGCCCGGTGGGACCTTCTTTCCTTTCATCTTCCCGTCGCGACAACCTGGATATGTACACATCCACTATCTTCAACTCAAAAGAAAACCAAAACAAAACACTCTCTGCATTTGATCGAGTTGTTTTCGTTTTCAACAGGATCCATGGAAATCAACAGCGGAGTTCGCTTTTCCCAGGCCTATGTTGAACAGCGACGTATCGGTTCCGTCACGCCTGCCATCGCCTTTGGAGGCTTCTCGAAGACTGTGCTGTACCCCGACCGGCTCGGGGCAATGCCAGAGAAGCTGATTGCGGAGCCCGAAGTCATGCATCCACTACTCCAAGTGTTGGCCGCGGGTCAGGAGGCGGTCGAATTCGTTGCCGCTCCACCGACTGAGACTCCACTGCCACTGCTACCACTGTCGGTACAACCTTTGGTTCCGAGTGGGGGCACCCCGCTGTGGGTCCCACGCCTAGGCCGACTGCTGCCATGAAAGCCCGGCGCCGCTATGCTGCCCGCCACGCCCTCGATGCTGGAAATCTCAAAAGCTGCTCCGAGCAACCGGCCGACGCCGTCAAGACTCCGGCCGACTTCAAAAGAAACATCCTGCCAACGTCACCACTGGGGGCACTGCCGCTCCACAATAAGTTTTCGGCATTGACCCTGCTCAGGAGAAATGACCGAGTTGAGGAATTACCACTTGTCGTTAGGCCTTTGGCCATCCGCGACGGAAGAAGGCCTTCTGATGCCGACTTGACTCCAGCCAGCTTCAAGCACGGGGGGCATCTCCCCCGTGTAGGAAACCAAGTGCCCCGTCACCTCCCGACTCCACCAAGAAAGGAATGGCGAGTTGTTTGCCCCAATATTCATGACGTACACTCCCACACTGGGACTGCTCGTCCTACTCAGGGACACCCTGTGCTAGCCATTATGGGGAGGTCTCCACTGGCTCCCCAACATGCTGAGGAGGGCGGTTTCTCACACCCCCCTGTTAACCGGGGGCACAATCTGGCCCTACCGGCGCCACTGTTCAAGTCCGCCCGATCAGTCCAGGATGAACTCCTCCCTCTGCCCTCCGTGCAGGGGGCAAATTCGGCCCAAGATCAGGAATGGGGGCATCGCCCCGGAAGCCCCAACAACAACTACCGGCACCAGGCCGGCGCTGTATTGAAGGCCCCACCTCCCGTAGGGTATGGGGTTCCAACACAAAAGAACTTTGTCTGCCTTGTCACGTCAAGGAGCAACGTGCCCGAAGACGTGCCGGAGGCATCCCGGACCGCCGACCGACCGAAACCTCGGACCCGCGCCGACAGAACCCAGGAATCGGCCGCAGCTGCCGAGAGGGCCCAGAAAGCTGATAATGAGCCAGTTCTCCAAGAACAAGAAGATGACGTGCCTCTCGCGCCCACACTTGAAGACCTACAAAGAGAGAATCAACGACTAAGAGCTCTGATAGCTAATGCCGGGCTCTTACGCCCTCAGCCGATTTACGAATCGGAGGAAGAGGAGGCCATCAGGGCCCCTCAGATGGCCAGAGTGGACACACCGCTGCTGCCGCCGCTTCCGGCCATGCCCCAGCCATCGGTCCCAAGACCGCCAGCCCATGAGGAGGCCTTTGAGGGACGACGCTATCAACCTCCCCCGCCACCTCTACAGGAACCGCTGGACCCAGCTCAACGGGCCGTGATTGATCAGCTGATCGCCACGCGCCTCGCCCAGCATGACGAGGGGCACAATGTCATGGGCCTCTACCAGGTCCCTTACCCACTGCATCACCAGTACGTCCAGCTTCCGCAGGACGTTTCTAAAATTCCGAAGTGCTCCAAGTTCGACGGGCGTGGGTCCCCCAGAGAGCATTTGGCGTTGTACTTCGCCCACATGGGGGATTTGGCTTACAACGAGTCATATCTCCTAAAGTATTTCGCCACCACCCTTACCAGGACTGCCTTCGAATGGTACTCGAAGCTCAAGCCGAACTTCGTCGCCGACTGGGCCGACATGCAGCGGAAATTTGTTGAGCGGTTCAGTTTCTCCGAGCGGCCGCACACCTTGGTCGAGTTTGCAACAATGACGCAGGGGCGCAACGAGACCACCGTAGACTACATCCGGCGGTGGCGCGATGTCTACATGAAGTGTGCCAACCCACCCCTCGCTGAGGAGGCGGTGGCTCTGTGCAAGAGAGGGCTTCGTCCCGACATCCAGAAGAAGGTGCTAGGTACCAGAATCCAGACCTTCGACGACCTCAACATCACGGTGGCCGATATCAAACATTTCTACTACAGCCATCCGTCGACTGCCACCGTCCGCCCGAGGCCGTCCAAAGACAAGCAGCCGGCTTCAAGAGAGGTAAACACCATTGATGTTGCCTCACCTTCCTCTAAGAATGTTGGCAGGGGAAATGAAAGAGCTACCACAGCGCCCCCTCCTCGGAAGCCTGTCAACATCCCTCCAAGACCAACGTGGGAGGAGCGCACCCAGAAGCCTTACTCCTTCGCGCGCGATTACACGCGCAAGCTGTTCGAGGTCTGCATGCAAAACGACCTCATCAGCCTGCCTGCCAGCCGGAGCCCTGACGACGCCAAGAGGAGTAACGAGGCCAACTACTGCCCCTACCACCGTCTCTAGTGGCAAGTTCCTGGGCTTTATAGTCCGTTACAAGGGGATTGAAATCGATCCGGAGAAGATTGAAGCAATCCAGAGTTTGCCTCCACCCCGAAACATAAAAGAGTTGAGATCCCTACAGGGGAAATTGGCTTATATCCGGCGCTTCATCGCCAATCTGTCTGGGAGATGTCAGCCCTTCTCCAGACTTGCAAAGAAAGGAGCCCCATTCCGTTGGGATGATGAGTGTCAAGCTGCCCTTGACGGCTTGAAGCAGTACCTCCTCAACCCCCCTGTTTTGGGGGCACCAGTTCGAGGCAAACCATTGATCCTTTATGTCACGGCAATGGAAGACTCTCTGGGGGCAATGCTTGCCCAAGAAAATGATGAAGGAAAAGAGCAGCCTTTATACTACCTGAGTAGGAGGTTGGTCGGGCCCGAGCATAAATACTCCCCGATGGAGAAGATATGTTTAGCCCTCGTCTTTGCTGCCAAGAAACTGTGGTATTATCTGCTAGCACACGAGGTTAACCTTATATCCAAGGTTGACCCTTTGAAGCATCTGTTGAAGCAGCCCGTGCCAACCGGGCGACTGGGGAAGTGGACACTGATGCTCATGGAGTACGACATCAAGTATGTTCCTCGCAGGGCGATCAAAGGCCAAGGTATGTCTGATTTTCTTGCAGCTCACCCCGTTCCAGCCAACTCTCCTCTCAACTTCCAACTTCGGGACGAGGAGACGCTACACGACTCGGTACAAGAAGTCCAGCGTGTAGATATCAAGCCTTGGCAGCTCTTCTTCGACGGAGCCGCCAGAACCGAAAAGAAAATGTCGGGGAAAACCGAAAGCAGGGCAGGCGCGGGAATCGTGCTTCTCAGCCCCCGATGGCGGCGTTCTCCATGAATCATGCTCCCTCACAGGGATCTACACCAACAACGAGGCCGAATATGAGGCACTTGTCATTGGTCTCCAGGTTGCACTCCACATGGGCATACAATGCATACAGGTGTTCGGGGACTCCAAGCTAGTCATCCGACAGATGTTGGCTGTCTACGAAGTCCGCAAGCCGGAGCTGGTGCCATACCATACGAAGGCCACCCACTTGTCACGGGGGTTCTATCTCTTCAGCATAGAACACGTTTGGCGAGGGCAAAATTCCCAAGCCGACGCATTGGCCAAACTGGCCTCTGCCATCAAGCTACCACCGAAAGGTATGCTTGAAATTGTCGTAAACGCGTGCGTCTTCTACACGGGAGGAGGCGGCCCGAAGACAGAGAAGCCGTTGCAGAAGCGAAACAAGATTGAAGACGATCGAGGGCCCTTTGAGCCGGATTGGCGCCGGCCAATCATCGACTTCAAAATGGCATTGTGCGGAAGAACGTGCCCGGCGGGTGCGGATGGCAAGAAGAGCGACTTCTTACCAAATCATTGGTGGGGAGTTGTACCGGATGACGAGAGAAAGAAAGGGTTGTTTTAGCCGGTGTGTCTCCAAACAGGAAGCCATCCAGATCATGAGGGAGGTTCACAGCGGTCTGCGGCGCTCACCAACCGGGACCCAAAATGAAGATTGCTATCAAGCTTAAAGGTTACTTTTGGCCAACCATGTTCGCCGATTGTGACAAATTTGCCCGAGCATGCCACGAGTGTCAAGCTTTTGGGACTATACCGCGGCGTCCGCATACTCAACTCCATCCAACTACCCCAACCTGGCCTTTCGCCGAATGGGGTATGGACATAGTCGGACCCTTCAAGCCATCTTCCAATGGGTGCAAATTTATCCTGGCAGCAACAGACTACTTCTCCAGGTGGGCCGAGGCCATTGCAGCTCGAGAAATCACGGGCGAAGTCGTATCACGCTTCGTCAGACAGAATATCATCTACAGATACGGCGTCCCTAGTCGGATCCTTTCCGACAATGGTACCCCGTTCAAGAACCACACGGTCTACAAAATGGCGGCTAAATTCCGCATTGATTGGAGGACGTCCACCGTCTACAATCCCTGTGCCAATGGCTTAGCAGAGGCATTCAACAAGACATTGTGCAAACTCCTGGTTAAACTGGTTGGGGGAAAGAAGCGAAGCTGGGACGAGAAGATGCAGGAGGCGTTGTGGGCGTACCGCACGGTGTACAAGACCCCCACAGGGTGTTCCCCTTTCTCTCTAGTCTATGGGAGTGAGGCTGTTATCCCGGTAGAGATCGAACTGGCCTCTTATAGGGTAGTTGTTCATCATGGTCTCGCCTCCGAGGAGCCCGATGAAGCACACCGAAGGTTCATGGAGCTGGAAAGACTGGAGGGCAGCAGACTTGAGGCCTACACACGCCTCAAAGCCTACAAAGCCAGGATGACCCGTGCCTACGACAAGTTGGTCAAGGACAGAGCATTCCAGAAGGGCGATCTTGTCATTGGTAAACAAAAGGACGCCATGGCCGGTTGACCTAAAAACAAGTTCCTACCAAATTGGCTGGGTCCCTTTGTGATCCATCAGGTTTTTGAAGGTGGTGCCTACACAGTTGTCGACAGCAAAGGGGATGTTCCTTTCCCACCGCTCAAAGGCAAACACATCAAGAAATACTATGCTCCCGAGCATGAGTTCCACGACATTGGTGGCGGCAACCGTGAAAGTTTAAAAAAAAAAAAAACGGCAGAGGTGAAAACCCGAAAGGGCACCTTTGGCAAAATCGGATGACCCCGGCTGTGTGAAAATCCCACAAAGAGGCGCACAAGCAAAATTCAAAGGGGGTCGACCCAGGTGAAAACTCTTTATAAGAGCAGTCGGGCCGATAAATTGGCCGGGTCAGCCGCCGCTAACGAAGAACTATCTGCGCAGTAGTAAAGAATGTCAAAACATAAAGGCAGAAGCAGTTCTGAAAGCGGCACGGGAGAGCTCACCGGGGTCTGAAGAGACAACAGCTTCAACATCAACCCGCATTGGGGAGGGTGACCGTATCAGGGAAGCCTTCGGTAAAGGAGCTCGAATCCCGACCGACTCCCCGCCTCGGTTGGAGGAGCAATCTTGTCATCGAAGCCGTCGCGTCGGGGCCGCGACGCTTCATTCCTCCCGGACCGCCGGACTCGCGGGAGAAATAGGTGTGTCTCCATCAGCCATAGGAGGAACCATCATCGTCTCCTCTTGAACAGAGGCCGGTAGATCTGCAGCGTTACCAATGGTAGCAAGTCAGGACCAAAAAAAATGCAAAAGAATGAAGAAAAAGAAAGAGCATGGGGGCAAAGAAGCCAACCAGAAGCGGGGGTTGGAGAAAGTTCCTCCACCCTAATCCTTTTCCAGGACCGTGGGGCGTCAGAAAAGAGCTCTGAATGCCCAACATTGCGTCTAGGCTCGACGGGAGTCCGGGTTCCTACAGAAGAAGCACCGCAAGCAAAGGAAAAAGAAGCAAACATTTAACCAGTGCCAGAACGCAAAGAAAGGAATACACTCAAGGCAACACCATTCCCGCTGATAGTACCTGGAAGGGAGCTATCTGGCCCCGCGATGACCAGTAACCCGGCATCCCGCCCTACTTTGCGGGCAACCTACATCACGGTTGACCGGATGTCACCAAAGCAGTGAGATTGCTCCACCAACAAAGCACACTCCAGCGGTCCCCACGACTGCAAAAAACAACAGAGAAATTGACGCCAAGCGGTGGAACGGTCGTGAAGCTCCAACAATTCCCCAGAAGGAACAGACGGCCGGCCCGTGCAGTCAAGCACCATGGCCTTGTACCAGTCAGAGGTGCGGGGAGGAGCCGGCTGTCTAGCTTGGTATGATGCACGCAGCGGCTCCGACAACAAATCAACAGCCCCGTTATACGGCCCAGGAAGAGGAGCTGTAGGCAGGCCTTTTTGGGCCCATCGCTGCTGACGCTCAATGACCCGGTCCCTCAAATCTTTGTAATGCGTGTCCAGGTATGCAAAGCTAACATCAGGGGGAGCACGACCTTTCAAAGATAGCCGTTTGAGCTCTGTGTCAGCTTGGGATGCCGATGGCCTCCGGTAGTCACTGCTATGGTGGATCCACCAGTTCCCGTAGGTGGTGTCGAACTCACCCACGGTCCCAAGAGGAGGGATGATCATAGCACTGCCCTGGTGGCTGCGAGAAAAGAAGTTCCACCATTCCGCGGCAACAAGATGGCAGTCCCGCCCTGTGTAAACCCTGCTGGGAACATCAAAGTCCGCATTGGGAGGCACACTCTGGTCGTAGCCAAAGCACCTCCCGAAGTGGTGTGGAAAGTAGGGCTCTAAAATAGTCTGCCGACCCTGTCGGAAAACAAGAACGCTGGGTCGCGTGCTCAAGCACCACTCCCAGTCAACTGTCTCCGAGTAGCCGCCAGTTAGAGAGTCAATCCATTGAAGTTTCTTCCCCCTTTCAACTGCGGTATGCGGGCGGTAGCCCCCGAAGCAATTGATCAAAAGGAAGGGATGACTCCCTATCCTTAGGCAGTAGATGCAGAACACGTCTCCCTTTAGATAAATCCTTTTGAAAACGTGAGCCAGGTTTCTCGGTCAGCCGGAGCATCAAGGCTTGTGCTGAAGAAGAGCCATCCGAAGGAGTAGGAATCCCATCAAAAAAGGAGGTTGCCCAGGCACAGACATAATAAGTGGCCATAACTGCCGTGTAAGCTCGAGGAGAAGGGTGGGTCACCAGTGTGCCAAAGGAATGGTAGATAGCTGCTAAAGCTGCCGGAGCAACTGCCAACTTCTTCCCGCACGCCAACCTGCAAGCTGGATAAAGGACACTGACCCTGATGCTGTCACGTCCTCGAGCGGGATCGCGAAGGTAGCCAGCCAGTACGCTAAGTATGCTGCCAGGTGAGTCACCTCCCCCAGATCCCAGGGGTCCTCCGCCTCGCGCGGACCCTCCAATCCCTCAAAACAGGGCACAGAAGATGGTTTGGGAAGCAGAAAGAGACCCGACCGGCCTTTGTCCGGACGGGCGAACGTGCGCCTGTAACAGAAAGGGCCACCGTAAAAGTAGCGCAGCCACGAGTCTGCGGAAACTCTCTGTGTCTCTCCTGGTGCTCCTACGCCACCCGCCTGTGCCAAGTCGCGCCACACCTTCACCAAATAACGGTGGCAGTATGACAAGGTATAGTTCCCTGCTCCATCTGTCTGACACCGATGCTGGTCATCCAGAACCACCTCTTCATATGAAGCCCCGTGAATCGGCAAGCCCGAGATCATATGAAAGCTCCATAAGTCAAGAGACAGTTCACACTGAGTTGTTACAAAAGTATTCCACCGGCGATTGAACCTCTCCGCCAGTGCCTGAATGTAGCCTTCCCGGCGCGGATAGCCATACAAAGCGACCTCGACGGCGGACCGTAGGCCAACACGCCCCGGGCGAGCGAAAAAATTGGCTAGAATGTGCTCTACAGCCACTCGCAAGCCCCGGCTCGGCTTGGTGAGATTCTCGAGCGACGGTGCCCATACCAGCTGTCGATCTCCATTGCCAAGAAGTCGTCAAGAAGGCAGCGTCCGTCAAAACCCTCGCCGTTGAAATAAGGATTCCCTGGACACAAAAATGGACCCTGGCGGTCAGAACCCGCTGCCGAGTCACACTGGCGATCCAGCCTCCAGATACCGGGACGGAAATCCCGAACTGTGCAATGCGCATCCAGCAAGTCGGCAATCAGCCCCATAGAATGCCTGGTCGGCAGCTGTGGGTGAGTCTTCTTCACCCCCATGGGGAACGAGGGATATGAAAATTCAGCCACACCCCGCAGCGTGTCCCGACCTCGGAGGATGGCACACTCCAGTAAACGTCGCTCCTCAGGAGAGATCCGCTCGGAGGCAAGCCCGGGAACAGGGCTGGGGAGTCGAATGAAGTCCAGAAGTGCAGCATCGGCCGGAAACTCAACCGGGTATTCACCCGATCGGTCGTAGGAAAAACGCACGTCAACCCGGCGGATCCGAGAAATTTCGACCGGCGCGGTCGCAGGCACCCCTGAAGGCTCGGCAGCGGCCACATCGTGTTGATGGAGCCCGAATCAGGACCGAGAAAGGATGCTCGGCACGGGAACCAAGCTCTTCTTAGGCGGCGTGTCAGCATGTCTCCGACCAGACATCTTCACTTCCAAAAAGAGAGGAGAAAATCCTGTTGAAAAAAAAAGAAGAAAAAAACAACAAGAAAAAGGGAAGTCGTAACCCTGAGAAATAAAAAGGCAAGCAAAAAACGAGTCACCGGAGGAAACGGACAAGTCTGCTGGAGAAGAAAGGGGCGCACGTACCTGAACTAATACAGATGGCAGGCTTTGACAAGCTCCTGGCAGACCCAACTCCCAAAGGCGCAAAGTTCTTGCGCAGTCACTACACAGCCCGCAGGTTCCTAAACCCAGCGGTAGCAGTCAAAGGACCCTGCAGGACCGGTCAAAGCCCCTATGGACCCGGCGATCAAATCCAGGTCCACCTGCACAAGACGCAAAGGCCCCCGAGGCGCGAATGTCTGGCCGCAAACAGGCAGGCCAAAGCCGCACGCGAGAGACAGGTCCGCAAGCAGACAAAGCCGCAGGCAGGCAGACCAAGTCCGCACGAGGGAGCCCAGCCACCTATTAGAGCCCAGCCACCTATTAGACCACGGAAGCAGCAGACGGCGGAAGACCTCCTGCGGCAGAAATAAAGAAAAGGGGATTAAAGGAGGGGGTAACGGTCGCGAGAGTCTCCCCACGGCGGTACCTACGGGAGAAAGAAATAAAAAGAAGGAAAATCAGCAATAAGGAAAAAGGAAAAAAAGGGAGGACCCGGTAAAAAAAGGGGGGAAGAAAGGTAAAAAAAAGAAAAAGAAAAGCAAAAAAAAGAGCGAAAAAAATAAAAAAAACCAAAAAAATGGAAAACAAACCGTCAAAAAAGAAGAAGAGACCGGTAGAAAAAAAATAAAAATAAAAAAGGGGGAAACATCAAAAAAAGGGACGGACCAGCCCATTTTCAGCGATGGACCGGCCCATTTTCAAAAAAAAAAAATGAATGAAAATGAAAAACAAAAAGGTAGGTGCAATTTCATACCATCTTAACCATTCCGATTAAGATGATCCACAAATTTTACACCATCTTGACCATCCTGGTCTTGACAGTGCCACAAAAAAACTCCGCATCGTCGTGCTTCCTTCAATCATGACGATTCTTAAAACAAAAAAAAACCCTTGCCATTAAAACATCCTTTGTTTTTGATGCCATTCAAAGTCCACGTTCCAACCTTTTGATCACCACAGTTGCCAAGCCATACCGGGACGGCCACTCCGGCCCGTCGCGGTCTACAAAAAAACCTTTGAGCCATTGTACTCATGCCACTGACCAGGTTGAATGCCACTGACCAGGTTGAAATCCATACTTGGTCGAGTGCTATAATGATACTTTCTTGACTGCGAATTGAAATTCACCAAAGAAGAAAATCCGGACAGAATGATCCCCTATTTTCGAGTTGAAACCCATACTCGGCAGGCCTCCTTCCATCAGGATTTGGTCAAGATCACCCTTAAATTTTCTAACATCAGGTCAAAATCCATACCCACGAAAAGCTCAACATCCCACGTTGACTATGTTGAAACTCATGCGTAGTCAAAATCCAACGGTGCATGCGGCTTGAGGGAAGCCTTAATTCCCCACAAAAAAAAAGAATAACAAAAAAGGGCTGAAAAAGAGAAAAGTGCCCGACGGGCTTGGCCGGTTCCCCAAATAGCGACCAACCAAGAGCAAAAGAGTCAAAGAAAAAAGCCTTGCTAAAGTGAAAACCTGAAAGGGTGCTTTAGGCAAAATCGGGCATCTCCGCTACATGAAAACCTCCTCGGAGGCATGTAGGCAAAATATCAAGGAGGCCGACCTGGGTGAAAACCTAAAAAATAGGCAGCCGGGTCGGTAAAAACAAAAACAAAAAAAGAAAAAAAAAAGAAAAAAAAATTCAATGAAAGACCGGGGGTGGAAGGGATGTGACGACAAGTCTGCACCAACCATGGTGGAAAACTTCAAGCAGAGCCCCCACAAGTCAAGGGAGAGCAACGGTGGGTCTCGACATGACGAGAGACATTCATCTCTGAGGGCCCAAGCCCTTCTTGATCCAGAGAAGCTTCGAAACAGGACAAGCTGGTCGCCAACTACACGGATGACTCCTTGCCGACATCCATCTCCAAGAAATCATCCGTGGGGGGCATTTGTTGGCGTACATTTTTTTCAAAAAAAAAGAGAAGAAAGGAGTAGAACAGATGGGCTGGCCTAGGAGCTGGCCCAATAGCCCATAAGATCAGCCACAATTGGGCCCAATTGGACACCCCAGCAGGGGCCGGATTCACCTGGCCCACAATTGGCACAATTGAGCCAAGTTCAGGCCTTGTGCGCAGCCCATAGGAGGGCTTGGGCCTCCTCTCAGCCTGCTGGCCCAGAAACCGGGCCCAATTGGGCCAGGCCCACTTCAGTGGCAGTCTAAACAAGGCCCAGCCGCACCCATCTGCCACCTCAGCAGCCTTGTGCGCACCCACCTGCCAGCTCAGCCCCCCAACAGTCAGTTGAAGGAGGGGGAAGATGAAGGGACAGCCACTCAATCAATAGGATTAAATGGAGTAACTCCCATGGGGGAGGCCAAAGGTCACCAGCGCATGCACCTGATGGCTCTTCATCTGCCCCCTCACTCTCTATAAAAGGAGAGGGGCGCACCAGCCAGAGGGGTGTGGTTTTCAGACGCCGGGAGGCTGCCGGATTGCCCACTGCACCTGCTGCCAAACTGCGCCCCTTTCTGCTTCTGCTGCTGCCCCCGCCTGGTGTTGCTGCTGCCCCCTTTGTGCACCTGCTGCAGGACCTTGCCCGCGGCCAGGAGAAGGAGAAGAAGAGGAGAAGAAGAGGAAGAGGTAGGAAGGAGATATACGTACATAGCTATGTAGCCCTCTAAGGGCACTATCTTCAGCCTGTTCTGGCGCCCCTCTCTTCTGCCTTTGGTTCATTTGCAGAAAATTCCTCATCTCAGTTCTAGTAAACCCTGTAGAGTGGACTACACCGGCTCCCTGGTCAGGACATTTTTTAGGGTCCCCAAACAGACCCATTTTCTGCCCCATGTTCGACCCCAATCCAGGCCCATGTTCAGGCCCCAAAACAGGTCCCCTTGTGTCCCGGTTCCAACCTACCTGCAGGAGCCTTGAACAGACTCCAATCCAGGTCCATTTTCAGTCCAAATTCGGCCCCCAATTCAGGCCTAAAACAGGTCCCCTGGTGACCCGGTTTCAGCCCATCTGCAAACACCCTAAACAGGCCATCTGCCGACCCATATACAGCCCATATCCGGCCATATCCAAGTCCATATACAACCCATGTTTCGACCCCAGTTCAGTTCAAATCCGGCCCACCTGCAGGCCCACAACCGGCCCTCCTGCAGCACCCTCTCAGACCGACCACAAACAGGCCCAAAAGACCCCCATTTCGGCCCACTTCCAGGCCTATCACCAGGCCCATAACCTGCCATCTGCAGGCCCACATTCCAAACCACCTGCAGGTCCCTATCCCAACTCGGTTTCAGGCCCTGCCTAGGCCCATGACTGCCCACCTGCTGGCCGGCTGGCCCCCTTTCCAGGCCCAGTTCGAGCCCATATGTCAGGCCCAAGATCTGGCCCAAGTCCAGTTCAATTTAACCTCCATACCCAGCCCCATGCTGGCCCATCTTCGGTCCCGTGCAGCCCATCCAGCAGACCTCCAAACAGGCCCATATTCCGGCCCACTTGCAGGCCTATGTCCAGATCCTAAAACCAGTCCCCTTGTGACCCGGTTTCAGCCCATCAAGGACATCCCAGACAGGCCCATAGTCAGCCCATCTTCTGGCCTACATCCAGACCCCAAACAGGTCCATTCCCAGCCCACGTCTGGCACCCAATCCAGGCCTTCAAAAAAAGTCCATTTTCCAGCTCCCTTGCAGCAGAAAACAAAAGAAGAGGTTGCAGCGGCCCCCTTGTGGCTTGTACCGGCAAAGTGAGGGATGAACCTCAACGGCCCTTTCACGGGTCCGGTTCTCCCCTCAACACATCAAGTGAGGGATGAACCTCAACGGCCCTTTCACGGGTCCGGTTCTCCCCTCAACACATCAAAGGAGGAGAGAGCCTCAACGGCCCTTTCACGGGTCCGGCTTTCCCTCCTAGAAGCTGTCCTCCCAAATTCAAGCAAGAATTGAAGCCCGGCTTTGAACGCCGAAGGAATGGACCGGCCCGAAGTGGCCTTCAGAAAATTAACAAATAAAAAACCAGAAATGCGAAAGCTACATTAAATTAAGGAGATTCACCCCTAGCGGGGAACTCCACCTTGGGCGGAGGCGCGGGCATGCATCCCGTAGCTGGCGACCCGGACGGAGGCGCGGGCATGAATCCCGTAGCCGTCGATCCTTCCCCCAATATGGCTAAGCTAAGGCTGGCTATTTTGGATGGGTAAATTTTCACTAAGTTGGAAAAATAGTCGGCATGCCATCATAATGCCAAAATTTTTCCAAAGTAGTGAAGATAAACCTATGTTGGGGGAAGGATCAATTACATTGTACACCGATGTACTTCACCCCATCTTTCAATGAAATGAAGCTTTGATGTTCATATTGATGCATGAAACCGGTCATTCAAAGTGACCCGATGGGTCGGAGGCGATGCAAACCACCAAACAAAAATAAAACCATTTCAAAATCGATCTGAAAATTCAAACAGAAAATTAAAACAGAAAATCAAATCTGAAAGAAATCTGAAATTCAACTTGTTCCGGTTCAACCAACAACCGATCTTCAACAAGATTGAACCGGTTTTGAAACACATCAAATCAAAATCAGATTTTTATCAAATCAAAACAGATCAGCTACAAAAAATCAGATTTTGATCAAATCAAAACAGATAAAATTCAGATTTAAATCAAAACTGTCAACTACCAAAAAAATCAGATTCTGAACCGTAATGAACATCAAAAATCAGGTTTTCAATAAAAATCTGTCAACCACAAAAAATCAGATTCCAATTAAATCTGCAACCAAAAAAACAGATTTGAACAATCTACTTAAACAGATTCTAACCGACTTCAAAATCTGATTTTTTTTGGCAATCTGAAAATTCACTTAAAACCTACTAAACTTCTCCCAAAAGAAATCAAATAAACAACTTCAAACACCCAAAATGGATCAAAATCAACACAAAAACAGAAAAAATCAGAAATCTGGACATTCATAAAACCAACCAAACAACAAATACCAAATTGCTTAAAACACTTTAAGCACATCAAATTCAAAACCAAATCAATTAAAAGAAAGCAAAAAAAAAACCAAACAACAAATCAATCAAACAAATTGATTCAAACTCCAAAACTCAAAACCGACTTTCAAGTCATTCCAAAAATCAACCAACAAACAAATAAAACAAACCCAAATCAAATCGGTTTGCATCTCATCGGACCCAAAAGGCCGCTGCCCTTTTGAGTTCTTTACTTTTTGAGGATGTGCATGTCTCCAAAAACAGGTTGCCGCGATGGTTAATCAAAGGCATTCGAGCCATTGCTCGATGTAAGTTAACGCCGGGTACTCGCACCATCCGGCAGAGAAGGGTCAAAAATGAAATTTTCAAAGAACCCAAACCTCGGTTCTATTATTTTTAAACTATCACCGGACTACCTAATATTTTTAGGATATCACATATTTTCCTAGAAAGGTCCGTAGATGTCTTTCTTTCTAAAGAACAGACACAGAAAAAAGAGGTTCACACAGAGGGCATGATCTTGTTAGGTCAGGTCCTACTAGGTTTGCCACAAACTTTATTGTACAGAAGAGTTTACATCGGCACAGGCATATACTGGTCAAGTTCATCCAATGAGTACTATCAGTATATGGTGGACCACCTACATAACAAAGAGGACTAATTGGAGATTCTTGTCAAGGCTGGAAGACAAATCACAGACGAGATTTTGAGTCATTGGTAGTTGTCTTAAAGTTGGTAGACTCAGATGACAAGAACCAAATGGACACCTTGTACGATGCAATGGATCGCGCAAAGTTAAAAATAAAATAAAAGAATTCCATAGTTACAAGAAATTATAAAAGATTATTGATGACCAATGGGATAAGATATTATATCATGATGTACATGTTACACGTTAGTTAATGAATATCTTTATCATTATGCTTATTTACTTTGTACTTAGTCAACATTTAATTTGTTCCTAATGTAATATGCTTAAATGAGTGCAAGATATTTTTTGAACCCTCACATCCAATATGAAAGATAAATGTCCAACGATAATGAGATGTTGCGAGGTATACTTTCAATTATTCAACAATTGTGCCGATCTCAGCAAGAAAGAAATTGAATACAAGCTAAGTTACAAGTAAGAAAAAATTGCTTTAATCATGTTTAGTCAATAAATATTCCAAATCAACTAATAATTTTGTATCTATCAATTTTTAAATACAGCACTATAAGATGACAGTTGGGGTATACTCAGATGTTAATCTAAAGATATTCTTGTGACAAATCTCTCCTATTATATTTATTTACATTTTAAGAACATATTTTTATTACCATCTTTTATAACTTATAAGTCCATTAATTACCTATAAAAGGTTGATTGTTTGCTTTTTTTAGCTGAGTGGTGGGTGTAGGTCAACACTAGGAGTGGATGGAATCCTCTAGCTGCAGTGACTATCAGGGTATTGAGTCAAAACACTAATTTCTCTCATTATAAGAAGAATTGTAGTACATCAACTAATAATTTTGTATCTATCAATTTTCAAATACAGCACTATAAGATGACAGTTGGGGTATACTCAGATGTTGATCTAAAGATATTCTTGTGACAAATCTCTCCTATTATATTTATTTACATTTTAAGAACATATTTTTATTACCATCTTTTATAACTTATAAGTCCATTAATTGCCTATAAAAGGTTGTTTGTTTGCTTTTTTTAGCTGAGTGGTGGGTGTAGGTCAACACTAGGAGTGGATGGAATCCTCTAGCTGCAGTGGCTATCAGAGTATTGAGTCAAAACACTAATTTCTCTCATTATAAGAAGAATTGTAGTACATTCAACCTGATACGTACAAAGAGGAGGAACATGTTAAACTCTAATAGGTTGGAGAAACTTGTGTTCTGCCATTACAACATGAGGCTGTGTATCAAGAACATAAAAGATTGACAAAAGATATGGAAGGAAAGATTTGCACGGTTTGCAGGTTGTCCATATGAACAGAGACTGAGAGCACAGACGTCACCACCTGAGGAGGTTGACATGGACCAGATATTTCAGAAGGAGTATTCACTTGCTTCTTGGATAGAGAAGAGAACAGCTAGACATCATCCAGTTAAGTTTGATCCTGATGACCGTGCATGGGCAGAAGGAGAGTTGGATGATAAAGAAGTTGAGGATGTTCCACCTACTCCTCAGGCTCAGGCTCAGGCAAGCCTATCTTCTACCCTAACAGCTATACAACAACCGCCTCCAGTTTTAGCCTCAACTCTAGCCCCAGCCTCAACTACCCAACCCATTCGCAGTCCAGGGATAGAGAGGATTAAAACAAAAGTGACATCAAGAAAAATGGGACGATTTTCACAGTTGAAAAAACCTTTGAGTTGTAAGACATCAGACGTAGTGAAAGAAATTAAGAGAAGGAAGCTAGTCCATCAAGCGATGTCCTGTGAGCTCATATAACAACACACAGGCTCCTTCTCACTTCTCAATTGATGATGACGAGAAATGCATATCGGCCACGCAGCTAGTAAGAGAGAGAGAGAGGTGCATGGACAAGATGCAAATGCAGCAACTCCAGACTCACCTAGTTCACAGCGGCCAAAGCCATATTTCACTCTGGAGAAGCAACCACTGTAGTATCATTATATGGAGCCACAGTATCCAAAAATTGATGATCCCCAGCAGCCATGGTTTCCTCCACTTAAACTTACATATGTGTCACAATCCAATGCCTACAATTTAAGTGAGATGGCAGATTCATTGTTTTCATATGAATATGCACTGGCATTGACAAAAAGACTAGAGACAATTAAGCCGCGGCAAGAGCAGTAGGAATAGGATGAAGGCCAATATCATGGATATTACTGACCATGTCATGAAATGTATATTTTTACTATCATATTTTTATGTGATCTCATGTTACATCTTATCATACTTTTTGCAACTTATCATGTTAATAGCATCTTCTCATGTTTATTTACATGTCATCTTGTTATAATGTTACAATCATTAGCATTTTATTGTTATCATGTTACATCTTATACTTATCTAAGAAACAAGATAAAAAAACCTCCCTACATGATTTCAAAATCGGTTGATTCCAATTCAATTTAGCTAATTCCATGAACCAAGACATGTAAATGCATGCTAAATGTTACATTTTTTTTCAAATTTTTTCTAGATCATTTTGTATTTTTATAATTTTTTTATTTTTTTGAAAAATTAAAAAACGATTCCAAAATCGGCCAAAATAAATTTTCCTTCCTAAGAATCGGCCGATTCTGACTGAACCAATTCAAATTAAATCAAATAGGTAGGGACCGATTCCGATTCCGAAATCCTTACCATGAACTTTTTCATATCCATGGCATTTATTTTTAACATATCCATGAAGATCTCCTCCACTAAACATATTTTCTTCATTTCGTATACTTTGCATAAGACCATCTGTATCCTCCCAAAATTTTTCTTTAATCTCTCTACTTAATCTAAATTGTAAAACATACACACTAATTATATTAATTATCTCTCTTTATGTAGTTTTTTTTTACTATAATAATCTTATAATCTAATCACTTTATTGAAACAATTGCATCATTTGATGTTTTATCAATATAAATACATACCCTATTTTTATCTCTATTTTCCTGAATTCCATAGTTTATAGCATGTATTTCCCACATCATTACATTTCTCTCTTATCCTCTTAGTTTCTTGGATACATATAAAGTACAGTCTTATCTTTCTTTCAATCTTTTCTTTTTTAGATTTCTTAATATAATAATGTCTATTTAATTTTAAGTTTGTTCAAGAACTTATATATTGTTCTTCACTATGGAATAACTTTTTTATCTGTACACATCCTTAATGTGAGAACCTTGCTTATTTAGCACAACAAGAAAGCGCTTATGTGACATGTCGCATGTTAGGAATGTCATCACCCTACTATATTTTTTGACAAACCTAGGCTCTGGTGTAATGCCTCGCTATCATTTATATTATTTGAATCCACATCATGAGATATGACTTTGTGTTATGTTAGCTGTCACCTACCACAACCCTCCTCTTTTCTCATCTGGACTTGAGACCGGCTGTGACAAAGTTTTATAACTATATTGAATACATTCTTATTAAATTAATGATCTTTCATGACTTCCCTTGTTTATGTAAAGGAGCATTCGAGGAAACAACCTCAGTCACTGAGGCATCCCTCAGGAATCACAGGGCAGAGAAACCCCATGGTTCTTGAAGTTGTCTCTCACCTCAAGCTACATAGCTCTATCACACATAGTTGTCAAGGCGCCCGCCTAGGCGCCGCCTAGGCGGCAAGGCGCCTTTCCAATGGCGCCTTGTTTGGGGCCAAAAAGGCGCCCAAGGCGCCAGCCTAGGCGCCCAAGGCGCCGCCTAGGCGCCGCCTAGGCGGCAAGGCGCCTTTCCAAGGGCGCCTTGCCAGGGCGCCTTGTTTGGGGCCAAAAAGGCGCCCAAGGCGCCAGCCTAGGCGCCCAAGCAAGGCGCCTTGGGTATTTTTACATCATTAAAAAAAGTTTTTGAGGGATTTTTCTCCCTTGATACCCCTCACAAGGGACACTTATTTAATGATAGTTTCAATATATTAATATATTGTATTATCACTTATACTATCATACATATTTAAGATTTATGATTATAAACATATATTATATACTTAATTAAGTTCTTTTTCAACTCTTTCCTCTCTCTCTCTTTGTCTCACTTATACTATTACATACTTTTTTGGGTTCGGGGCCCCCCCATTTAATAATATTATAACAATATTTTACCATCACTTATACTATTGCACATATATAAATTTTATAATCATAAATAAGTTATATACTTAAATTTTATAAATATTTATTTAACTTTCTTCTCTTTCACACACACATCATATTTACTTATGTGCATTGATAAAACACTCATATTCAATTATAACATAACAAATATAATTATATTTATGTTTTTTTATATATAACAACCTCCCGACTCAGCCATCCTTGAATACCGCCTTGACCGCCTAGGTGACGCCTAAGCAGCCGCCTTGTCGCCTAAGCGGAATCGGTACCCTTCAACGCTTTGGGCGCCTTGTCGCCTTGACAACTATGCTATCACATAATACACATAGTAAAACATAGTTTGTTATTGTACATTACTAAAAAGGTTTTTTTAAAATTTTTCATGCAAAGAGTTAATCATAAATTAATAAATTTTGTAAGACTCAAAAATAAAAAACTAGAAAAAAATAAATAATTTGGAAGTAATTGTTCAAGAAATGAACAGCTTCCTGGAAATCAAGAGTTCAAGGATAGATTACTGGATATAAGATCATCGGTATAGTCTGCTTCAATTTTCCCATGGGCCATGGCTCCAATCTAGTAATGCAACAAGAAATGGTAAGAATTTGAAGAGTATCATTTAACGGAGCAGGAAATACAGCATAAAAAGCAAATAACCGCAAACAAAAAAAAATCCTTTTTTTGTAGTTTAAACATACCACAAAAACCAGGGTTACATCATCACCAACTGCAGCGAAGTAGTCTGGCAAGCGGACAAGTTTTTCTGAACTATATGAAAAGCCTGAAATTTAAAAAAAAAAACTTCAGCATAAGCTACGTTTTCCATTATTGAATATAAACATGTTGTTTAAAATAGTTTACCTATCTTCCTAGAACTAACAGGTAGATGCTTCGTTATTGGGTTCTTGATCATACGGAACAATTTTTCCCGTTTGCCAGTAGCATGTATACTCTTCTGGGTTTTCAACTGATCTGCAGTGACAGGAACATATGAGATCTAATAAACAGAGCGGTAATAATAACTCTATCATGGCACTGGATCAGCAACAATTTTTGGCTTACACATGAGCCCGCAAAACCGTTTAGAAGTTCTTGGCAAGCGGACATAAGGTTTTACATCAATCAGCTCTCCGTCATCAGTTTTGACATATACTGCTTGCAATCTTCCAGCCTTGTTAAGAGGGCTATCCAGTACTGCGAGCAGAGCCTGCAAAGTTGAGTTGTTACCCTTCTTTTAGGGTCCATAAAGCAAAATAATTTGCCTCGAAGGAAAAAGCACAGTAAGAACATCTACAAGGAACAGATAACTTTTGACCAGCCAACATAAAGAATGGTCCTTCTATCCAACAAGAAAAACCCGTTGAAAAAGATAACTAAATTAATAAAGCCCAGCACTACAACCAACCTGGTGCAAGATGTCAGGACGAAAATCGGCAGGATTTTGTCCCTTGCTCTTTAAGTAATTGATATCATCATCAGCTGTCAAAATATGCTCTTTCTGCGGTGAATTAGCCCAGGGGCAAGATATAAGTTGATCTACCGATGTAAACCCAATGGCAGATGATAAAAATGGTCAAGAATCCTGGACATCGACAAAAAAAAAGATATACGCATATACTAAAAAATGCAACAGCATCTTCCCAAGACATCAAGAGCCCAACGGCTCACGCGCCGTTAACAGAAAGCTACCAGTTTGCGCACCTTGCCGACTTTCCCGACGCGTAGCGATGCCTTCTCGAGAATGAAGATGACTCGAGGCTTGACACGCTGATCTTGGGGCACGGCGAGGGGCAGACCCGGCAGGACCCGTATGGGTCCTTCCTCGGCTCCGCTACCCTCCTCAGACCTCGCCGCCGGTTCCGCCTCCTCTCCCCGCCTCTTCTTTACCTCCAAGTCTTGTTCACCCCCATCTTCAAGCCCTTCATCCGCACCTTCCACGGGCTCCTCCGACTCTGCTGCCGCCGCGGCGCGCCTCTTTCGCTTCCCCTTCAGCCACTTGACGGCGTACGGACGGACCATACCTGCCCGCTCTCTTCGCTTTGTTCGGCGGACGGGGAAGAAGCCGCGAGTCGTGTGGTGACCGCATCAGTCAGGAAACCTCACGAAAGCCCTCCAAAATGAAGTGCATCCTAGGGCTGGGGATTCTTCGGTCAGAGGAAGCTGGGACGTTCGTTTGGGCGAGTTTTTATCATAAGATATATATTTTATAACAAGTTTTAAAATAAATATTTGACGATTATTATACAAATATATTTCAGTAGTACATTTATTGAAGTGGAGCTTTCTCCTTTTTTTTCCTATTGATTTACCATCTTTTTTAGTTATCTGTGGTCGACGCTCTTCTTGTTGTCATACCTCGCCAAACATGATAATTTAACATATTTAAAAATCTTAATTTTTATTAATAAATGACTATCACAGAGTATAAAAGTTATTTTACGATTAACCAACCTTATAATCATTACTTTTTACCTTCGACACTTCAAAACAAGAATTAATTGAATTGCACATGACATGTTAAGATTAACTTCAATTTTCTCGAAACCATAACAATTTGGATACACAAAAGAAAACATTGATATTGCCGACTCACACCGAAGTCATGTGTTTGAATCTACCACATTAAACACAATTTAATAGTACATCAGGAGATTATGTCTAATGTCCCGAATATGCAAGGCGGGACTAAATATTAATATTGTTTGCAAAATCTGTATCAACGATAGTGTTTTAACTTTCTGTCGATAGGCTTATATGTAAATTACATGCGAAAACTACAATATTCACATTAGGCACTTTTTGACTAAGGGTCTGTTTGATTAGGCTTAATTAATCTCTAAACACTAATTCAGTCAGAGTTCAGATGCTTCGTGGTGTTTGATAAAGTCTCTTAATTAATATCAAATTTAATGTCTTAAATCTTAATGTGCTGTTTGATACGGGGATAGCTTGAGGATAAACCCGAGTTATCCTCAAAATTCAGGGAATAACCCAAATTTATTCCCAAAATTTTATAGTACCAAACAGGCTCTAGAAGTCTATGAATAGTTCAGATATAAACGTTAACTTATTTTGGTTCAAAACAAAGGTGGAACTTGATAAGGCTCGCGACAACTAGACCATCTCACGACGAAACCTTCAACTGGGTGGCTCGCAATGACCGGAGCTCGTGATGGAAGCTTGCACGGCGGGGAGTTCATGTAATATCCTGAATTTTAAAAAAAAATCCACTTTGCCACCGCCTCTCTCGAACTCTCTAGCCCCCCCCCCTCGTCGCACCGCCTTAGCCTCCCTCTCTCTCATCTATTTTTTTTTATCTTTTCTCCCCCCCCTCGCACCGCCTCATTTCCTCCCCCCCCCACGGTGAGCGCATCCATCTCTCTCTCTATCTCTCGCCACCACCTCGACCCCCCCATCGACTCCGCCTGGCGCTCTCTCTCCCGTCCCGTGCGCCCCGCCATCATCGCCGCCGCGAGCGCCATCGCCACGACCGCCTCTCTCTCTCTCTCTCTCACTCTCACTCTCTCGCCCACGCGACCACCGCAGCACCGTCATCACGACCGTCTTCCTCTCTCTTTCTCGCGGTCGCCGCCGCACCCTCATTGCTCTCTCCCTCTCTGTTCTCTCTCTCTCTCTCTCTCTCTCTCCTCTGTTTCTCCAGCAGCCCCCGTGTGCGTGGTCGGTGCGTTGTCGAGCACGGCGCGCAGCATCGCGCCCTCTCTTCTCTTTTCCCCTCGGCTCTCTCTCTCTCGTTGACTCCATCGCACTTGTGCCCCGCTTGATTGTGCGTCTCCTGCGCATGCCCATGTCTATGCCCTGTAGCTCACCCCGCCGCGGCTCTGCCTATGAGAGCTGCCGTCCAACCGCCCCCATCGTGCGCGCACCGCTTTGCTCTCTTTTTCTCTCTATACCTTGTGCCCGTCGCCGTCTAACCCTCTCAATTGGGACCCGTGCGGCTGTCTCGCTTCCCCCTTCTCGACTTGGCATTGATCACAAAGCAACCTTGCCGCAGTGCCGCACCCACGCCGTCTGATCGTCGTCCAACCGCCGTTGTCAACTACCGTACGCCAGCACCTTAGCACCATTTGTTCCTCCTTCCAGCGCCGTTCAGGTAGGCATCCCAGACGTGTCTATTATCATTAAATTCAATACCTAAAATTTATCAATCAATTTTAGATGTTGATTTAAAATTATCGGTGAATATTGGATGTGGTGATTTATGATAGCTAGACGTCTTATTAATTTATTAGATGCATACTACATGGATCCTGATTTTATTAATCAATTGATCTTAATTATTGATTAGCATGTGCCGTAGAATTTAAATTGCATAATTTGTGAATTTGATATGCCCTTGTTGATTAACCCGATTGGGTCTTTGTTAATATTTATGGTTGCATATCAATTGGATTAGATAGAGTTTTAGATTAATAAATAAACCTGATTATCTAGCATTTTTTATCAATTTTCATATTGTTGGCACGTTAGTTTGATGTAATGTTTATGTCAGCATATTTCATGCATGTAGGTGTTAAATGCATTTGTTAAACATCATAGATAGAGTGTTATTGGCATGTGGTCATGTTATGCCAAGTAAATATGCATTTCCTTTTATAGATGGTTAAATGCGTTAGATGTGCATATTCATATTAGTGGTTATAATTTTGCATAGCAATTGACATGGCATGACATGGCATGGCATGGTTGGAATGAATGCATGTGTGCATTAATTGAAATGGAAGACTAAGCTACACCAGATTAGTAGTCGAGCCCGTGGGCAGCGGGGATTAGAATAGTCCAGTGCATCCTTCGATCCCGGATACCGCGGTTTGTCCTAAGTGCCACCACTGCCTAGGTGCACTAGGGGACTTAGTTTACTATATATTACTGCTATATATGATAGATCTGGTGATAGCAAGTTGAGATGGCAAGACGACGCATTCATTGTCAATAAGAAAAAGATTTGATATTATATATTAGAGGATAGGTGCATCTATTGCATAATTCACTGTATTTGGTCATTAGATGTGCATTAGTTTGTCTTCATCGAATTGAGTTGCATAAGATGCATGATGTCTCATCTGTTGTGGTTTCGTCGTATAGGTCTGGTAACATGTATTCATGCATGTTTTATTCTTTCAAGTTAAGTTCTTCTTTTGATATTTATAGGTGCTGATTGGGTCTGATTAGTTGGTTGTTGGTAGTTTAAAAATATGTGAATAAGCCAGCTAATTATCGTATTGTTTAGTTCTATACATATATAGAACAAGAGTAGCACCGGGTAATTATGTAATTATCATTTAAGTGTATTTATTATCCGATTCGGCGGATAAAGGAGTGTCTACTGAGTCGGTGTGACTCATTCCAAAATCTCTTAACAATTTTTCAGGTAATCAGAGTAGCGCAACTGAAGCGTGGTGATTTGGTTCTCGAGGATTTATTTGGAAGGTCATTAGGTATTCTTTTTGACTGGTATATGAATTGGTGTTTCGTGGTATGATTTTAGTTTATTGAATTATTTGAATTATGTATTGGATCCTGGGTTAGTCTTCAATTTTTCAAACCGACGTAGTTTAAGGGTTAATTCCCCGGTCTCGTTGCCGGATTAATTCCGCTGCGTGTGTTAGGAAATCCGGGACGTGACAGTTCATCTTGTGGAGGAAGGGCTCATGGCGAAAAGACTCGAGGTGGAAGCTTGGGTGGCAAGGAGCTCATCTCGCAGCGGAAGCTTGTGGCTGGGTGGCTCACGGCGGAAAGGCACGAGGTAAAAACACACTGGTCCTTCTTTGCCTTGCTTTTCTTCTCTTCTGCAGCAAGCTAGGTTTGTCTCGCGCTCTATCTCTTCATCCTCTTCAATTGCCCGCAATTGATGTCTATCGGTCTCTAGATCTATGTCTACCTAAATTCTTCTACTGCATTTGTGGAGGGGTTCCAGGTGGATGAGGGACTGTGGACTTGTTATCCAGAGCAGGGGTAGATGGGCAAATGAGGTTGATGGGTAAGAGGAGGTTTTATTTATGTAGTTAGGTGGTGGTGAGGGTTTGTCTGGGTTTCTTAATCTCGGTTGGCAATGGATGGGACCAAACAAGGAGCTACATGCACTATCGAGAGCCTCTCCTTGCGGATGAATACATGTGTTGATCATGCATTGACCGATCGTGATATAAAATACATATTTATATTATCATTATCTTTAACCATGATTCCAACTAGGTCTCTCTACCGCACACTAGAACTTTGTTTTGCCGAGGTTGGGATGCAATTAGTGTTTGAAACATCCTTGGAGACACCAACTCCTTGGCGAATTACTGGTGGAAGTTCACAGACTCAACATATATAAACTAGTAGTGATTTTAGCTCTTCAATGTTTGGAGGTGTATTATAATTGATGCGGCGAGACAACAATTTGATTAGAGCCTTCAAGAAGATAGAAGATTTTAGCTAGGATATCCTCACACTTCCTTGGAATGAAACACATTTGCGTTGCGACCTGTTAGGCTTGCCAGGTCATAACTTTCATTACTGATTGAGGTGCTTCCCTCCCATGTGTCATCTATCATCTAAGAGATCCCCACTTAGAATAATACTAGTTAAAATTACGTGCTTCGCACGTGTGCGCACAAAATTTTGATATTTATAAAATAATATTTTTTGTAAAAAACAATATTATAGTTAATTTAAGTATGAACTAATAGTTGATAAATTTTAAGTTACTTTTTATTGTTAAAAATGTACATGAAAAAATTTATGCGATTTAACATTAAATTAAAATTCATCTTATCATTTTAATATATTCACTTGGAAAATAAATTTAAAAAATTTACTTCGATAGACCATAACATCAATATTTTTAGAAAAATATAAATATACTTGTTGATATAAAAAATATTTTATTTTTAATGTAAAATTAAAAGATCGTGATTAAATTCATTTACTTACTTGTTTTAACGACAACTCTCTAATAATTCATTTTTTTCCTTTTACGAGATAGAGTTTCTATACATTTGTGTGTGGGTTGCAACATGTGATCCATACACTAAGATACACATATGTTGCGTGTGGGCCGATTTAAGATCTCAGATCTCAAAGTTCCAAACGAAAAAAAAAGCCAAACACCATCAAATCCAAAAACTAAAACCAAGTGGCTGGGGATAACATATAGGGTTACAAAGTGCATGATTAATTCCACCATCAGAAAGGGCGAGATGATAGATGTAGACATTGATTTCATCAAAAGAGAAAGTGAAAACATTTTATATACGACATCATGATAAAATACCTCACCCTCGGCGATGCGTGCCGTGTGCGAGCGATCAACCTTCACGGATGGCCGCTATCATATGTTTGCATTAAGGGGGCATGTACTCCACTGATCACCCAGCGCCAAGTGCTCCAAGTGCACGCCACATATGACATATCGAAAGCGTCGAAAATGAGATCGATTATGGCTCAAAAATTCTAGTATTCGGCTAAGTAATTTCATGAAAAACATACAAAAGTTAATGCTAGCAGAGAAGAGAAAGCGAAAAAAACAAACAAAATGGTGAGGGTGTGACAAGTGAATGCAGCAGAACGGAAGGGAGTTGGTAGGTAGGTAGACAATGGTCCCATTCAATTGGAAGGAAACGGGTTATATAGAAGAGCGTGTTCGTTGACACCCGAGAAGACCAAGAATAGATCTATGAAAGACCATCACTTGAAAATAGAAGAAACGGGTGTAAAAAAGAATACGATCGGGAATGCTAAGGGGTATATGGAAGAGAAGAGTCGAGGTTCGTTAGTATGTAAATGCCTTTTCATGAGATATGGAAATCCTTCAAGATTATGTCTAAACACGAAGTATTGAAGATCGACAAAATCCAAGACTCCAAAAGACGAGGCATCTGGGGAAGTACGGGAATCTGGCAATCCTTTAAAAATCAGAAAGTTAGTACACGATATGAGAATCCAAGAATCTGAAAACATGTAAAACAAAAAATTTGTCAAAATCGATCAACCGCAGAGACATTTAAACCATAAAACCTTAAAAAATTGAAACTACGAACATTGGAAGTTCATAAACTTGAGGGTCTGATAAAGAAAGAAAAGAACAAAGATTATAATATGAATAAAGGTTGAATATAAATAAAAAAATCAAATAAACTTCAACTGAGAGGGTACGGAGAATTCTTAAAAAGAAAATTACTCTTTAAACGCCGTTTGTCGTAGTGAAGAAAAATAAGCAATGAACGTGAATCGTCGATGCACAAGTTTGTTTAGAAAATGAACATCACAATTTAAATCGTGGATAAGGTCCGGACAATAGTTGTCTGAGAAGGTGCATTTTACTAATATGCATTCTGAAAATTCGGCTTTGTTTGGTCTTGAGAAACATTTTTTTCGGGTCGCGCACAAAGAAAATTTGTATTAAATTAACAAGGTGCACATGATGATTTAAATTTAAACATTTCTTTCCGAAAATCTCTAGAACCAAACTTGCGAATTATCACATGGACCAAACTATTTATCACTTAACAACCGATCTATTCTATATGCCATGCCATCTCGGACTTACATGAGCCTACTATGCATGCCTCAATACTATTTCAGTTCCATATGTCTGAGTAAATCATATGCTATACTTGGCGATCGTCACTCCAGCTCTAAATATATATAAGAAGTACCATATAGTAAGCTAAATCCCAAAGTACGTTTAGGCAGGGGCGTATTTAGGATAAACCGCGATGTCCGGGATCGAAGGATGCCTTAGGATCAATCTATTTCCACCGGCGCACGGGCGATTCTATCATAGGCCGGAGGAGCAAACATTACATCACATGCATCACAGCATCAATAACATTTCACAAGCAAGCCATACAATTACTCAGACAATTCCATTTCAATTCAATATGCCAATACACAATTATTGAATTCAATATGCAAATTTACCAAACTGATTTACACGGTCGCAAGTCGTACGAGACCATCCAATTCATGCATATATTCAAGCAAAAGACCCAATCGGGAACAATAATTCAATTATACCAATTCATGCAATTGACCCAATCGGGGAAATATGCAACATAATTAAATAGATTAAACTCAATTAATTACAATTCGATATCAATTCATAAAATGATGCATATTACATGATCATGCAGTTATTAATATGAATCAATCATATTCTTTCGTTATCAAGTAATTTCAAAGTTATCTCAATTAACTTAAATAAATCAGGATCATTCATAACATAGATCGGATATAACTATGTTCATAAAAAAATTATAATTCTATTTTTATAAATTAATATAACCAATATATTTGATCACCACAATATTTAACTAAATTCTATGATTACTAAACAATAATTAATCACGTTTATGACTAACTAAACCAATTCATAAAAATGAATGCAACCACGTATGAATGACATGATTGACATTTAAATAATCACATGAGATAATTAAATAATTAAACTACCATTTATCACTAATTTCTAACTATTTATCTAATAAACACATTTTAACATGTTAATTAGTATATCGGTATGCTAAGGATAAGTTGGGATGCCTACCTCAAGGCGATCGATAAATTCCCGAGTTTTGGAAATCCAAACCGGTTCAATTACGAGGTGACCGAGTCGATTCAAGGCACCGAGGTATCCTCGATCCTATTGGCATTAAAAAACGGTAAATTGATTAATTAACTCACCTAATTTAATTAATGAAATAATTAGGAGGAGAGAGAGGGAGCTAATCGGGGAGAGAGAACGAGAGTGTGCGAGAGAGAGAGAGAGAGAGAGAGGGGAGAAAGAGAGTGCGACGGGGAGGAGAGAGAGAGGTAGGAGGAGAGAGAGGAGGGAGAGAGAGAGAGAGAGAGCGTGAGAGAGAGAGAGCGGCGGCGGGGAGGGGGGAGGAGAGAGAGGCCGCGGGGGCGGCCGCGCCGCCCCACCCGCGGCACGGCCGCATGCGCCGGTGGCGCGGCGGCCGCCGGTCTCCACGCGGACGCGCGCGCGAAGCCGCGCGTGCGCGGCTTCGTGCCGGGAGGCGCGGCTAGTCGCCCGGAGGGTGGGGGGAAGAGGGGGAGAGAGAGGGAGCTCGAGGGAGAGCACGCGGCGGAGGAGGGAGAGAGAGCGGGAGAACGCGAGAGAGGGAGCGCGGCGGAGGGGGAAGTGCGGCGCCGGCCGCAACGGCAGCGCTGGAGGCGTCGGCATCGGCATTGGCGATGGCGGGAGGAGAGAGGGAGAGCGGCGGCGACGTCCGCGGCGGTGGATGGCGGCAACGTCGATGGCAAATCGAGGGCGGTGAGGCGGCGTCCGGCAGAAGAAATCGGGATGGGAAGGCGGCAACGGAGAGGCGGTGGAGGGGTACGTGGCGAGATGGTAAGAATTTTTCATTTTTTTTCATTTTTTTAATTTGGCGGACGTTACGGCGGTGCTTGAGAGGGCAAGTATGGCCGGCGACGGCAAGGGCGGAGGTGGGACAGGGGAAGGAGATGGGAGGATGTGGTGCGGGTGTGGCGACGGGATGGAGGCGAAGCGTGTCGTATGACGTGGTGGGGCAAGGGAAGGAGAGGGAACCGGCAACGGAGGTGGAATGCGGTGGTGGATACCCTGCGCCGGTGTGGGGGCCGCCATCGCCTGCGTGGCGGGGGGCAGGGACGGTGCCGGGGCCAAAGAGGGTGTAGGCCGCGCCAACGCCACGTGCTCTGCTGGAGAAGGCGACGGAGAAGGAGACGAAGCGATGCCGGTGTAGGCAACGGCAGACGGGAGAAACGGCGGAGAAGGGGGCAGAGAAGCCGCACTATCATCGAAGCCGCTGTGACACTCCATCGGACGGATGTAAAATAAATTCGATTGATCGGACGGTGACAATCGGGAGGACGAAAAAATGGGATCGCCACTTCTATATACTAGGTTAGATTAGTTCACTAAAAGAGTTGTGTATCAATATTACCCATAGGTCTATTAGGAGATCAGAAGTCTATCAATATTACCAATTATAAGTGTACAAAATGTGAAGATGGATATGAGAAAAATAAGAGAATCAAAGAAAGAAATTGAGAGAAACATGACTGCAATCAAGAGAAAGACCTAATTCTTGAATTTTTTTATTTATGAAAGAAATCTCAAGAGTTGCAAGGCCTTCTTTTAAGTGAATGTCTTGCTTTATTCTTGGTTCTTCTCAAATCCACGGTCCACACAGTATTGGTGTGGTTTTCATACCTTCTATGAAATAATATCCCCTGCGCCTTTAATGAGGTTTTATTGATCAAGTTAACAAACCTTTGTATTAACCACATTTAGTCAAGTTTCCACATCAACATAATCCATGCTAACGGATTACTTCCAAATAAAAAGAACTCGTGTCCACATACATATTCGCTTGTTTCTCACCTTTCGTTTCATAGATTTATAATTGCCTCATCAAATGCCTCAAAGACATTGACGATGAGGTAATGGATGATGCAAACTATTGTTCTTCTTGTTTATGAAACATTCTTCATTGCACGCATCATAATGGCTGCTGCTCTAGCATGTAATCCTAAAGTAGGCTCAACCATAAAATTTAGTGCATTATTTGGTGATGTAGTATAGGCGGTGTGCTCAAATATGGCATTGGGATTAGTGCCTTTTTGGAGTATTTTATTAAAAGACAATATGATGACCAAAAGTAGGCACCTCTGCATGTTCTACATTTCTTGTCTTTGACGTGTGTGCTTGCTGCTTACGATGATAATGTACTAGTTATGTAACATGAGGCTGACCATACTCATACTGAAAAATTATAATTTTGTAGATTTTCTGTCCTCTGCTAAATGCTGAGCATAGATTGAAAATTTTCAAGTCCAAGGTCATTTGAAGAAAGTTTCCAAGGAATACACCTAGTGCACAACTTAAAGCAGACGCATTTCTTATTATGAAACCTTCATGATCAGGTGAAAGCTAATATTAGTTTCACTTTTGATGATACCCTTCTTTGAATCTTTCATCTTAAGCACAAACTCTAGATTCTAAGAAATTAAAATGTGTTATTTTGATTGGTGACATAATTATAATCAGAGTATTCATTAGCACATTAGAATGAGTTCGGAAGACAAGAATGGGCTAAAGATTGGGCTGATTTTGCCCTGATTTAGGCCGAGAGTCATGCCTTATCCTTTTTTAAGTATTATTTATGTAATACACTTGTTCATGTCAGTTTTATTAGCCAAAAGGAAGGTCTTCGTTGCTATTGCAGGGGTCAAATGCTGTTCCAAGAACTTTCATATTTCTGGTTTTCTAAAAAAATTTTAGATGCTCAGTTTTCTGGATTCTTTTTATAGATTTCCAACATTTTCAGTCTTTTCAAACCTTTTCTAATTTTTAGGTATTAGCAGTTTCCCAATTTCAAGTCTTTTGGATCCGCAAATTTCAAATTTCTTTGTTTTTTATTTGTTTTTTGATTTTTTCAGAGTTCTTGGATCTCAGAGTTTCTAGAGGTCCAAAATTTCATAATTTCAAGGATTTATGAATTTTGAATTTCTTGTATTGAACACTTTTCAGACTGTACCACTTTGATAGATTTTTTTTTCATTTTGTGCTTTCTATTTAGAGTTCTCTCTTTTTTATTTTAAGATTTTCTGACATTTTGAGTTTTCATGATTTTTAGTTTAAGACTTCTGTGCTTTTTCTCTATTTTTTGAACATTTGAGTTTTCAAATTTTTTAAAGTTTTTAGATGTTCCGGCTTATAGAAAATTTTCTGATTTTTGACTTCATCGAACTTTTATATTTATTGTTTCATAATAGTATTTTTATGTAATACAGTTGTTCAGATTGTATGAATTATGTAAATTGTCTTGCAAGGTGGTCTGACTCGTTAAATTTTTGTTTAAGCAAGTGGTTGGGACATGTCCTTGTATGCTACATATTTTTTTTTCTTTGAGTGTCATTGAGGAACATTTGTATATATATGGAGGAGAGTACCATAATAGGTGCTTATTTTCATAGCCAGTTTTAACCATTTTTTTAAGCATATTAAAAGTAGAAGATACAATTTTTTCAAAGTTACGGAGTTTCAGGCATCCTTTTTGTTGCCGATCCTTCTGTTCTCCTCATCCGGCCTCATTGCCTCCTTGACTGTAGTACCCTTGTTCAGTACTGCTCTTTTCACTCTTTTAATTCCTATTAGTTTTCTTCTCCCCTCCATGCCAAACATGTGTTATTTTTGCAGATTATTTTATTCTGGGTATATCAAATTTGCTCTCAGCGATCTAGTGATTTGGAACAGATGTTTGAGTTTTGTTTATATCTTGTTGGTCTTGTTGTTCATTCCCTTTTTTTTTTCTTATGCTCTATCAAAAGAATGCAAATGAGAAGCAGAAGGAGATAATTTGGATGGGAGAGGTTGGTATTGTTCACAATAGAGTTCGATCTGGACATTCAGCATCCCATACAAGCCTCTTCTTGTAGCTACGAAGAGATAGAGGATTTCTGAAAGCAGTGTTTTTAGAGTTGCAAAATTTATTGAAGACGATTATATATGTTGGGGAATGATACACTGTAGCTTTACAATATGCATCCTTTATTTTGTTCTTTGCATTTTTCTTTTGTTTGATCTGTTCATTGGCCTGAATCACATAAAGAATTTTAGTCACATTACCTACGGCAAACAAGTTTTTTTGGCTAAAAATATTTTAATTTGTAGAGAAAATAACATTTAAAATGTCAACTTAGTAGTTTGACTCATATTATTTAATAAAATTTTAATATTACGTTCAAGAATTTTATATTTTATATTGTCACATGGACGCAGGGGTGTCAACTAGGCAGGCTGGCCTGGCTCAGGCCCAACTTAGCCCATGTCTAAGAAGTTCAAGCCCAGTCCAATTAAAACGTAAAGGATTTTTTGAGTATGTAAATGGACTTAAAGCCCATAATTAAGTTTTGAGTCAACACCATCTCCTGATGTGCTCACCTACCCCTTAGGGCTGTAAACGGGGCGGATACGGAGCAGATATGGCATTTCCGTATCTGCTCCATTTAGCTAATCGGATAATCTGTATCTGATCTGAATTGGATACGAATATCGGATATTATAAGTAGGATAATCTTCGGATTTGGAGCATATACATATAATATTCATTTTGGAATGTTAATTAAATATTATTTGATTAATATATTTAATAACATACAAATACATATAAATAAAAGTATAAAATATAAAATTAATCATATATTTATTAACATTAACTTAGTATACTAATATATAATAAAGAATATTTAATCATATTCGTAAATATTAAATTTTAAATATATAATTATATATATTATGCATATATTATCAAAGATTAATTCAGAGTAGATCTTACACGAAGCGGAGCAGACATTTTGCGTCTGCTCCTATTAACATTCGGATAATATCTGTATCTGGATATCCGCTCCGACGGATATCTTAAATTGATTATCTTCCGCCTAAACGAATATGAATTCAGAGTGAATCTGAATTTTATCTGCAACCGTTTACAATCTTACTACCCCTTTCAACTTCCCTTAACATTTAAGGAAAAAAATATTATGAGCTTACTTTTGACAAATTAATATTACAACGAAAAATCTAAAATATGTAGACCATAAATTAATAGTTTTGGTGTAAAGATTATCCAACTCTGCTTAAAGAAATGCATAAGTCAAAATATCTTATATCCTAAATATCTAAAAATTATCAAACAATTTAAACAAAGATCGGGACATTAAAATATGACAAATCGATAAACTTTCCACAAATTTATATTTATCTTGTTTTACATGCAGAAGCTAATAAATTTCACAGATTTAAAAAAAAATTAAAAAAATATAAATATCATTTGAAACTGATCATAACTAATTTTTGTACAATTGACTAGATAGTATAGTTAATATTTCAAAAATTAGTTATTTTGTTTATGGTTATTAGTTATATATTTACCGTTCTAAATTAATTTACAATAATATGTAACTATTAAGGTAGTTTAACTGTTTATAATTATTATATTAGTTAAAAATATGATTAGAAAAAATTATTGAAATAAACATAACATATGTATAAATTTATTTACTATATTTATCAAAAAGTCTATTTAGACCAACATAAAAGTAAAAAAAATAAGAAAAGTATTTGTCTTTGATGTGATTTTCAATAGACTTAAATATAAAATTTTTATTTAATTTTTTAAAATGAATTTAAATATTATCTTTTTTGTTTGAGTTTGTTAAAATACTGTATTGTATTATTTTTACATAATATTATTTGAAATATGTGTAATCAAATAATATTTTATTCAACACATGTTCCCATTATCCACGATAATGACAATCCTGTGAGCTGTGCGTGGGGTCGATTTGGGGCCAACAACTGTCACCTAATCTTGTCATGTCTTGATATGAGATGTTGTCATGTGGAGGACTTTTGGCGGGCTCAACGGGCCGAAGCTCGTCAGATCTGTCAAGATAGCTAAGGTAGATATATGTTGATTTAATTAGTCTCATGACTTTTTTTAGCGGACCTAAGTCCAGCCCGTGGCAGGCTTTCTAATGGGCTGACGGGCTTGACCCGCCCAGTAGACACCTCTGCATTCACGTGATCTTAAAGTTTAATGTGAAATTAATCTAATTAGATATTAATTTAGTTGTTTTACCAAACAAATTTATCACTTATATCTTAATCAAGTTAAGTATTTTTTTACCACAAGTTAAGAAGTATAGGTGAAATTAAAATTTAAGATTTTCAGATTAAGCTTAAACAAACGTCACCAAAATCTTAGTATTCTTTCAAAATTCAGGTACAACTTGAATGAGATTTTCATGATCTAACTTAAAACTTCTACGTAAACGTATCAGAATCGTTAGTAGCATATCTGTTTGTTCCTCGAAATGGTTAACATCGTCTTCTCATTCTCTTTCATAGTTGACTATCACACACACACACAGTTGACTATAGAATCTCATGCTCGGCACATAACATCAAGTTCCGACGGGGGCTGGAAAGCAGTAGAATCTCATGCTCGGCACATAACAACAAGTTCCGACGGGGGCTGGAAAGCAGTAGAATCTCATGCTCGGCACATAACAACAAGTTCCGACGGGGGCTGGAAAGCAGTGGATGGTAGGCCTTGACATGATTCGAGAAGGCCCAGGGCATGGGTGAAGAAGCTTCTGGCCTCCCCACCTGTCGGGGAGACAAAGTCCAGGAAGCAGACAACTTCGGGTCTGACGCTGTTGGGCCGCCACGGGAGGTGCTTCGGAAGAGAGAGCGGGCGAGCCGAGCCCGATTGTCTGGTACGGTCCGAGTGGGGAGAGTAAGCTGGAGCAGAGTGAGCTTGTATGGCCAGGGCTGCCTCGGAAATCAGGTCGACCAGCAAGACGCACTTGACGAGTGCCGTGGCGGTGTTGAGACGGGCAATGAGTTAGAAATTATCAAGGTAAATATTCAAATCAAATCATAAATGACAGTTTGTCGTAATCATAGTTAAACATATAAGTTTGAATAATAATAACATATAGTTTACAAGTCACAAATGATTCGATATTTTATTTAATTAACATAACGTCATTATTAAATCTTGTTAAATATATATCATAATAAAATATTTGATCATGAATTATAATAATATCGTGATAATAAAATTAATAATCATAAGATAATTAAATTTAGATATTAGAGAATCTGATAAACTAATAGAAATATGATGTCTTCTTATAAGATGATGATCAATTTTATTGGTCATTGATGTATAGACATTGAGATGCATATATAGATAGTCATTAGTGAAAAGAGTTCACTGAATTGATCGATTATGAAATCTTAAATGATATCTTACTTAACTCTCTATAATGATTTTCTAATATTATGATTATATAGTTGGATCTTTGACCCGAGTCGGTCAAGATGTCTTACTGGATATATCTTGTAATATTCCGTATTTTGTAGCATCATTTAGGTTATTATTGCGGTGTTTTAAAATTTTTTCTATGTTGTGCTTAAATTATTTTTAAGATGTTTATATAGATAGCTAAATATTTTTATTTATTTATATTATATCTTATTAATTTAGTGGATTCTTTATAATTGATATTAAATATTTATTTAACCTCTTTAATATTCTCTCTCTCCCGAATTAAATCTCTCTCTCCCCCCTTCCATTTTTATCTCTATGGATACCCTAACTATCCTCCTGAACTGTCGCCTCCTTCTGTTCTTTCTCCCTTGCCGTTTTCTTCTTCTTGCCACGTCCGCGGCCTCGTCGCTTGCTCTCTCTCTCTCTCTCTCTCTCTCTCTCTCTCTCTCTCTTCGTCGCCATCGAACCCGCGGCCACCCGCCCATGCCGTCGCCGACGTAGCACCACGCGGCCGCCGTCCTACCCTCGCGCCGCCTACCACCCGCGACCGCGCATCTGCGCCTCGCCCGCCCGCGTGTGCCTCTCTGCACGCGGCCACAGTCGCCGGTCAATCCTGCCGCGCCATGCAGTTGCTCGGTGGCGACCAGCCAGCCACCGTGGCCCCTCCATACAACCGCCAACAGCTGACGTTCGCCCCTTGCCACCTCCCCGTTGGCCAGTCTGGCACTGCCGCCCGTCGTCTCACCCTGGCCCTCGCCTGCGTGCGTTAACAGCCGCCGCCCTTGCCAACCTCAGCCGCTACCATAGCCCCGCGTGAGCCCCGCGTCACCCCTCGCCAGTCGCCGCCCGCGCAGCCCCCTCGGCCACCACCGATGACAGCGTGCGTTCGTGTGCTGCCCGCCTCCGCGCTCGCGGCTGGTCGCCGTGTGAAGCCTCCCGCCCAACCGCCATCGCTGTCTCGTCAACCTCATTGCCGCGTCATTCGTCGCCACCCTCCTGCCCCGTCACCAGCCCCTCCGCCCCGCGCGCACCTTCCCGGCTCCGCCCTCGCTGGTGCTCGCTGCGGCCACGCGCCGTGCACTAGCCTTCTCCGCCGTGCACCGCAGTGCGCCCGCCCCTATCCCCCGTGAGGATCCCCCTCTCTCTCCTATCCTCTCCTTCTCTCTTTCTTATTTATCTGTGGTATATTTTCTCCTATCTTTCCTCTCCTAATTCGACAACATAACTCTCCTCCCTTCTATACCTTTTTCCAGCAGCCTTGGAGGTGGAGGATCTTTAATTTAGGTGGTTTGATTTGTGCGCCGCGTAACTGTTGTCCGGTATCATTTTTGGCTGCCGATCCCCGTCTTTTCCTACGCCGATCCGGTAGGCATCCTTGACGTGTCTACTATCATTAAAATTCTTATTTTAATTCTCCATGATCTATAGAATTGACCTTTTAATTAAATGGGTGTGTAGTTACATTTTTACATAATTTGTGAGTTAACATGGGTTAATTAGCTAGATGTGTAGTAATATGGGATGATAAGTGCTTGTCTTTGTTTATGTATATATATGAGATCATGCTTAGTTAGTAGTGTATTATTGTTACTTTTAACTTGTCACCCGGTTGCATATTAGCTTGATTATATTGAGTTAATCTTGTTATGTTGTTATGATAGGTTAACAAGATTAGAGGCTATGGTGATTAATCTTCCAGCATCTAGTTATGTCCATGTTTAATCATGCTTAGGTGTTTGTATGTGGATATTGTCTCATTCTAGTTTAATTTGATCATGGTTGTCTAATATGGATTGGTTGTGTATATATTCAAGTTAATGTTCATAGTTTGTGTTGTTATGTCATGGCATAGTATTGTTGATGTTCATTGATTTTGCATATTGGTAGTCATGGCATGGCATGATTGAGGTGGTCGCATGATGCATTGAAATTATAATGAAAACAACTACACCAGACTAGTTAGTCATGACCCGAGGGCAGCGGAGGTTAGAACAGTCCGGTGCATCCTTCGATCCCGGATACCGCGGTTTGTCCCTGTGCCACCACTGCCTAGGTGCACTATAAGATTTCATTTAGCTATATAGTACTGCTATATATGGTAGATCTGGTGGTAGCTGGTTGAGGTGACAAGATGACGCATTCCTTGCTAATAAGAAAAAGGTGTGGTTCTTATCAGATGATAGGTGCATTTGTGTGAATGTGGTCCTTCATTAGAGGATAGGTGCACTTATTGATTGGTATGGTATAGGTGGTCTAGTGATGTATTTTCATTTTGTCAATTATCATGTTGTGTTGTATGGTGTATGCATGATTTGTCTCATTTATAGGGATATCATCATATGGTGCATATAGTAGGTGTCTATGCATATGTTCATACTATATTTTTAGGTCATGTTATGGTGCATATAGATGCTGGTCGGTGTGTTTATAGGCTTTGGTTGGTGGTGTAAAACACATGGATTATGTCATATATTGAATGTATTGACTAGTTCTATATTTACATACAAAAGGTGTAGATTTGGGTACTTATTTAATTAACATCTAGGGCCTTTTAGCTATCCGATTTGGTGGATGATGGGGTGTCTACTGAGTCGTCGTACTCATCCCAATCCTCTTATCAATTTTCAGGTAATCCGCTTTGGCACAGTAGAAACGTGGTGGATCGATTCCCGAGAAAGCAATTGGATGATATTTTTTGTTGAGATGGTATTTAGCTTTGTTTAGATTGTAGTATAGCATTGTATTTAATTTGAGTTTGTGGAAGTATGAACTGGGACCTAGTTGTCTTCAATTTTCCCAAACCGATTATTTTAAGGGGTTAATTTCCCCGGTCACGTCGATGGATTATCCCGCTGTGCATGTAAAAATCCGGGGTGTGACATATCTTGTGCTTAAACTATTAGACTTATGGATCACTGATATGGTGGTTTAATACTGTTAATGAATCATGTACAAGAGAAATCCGGTGTAGGTAATTAAATAGAAGATCGTCTAATAGAAATGTATGTCGTACTAGCTAATCATTTTAGACGTGATTTGATATTTGTTGAAATATTTCATTCAATATAAATGACAATTTTTCATTACTTGCTCTTATTAAATGTGTATATCATAATAAAATTCTTGATTGCATACACTGATAATTGAATCATGATGGGATCATGATAATAAAATCAATCATTTAGAAATATATGATCTAAATTTTCTAGTCATTTGATCTTTGAGATAGGATATTAAGAATCCATGATGTCTTCTCATAAAATGAAGATGATTGATCTATTTGTTCACTGATGTGGAGACAATAAGATACATAAACAAGAGTTTATTAGTGAAATGAATTTGCTAAACTAAACGAATTAAAAATCTTAAATGGTATCTTACCTAACAATCTATTAGGGTTTTCTATTGCATGCATTGTTAGACATTTGACTTGAGTCACCAAATATGTCCTACTAGATGCATATTGTGCTTTGGTTATTTACTTATGGATCACCCAATGGGATGATCTAATACAATTAATGGATCAAATACAAGGGAAACCCATCGGAGGTAGTTGAGTGGATAATAAGGAATCATCCACGCACCGTAAGTGAGATTGAACTTTTGTGAAGTATTACTCTATAATCGCTAGTCAAGGTAGAGAGAAAAATTAAAATTTTGAGTTTTTCAATTTATTCGATTCCGAGTACAAAATCCTAAAATGTCAATTTACTAAAGAGATTGACACTCGGTGCTATACCTCTATTTGACCGTGACATTGAATGGATGATGATTTATATTTATGCAGTAATTGACGATAGAAAGACTCAATAGAGATGAGATCATCTTTAAAGTAGTTTGAGATTACAAGATGTGACTTGTACCCTTTATGATAGAAAACTATTAAATCCGTTATTAAATAACTGATAAGTTATTTTAATTAGGCTTTAAGTAAATTGACTATTGGGTTCATGGGTAATACACATAAGAACTTATTTGTAAGTATGAAGGTATGGAAGTAATTTATAGAAATTAAGAAGTTTTTATATAAAATTCTAATTTCTAAGTGAATTTATCCAAACTCTATCAAAGCAAGAATACCAAATTCATGGCTAGTGTCCTCTTTCTCTCTCTTTCTTTTTATCTTTGGAGCATGTTTTCCCATGGTGGAGCTTCGTTCAGGATGAGTTGAAAGGTTTGATCTGTAGGATAACTTGTCTATGGAGAAAGTTCATGTGGATATCGCTAGCAGCCATGCACTTTGATGGCTTGAAGATCAAGAAAAAGTTCCTTCTTCATCATGAATAAGAGATGTTTCAAATCCCAAGATGGCATTTTCATTTTGGTTCTAATCTAGTTCCCTATTACATCATTGGTTCTGATTGAGACAATGACCATGAAATTCAAAGAAATTGTCTTTTCTACTACACTAAATTTCATATAATGATTTCTTACAATAGTATTAGGATTAGGTTAAAGTCTCGATCGAAATTGACATCAAATCAATGTTATTTTATGTGTTCTTGAATGATATAAGCAATATGAAATATTGATTCTAAAATGGGAAGATATAATAACATCCAATATAGAACTTTATCTATTCTAATCAAGTTTATAACTTGATAGATCCACCTGAAGATATAGTACTCATAAATTATAAATAGATCACTAAAGAATAGATTTGAGTGGATTAGAAAGTAATAGGGTGTTTGGTAGCGTTTTTAATTTTAAGGCAACCTCATTTTTGAAATCAAGATAACTTGACTTCTTAGTTTTGTTTTTAAAATTAAAACAGTCCAATTATTTGTGTTTGGCAAAACTGTCATAATTTTTAAAAATTAGACAACAGTGTTTGGTTATGAATTTAAGTTCATGACACTGCTGCAGCGGCGGGTGCGGGCAACTTGTGGAGGAGAAGGGTGGCAGAGTGGGCATGGAGGAGTCGCTCGGCGAAATCTGAACACTCGAGGATGTCGTCTTTGAGATGCGGGGCGGAGTGGCACTGCCTCTTCTCCCAGCGTTGCTCTACAGGCGGACCTCGGACGAGGCGATGTTAGAGTTTGAGCGCGTTCAGCGGCAGCCGCAGAGCTACTGCGACGGCGGGGTGATAAGCCAGAGCAACTTCGCGAAGAACGTAGCCAAATACTGGAGCGATGGGATCGGTGTTGGAGGAGAGGGCGGGGCGGGGTAGCGTCGGCCGGCGGCCAGATAGGGGCGGGCTCGCCGAAGGACTCGATTGTTTCGGATGCGTCGGGCGGGGACACGGCGGGCGGCAGTCCTGCCACGGTGTGGGAGGTGGGTGTCCGCGGGGGGGGGGGGGCTTCCAGGGGAGGACGTTGCCGGGGAGATGCCAGTTCCGGCGAGCACGGAAAGAGGCCGTTCGCCGTCGGCCCCCTGGTGATCGCCACACACACACCACCCCCGGGACGCGGAGCCCCCCCCCCCCCCCCCCCGCGCGCGCGATCCCCTCCCGGCGGCTCGGTGGAACACCCCCAACCCCGCGCGATCCCCCCGGCGGATCCCCCGGCCACCACCCCCCGGACAACGGCGGCCCCCGGCGCGTCCCCCCCCCCCCTCCGCGCGATCCCCTCCCGGCGGGGTGATCAGCGGAACACCCCCCCACCCCCCGCGCGATCCCCCCGGCGGATCCCCCGGCCACCACCCCCCCGGACAACGGCGGCCCCCGGCGCGTCCCCCCCCCCCGGCGGCCCGATGGACGCCCCCCCCCCCCCGCGCGATCCCCTCCCGGCGGGGTGATCAGCGGAACACCCCCCCCCCCACCCCCGCGCGATCCCCCCGGCGGATCCCCCCGGCCACCAACCCCCCGACAACGGCGGCCCCCGGCGCATCCCGCGCGATCCCCTCCCGGCGGGGTGATCAGCGGAACACCCCCCCCCCCCCCCCCCCGCGATCCCCTCCCCCGGCGGATCCCCCCGGCCACCCCCTCCCGGCGCGTCCCCCCCGCGGACGGCGGCGGCCCGACGGACCCCTCCGCGCGATACCCCCCCCCTCCACGCGCCCCCCCCCGGCGGCCCGCCGGAACACTCCCTCGCGGACAGCGGCGGCCCCCCGCGCGTTCCCCCCCAATGGCCCGCCGGAACAGCCCCCCCCCCCCCCCCCTCCCCGCGGACAGCCGCGCCCGGACAACGATGCCATCGCCAACGTCTCCTCATGGCGGGCGCACCAGAGCAGCTGCCGCCGAGGGAGACGCTGGACGGGGGAGAGGGAGATGTTTGCGAGACACCGTGACGGGCCGCGGGAGACGTACGTGGGAGACAGGCGAGCGCCCGCGTCTCTCTCGAAAATAAAACAACTCCTTCCTTGTTTTATTTTCGAGAGAGCAATGAGACGTAGATCTCTTTGTTTTCAAAAAAAGAGAAGCGGACAGAAAACGTAGCCAAACACCTCTCTTTCCTTATTTTCAAATTTTAGATAAAAAAAGGAGAAAAAAATGCTACCAAACACCCTATAAAGACCTTCAAGGTGAGAATAGTTGAAAACATGGAAGGTCAGGTTGGTGACCCGGTCGGCCGGGTTGCTTGACCTAGTTAATTTTTGGGCCGACCGACTTGGAAATGACCCGGCATGGACAACTATGCAACAACCTCTGTGTGGGGCCTTTTGAGTTATCGTCAGGTCGCTCGACCTGACGACCTGGTCACCCCACCTCGGGGCAACTCCTAAGTCAATTTTTTTTGTGTATATCACTTATACTATTATATACATTTTTTTTTTCCTTTCGGGGGGCTTTGCCCCCTGACAACCCCCACAAGGGGCAAAGCCCCTTGACCCCTAGCACAGGTTGATCGGCGACTACTTTGTGACCTTCATTTAATAATATTATAACAATATTTTACTATCACTTATACTATCACACATATATAACTTTTATAATCATAAATGTGTTATATATTTAAATTTTAAAAAAAATCTATTTTAACTCTCTTCTCTTTCACACATATCATATTTACTTATATATACTAGTCAAAGAAAACGTGCTTCGCACGTGTTTATAGATTATAAATATTTATTGATATTATATTTACATATAATATGTTTTATTTAATATTATACTTACACAATGTATGAATATTTTATTCAAATTTATTTACAAGTACATATTTTAAAATTTAATTTGTTGGTATCAAATAAACTACCAAGATATAATATCTTAAAATTTAAAATATTGAATATCTCAGTTCAAAGTAGATTCAATAACTTTAATTTAAGTAAACTATATATATAATAAAATAAGAAACTATGATACTCCTTTAGAAAGTTTAATTTTTAATCAGTTAAATAAATTGAACGAATATAATTTAATTTAAAAAAATTGTAGATGACTTAATAAAATTATCCGATTCGGTTGTATTTAGCTCGATCCTGGCAGAAGTTGGCTTCGAGAGGGGGTCCCCTCTAAATCAAGTTGGCACGCCGATTCTTGATTTAGAATAGATGATCTTACAAAGTGCCTTACAAAGCACTTGCATTTCTTATTTCTTAATCTGCAACCCATCCTCATTCAATCATTCTCGATAAGCATGCTTCTCAAAGAGGGAGAGCACAAAACATGTTAACAGAACTTAAAACAGTAGTTGTTGGACATATGGTAGATATGTGACATAAACAATGACTGGTTTATAGATGCATCGATGAGTGCTTAGTGAAATGTATAGATAAACCTCACAAAATTTTGCTCTAATTGATTCATTATTGAACCGCTTTGCAGAGTGGCAGAACAATGAAAGTCAGAGCATTTAGCTATGAGCTATCAGGAGATGAGTATGGCATATGATAGACATATTTTATGATGTGATAATGTGCCTCTGAGTTTTTTGTTGATATTTTTTATAATAATGGTCTGTTAATAGAGAAATGTTTCTATTGTAATGCATCTTTTGCTTTATTGATCTTTTTTTTGTAAACAGGCTTAACAGTTATTTCAAAAAGATGTACAAACTATCACACCAGAAGCACTTGAAAGTGTAAAGGCAGCCTTAGCTTGCGGCGTAGTTGACCATAAATATGAAACTAAAAAGAAAGCAGTTTCTTATAAACTAATGGAGACTTGGGAAGATCCAACAATATTGGTAGCCGGCCGAAAGTATGGTAAATGTCTCTCTCTCTCTCTCTCTCTCTCTCTCTCTCTCTCTCTCTTCCCCCCACATTCAAAATCTTTAAAGAGATATTATATTGATAATTCACCTTTTCAAAAGTAAAGTTACATATGAAATTTTAAAAAATAATTGTGGCATAGTCATAAAAATTTAAAAAAAATGTGGAGATTGACCAGTGTGCCCTATTATATTAACTAAGGAATCGGGAATCATATGAAAGTTGTCAAATACCTTGATATAAAAAATAGGTACATGTATGGTTGTAAATTGCCCTTAATTATTTAGCATCAAGTATGAAGAATAAAAAAAGTATAGCTAAAAAACAACTAAAAAGGTGAAAAGTAGGCTATTTTTCTTTAGAAAAAGTCATTATCTATGATGAAAACTATCCACAATGAGAAAACCCACAGAAGCAACAAACCAAAAAAAAAAAAAATTTACCAAACATCAGAAATATGAAATCTGAAACATAGATCAACAACGAAAACATATTAGACACTTCAATTTATTAGCTAGTCAGCCAACCTTCTGGTCTTTTTTATGTAAAGATTGTCCAAGAGAGCAAGCCTTGTTAACAAAGCAAATCATACATCTTCACATGAAGCAGAATAAATATCATCTTCGATAGATCATAATATGCTCGGGCCTTAGGGTACGCACATTGATTTTATAATTTTAGGACAAGGCAATATTTCATAATAAAAAGATATTCATTGCTACCTACTTATGTCTTGGATTTGATACCTAAGTCCCCGTGTAGCTATAAGAATAACATATATATCATCGTCCGCACAAAATCCATTGACTACAAACATGCAGGACACGTATTTTCAAATTCATTATACACACATATATTTAAGAACTAATAAGGTAGCTCTTATGATAGCCGAAAACATATCAATGGCCTCCACATTAGGTGACATATAAAGGCAACACATGTGCCAAGTGTAAAATTCAAATACACATTGCTGACGCCTATATAAGTTGGGAATGGAAGCATTTGCAGATGAATCCATCAAAATAACATAAGATAATGAGAATGAATTAGAATAGCCTTACGAACACAAAGAAATCACAAGAAAACCTAATGAAGAATTTTTGATCTACCATAGAAGCAGGATCCATTGGCACATCCATTACATACCTATCCATGAGTGGCGGCATACCATTCATCCCTCCTGCCAAAAAAGATAGAGCATAGGCAAGTGCCATTGAGAGAATATCTAACCATTTCAACTTGTGGAACAAGTTTCCAATGACATCTAAGATAACTGCAAATGATAAAAATAAAAATTACATGTTCCCATCGTAGATCCACCAGAGTAAGGTGGTGGTCCAAACATATGCAAGGACCCATATAGGCGCATATGACGGACGGGCAATTGCCGTAATCCTAGTGATATCCCATGAGTTTCTTCTTCACATCATTTTTGTTTTATGAAGGTGGGGAGAGATGTGTCAGTGATTTGTGGACACTATTATTTTGTTAGCCAAGTCTAAATAAGGTATAGTGTCTTATTTCTAGTTTGCTACCACCAACTTAAGTCTCTAAAATTCCTTAATTTTCAAAAGAAAATCAAACGTCCTAAAACCAGAAAAGCAAGGCAAGAGGGCTTCAATATCCATATCCGAAAGGAAAACAAAACACACAAATGAGATATTCATTATTGAAATATACTTTTGTCAACCTCAAGAATAAGCAAAAAAATGATGAGAATTGTTCATAATGAATAGAACATAAATTGTGAGAAAAATAACATGAAATATAACATATTTCCTCAATGACTTAAGAAAAATATCAATGCATAAGCAAAAGAAAATACCTCAGTCCGTCAAGGCATAATGGGCTTACCAGCCAACAACTCCGCCAAAATGCAACCAACACTCCTTAGATCCACAGCAACACCATAATCAATGGCCCCTAAGAGGAGTTTTGGGAGTAATACCAGAGTGTTACTACCCTCCTGGTCATAGGGTGCTTATGATCTGGATCAAAAATGTAACTAAGCCAAAATCTGCAATTTTGAGCATCGCACCATTCTCTAGTAAGAGATTAGACCCCTTTATATCATGGAACAATACACAATGATTGTGGAAGTGCTCAAGTCTAGATAACGGCGATTCATGTAACATTTCACCTATTCAAGAAGGCAAACTTAAGCCCAAATAAAGGAATCAAAATGCTATCAAGAAATAAGTATAAATAATCTTATTTGAAATGTGTTATCATGAAACAAAGGTCAGAAAAGGTTACAAATTGACATAATTAAGTGCCAAAAAGAAATAGGCATGTATTGAACTTTATATCAGATATGAGGCAAATATGCATATCTATGCTCATCAGATCAACATGATTCCAATTTATGAAAAGATAAAGCTTTTAGAATTCCATATGATTTGCAGACAGATTAAGGATTTCAAGTAACTTTAAAGAAGTAAAAGAAAATAAAAAGATGGGAGAGGCTAATAAGAAATATTCGTTTATAGATTTGTTTAGCTATACAATCTGAGTTAAAATCTATTATATCATGCAACAAGGTTTCATTTTTTTCTTGCAAATCAACCTAATTACATGTAAAGAAAGATGGCTAATCATGGGATTTTGAGCCATACCTGACAGAAACCACCACAACAGTACCTGTGTCCAGTGTCCACAGCACTGATTTACATAGCTACAAGTTGTAGGAATCTCGTAAAATTGTCCCCATATGCAATCATATTTACAGTCACATTCCTCCTTAAACTTAACCTCAGAGGCATATGCTTCCTGTGAACCATCCAATCTGTCAACTTAGGTCCATCCAGTTGAGAGGGTAAACTGAGATAGATCCATGTTTCAAGACATCAGCTATAGATAAATACAAACATCAGTTACTACTGCGGATATAAAAGAGATAAGAATAAGTTAGTGGTTCAACAACTTTATCTATCTTACTCTATTTTGAATCCATATGCTTCAGCAAGAGGACGACTGACGTTTGCAGTTGCTTGTTGATAAAAACACATATCTTGAGTCTTATCACAGTAAGCAGCACAGTTTAAAACAACCCGTGGTTTAAGGTTGAACAGGGAATTCAGGGAAACTCACCTTCCCCTTTTCCAATCAGCTACCCACGGCCCTCTGTTCGTAGATCACGAAGCTCAGCGCCACCAGCAGCGTCGGCGGAACCGCAAGCAGCCCCAGCCCTCCCTAAAATGATTCTTCCAATCCGTATCAAAATTGGACGGGTGGAGTCCACTGCGGGCAGCAGCAGCAGCAGCAGCGTGTTTACCCACCTAAGTGCCGACGGCATGCACGCAAAGGCCACTGGTCGAGTAGCCCACCAGGGCCCCCGCCGACGAGACAAAGCCGCAGAAGCTCTGCAAATCCGTCGCCAACCTAGGCTTCTTGATGCTGTTTCTCGCGATACAGGCGTTGATGGTTACGTCGGCAACACCATCCCAGTAGCGGTGATCAAAGCACTGTCGATGTTCGTTGCGATCAAGGCGAAGGAGGCACGAGAGAGAGAGAGAGAGAGAGAGAGAGAGAGAGAGAGAGAGAGAGAGAGAGAGAGAGAGAGAGAGAGAGAGAGCGAGCGAGCTGGGTGGTTCCATAAGCAAGGGGGAAGATCAAGAGTCCACGAAGGGATGGAAGCCCACGGTGGAGGATAATGGATACGACGATTCTTTCGGGCGGAGGCACCAGCAAATCCGTCAGGTGGACGGAAGGTCGGGATTTGGAGGAAGCGGAGGGGAAGAATCACGAAGGTCGTAGAATGGCGAAAGAGTCGATCGATCGGACGGTTGAAAATAAGAGGGGGAAAAATCGTACGGCCGAAAATGGGAGGACGAAAAATTGGTACTCCCGCTTCTTATATTAAGTTAGATATAGATAAACACTCATATTCAATTATAACATAAAAATATAATTATATTTATATATATTTTAATGTATACATAAATATATATAATATAAAAATATTATTTTTATTATTTATTATTTTTGTATAATTATATATAATTATATTTTTATAATAAAATAAATAAAAACTGACCATGTTTGACCCCATTTGACCCGGGGTCGTGAATCCCTTTGACTAGGTCAGTTTTGGGGCCGATTGACCCAGGGTCGACCCCCGACCTAACCTTCCTTAGTTGAAAAGGATATTATCTAAGTCAAATTGTTGACTATGATGAGATCATTTTATCTATACCATAGTTTAATCCATTCGGGTTTTGATTGTTACATACTATGACTATAAGATAAGTCAATTGGATGTTAACATAGTATTTTTCTAAAGTATTTTCAGGAACATGTGTACATGATACAATCTCAGGGCATTAGGTCATAATAACATCCAAATATAGTGTGTATAAAGTCTATTTATTGACTGAAGTAAAACTTTCCATAGTTGGAACATAAGGTTTAATGAGTTTAAATCTTATGACTTCATTAAGAATGAAGAGGAGCCTTATATATTCAAGAAGATAAGTGAGAGTGCTATTACTTTCTTGGCATTTTATGTGGATGACATACTACTTATTAAGAATGAAGTATGTATATTATCATAAGTAAGCCTAGCTATCAAATTAATTCTTCAAACATAATCTAGGTTTTAAGATCTATGGAGATATATTTAAAAGGTTACTTTGCGTTAGCCAATTAATATACGTAGTCACCATAGTCAAAGGGTTTGACATGGTAAACTCCAAAATAGGTTTCCTACCTATGCATTATGGAGTTAATCTCTCTAAAGAGATGTCTTTATAGACTTCTTGAGTGATAAAGAGAACACATGAGTAAAGCCCTTATGCTTTTATCATAGGGTCTATCATGTCTATCATATATGTAATGCTACATACATGATGTGATTAATGCTCTAAATGTTATAAGTAATCATCAAGTAGATCCATATAAGAGTGACGAGATAGTTTAGAGATATATCTGAGTACTTGGGAAGCACTAAGGATGTATCTCTAAAGTATAGAAGATAAGATTTAAAGTTTTATAGTTTTACAAATATAAGCTTCTAATTAAATAATTGATATAAAGTCAATATAATGGTGACATAGTGAGCTGGAAGAGTTCCATGCAATAGAACACTATAAATTGTACAACTTATGTAAACAAGTTTACATGAAAGCTGCATACTACTTGAGAAGTACTTTAGATGAAGATGTTCATCTAAGATATGAGATTGTCCCAACTTTCTTTAAAAGTGTACTATTGTTTTGAGAAAACAATCAGGTAGAGCCAAAGTCTCATCAGAAGTTTAAAACTTTTATGGAATACTATATTATCAAAGGGAATGTAGCTTATAGAGATATAATTAAAGATAAAGCATTTACTGCAAATAACATTACAGATCCACTAATTGAAGCAGTTACTCAAAGTTTGTTTGAGCTTTACTCTGAGCAGATAGAGATCAAACAGATATGTGATTGACTTTAGTGCAAGTGGGAGATTGATAGAAATATATGCCCTACAAGCCAATCATATATGATATGATTCAACATTTCTAGAATTTTCTCATTCAAATAATTAGACAAATCTTCGTTACTAGCTCTTATTAGATGTGTACAATGAATTCCTTGATCACATGCAATGATAATTGAATCATGATGAGATCATGATAATGTGATTGATCATCTAGAGATGTGTGATCTAAATGTTCTTGGTTATATGATTCTTGAGATGAAACATCAAGGATTTGGATAGATTAATATGTGTGATGTCTTCTCATATAATAAGGATGACCGATCTCATTGTTCATTAGTGTGGAAACACTGAAATACACATACAGGTACTCATTAGTTGAATGAGTACACTGAACTAACCGAATTAGAAACTTTGAATGGTATCTTATCGAACTATCGATCAAGTTTTTTTATCATCATGGTTGCATTGTTGGACCTTTGACCTAAGTCACTAAAGATGCCTTGTTGGGTGGAACTTGTGTTTTGACCATTGACTTATGGATCACTATTTAGATGATCCAATATAGTGATGGATCGGGTACAAGGAAAACTTAATAGAGGCAATTGAGTAGACAACAAGAGATCATCCACTCTCAGTAAGTGAGAGTAAATGTCTTATGGAATAACACTTTATATTCCTGGCCAGGGTAGAGGATAATTGGAAAAGGACTTTTCTGATTAATTTGGTTCCGAGTACAGGATCTTATAGAGTCATTATATTAAGGAGTTGACTGTAAATGCCATACTCCTTTCCTACTAGGACACTGAATGGATGAATGTTTATATCCATGTGGTAATTGATGATAGAAAGGCTCTATGGAGACAAGATTATCCTCATAGTCATTTGAGATCATGGGATGTGATTTGTACCCTTCATGATCGATAGGCTGATTAATCTATTATCAGATAAAAAATTTAATTAAATTAAATAGAATTATTTGATTTTATTTAGGGCTCAACCAAAGTACAAGGGCACAATTTATGTACTATTATAAATATTGCATGGAAGGGGTGTAATTTATGGTTCTAGTGGGATACACGCATAAGAACTTATCTATAAGTACAGGGGCAAGGGCGTAATTTATGGATATTTTGGGTTTCTATGAAAAATTTTAAAATTCTTTATAAATATTAATAGTTTCAGCCAAACCCTATCAAGCAAAGAGTGAAAACCATGTTCTCAGCTTCCTCGCTACCTTCTCCTCTCTTTGGAAGGTGTCCATGGTCGATGGAGCTCAATTTGGGAAGAGTTCTTAAGGTCAACGCGAAAGGAGAACCTACTATGAATGAAGTTTGTGTAAGAAATCGTCTATAAAAATTTGGTGCAGCGGAAGTGACGATTCCTATGGGTTCTTATAGAATCTGTTTTAATCAGAACCGAATGATGAAAACTGAAAAATCGATCAAATCGGGTTCAAATATACTTGATAGGGATTCATATAATCCCATGGAGAGAAAGAAGATGAGCTTCTTAATCTCTTCAAACCATTCAAATGCCCGGTCTCCAGCAGTATTCACACGAATTTCATCCACAACAAGTTCTCCATTCGCACCGGCCTTGAGAACTCTTCCCAAACGGAGCTCCATCGACCATGAACACCTTCTAGAGAGACAAGGAGATAGGAAGGAGACTAGGGACATGGTTTTTACCCTTGGCTTGATGGGGTTTGGCTGAAACCATTAGTATTTATAGAGAATTTTTGGAATTTTTCATAAAAACTCCAAATCTCTATAAATTATGTCCTTGCCTCTGTACGTGTGGATAAGTCCTTTTGTGTGTGCCAATAGCCTATTTGGTTGAGGCCTAAATAAAATAGAACAATTCTAGTTAATTTAATTAAATATGTTATTCGATAACAGATTAATCAGTCTATCGATCATGAAGGGTACAAGCCACATCCCATGATCCCAAATGGCTATGGGGATAATCTTATCTCCATTGAGTATTTCCATCATCGATTATCGCATGGATATAAACCCTCATCCATCCAATGTCTCGGTAGGAAAGGGGTACGGCATCGATTGTCAACTCCTTAGTATACCGACTCTATAGGATCCTATACTCGGAATTGGATCAATTGAAAAACTCCTTTTCCAATTATCCTATCTACCATAGCCAGGGATTTAGAGCACTATCCCATAGGACATTCACTTTCACTTACCGAGAGTGGACGATCCCTTGTTGTCCGCTCAATTGCCTCCATCGGGCTTTCCTTGTACCCGATTCATCACTATACTGGACCATCTAAACGATGATCCATAAGTCAATGGTAAAAGCACAAGTTCCACCCAACAAGGTATCTTTGGCGACTCAGGTCAAAGGTCCAACCATGCGACCATGATGATGGAAAACCCTGATTGACAGTTTAGTAAGATACTATTCAGTGTTTCTAATTTGGTCAGTTCAGTGAACTCATTTAACTAATAAGCACATGTATATGTATCTCAGTGTCTCCACATTAATGATCAATGAGATCAGTCATCCTCATCACATGAGAAGACATCACATACACTAGTCTATCCGGATCTTTGATGTCCCGTCTCAATTATCCTATGATTAAGAACATTTATATCAATTACCTCTAGATGATCAATGTTATTATCATGATCTCATCATGATTTAACATCATTGCATTTGATCAGGGACTTCATTATGATATTCGCATATAATAAGAACTTATAATGAAGACTTGCCTAATTAATTGAACGAGATATATCTAGAAATGTCTAATCATATCATATATGATTGGCTTATAGGGCATACATTTCTATTAGTTCATGTGGATACCACTAGGACTGGACACTTGAATAGTTTATAGAGCTTTAGAAGCTCATCTTTGTAGACACGCCAATTTGGCCTGATTCGGAGCCCTAGACTCCTATTCCATGGGCGTTATCCTTTATTTGACCCTTATCTGATCCAGATCACTTTGTAGAGATGAGCTAAGGATGTTGGTGGAGACCTCCGTAAGTTAGGAATGGACCGATGATTTTCGATGTAATGTCGTAAACTTCAAGTGAGAGCTGCGTGTTAATCATGAAAACACGAAGCTTGCTCAATGACCAACCTTGAATAGTCCATAATTGAAGGTCTCAGGAGTCCTGCATGTGTTTCGTAACATTCAGGGTTTCCAACAAGTCATTTTGGTAGGTGTCAGTCTATAACGGCTTTTAGTTATATTTTTTCGATCCATGTTGACTTAGCTATCTCGGACCACTTGTTAGGGCTTTCAGGTCATCACCGGGCCTTTTCAGGTCATCCAGGTCAATCTTAGCCGTACATTGTCATGAACCGGAGTCACACGGCTGTTTCGGTCGACTTTAGGGTTTCCCGATTATTTCCAATTTTTTTGAGGATCATCTTATGTTTACCGGGTTAATCTTGGTTTTTTTGATGATTTTAAGTTTTCCGATCATACCGAGCTTGTTCGGTTATCATTTTAAGTCATCCCGAGTTGACTCGAGAGTTCTCGATCGAAACCATGCCTTTTCGGATTACCGCCTTGGTTTTTGGCTTTCCACGGGAGGGTAAACCGGTAGTCAAAGCCCCGTGCGAATGTCTCAGGAGTCATGCCAGATGGTTTATTGACTTGAGGAGATGCGGTTGAAGGCCCTCTTTCTAACGTAACAAACGGGAGCCGAATCGGACGTCCCATTTGCAAGTTACGGCTCATGGAACATGCGCATAGGAGAGAGAGTGTACCGCACCCTTGCCCCCTTTGAAAAGGGAGGGCGCGGTCACACTGTGTGGGTGTGGCCTGTGCGCCCTCAGACCGAGGGCACGGTTAGCGCACCCTCGGACTGAGGGTGTGGTCAATTTTGGAAACCAGAAATTGCCTCGATTAGCACCTTCTAAACCAGTTTTTAGGAAGTTTTCCTCATTAAAAACCGTTCATTTTGTGCCCCCGAGTCGGGGGTGCGTTCATCTTATCAACTGATTTTTTAGCATTTTTTGGAAACTTCCACATTTTTTTAGAAATAAAATACTGAACGCACCCCTGAGGTGGGGGCACGCTGACTGCGCCCTCAGGGTGAGTGTGCGTCATGCGCGGCCTGCGCGCCCTCAACCCGAGGGTGCGGTCGGTCAGTTTCCCTAATTTGCACTAGTTTTCATCATCTATAAATATCAGGCTATTCCCAATGACCCAGGGTTATTATCTATGCTCTAACTCATCCTGAGGTCATCCAAGCTCCCTCCCGAGGTCGTCTCTATGTTCAAATCCAAGCAGACATCGAGGGATCGATCACGAAGTGAAGAAGAAGGCCTGATCCTTGCGCTCTACATTATATAACTTTATCGATTTATACAGAAAATTAGAGGCTTTTTCTGCGAAAGTGGCAAACATAAGAGTTGTTCCACTTCTCGTTCTCTTTCATTTGCAACTGGAGGCACTTGATTCCGACATTCCATCTATTCGTGGCAATTTCTGTACCGAGGATGTACATCCAGGTTCTGTTTCCTATATTCATTCACTTCCAGATTTTCTACAGACCTGTACAGATGGATTCCAGAGATGTCATCAACAGGAGATCTCTTCCTCTCTAAGTTCTCCATCCATAGAAACAAACAGCACTCCATTATGACATCAGTATCAGCCATAACATTTTTTTCTCCGAAGTTGCACTAGAGGGGACTGCACCCATCCGAGGGCAGACCATCTGTACCGGTCTCCTTTGCTCGTTCTGGCTCCAATCTGAGCCACCCTACTCCATAAGTCTTTCATATTTCATTTACAACATCTTTAGTCATTTTATTTAGTTCTACATTATTTACTTACCCATCAAAAATACAAAAAAAGGGGTTAGGGCTCGCCCTAATCCAGTGAGTTCAATTCCAATTGCTTCTTTCTTTTATCTTCCTCTTTCAGTTCCTACACTTCTCCCAAGTCTAATCAAATCCTTCAGTTGTTTTATTGGTCTAAGTTTCACATATTGATCAAGCTAGCACTGGTTGGACTCTCCCTCATCGGCCGGCCGACGAGGAAGAAGGTTGAACTCACACATCATCTCCTGCGCTAAGGTACACACTGTAGACACACCAAATTGGCCTGATTCAGAGCCCAAGACTCCTATTCCATTGGAGATATCCTTTATTTGACCATTATCTGATCTGGATTACCTCGTGGACATGAGCTAAGGATGTTGGTGGAAGCCCTGCGTGGGTTGGGAATGGACCGATGATTTCTGGAACAATGCCATAACCTTCAAGCGAGAGCCGCATGTAAACCATGAAAACACGAAGCTTGCTAGATGACCGACCTTGAATGGTCCATACTTGAAGGTCTCTGGAGTCTTGCATGCATTCCATAACATTCAGGGTTTTCGAGAAGTCATTTCGGTAGGCATTGGTCTATAACGACTTTTCATTACGGCTTTTTGATCCGTGTTAACACGGCTATCCCGGACCACATGTTTGGAATTCGATTATCACTGGGTCTTTTCGGGTCATTCGGGTCGATCCTAGCCGTATATTTCATCAACCGGGGCCATACAACTGGTTCGGTCGATTTTAGGGTTTCTCGGTTATTTCTGACTTTTCCGAGCTTCGGTTCACATTTACTGGGTTAATCTTAGATTTTTCGATGATTTCGGGTTTTTTGATCATACCGGACTTGTTCGGTCATCGTTTTAAGTCATCTCGAGTTGACCCAAGATTCCTCGACCCGAACCATGCCCTTTCGGATCTTCGCCATGGTTTTCAACTTTTTGCGAGAGGGTAAACTGGTAGAAAGCCCTGTGCGAACATCTTTGGAGTCATGCTGGTTGGTTTGCCGACTTGAGGAGATGCGGTTGAAGGCCTTCTTTCCAACACAACAAACGGGAGCCGAATCGGACATCCTGTTTGCAAGTTACGGCCCATGGAACGCGTGTGTAGAAGAGAGAGTGTACCGCACCCCTGCCCCCTTTGAAATGGGAGGGCATGGTCACCGCGCCCTCACCCTGGGGGCGTGCCCTGTGTGCCCTCAGTCCGGGGGTGCGCTCTGTGTCGACTCCAGAAATGGGTTCCGGATCGGCACTTCAAGATAAGGTGAAAGATTGAATTGGGGAAAAGGAGTGAATCGGAAAACACTCAGAAAGCAGTAAAATCCTCACCTCGGTCTCACACTCACATTGATCCCCGAACTTTCATCTCACGGCGTCGCTCGAGCACCGGAGACGGTTCGGGTCATGTGGGAGGAGAGTGAGGAGGAGATAAACTTAGAACATGATAATAGAATTTGTGGTCGTTAGGAGCCGCGGGCTCCGCTTTATGAAATAAAAGACAAGATTAAGTTGATTTGACCGTGTGTACCTTAGCGTGGGAGATTGGGATGTGGGTTCAACCTTCTTCTTCTTCGGCCGGCCGATGAAGAAGAGTCTAACCGATGCTAGCTTGATGTATTTGTGCAACTGATAAGCCGGATCTTGGACAGTGAAGTTCTGGAAACTCCCAGCACAATATCGATGTAGGACGTGCTATGGGCACCATAGATATATGAATTGAATAATTATTGTTGGATATAAAAGATAACTCACAAGGGAACAATTTATATGAAGAATGTATAGGCTGAATCCACCATTAAATGTACTGAAATTGACTGAGAAGATGATGACTTAGAAGAGAAGACTTCGGATCTGTCTGTGCAGTACCGTTGCTGAAGCCGTAAAAAGCCAAGGGAATGTTAGAATTGATCTACGTTTGTTGGATATGAAAGATATCTTGATGAAGCACACACTTCTTCTGAAGTAAATCAAGCCTAAAAATGACTATAAAGATTTGTAGAAGCCGATGATCAGCAGTGCAGCACGTCGGAGCATAGACCGGCTTCTTCTTTACTTTGGGATGATCTCCGGGCACTGGGATGAAGATAGAACGATTTGGGAAGGTTGGTATGAGCCTAGGGTAGCTGTAGGATGAGGATAGGAGTGCTGGAGGATGGGGATTCCCTTCTTAGGTCATTCATATGAGTCTCCCTTTATAGGGGATGAAAACCAGGTCAAAATATAGCAAGTTTTGATACATCCGACCATAGGTTGGATTTCCTCCATTTAATGTTGCTAATTTTCATCCTGAGGCATTTATAAACTTACCCAAATGATTGAGAAGTATTGGAAACCATGGATCACCTTTCCCATGTTCAAAATATGTCTCCACTTGAAGAGGAAACAAATCTGGTCTAAAAATGGCAAGTTTTGATGTATAAGACAACAAGTTGGATTGCCATCATTTGATGATGCTAATTTCGACCATGAAGCTTCCAGATACTATAAAAAGTGATATAGAGGAGGAAAAGGAAAGTAAGGTCATGAATTGGTCAGATATGTGCCCAATAGGCTGGGCTTGCATGCAATTGGGCTTGATCGGTGCTGCGTGCGGACAGAACTGCGCATCTGACTTCCAAAGGTCGCTATGGACAAATGGGAGATCAGAATTGAATGCTGTTTGTTTCAATGGAAAGATAACTCATATAAGAAGATTATTCATGTTGAATACTTTTTTATTAGACATCCATATAATCCTTTGAAAAATTTCCAAATAGAGGATATGCTGGAAAAAGCATAATCTGGCACACCACCAAGAGTCACTTGTTCGGCAAACACGGATTTGATTAAAAATTAGCAAATCATCCTCATATTTCCAATAAGCACCTCGGCTCATCCAAAAGGGTGGTTCATCATGATTTTTATGGTCTAAAAGAGATGTTGCCAATGGAATAATGGTTTATGCTCTAAATAAGGCCAAATTGGCATGTCTACAACTTGCCTCGCCTTGATGTCGGCTTTGCAAGGGAATGACATGTAGCGTAGCAGAGTGAAATGTAGAGAAGGCGTAGCGAAGTGAGATGGATCATAGTGTAATGTAGTGGATCAAAATGGCGATGGACTAAAAATGTGGCATTAAGGTGTAGATATAGACACGCTCAATGACCAGATTCGGCAAGACGAATCTCCTCAAGTCTCCTAGTTAACTGCCATGTTTCATCAAGTCTTCCTATGTTCGATTGGTAAAATATGTGCCATTGGCATGAGAGAAGAATAGCCAACCCCCAACGCAGTGGGGAGTCCCCGAAACATGGGTTCGTAGGTTCATCATCAGCCGGTAACCCGATCTTTGCGGTGTTCCTGTACTGTGATGGGTTAAAATTTAAAAAGAGATTTGACTTGAAAAAGTAAAAGAATACCAATCGAGCACATTCAGGCTCTTAGATTCATTTAAGTGTTCTAGGAGACAATATTCAATTCGGAATAGAATGATCTCGAATTCCAAAAGGCAAATGTTTAAGTACAGACCATGACGGTGCAGGTTTAGATCGAATATGAGGCCCTTGGTGGGAGGAAGTGACTGCCACGATGGGATGAATAGCAAAAGAGTTGCAGTGGCCACAATGGGGATAGAAATAAAAGATTTGAAGGCACAAGGTGATTACCGAACATGGTGGGATTAACACACACAGTGGGATATTAGAAAGGTTGGTGGGAATAGAAAACACGGTGGGATTAGAAAACACAGTGGGATTAGAAAACATGATGGGATTCAGAATGATCAGAATTAGGATACAAGAGGGTGAGAAGGTGAAGTTTTTGAAAGGATGTATGCAATGATAATGAAAAATGCAATGCAACTAATACTATATGATTCATGCTGGGCTCAAGAAAACAAAAACAAAACTTGTCTAACAATTAGTTGACGATATAGATTGTCTATGAGGTCAAGATACCCATTCGGGAACCATCGTCCCTCACTGCACAATTTTGGCTTATCCGTGAGCACAAAGAATGACCCGACCGTCGTGGATTTTGATGAAGGGGATCTTGGGCCTGGTCTTCTTTGCATTCACGGTCTTCAACATCAATGCATAAAATAAATAGTAATGCACCTAACATATGCTAAGAAAGGAAATGATAACAGTGAGTTTGCAATGTGATGACATGCATTCTCACAAAAGAGTTCATGTGTCTTAATGAGGACACAAAGTGAAAGTTTCTCGGCAAAGTAGAGGCCGAGGTTATGATGACACCTCCTCCTGAGAATCCTCAGGGGAGGGAAGTGGTGAGCATCGCCTTATTGAAATCTTGAAAAATACTCCTCGGCAAAGTTGAGGCCGAGGTCATGGTGACACCTCCTCCTAAGAATCCTCAGGGGAGAGAAGTGACGAGCATCGCCTTGTTGTGAAAATTTCTCTATGTTTTTTCTTTAGGCCTGAAACACTCGAAAAACGAGATTAGAACAACAATGCAGCTTATCCCCCTTGCAAGTTGCAGTATGCCTTGACCTTTGTCAAGGGGTGTAAAGTTTTTCTTGTGCCTGAAACACTTAGAAGAAAGAGATTAGAACAACAACGTGGCTTATCCCCCTTGCAAGTTGCAGTATGCCTTGACCTTTGTCAAGGGGTGTAGCCTTCTTAGGAGTGTAAAAATCAAGTAGCAAATATGCAATGAAGAATTTGAAACATGAGAAATTGAAAGTAAATATGAATGAAAAGATGAAAATTCAAACCAAGCATGGCGATAAAATATTTTAAAAATTTTAAAATTTTTTGTTGAATTTGAAAAAGAAGTTTTCTTTTTTTGAAAAGAGTCACTTTTTTGGTTTTTTAAAAATATTCTTTTTTTTTAGTTTTTGAAAATATTTTTTTTTGGAGTTTTGAAAATATTCAACTTTTTTTTAGGGTTTTTGAAATTTTTTTTTTGAGAGAAAAAACAGTATCGACACAAGTTCTAATCACTTGGTTGTTTTTCTAGATTCACTGGTAGATACCATGTGCAAAATGAGGTTCCTTACCCAGAATCTTTCCAACCTTCAACCTTTGATCGGCTAGAGTTTAGCTTTGATTTGGTTGGTCCACCCGCACCTTGGGGGGTTAAGAATGAAGAATTGATAAGGAAGTCCTTGATAAGCTTTGGAGATGTTGAGAGGGATTTCTCTACTCACACCTAATTGCCCATTGGGGTTCGGCCTCTTCGGGTCTTTTCTTCTTTATTGACAAACATATTTTTGTGGCACACATTTGGATAGGTGCTTTGACCTGTGGGGTCATTGCCCATCTTTTGGCACCTTTTTCATTTTCTACATTTTTTTGGGTACTCATTCAGACAGGCCCATATTTGTTTAAACCTGTGGGGTTCATTGCCCATCTTTCGACACCCTTTTCTTTTGAGAAGTTGGACCTTTCGAGATGGCTTCCTACTAAGGCGGTGGATGCTTTCGATACTCTCCCCCTCTAGTCCCCTTTGCCTATCTTGGACCGAACAGAAGAGAGTAGGGTGAGGGTTTTCCTTCCACCTCTGAGCCTTGACTAGCTTCTCTCAGGTGTTGGGTCACCCGGATTCTGGGATCAGGACATGTTGTGTGTGTAGAATGGTATCTACCCTCAACTCCTAGACAACAATGTAGAACATGTGGACTTAAGTCATACTAGTAGTTCTCTCCATATTTTTGAGGTAGGTTATATTCCATAGGTGAATCAATTGTTTGCATGCCTTGCAATGTAAAGAATTTGTTTAATAAAAACAAGGTAGTTATAAATATCGTCAATCACGAATTTCTCTCAATAAAAATTGTCATGTGAAATTCAAAATTATTTCAGAAAATATTGCCTTGCGGATGACATAATGATGATGAATGCAATGTAATACCTGAGAGAAGAAGAAGTTCATTGTTGATGATGACTTTGTTTGTGCTTGCCTTGCCTTTCCTTGCCCAACTGCTTCCACTTCGATATGCTCCATATCGCATTGGATTGAAGATTCAGAGTCATATGACGAAGTGAAAGATGTGGAGGATCTGATTTAGGATGGCGGAGTCAAAATTAATGATGTAAAAGGCAAAGATTGTGGTATCACCCAGGAAATTTCTCTACCTTGATTTTTTTGTTGAAAGTAAAATTTGGGAAAAGAAAGAGAATTTAAAAAGAAAATAAACATGCTTGGAAACAAAAGTGAGTTAAAATGGGCTCTTGGGCCCGTAAGTTGAAAGTGGGCTGGAAGGCCTAGGAGTAGTCGGAATCAAGAGGCACATGAGCCCAAGATTTGAATGTGGGATAGAGAGGCCAGTTGATGTTGATGGGCTCAAAGACCCGATTGGGGGTTGAGCCCAAGGGACCCAACGAAAAGAGCGGGCACACGGGCCCGATTTAAATGGTTGGGAGCAATATTGTGATTTATGATGGGCTCGTTGGCGCCATTGAAGAGTATGGGTGCGTAATCCCAAAGTTGAAGAAGTGGGTGCACGGGGGTCCGATTTCGAAGATTATTCATGTTGAATACTTTTTCATTAGACGTCCATATAATCCTGTGAAAAATTTCCAAATAGAGGATATGCTGGGAAAAGCATAATCTGGCACACCACCAAGAGTCACTTGTTCGGCAAACAAGGATTTGATTAGAAATTAGCAAATCATCCTCATATTTCCAATAAGCACCTCGGCTCATCCAAAAGGGTGGTTCATCATGATTTTGATGGTCTAAAAGAGATGTTGCCAATGGAATAATGGTTTATGCTCTAAATAAGGCCAAATTGGCGTGTCTACACTCTGCACGCCCCCGCTTCCTTTGAAACGCGGGGGCACGATCCGTTTTCGGAAACCAGAAATTACCTTAATTAGTGCCTTCTAAACTGGATTTTGGAAAGTTTCCCCCGCTAATTATCGTTTATTTTGACTGCACCCCTGGGTCGGGGGTGCGTTCATCTTATCAAGTCCAATTTTTAGCAATTTTCGGAAGGTTCCGATGATTTTTAGCAATGAAACACGTAACGCGCCCTTGCTCCCTTTGAAACAGGATGGCGTGCCCTGCGCACCCTCAAGGTGAGGGCGCGCCCTGAGTGCCCTCAGGTGGAGGGCACGCCCTGCGCGCCCCCACTTCCTTTGAAAGTTGGGGGCGCGGCCGGCCAGTTTCCATATTTTGCACCAGTTTTCATCTCTATAAATTGAGGGCTATTCCCAACAACTCAAGGTGGAACCCTCCATGCCTAGCTCATCTTGAGGTCATCCAAGTTCCCTCCCAAGGCCTTCCCGACATTCAAAGCCAATCCAACGTTGAAAGATCGATCCCGAAGTGAAGGAGAAGCCCGATCCGTGCGTTCTACAGCAACCAAACTTCATCGGCTTCTGTATAAAATATGGGGCTCCTGATGCAAAAGTATTAAATAAAAGAATTGTTCTTATCTTCATTCTCTTTCATTTGCAAGCAGCAACACTCAATTCTGACTTGCCGTCTGTGCGTGGTGATTGCTGCAATGAGGGCATGAATCCAGGTTATGTTCTTTCATATCCATCCACTTTCAGATTTATTATAGACTTCTACAGGTGGATTTCGGAGAATTTATCAACAGTATATCTCTTCCTCTCTGAGTTCTCCATCCATAAAAACAAACGACACTCGATTCTGACATCTGGGTCGTCCGTAGCATTTTCTGTACCAAAGTCACGCCAGAAGGGTGCAAGGCTACCCGAACCGGCCTTCTTCAACCAACTTGGCTTCAACTCAAGCCAATACACTTCATAAGTTCTTCTTAACTCATTTCATTCAATTTATTTACTATTTAGAACATCTTTTATTTTATTTGCATCATTTTTACATAATCAAAAAATGAATTCAGTCTCAATTGCTTCCTTTCTCATCTCCTCTTTACAGTTACTACAGTTCCCATAAGTCTAATATGTTTCTTCACTTATTCTAATCTTCTTAAGTTGCATAGATCGATCAAGCTAGCACTGGTTGTACTCTTCTTCAACGGCCAGCCGAAGAAGAAGAAGGTTGAACTCACATCTCTATCTCCCGAGCTAAGGCACACACGGTCAAATCAACTCAATCTTGTTTTTATTCCATAAAGTGGAGCCCGTGGCTCCAGGCGACCACAATCACTTTATTCATGTTCTAAGTCATTCTATTTCTCACTCTCCTCCCACATGACCCAAACCGTCTCCGGTGCTCGAGCGACGCTGTGAGATGAAAGTTCGGGGATCAATGTGAGTGTGGGACCGAGGTGAGGATATTACCGCTTTCCGAGTGTTTTCTGATTCACTCCCTTTCCCCCATTCTACCTTTCACCTTTTCTTGAGGTGCCAATCCAGAACCCATTTCTGGAGTCGACAGCTTTTTGGTGACCACGGTGGGACAACCAATGTCTTCAACCGTGCTAGCTTGATTGATCCGTGCAACTAGTTGTTTTTCAATTTGGTTCCCATGCGAACCGACTTGTCCTTTACCTTTTCTATGTCAATTTACTTTTAAACTTGCTATTTACTCTTTCTTTAAGATTGTCCCCCCATGTGGACTTGACTTGCTTGTCTTTAATTTCAACCCGTTTCTCGCGTGAACCACTCTTTTCTTCTTAGAAATCGGTTCCCGTGTGAATCACCTTTCTTTTCAACTCGGTTCCCGCGTGAACCAACTTATTTTCAAATCAGTTCCCACGTGGACCACCCATTTGCAGCACCTTCGGATTGGCCCCACGTGGCCTTCTTTTCATTTTGTCACCTTTTACACCGGTTTTCACGTGAACCACCCCTTCCTTTATTAAAACCGGTTCTCTTGTGAACCAACCCCCTTTTCCAAACCGGTTCCCATGTGAACCAATCCACTTTAAGATCGGTCTCCGTGTGGACCACCCTTTTGCATCACTTTAAATTGGCCCCAAGTGGCCCTCCTTTCATTTTTCCAATCAAACAAACCGGTTCCCACATGAACCACCCCTTTTCCTTCAAAAAACCGGTTCCCGCGTGAACCACCTACCCTTCCAAAACCAGGCTCCTGTGTGAGCCACTTTATTTTCAAGTCGGTCCCCCACGTAGACCATCCTTTTACCTACATTCCATATTTGTCCCCACTTGGACATTCCGTCACAAGCCGGTTCCTGCGCGAACCACCTTTTAGTTTCTAGTTGCTAGTTACTTGTTTTACTTTATCATTGCTTGTCTTGATTGCATTCACTTGCTTGATTTATTTAATAGCTTTCATTCATTTCATGTTTGCACATTGATTGTTTCTTCTCCTCCTACCCTCCATTTTTCATTTTTGCATTAGTTTTTGCATCGGGTACCGGACTTGCTTCGATTCGTAGGGCATTCGAGGCGGGGGCTCTCTCTCCCAACACACCCTCACCCTCCAAACTCCTTGGTGGATTCTTACCTCTCTTCTAGGATATTCCTTCCTAGTTGATTTGGTGGTTTCCATCAAGACCTCCGTAAGTCCCCATCCGTGGAGTATTCCTCTCCGCACGATCGGGCGGGTTGTACCACTTTTCCAAAACCCGAAGAACCCAAGTACCTACTCATGGTGATTGAGTGACAATCTTAGGTCTTGAAGATTGAAGCAATAGGAACCATACCCATTTGAGTGAACAATTGCTAACAATCTATCTAATTTAAGGTTTCAACCTAAAAATTGGCGAGTAGTCATTTTAAGAACTTGTTTGCATAACTTGCTTGCTCACAACAATTGAAAACAACAACAAAAAAATTCTTCTTTCAAAACACCTAAAACAAAACAAAAAAATCCCTTTAATTTTTGTGTTCAACTTGTTTTCCAAACAACCCAAATTGAAACAAAAAAATCAAACAAAAACAAAGCATAACGAAACAAAAATTCTCTTTGCATTTACACTTTTCATTTGCTTTCTTTCAACCATTTTGTTAGAAAGTTGACAGGATGCCCTTGATGCTAAGGTCCGGAAGACACATCGGGATGTCGGACTACTATGGGCAAGAAGAGGAGTACGAGACAGGCCACTACGAGCTGCAACAACCCATGGTCCAACCAGAGGGCCATGTCAATGCCGCCAAAGAGCATGAAATTCAAAATCGTACTCATCAACTTGCTTCACTTAGCGTGGAGCAACTCCTCCAAGGTCTATCTCTCCATTTAGACCCTAAATCCTTTTCAGTTGTGCAATCTTTGACAAAGGGCAAGATGCCCGCCAATCAAGATCAGGTCGAGGGAAATCAAGCCCTCTCACCACCTCAATCGACAGTCTGGTCTCTGATCATTTCTTCTCCTGGGCAACCTTGCCGTGTCTCCACTCACCCCGCTGTGGGGGCATTCACATAATGCTATTCCAACTCTTATTTCTAATCCACCTCTTCCAAGTCATTCACCTAAGTACTTTGCTCCGGTGGCCCAGGAATCCAGCCTCACCCATCCATTCATGGAAAAACTTAACCAGATGGATGAGCGCTTTGAAGAGCTGAAGCACCGCCTCGATTCTAAAGCCACCCTTGAAATCTCTATTCCATCTTTCTTAGTCCTACATCTCCCTCCTTCTGAAATTCCAACCTTTCAATGCTATAGTGGGACCGGGAACCCCTTTAACCACCTAAAGAGCTTTCTATACGACTCCGCGTTCTGGAAGAATGACCGCAAAGCACTTGCCTTCCTATTCCGTCAGTCATTGGAAGGATCTGCCCTTGACTAGTTTTATTCTCTTGATTCTATTGAGGCAACGGATTTTGATATTGTCAAAGTGACGTTTCTACAGAGGTATAAGGATCGGGTGGGGCCAGCCTACTCAATAACTGATTTAATTGCTAAGAAAATGAAGCCAGATGAAGATTTTACCAGGTTTGCTGATCGGTGGAGGGGAATGACTGAGAGGCTAGTGGATACCATCTCAGAGGGGGAGCAGGTGAGGATGCTCATTGGGAATACCACACCTAACCTTCGCAACCTCCTGATCATGCGCCGCTCAATAACCATGAGTGAGCTTTGTGATAGCGCATGTTACCTCCAAGCCCACTTCAAATATGTATCCATGATCAATCCGTTCGACCCCAAACCCTGTAACACTAGAAAGCCTACACCTGTAGGGCCCACCACCGAAGGGGTAGTTGATAACGAGAGTGTCAATGCCATGGGTAATCAAGGTGGGTATCGCCAAAGCCAATACCGTAACCCACCACCCAACCAACAATATCGGTCAGCTCCTCAGCCAACTCCTCAACCCCAACAGCAACTTGCATACAACCGAGCACCACCACAACAACCCACCTACAACCGAGTGCACCAGCAACAAAATGCCTACAACTGAGTGCCTCAACAACAACCTATCTACAACCAAGTACAACTGCAACAACAACAAGCCAACAACCAAGTGCCACCACTAGCCAACCGACCTAGGAGGGGGGGACCCAAGAGAGAGTACTATCCTCAACTGTCATTCCCCCTCACCGATATTTTCAATGCATTGATGGTTGAACAGTAGTTAGAGCTTCCGAAGGAGAGAGAAGGATGGCCGGCAAATGTTAATATGACAAAGTATTACGCCTACCATCGGTATCCTGGGCACATGGTGGATGTCTGCTTCCAATTTAAAGACTACATTCATGACCTCAATGATTAGGGGAACATTTACTGGGCACAGATGGAAGAATCCAAAAACCTCAAGCAGAACAGTAGCCCGGCCTGGGCATAGTCCAAGATTCGCTCCCAGTACATGCGCCCATACAAGCACCGGCACCAGCACCCCCAAACCAACGACTCGGCCTCGTCCACTTTGCCATCGAGGAGTCAACCTACCACTCCCAGGGTTGATAGGTTGAGGATCAAACTGCCTCTATGCCCACCAGACCAACCCCATCTACAAATCGCACCATACTATCCATACCGAGAGCTGCCCTCAACCCACAAAGCATCCAAACACCACTGCCCTCACCAGCTATTAACCCTCCATGGCGCCTAATCATTAGACCACCACTAGTGTCCCAACCAGCACCCCAACCATCACCCCAGCCTAACCTACCAACCACCATTAATCCTTCCCGGCGTCTAATCATTAGACCACCACCAACACCCCAAACATCACCTAACTTACTGACCTCCACCACCCCTCAGCCTCTCGTTATTCGACCATCACCCAACCTACCAGTCGCCACCACTCCGCGACCCTTAATCATTCGATCATCACCGCCAACACCCCAACCATCACCCAACATACCGGCCTCCACTACCCCACGACCCTCATCATTCGATCCTTACCACCCCTACCTACTACAGGCCCCTCAACATACCAACCAACCCTACCATCACCATCATCACCACTCCCCCTACCACACTGGCGCCGGTAATTCATAGAGGGAGGATGTTCCGAAGGGTCTTCCCCTAGGCTGGGATGCAACCACAGGAGCAAGCAGAAGAGGAGGTGGTAAAAGAACCGTTGCCTGGCACGACATATAACCTATTGAAGCATCTGGACAAAATGTCGGCACGGATTTCAATCTTGGAGCTGATAAAGAGGTCAAAGAACCATCAGGACATCCTACAATAATACTTGCAGTGGGTCATGGTCAATGAGGACCTCCGGCCCAAAAAGATCATTACTGTCCTAGCCCCAAGGAGTAAACACCTGGAACTCACTTTCACACAGGAGGAGTTGGCACGACCGGAGATCAGAAAGTACACCTTGCGCGTTGTAGTAGTCATCAGAGGCGTGAAGATTAAGTCCTGCTTGATTGACACTGGAGTGTCTATAAATGTCATGCCGCAAGAAACCTTGCAACTTTGTGGCATCTCCGATGAGGAAATCAAGCCTTCTGTCGTCACGGTGACAGCATATGACAACTCTCAGAAGTCGACATGAGGGGTGGTTACATTGGAAGTAGGGCTCGGGCCTGTAGACACGCAATTTTGGCCTAGTTGGAGAGCTTAAATTCTTGTTTTCATGAAGAATATTTGAGTAACCTTTCAAGGGAACCGAGTTTTCCGAAAAAATTAAGGTTTTTGGCACATTTCAAAGAGGGCAAAGCCCTATGTATAAGGGCACCTGGCGCCCTACTTATAGGGCACCAGGCGCCCTATAAATAGGGCACCAGGCACCCTATTTATAGGGCACCAGGCGCCCTATAAACAGGGCACCTGGCACCCTGTATACAGGGCACCAGGCGCCCTATATACAGGGCGCCTGGATCCAAATCAAATCGATTTGACAGGCCGATTTGACCCCCCACAGTGACTCGTCTTGTCGACCTGACATATCTCAATGATGCTGGCGCCCCATATATAGGGCGCTATGCCACGTGGCACTGTTTTTCGAAAATGGCCAAAGTGCCCTCTTTTGGGCTATAAATAGACCCCCATTTGGAGCTTGGACGAGGTTCCAACTTCGTGCCACCCTAGAGCTCATCCAACACCACGTTTCTAAGCCATTTTCACCCCCCACAAGCCTCCAAATCGATCCAAAATCGTCCACCAAAAACCCTAAAAACCTTCTATTTCTGTCACCCAGAAACATGATTTTTCTCCAACTTTGAGAGCCTCTATCCATCTTTCCTCTTACATCCATCATCCAAACCACCTTTCATTAGCTTCATTTGCATATTGTCTACAAGGAGGAGCCCCTACTTCATCCCGGAAGCCGCCCAGCACTCCGGAGTGACATCGCGAAGAGGGGAAGAAAATCTGTTCGGGCCAGACTTAGTGCCCCGTATACAGGGCGCTTTGACTTGGTCAACGCGCCCCATAAAGGGGGCACCTGCTCCTGGCGCCCTATATATAGGGCACCAGGAAGGGCAGAAGTTCATTTTGTCATTTTCGGAGTCCGATCGCCCGTTTAATCGAGTTCTTATCTTCCTTTTTCGCCTTAGCATTGATCATCATGTTATTTGGCATGTCTTAGAACATTTTGCATCTCATATATGTTTAAAAACCTACCAAAAATAGGGGTTGGGATTCCGTCCCAATCCGGTTAGTCTTTTTCCTTTTGCATGTTTGAATTAAAATTTGAGCACGATACTATGCTTTCATTAGAACTAATGAACCTTTCACTCGTTTCTATGTTTTCTTATGAACATTCTTAGGTAAATCCGATTGAGGCGGAGCTTCAACCGGATCGAAGATGAAGGACTCACTAAGCTCTCTTCTTTCGGCCGACCGAGAGAGGAGAAGTGGGAACTCAACAATCTCCCCGCTTCCAAAGTTACGACGGTCATTTCTCCATTTCATTTCTTTTCATTCTACTATATTTTGAAGCCTTTGGCTCCTGGCGACCACACCCACTAACATCTCATCCACCAAGTCCCCGAAGCGAGCGTAGGGGCCAGAAGGGGGAGATCCACGGATGTCCCGTTTCAGGTGCTTACACCTTTTGGCGACCACGGTGGGACCGACTTTGCTTTAGTGAGATTCTATTTTCTTTCCTAAGAATGTCCATTTGAAAAGCATGTTTACTTTCGTTTCCATGTGAGTCATTTCCATTTCCTTACATTGTTGCTTGTTTACGTTGCTTACTACTTTCCTTGAAGTATCATCTACTTTTCTTCAAGTTTACTTGCCCTCCCTTTATCTTTTTTTAAAAAGCATGGCAATCTGATTTTTAGCTTTGTTTATCACCTTATCTCAATTTAGTATCTTGAAGATCATCCTATTTCATGCCTTAACAAATATGCTTGCCTATTTCCTTCCATGTCTAATTCCGTTCTAGTAAATTTGCTAAGCATTTCTAGTCAAGGTTAAGTGTTCCTTTTCCTTTTATTTTATATCATATCATTGTCTTGTTTACTTGCTTCCTACAACATCTCATTAATCATTGTATGCTTTTATTTTCTTCTTGGTTGCTTCTTATTCCTTGACATTTCACTTGCATTTAGTTTGCATTGGAGTTTCGGGTTCGCCCGTCTCCTTAGGACATCCGAGAAGGGAGGCTCTCTTCTCTCAAATCCATCACACCCAAAACACCCCTCTTGGTGGTTGCCAACTCCTCCTCCGGGGATTCCCTCTCAGAAGGACCGGGTAGCTTCCATCAAGGCCTCCGTAAGTCCCCAGACATGAAGGATTCCCTCTTCACTGATCGGGCTGGTTGTACCATTTTATCCCAAAACCCGGAGTACCTACTACCTATCGTTGTGAAAAGAGTGACAACCTTAGAGTGCTCGGCGTTGTGAGAGCATAGGGTCCTACCCATTTATTTGAGTGGACATTATTTCTCTTAACAAGCCACTAATTCAAGGTTGGAACACAAAAAATTTGATGTAATCATTCTAAGTTTGTGCCGTCACTTGTTTGCGAATCAAAATTGGAAACCAAAAAAACAAAAAAAAATTGAAAACACTTAACAAAAACCCAAAAGAAATCTTTGTTTGAGGTTAATTTGCTTGATAACCTGTTTGTTCAAACAAAAATCAAAAGCCGAAAAAAGGAGAAAAATTTTAAAACTAAAAAAAAGGATTCTTGTGTTTTTCGTCACCTTTCCCTTCTATTTATGAACTTGAGATCAGGGCGAGTCATCGGGATGACGGACCAAGGGTACGAGCCATTGCAGTTGGAGTATGACCAATCCTACCTCCAGCCGGATGCCGTATGTGCCGTTAATGAACCCGAGATGCTCCCTGAAACCAATTCACCTCGACCCCACCCAGATGCTCTGTGGGAGGCATTCGCTCATGCCGACCCAACTCAAATACAAGCCATTGAGGCCATCCTGAAAGGGAAATCTCCTGTCAATCACACCCATGCCGAGGGTGGTCACCACACTTCTACCCCCCAGTTAGCAACTAACCAACCCGGCGCACCAGTATTGGGCCATTCTCACAATGGACCCTTGATTCCAAATTCACCCCATCCGGTGGCCATCTTGAACCACCCAGACCCAAACAACACCACACCACTTAGGCCACCGGTCTATTCTTCCGCACATTTCAATCAAGCACATCCTCAAGTGCACCACCCGATATACCCTCCTTGCCCGGCCGCTTCAGCCTATCCGATGGCCATGCCGGCAAATCAAGCATTTGTCCTCCCCCCTCCTCTCGTCCGAGAATCCTCCGTTGATCAAACTGTGCTTAACAAAATCAATAGGATGGATGAAAAATATCGGGAGCTCAAGCGATTGATCGACACGCGAGCTCTCCCCGAAATATCCCTTCCCTCTCTCCCCATGTTCCATCTTCTTCTTTCTAAAATGCCCATTTACCGCCGATATAATGGAAATGAGAACCCTTTCATCCACATCAAAGACTTTCTCTATGAGTCTGTCATGTGGCAAAACGATCTGAAGGCCCTTGCATACCTATTTAGGAGATCACTAGAGGGCTCTGCGTTGGAATGGTTTTATTCACTTGACCCCTTGGAAGCTAGCAACTTTGATACCGTCAGAGCGAAGTTCTTGCAAAGATACCAAGATCGAGTCGGTCCTACCTATTCGATCACAGATCTTATGGCCGAAAAAATGAGGAACGATGAGGACTTTATAAGATATGCTGATAGATGGAGGGCAATGGCAGAAAGATTGACAAATGCACTGTCAGAATCAGAACAAGTCAAGATGATCATCACCAACGCCACTCCGGCTCTGAAAAATGTATTGGCATTACATCACCCTGTCACGATGAGCGAACTCTATGAGAGAGCACGGTACATCCAGACCCAACTCCGAGATTCTCCCATCATGAACCTCTTCGACCCTAGGCCCCGAACCACCAAAAAGATAACCACCACCACCGCTGGGCCCGTAACCGAAGGCGTGGTAACCAATGAACATGTCAATATCATAGGGAACCCGCCCAACAATCACCAACAGCAATACAGAAACCCCTAGTACAGAAACCCCCGCCAAACCCAACCGGCACCTCGCCCTCAGATTCAGCCCCAACCTTTCCGCCACCAAACGCCAAACCAGTATCCCCAACAACCAATGCAGACACCAGTCTCCCAGCAACCCCGGCAACTGGCCGTACAAACCTTTGCACCTCAACCACCCCGCCAACCGACCACCTATAACCAGGCACCTCCCCCCGCCGCCTACGTGCCACGAAGACCAGGGCCTAGAAGAAACCACTACCCGCCTTTACCGTACTCTCTCACAGACATTTTTAATGCTCTTATGGCGGCAGGGCAGATTTCATTGCCGAGAGAAAAGCTGGAGTGGCCGCAAAATGCCAACACGGACAGATACCCGGGGCACACAGTGGAGAATTGCTTTCAGTTTAAAGATTATATCCATGACCTCCACGAGCATGGAAGTATTGACTGGGGTCAAATGGGCGAGTACATCAAGGCAGTAAAGAACCAACCTCAGCAGCAGCAACAGACACCACTCTGACAACAACAACAAGAATCCGGTCTGGGGATTATCCAGAACCCGCTACCCGCGCATGCACCCGCAACAGCACCAGAAAACCAGAGGGTTAACCCTATTCTAACCTCCACCGATGAACCCCGAGATAGAGGCCAGAATTGGCAAATTGAGGGACCAGCTTCCTTTATGAACATTAACCCTCCAAACCACATTAACCGAACCGTTCACTCCATACCACGAGTTATCCCCGCTAGAAGAAGCCAACCACCAATTATCCGCACTCTATCACAGCCAACCATAACGCCACCAGCCGTACAACTCCAACCGGGTAGGACCTTGATCCGCCCGGTCGAGCCTCCACAAATACCATCGCCATTAGGACCCATCATCGTACCACCGCATACAACCATGCCACCACAACCTACCCGCATCCCTACAACCCGAACTATCATCACTACACCCCTACCTAGGCCTCCCATCATCCGACCTAACCCTCCGTCTACCTTCGTTGCACCAACCATAGCCCCTCAGCTCGCCACGGTTCTTAGAAGCGGGCGCATGTTTCAAAGAATTTTCCCCCGACCGGTCAACCAGGACGGTCACAAGAAGAAGAAGAAGAGCACCTAGAAGAACCAGTGCCAGGGACATCCTATGATTTGCTGAAGCACCTTGACAAAACCCCTGCGCGGATTTCCATTCTGGAGCTGATTAAAAGGTCCAAAGTTCATCAGGAAGTTCTTCAACAATATCTACAAAGAGTTATGGTCAGTGAAACCCTCCCCCCCGAGAAGATAGCATCGGTCTTGACTCCAAAAAGTGAACACCCCGCTCTCACTTTTACCAAAGAAGAGTTGGTCGAACCAAAAGCAAGAAAATATGCACTTTGTATCACTGTCAGTATTAACGAAACAGATGTTGAGTCTTGTCTAGTTGACACCGGTGCATCCATCAATGTCCTGCCACCAGAGACGCTACAATTGTGTGGAATCCCAGAAGAGGATATTCGGCCATCACAAATCACTGTAACGGCATACGACAATTCCAAGACGCCCGCCCATGGCATGGTCACACTTGAAGTCAAACTCGGACCCCGGGTTATTACTGTCGACTTCCACATCTTGGATATGGACCCAACTTACAAAGCTATCTTGGGAAGGCCTTACCTTGAGGCATTGGAGGCCGTAGCTTCGACCAACCACCAATGCATTAAGTTTCCCTTCAAGGGACAAGTCGTCAAGGTGGTAAGTATGCCCGTGGATTGCCTGGTTACTCTCCCTCCTGGCTTGCCAAATCAACCGGTCTTCACAATCCTCGATCTGCCAAGGGATGGAAGGCAGCATAGGCAAGTTTGGAGAAAGAAGAAGGATGACACCAAAACCCTTGGGTGGCGTATGATGAAGAATCTGGGATATCAGGAAGGCCGAGGGCTGGGGAGAGAACTGCAGGGTATCACAGAACCCATCCAGCTAGTAAAGACAACATCAAGAAACGGGATAGGATACGATGGGACATGTGATAATGGCCAAAAGACCGGCCAAAAATACTTCCGGGGGTGTTTACACAAGTTCTTCGACAAGAGAGAAACAATACAAATGATTGAAAAGCAACCGCAAGAACAAGCAAAGAGGAAGAAGGTGGACAACTTGGAGGATGAGCCATATCTCGACGTGTCATGGTTATTTTCTGAAGAAGGGTCAAGTGATGAATCATTCCGCAACGAGCCTTCTGGCAGTCAGAATCCAGGGCGTTCACCCCATGTCGCCTCTTTAAACCCGTTTCCAATAAGTTCACCATCAGACCCACCAGATAACAAAGACGGATACCCATCTTTGCTTGATTTGTTCCCCTCTCTGTCAATATCTCAACCCGCGTTGGAAACTACAACCAACCAAACCCCCTCTGTATTCATGTTTAGTACTTCTCAAAAAGATAAAAAAAACGTCCTCTTCTCAACTCAAATTTTGCTCGAAGAAACATCCCAACTCGCTCCGAAGGATGACCCGAATCAGGAGGTCACCCGGTCTTTAATCGATCTCCTTTGCCCTTCATCAATAAAATCCACTCCATCCACCTCCTCTTCCCCTCCTTATTTACCTTCTTCTTCTTTAGATTTAGTTTCCAGTAAGAGCAAAACAAAAATTAGAGGTAAGAGAGTTCCAGGGAGATACTTGCATCAGTTAGCTCGAAAAAGCTTAGAATATGCCAAGCTACCGGAGTATCTAGAAAATGCAATCTAGATAGGAGAAATTCGATATGAGGAGAGATACAATATTGATCCGACTTTAGGGGTCTACGAGGTTGTATCAGAAAAGGATCCTGACACTGAGGATGAAGAGGAGGATTTGGCTGATGCTTATGCGTCCGGTTTAAGAAGATTCGAAGAACCATCAGCCACGGTGGATGAACTGACTAAGGAACTTAATCTTGGAACACCGGAAGATCCTAAGAATATCCTCATCAGTGCCAACCTCGCCCCTTTATAAGAGCAGAGTCTAATGGGGGTGTTACAAGAATACAAAGACACATTCGCTTGGACATATGAAGATATGCCGGGGTTAGATAAATCGTTGGTAGAGCATCGACTGACTTTAAAAACTGAGGCTACCCCGGTCAAGCAAAAGTTAAGGAGATTCCACCCAAACATAGCATTAAAGATGAAGGAAGAGGTCGATAAGTTACACCAAGCAAAATTCATTAGAGTGGTCCTCTATCTGCAATGGGTGGCAAATATAGTCCTAGTCATGAAGAAGAATGGAAAGGTTCGGATTTGCATTGACTTCAGGGACTTAAACCGAGCGTGTCCAAAAGATGATTTCCCTCTTCCTCATATCGATGTTCATGTTGACAACACAGCTAGATACGAGACCCTATCATTCATGGATGGATACTCGGGGTATAATCAAATCCGGTTAGCAGAAGAGGATCAAGAGAAGACCTCGTTCACTACACCTTGGGGAACCTACTGCTACGTCGTCATGCCCTTCGGATTAAAGAATGCCGGAGCAACTTATCAAAGGGCCATGGTGGCAAAATTTCATGATATGATGCATAAATTTGTAGAGGTGTACGTGGATGATTTAGTGGTCAAATCTCGAACCCAAGATGAGCATGCTGAGGTTTTGAAAAGGGTTTTGCAACGAGCCAGGGAATACAAGCTCAAAATGAACCCCAAGAAGTGTGTGTTTGGAGTATCATCTGGAAAGTTACTTGGGTTCATTGTCAGCAAAAGAGGCATCGAAATCGATCCCAACAAGGCCAAAGCCATTATTGACATGCCTCCACCAAAGAACCTAAAAGAGCTGAGAGGGTTGATTGGTAGGTTACAGTTTGTTCGCCGGTTTATCTCACAGCACTCCCAAAGGTGCAAACCATTATATGAGTTAACCAAGGCAAAGGCCGAATTTAGATGGGATTCGAGATGTCAAGAGGCATTCGATGGTTTAAAGAAATATTTGTCAAGCCCACCTGTGCTCAAACCTCCGGTTCCCGGTAAACCCTTGATCTTATACATCTCAGTCTTGGAAGGATCCTTGGGAGCAGTATTGGCACAAATAGATGATGAAGGGAAAGAGCGAGCAACATACTATCTGCCCAAAATCTTTGATCCTTGTGAACAGAAGTATACAACCATGGAGAAAACCTGTGCCGCCCTGGTTTGGGTGGTCCAGAAGCTTAAACACTACTTTCTGGCCCACGAGGTTAATCTTATTGCTCGCATGAATCCCATCAAATTTCTTCTTGAAAAATCTGTCTTGACTGACCGTTTGGCATGCTGGCAGAGCTTTCTCTCCCAATTTGACATCACCTACACCCAACAAAAGGCAATCAAGGGCTACGCGATCGCTGAACACCTTGCCCATCATCCTATCCCAATCTTTGACCCTATCCAATCGGATTTTCCCGATGAAGAATTGATGTCCATTCGACCTTCCAATCTATGGACTTTGTATTTCGATGGAGCATTAAACTCCCATGGTAGAGGGATAGGGATTGTTCTTCTGTCACCTGAAGGTGTCACCATTCCACAGGCTTTTCAGCTCCATTTTCCAGCAACAAACAATATAGCTGAGTATGAAGCCTTGTTGGCCGGACTGGAGGCCGCTCACTTCTATGGTGTCACTAAACTAAGGGTAATCGGTGATAGTCAGTTGATTCTCCGCCAAGTACTGGCCAAATACCGCACATCTCATCCCGGGCTCAGACCATATCAAGAACTCACCACCTGTTACATCAAGCTATTCTCCAAACTCGAATTCATTCATGTTCCTCGCGCTCAAAATATTCTTGCCGATGCTCTCGCCTCTTTGGCATCTTCACTATCTGTCCCGCTAGGCAGACAAGTTAGGACAATCTATGTCCGCCGACGTACCATTTCGGCAGTGGAGGATGCACGATTCATGAGGGTTAAAGAAAAATTTGAAAGGAAAGAGTACATTGAGCAAAAGGAAGAAGTATCTCTGATTGAGTTGGAGGAATTAGAAGAAGGTGAGAAACCATGGTATCATGAGATTGCGGATTACTGTCAAGATCAGACATATCCACCGGGATCGACTGCCGAAGAGAAGAAAGCCATAAGAAGGGTCTCCCAGAGATACACCATCTTAGGTGGAGTACTTTACAAAAGGAGCTTGGCCGGTGTTCTGTTAAGATGCGTAGATGAAGAAGAGGCTGAATTGGTGCTTAAAGAAGCACACTCCGGAGTATGTGGAGGCCATGTAAATGCTCAAGCCCTTGCCAAGAAGATCATCAGGCAAGGGTATTACTGGCCTACTCTGGAAGAAGATTGCTCGATCTTTGTCCGGCACTGTCATCAATGTCAACTCCACGCCAACAAGATTCACTCTCCCGCATCTTCCCTTCACCCGATTCACGCCCCATGGCCCTTCGCTATGTGGGCTTTTGATGTTATCGGACCCCTCGGTGACCCAAACTCCACAAACAAAACCAAATCCTTCATCCTAACAGCAACGGAGTACTTCACCAAGTGGGCGGAAGCGGAAGCATACGTTGAGATCAAGGCATCAACTGTCTGCACTTTCATCAAACGCAACATCATTTCCAGGTTCGGGATCCCGGGCGACATCATCACCAACAATGGACCGCAATCCATCTCCCAGGAACTGCGTGACCTTTGCAACAGGTATTGCATCAGATTGCATCATTCATCTCCATATTATCCTCAAGGCAACGGTCAAGCAGAAGTCACCAATAAAACCCTGATAAAAATTATTAAGAAGACTTGTAAGTTCGCATACTGGCCAGATAAGTTAGTGGATGCTCTATGGGACTACCGCACTTCTATTCGAATCCTAACAGGTCAGACCCCCTATGCCTTGGCATTTGGGATGCAGGCGGTAGTTCCATACGAGGTAATCATTCCTTCCCTCCGGGTCCAGATTGATCGAGATATCCCGATGGATGAACGCCGAGATTCGCTTCTCGCGCAACTCGAACTCTTGGATGAAAGGAGGCTGGCCGCTGCCGAACATGCTAGATCTTACCAGAATAGACTTAAAAGATTTTATCAGAAGAGGGTGGTGGAGAGAAAATTTGAAGTCGGTGAGGTTGTGCTTAAAAGAATATTCGTTAAGCCGGGCGGTCCCCGCTCCAAACTTCAACCTAATTGGGAGGGTCCATATGTTATTTCGGCTGTTTATCCCGGTAATTCATATAAGCTGACTAATGCAGAAGGAGAAGAACTAGCTCATCCCTGGAATGGTGTATACCTCAAAAAATATTTCCCTTAAAAACAAAAGTCACAAAAAAATCTATAAAATCCAAAGGTGTGAAGAATAATGATAACATCTAATGCTTGCTTGCTCGGTGCACCAACTTGTCACTTAGGGAAATAAGGATAGGCATCATACTGCACACACTACACGCCTAGTTTTAAGATCCGATGATCGGAAGTCAGAGAGAAAGCTAGGCAACGCTCGGCAAAAGAAGGTCAACCTAATCCCGTTCTCTTCTTGTTTCGGTCCAGAATAGATAAAAGGGGTTAGAATGAGGAGTATCGAAAATGCCCATTGCCTTAGTTGGAAAATGCCTCTGAAGGTCTGACTTCTTATTAAAAGAAAAGGTGCCAAAAGATGGGCAATGACCCCTCGGAGTCGGCAAAAGAATAGACACATGTCTGAATGTGTACCAACAAAAGTCCAAAAGAAAAAGGCTCCAAAAGATGGGCAATGACCCCTCAGGTCAAAATCAAGCAAAAAAGAAGAGAGACCTGTCTGAATGTGGGCCATCAAAGAAAATGGGCTAGAAGGAAAGACCCGAAGAGGTCAAAACCCGAACGGGCAATGTGGGTATTAGTAGAGAAACAAGTTCGACATCCCTGAATTCTACTAAGGACTTACCACCAATCATCTTCCTTCTTTAAACTCAAAGGATAGGGTTGACCGACTAGGTCCAAGAAGAGCCATAGCCTATCGAAGGCAGAAGGTCAGAAGATCTCGGACTAGGCACTTTCTTACACGTGATGCCTACTCTTAACCCTTAGGTAACAATGAGAGGCACCTATAACAAGCAAAGCAAAGGATGAGATAATCGTGTCCCTCACACCAAACAAAAAATCAAATATTTCAAAAAGTACCAAACAAATCTATAAAGTCAAAAATCCTAAAAAGAGAATATGCAAAACACCAAAAAATCATAAAAGTTCCAAAACATCAAAAACATTATAAAACTATCAAAACCCAAACAAATCAAAAATTTCAAAACACCTAAAAGTTTGCTTTCTAGATTGATCAGTTGTCTTTGCATTCATGTTTAATTTCAGTCTTGCGTATTTTATTTTATGCATACTTATGTTTTTCTGTTATCTTTACCTTGATAAGGCCTATGTCCCTTGACAAAAGATCAAGACAACTTTGCCCTCTCCTTGCAAGGGACTAAGCCAAAATAAAGTTCTAATATCTTCTCTCAAGTGGATGCAGGAACAGGAGAAGGCATACCAACTTCATATCCCCAGGCACTTAGAGGAAGCAAAAGCAACAAAAAAAATCAAAAAATTGAAAAACAAAAGTGGACTACCCCGACCCCTATTAGGACTTGCATTTAGTATTGCATCTATCAAAATAAATAATATTTGAGATGTTGAAGACCTCAAGTCTAGAGGGGGCTGAGCCTGAGAACCCCTTCAACAAAATCAGTGAGGGCTCAGTCATTCCCTAGGCTTGCGGATAGGCCAAAGTTGAATATGCGGGGACGACGGTTTCTTCATAGATGTCCTGACCCGTTATGTTCAACCTATATCTTCAACTATTTTCTTATACTTATTTGTATTTCTTTAAACCCAGCATGCATCATTTCATACACCAACATTCATCATCCCACCATGACCATTCCCCGCTTCCTAATCCTGCCATAACCTCCTTCCAGTCCCATTATGAACATTTTAAGAATGGTCTTTTATAGCTCCAGAGAAGGTCTTGATTTTTCAGAGAATCGGTTTCCAACGGGTTTTAACAATGATTTCATCAAAACAAGAAGTTTTTCCATGTCGAACTGAACCGGTATTGTTGAGTAAAACCTTATGAATTTGAAGAACCCAACCTTGATTGATTGGCTGTCTCCTCTTTACTTTTCGCAATTTACTGCATTTCTACCGAGTCCAGCACACCATGTAGTTCGGGTCTTGGCCGGTAACAATTCTCCCCCACGTGGGATTTTAGTTATTTACTTTCAGTACTGTTCTTCTCTTTAACCAATCAACTAGAGGGAAGGTTTCGATAAGACAAAGGGGAATCTCGGAGTCCAGTAAAGTTTTATTCCACTCAACTAGGCCAATGAGGGCGTGTCTAAATCTACACCTTGGCGTCACATTTTCAGTCCATTACCACTTCATTCCGCTACGCCTCATTACGCTTCGCTACATTCACCTACGCTTCATTCGTGTCACTCCCCTACAAAGCCGACGCCAAGGCGAGGCAAGCTGTAGACACGCAATTTTGGCCTAGTTGGAGAGCTTAAATTCTTGTTTTCATGAAGAATATTTGAGTAACCTTTCAAGGGAACCGAGTTTTCCGGAAAAATTAAGGTTTTTGGCACACTTCTGCTCGAGCCCCACCGGCTCATTCTCTTTTTGTTATTGAAAACATAAAAATACTAAATAAAATGTTTTCTCGCAAATTCAGTTTTCCATTGAGGAGACATCTCTGCTTGTCTCGGAGGGTGCTGCCAACCAGGGACCCCTATTCTCCAATTCACTGATCGATCTACTCGATCCTTCACCCACTATAGATACCGCTTTTCCAATTTCGTCTTCTTTAGGAGTAGTTAGGTTAGGAAGGAAGAAAACTCGAGGTAAGCACGTTTCAGAGAGATATCTCCAGCAGTTTGCTTAGAAATACCAAGAATGTGCAAGGATGCCAAGGTTTTTGAAAAATGCTATCCAGCTTGACGAAATCCAATATGAGGATGAATTCAATGTAGATCATACACTAGGAGTTTACAAGGTTTTATCAGAAAAGGATCCTGATTTCGAGGAAGGAATTGAGGACTTGGTTGATGCGTTTGCATCTGGACTTAAAAGGTTTGAAGAACCATCAGCCACGGTGGATGAACCGACAAAAGAATTAAACCTTGGAACATCGGAAGATCCCAAGATAGTCCTTCTAAGTGCAAACCTCACTCCCACTGAGGAACAGAGCTTAACTAAAATTTTGGAAGAATATAAGGACATGTTCGCATGAACATAGGAAGACATGCTGTGGTTAGACAGCTTGTTGGTTGAACATCATCTAACTTTGAAACCTAGAGCTACCTCGGTCAAACAAAAATTAAGGAGATTCCACCCTGGAGTTGCACTTAAGATGAAAGAAGAGGTCGACAAGTTACATCAAGCTAGATTTATTATGGTTGTCCTTTATCCGCAATGGGTGGCAAACATAGTCCCTGTAATAAAGAAGGATGGATGAGTTTAGATTTGCATAGACTTTAGCAACTTAAACCGAGCGTGCCCTAAAGATGACTTTACTCTACCTTATATCGATGTACTGGCTGATAACACTGCTGGATTCGAGATGCTATCATTCATGGATGGCTATTCCGGATATAATCAAATCTGGTTGGCCGAAGAGGACCAGGAGAAGACCTCGTTCACCACACCTTGGGGAACCTACTGCTATGTCATCATGCCCTTTGGACTGAAGAATGCTGGTGCTACGTATCAGAGGGCCATGATGGCTATATTTCACGACATGATGCATACCCTTGTAGAGGTGTACGTGGATGTCCTGGTCGTTAAGTCCAAAAGCCGAGAAGATCATCCTGAAGTGCTAAGAAGGGTCTTCTAAAGGGTTAGGGAATATAAAATGAAAATGAACCCAAAGAAATGTACATTTGGAGTATCCTCAAGAAAATTATTGGGGTTCATAGTGAGCAAAAGGGGCATAGAGATCGACCCAAACAAGGTCAAAGCAATCATTGGTATGCCTCCTCCGAAAAATATGAAAGAGCTTCGAGGATTAATCGGGAGGCTACAGTTTGTCTGCCGGTTCATCTCACAACACTCCTAAAGGTGTAAACCTTTCTATGAGTTGACCAAGTCGAGGGTCGAGTTCAAATGGGATTTGAAGTGCCAGGATGCATTCGATGGTTTGAAAAGATACCTGGCTAGTCCCCCTGTGCTTAGACCACCGGTCCCTGGCAAGCCCTTAGTTCTGTATATATCGGTTTTGGAGAATTCTCTTGGGGCAGTCCTTGCACAAGTGAATGAAGAAGGGAAAGCGAGGGCAGCCTATTATTTGTCAAAGATTTTTAATCCATGTGAGCAAAAGTATACTGTAGTGGAGAAGACCTGTGTTGCACTAGTCTGGGTAGTTTAGAAGCTTAAACACTATTTCTTAGCTCATGAGGTCAATCTTATTGCCCGCATCAATCCCATCAAATTCCTTCTGTAGAAAACTATTCTAACTGATCGGTTAGGTCATTGGCAGAGTTTCCTTTCACAGTTTGATATCACCTATGTCCCCAGAAGGCGATCAAGGGCTATGCCATTGCCGAACATCTAGCCCATCACCCTATACCCCTCTTTGACCCGGTCCAGTCGGAGCTCCCAGATGACGAACTAATGTTGATCCGATCTTCCCATCTTTGGACATTATATTTTGACAGGGTTCTGAATTCACACGGTAAGGGAATAGGAATCGTCCTTCTATCACCCGAGGGTGTCACCATTCCACAGGCATTTCAGCTTGACTTCCCAGCAACCAATAACATAGCTGAATACAAAGCCTTGATGGCCGGGCTAGAGGCCGCTCATTTCTATGGTGCCATAGAATTAAGGGTGATAGGTGATAGCCAACTAATCCTTCGCCAAATCCTAACCAAATACCGAACCTCTCATCCAAACCTCAAACCTTACCAAGAACTCACCTCTTGCTACATCAAACTCTTTTCCAAACTCACTTTTGTCCATGTTCCTCGAGCTCAGAACATCCTTGTTGACGCCCTAGCCTCCTTAGCTTCATCTCTATCAGTACTGCTAGGTAGACAGGTGCGGACTATCCATGTCCGTAGAAGGTCGATGCTGGCGATTAAGGATAGTCGATTTCTGAAGATCAAGGAGAGATTTGGCAGAAAGGAACATCTAGAGAAGAAAGAGGAGATTTCTCTAGTCGAGTTGGAAGAGTTAGACAAGAGTGAGAGGCCTTGGTTTGATGAGATTGCAAGGTATTGTCAGGATCAGACATATCCACCTGGATCCAATGCAAAAGAGAAGAAGGCCATCAGGAGAGTATCCCAGAGGTAAACTATCTTAGGGGGGGTGCTCTACAAGAGGAGCCTGAGTGAGATTTTGCTGAGATGTGTTGATGAAGGAGAAGCATAGTTGGTGCTTAAGGAAGCACATTCAATGCTCAAGCTCTTGCTAAGAAAATCATCAGGCAGGGGTATTATTGGCCAACCCTAGAAGAGGATTGCTCCATCTTTGTCCGGCACTGTCATTCTTGCCAACTTCATGCCGACAAGATCTATTCTCCCACATCTTCCCTTCATCCGATTCATGCCCTATGGCCCTTCGCCATGTGGGCTTTCGATATCATTGGCCCTCTAAGTAACATTAACTCTGAAATCCGTTCCAAATCGTTCATCTTGATGGCAATAGAGTACTTCACCAAGTGGGCAGAAGCGGAAGCGTTTGTGGAGATCAAGGCATCAACATTATGCTCCTTCATCAAACGCAACATCATCACCAGGTTCAGGATCCCCAGCGACATCATCACTGACAACGGACCACAATTTCTCTCTCAAGATCTGCGTGATCTTTGCAACAAATACCACATTGCATTGCATCATTCATCTCCATACTACCCGCAAGGCAATGGTCAAGCAGAAGTCACCAACAAAACCTTGATTAAAATTATTAAGGAAACCTGTAAGTCTAGCAAGTTCGCGGACTGGCCAGATAAGCTTGTACATGCCCTATGGGCTTAACGTACTTCTGTGCGGACCCCCACTGGTCAAACCCCATATGCTCTTGCATATGGGATGGAAGCGGTGGTCCCATACGAAGTACTCCTTCCATCACTCCGAGTTTAGCTCGATAGGGACATCCCTGTCGATGAGAGACGAGAATCTCTCCTTGCATAACTTGAACTCCTAGATGAAAGAAGGTTGGCCGCCTCCGAGCATGCCTGAACTTATTAGAACAGATTGAAAATGTTTTATCAAAAGAGGGTGGTAGAGAGAAAGTTCAAAATCGGTGAGATGGTAGTCAAACGCATATTCGTTAAGCTGGGTGGTCCCGCTCCAAGTTACAACCTAACTTGGAAGGGCCTTTTGTTATCACTGAAAAATATCCAAGCAATGCATATGATCTAACTATTGCCGATGGAGAAAAATTGAACCATCCATGGAATGACATTTACTTGAAAAAACTATTTTCCTTAGGAAAAAATGGAGAATGTGTGGTATGATATTAAGTCATCGATCCAAGGATGTTAGCTAGAAGTCAAGGGTAGACATCACCTTGCACATACAACACCTCCCGATCCCAGAATCTAGATAGCCCGACACTCGAGAGAGGCAAGGTAGAATGCTGAAGGTGGAAATGAAACCTTACCCTATTCTCTTCTATTCGGTCCAAAATAGGTGAAGGGGACTAGAGGAGGGTAGTATCGAAAATGCTCGCCGCCTTAGTAGGAGGCCATCTCATAGGGTGCAAAAAAGGGTGCCAAAAGATGGGCAATGAACCCCACAGGTTTAAACAAATATGGGCCTGTCTGAATGAGTACCCAAAAGAGTAGAAAATGAAAAAAGACACCAAAAGATGGACAATGACCCCACAGGTCAAAGACTTGTCTAAGAAAGTGTCACATGTAGAAAAGACCCGAAGAGGCCGAACCCCAACGGGCAATTTGGGCATGAGTAGAGAAATCCTCCTTGACACCCCCAAATCCTATCAAAGACTTCCTCTATTATTCTTCCATGTTAAAACCCTAGGATGGGGTAAACTGTCCAAATTCAGGGGGAATCCAAACCAATCAAGAGAAGAGGGCAAGAAAGATTCTGGGTAAGAAAGCCTTATTTTCACGTGGTGTTTATCGCTTGATTCTTGATTAACACTCAAAGACCGATGAATTGTCTCGAAACCGACACATTCTCCACAAAATTCCAAAAAAATTGATTATTTTCAAAACCCAAAAATATTTTAAATATTTTAAAATCCAAAAAAATGAATATTTGCAAAAATATAAAAAAATTGAATGATTTCCAAATACAAAAATCTAAAAAAAAACTGAATATCTTCAAAATCCAAAAAAATGCATCATTTAACTTGGCATAACCTTGATTTTTTTGCCTTTGCTAGCATTCATGTTTATTTTTATGTCTTGCATGTTTCATTTCTACATTGCATATTTCTCTTTATTATTACCCCGTTAAGAGGGCTCCTCCCTTTGACCTAAGCCAAATTTGGCTGTAGTAGGTAAAGGGATGAGTCGTTGTGAAGATGTGATCCTCTTTTATCAAGTGTCTTTAGGAACTTTAAAGTAAGAGAGGAAGGCTCTATCGACGACAGGTAAGTTCTCTTAACCATTTTATTTTGGTCATTTAGGTTATTCTTACACCTTGTTAAGAAGGCTCCTCTCTTTGACCTAAGTCAAGGCAAATAGCAATAGGCAAAGAGATAAGCCATGGTGAAGATTTAATCCTCTTTTATCAAGTGTTTTAGGGTTAAGAAGGGAGTGACTCTCGCCATAACAGGTAAGCTCTCTTAACTTTTACCTTGTTAATTTTGTTAGTTATTTTGAGCATTCTACCTGATTAAGAAGGCTACCCCCCTTGACAAACAAACAAGGTAGGATGACAATAAGCAAGGGGGTAAGCCATAGAGCAGATCTAACCCCTTTATTGAGTATTTCAAAAAAGAAACATGAGTCAACGAGGGGGGAAGATCTCTTCAGCAGGTATGTTTCTTAACCTACATCTATTATTTAATTTTATTATTGTTTGCCATCCTTTAGAAGGCTTCACCCCTTGACAAACTCGCAAGGGGCCAAGCCAGAATGCAATACTGACTATCTTTTCGAGAAATGTCAAGCAGATCAAACAACACTGAAGCAAACAAATAAAGATTTGATTACACAATCAAGTGCTACAATAAGGAAGAAAAGCAGCTACAACACCAGAAAAGCTGAAGTCTGGTACCACTGTCAACCACTCTAGGGGAATGACCATGTGGAGGAGGCATGGAAGCTGTGTCCGCTAATACCACCACAGCTGCCTCGTTTTGGCAACGCTCAAAAGAAGTGGCCATGTATGTGGTGGCACCACTCGTGTAGCTCTGACTCTACTCCTACTGGCTTTGGCCGTGGTGGCTGCACCCCTGGTTCGAGAACGCGTTGGGTCAAATTCTTTGAAAATTTAACAAAAAATTCAAAAAATTCAAAAAAATTCATAAAAAATTAGAAAAAAATTTGTTAAATTAAATTTGTTCATGTTTTATCTTTATTGAGGTAGAGTGGACATCTTTGTCCATTCGGGACTAACATTTTGATGAATGACATAAATTGCTCACAGAAATGGAAGAATGGACATGGGAAACCCCCATAGCTTGTCAGTTAACATATAAGTCATTAGTCGTGTATTATTATTCTATGCATTATTGTTGAAGACCGTGAGTGTGGAGAAGACTTGACCTGAGATCCCCTTCATCAAAATCTACAACGGTCGAGTCATCTCCGATGCTTACGGATAAGCCAAAGTTGTGCTGTGAGGGATGACGGTTCCCGAATGGGTATCTTGACCTCATAGACAATCTATATCTTCAACTAATTGTTAAAAAAGTCTTGTTTTGGTTTTCTTGAGCCTATCATGCACCATGTAGTATTAGTTGCATTGCATTTTGCATTATCATTGCATACATCCATTCATGATCTTCTACCTCTGTTAGGATATCTCTGAACCCTACCAGGGATATTCTCCCATCGTATACCCCAATTCTGATCTTTTCTAATCTCACCGTGTTTTCTAATCCCACCGTGTTTGTTAATCCCACCGTGTTCGGTAATCACCTTGTGCCTCCAACTCTTACATTTCTATCACCACTATGGCCACTACAACACTATTCCTGCTATTCATCCCATCGTGGCAGTCATCTCATCCTGCCAAGGGCCTCCTCTTTGATCAGAACTTGCATTGCCATTATCTTCACGGCTCGAGCTTCAACATTTGCCTTTCAGAATTCGAGATCATTCTATTCCGAATTGAATCTTGTCTCTTGGAAGACTTAAATGAATATGAGAGCCTGAATGTGCTTGATTGGTATTCTTTTATTTTTACAAAGCAAATCTTTTTTTAAATTTTAGCCCATCATAGTACAGGAACACCGCAAAGATCGGGTTACCGGTTGATGATGAACCTACAAACCCATTTTCGGGGACTCCCCACCGCATTGGGGGTTGGCTATTCTTATCTTGTGTAAATTCAATGGCACATCTCTTACCAATTGAACATATGAAGACTTGATGAAACATGGCAGTCATCCAAGGCACTTGAGGAGATTCGTCTTGCCGAATCTGGTCATTGAGCGTGTCTATATCTACACCTTGATGCCACCTTTTTAGTCCATCGCCATTTCACTACATTATATTCCACTACGATCCATCTCTCTTCGCTACGTTTTCTTTACAATTAACTCCACTCCGTTACATGCCATTCCCTTGCAAAACTGACATCAAGGCGAGACAAGCTGTAGATATGCCAAATTGGCCTGATTCGGAGCCCGAGACTCCTATTCCATTGGCGATATCCTTTATTTGACCGTTATATGATTTGGATTACCTCGTGGATATGAGCTAAGGACGTTGGTGGAAGCCCCGCGTGGGTTGGGAATGAACTGATGATTTATGGAACAATGCCGTAACCTTCAAGCGAGACCCGCATGTAAACCATGAAAACACGAAGCTTGCTCGATGACCGACCTTGAATGCTCTATACTTGAAGGTCTCGAGAGTCCTGCATGCGTTCCGTAACATTTAGGGTTTCCAAGAAGTCATTTCGGTAGGCGTTGGTCTATAATGGCTTTTCATTATGGCTTTTTGATCCGTGTTAACACGGCTATCCCGAACCACGTGTTAGGAATTTTCAGTTATCACTGAGCCTTTTCGGGTTATTCGGGTTGATCCTAGCCGTATATTTCATCAACCGAGGCCATACGGCCGGTTCGGTCGATTTTAGGGTTTCTTAGTTATTTCTGACTTTTCCGAGCCTCGGTTCACGTTTACCTAGTTAATCTTGGATTTTTCGATAATTTTGAGTTTTCTAATCGTACCAAACTTTTTTGGTCATCGTTTTAAGTCATCTCGACTTGACCCAAGATTTCTCGACCGGAATCATGCCCTTTCGGATCTTCACCATGGTTTTTGACTTTCCGCGAGTGTGTAAATTGGTAGAAAGCCCCATGCAAATATCTCGGGAGTCATTTCAGCTAGTTTACTAACTTGAGGAGGTGTGGTTGAAGGCCCTCTTTCCAACGCAACAAACGGGAGCCGAATCGGACATCCCATTTGAAAGTTACAGCCCGCGGAACACGTGCGTAGGAGAGAGAGTGTACCACGTCCCCGTCCCCTTTGAAATGGAGGGCGCGGTCACCGTGCCCTCACCTTGGGGGCGCACCCCCAGTCCAAGGGTGCGCCCTGCGCGCCTCCACTTCCTTTGAAATGCGGGGGTGCGGTCTATTTTTGGAAATCGGAAATTACCATGATTAGTGCCTTATAAACTAGATTTTGGAAAGTTTCCCCGCTAATTATCGTTTATTTTGACCGCGCCCCCGGGTCGGGGGTGCGTTCATCTTATCAAGTCCAATTTTTAGCAATTTTCGGAAGGTTTCGATGATTTTTAGCAATGAAACGTGTAACGTGCCCCCGCTCCCTTTGAAACAAGAGGGCGCGCCCTTAGGTGGAGGGCACGTCCTGCGCGCCCCCATTTCCTTTGAAAGCTGGGGGTGCAGTCAGCCAGTTTCCATATTTTGCACCGGTTTCTATCTCTATAAATTGAGGGCTATTCCCAATGATCCAAGGTGGAACCCTCCATGCCTAGCTTGTTCTGAGGTCATCCAAGCTCCCTCCCAAGGCCATCCCGACATCCAAAGCCGATCCAACGTTGAGAGATCGATCCCGAAGTGAAGGAGAAGCCCGATCCCTGCATTCTGTAGCAACCAAACTTCATCAGCTTCTGTAGAAAATTTGGGGATCCTGCTGCTAAGGTCTTCAACAAAAGAATTGTTCTTCTCTTCTTTCTCTTTCATTTGCAAGCAACAACACTCAATTCCGACTTGCCGTCTGTGCATGGCGATTGCTGCACTGAGGGCGTGCATCCAGGTGCTGTTCTTCCATATCCGTCCACTTTCAGATTTCTTATAGACTTCTACAGGCGGATTTCGGAGAAGTTATCAATAGTATATCTCTTCTTCTCCAAATTCTCCATCCATAGAAACAAACAGCACTCAATTCTGACATCGGGGTCGTCAATAGCATTTTCTGCACCAAAGTCATGCCAGAAGGGTGCAAGGCTACCCGAACCGACCTTCTTCAATCAACTTGGCTTCAACTCAAGCCAATACACTTCATAAGTTCTTCTTAACTCATTTCATTCTGTTTATTTACTATTTTAGAATATCTTTTAGTTCATTTGCATTATTTATACATAATCAAAAACACAAAAAAGGGGGTTAAGGGTCACCCTGAAGCCTGTGAGTTCAGTCTCAATTGCTTCCTTTCTCATCTTCTCTTTACAATTACTACACTTCCCATAAGTCTAATCGGTTTCTTCACTTGTTCTATTCTTCTTAAGTTGCACATATCGATCAAGCTAACACCGGTTGGACTCTTCTTCATCGGCCGGCCGAAGAAGAAGAAGGTTGAACTCACATCCCTATCTCCCACGCTAAGGTACACACGGTCAAATCAACTCAATCTTGTTTTTATTCCATAAAGCGGAGCCCGCGGCTCCTGGCGACCACAATCACTTTATTCATATTCTAAGTCATTCTATTCCTCACTCTCCTCCCACATGACCCAAACCGTCTCCGGTGCTCGAGCGATGCCGTGAGATGAAAGTTCGGGGATCAGTGTGAGTGTGGGACCGAGGTGAGGATTTTACCGTTTTTTGTGTGTTTTCTGATTCACTCCCTTTCCCCCATTCTACCTTTCACCTTTTCTTGAGGTGCCAATCCGGAACTCGTTTCTGGAGTCGACACACACGGTCAACTTGTCTCTTGTTTCTATTCTATAAAGTGGAGCCTGCGGCTCCTGGAGACCACAATTTCTTTATTCATGTTCTAAGTCATTCTACTCCTCCCTCTCCTCTCACATGACCCGAACCGTCTCTGGTGTTCGAGCAACACCGTGAGATGAAAGTTCGGGGATCAATGTGAGTGTGAGACTGAGGTGAGGATTTTATCGCTTTCCAAGTGTCCTTTGATTCACTCCCTTTTCCCTATTCTATCATCACCTTTTCTTGAGGTGCCGATCTGGAACTCGTTTCTGGAGTTGACAATCTTCTTTCTTTCCTTGGGATTATATGAATCCCTATTAGGTATATTCGAACCGTTTTGATCGGTTTTTGATTTTCGTCATTTGGTCTCAATTGAGACAAGTTCTAAATGAACCTATTGAAATTATTGCTACCAAATTTTTTAAGATGATTCCTTACACATATTTAATCTGATTTTACATTTCTTGCAATATCATATTCAGAAATAATGACAAGATCTTTATTATTTGTATTAGCTAGATGCATCTATTGTAGTGATGTCCTAGGTTACATGCAATGATGATTGGATCATGATAAGATTATGATAATGAGATCAATCATCCAGAGACATGTGATTTAAAAAGTTCTTCGTAGGATCCTTGATATGGGACATCAAGGATCTGATAAGACTAGTGTATGTGATACCTTTTTATATGATGAGGATGACTGATCTCATTAGTTTTTAGTGTGGAGACACTGAGATACATGTACAGGTACTCATTAAAAGAATGAGTTCATTGAACTGACCAGTGTAGAATCTTTGAATGATGTCTTACCAAACTATCAATCAGGGTATTCTTTCATCATGGTTGCACAATTAGATCTTTGACCTAATTCACCAAAGATATCTTGTTGGGCGGACCATGTACCTTGACTATTGACTTATGGATCACTTAGGATTGTGGTCATGTACAATTAATGGATTGAGTATATAAAAAACCTAGTAAAGATAATTGAATAGACAACAAGGGATCATCCACTCTAAGTAGGGGAGAGAGAGAGATAGAGAGAGAGAATATCCTATGAATAGTACTCTAAATCCTTGGCCAAGGTAGATAGAATAATTGAAAAAAGAGCTTACCAATTGATTCAATTCTATGTACAAGATTCTATAGTGTCAGAATGACTAGGAGTTGACAGTCGATGCCGTACTCCTATCTAAACGGGATATTAGAGGGACAATGATTTATATCCATATGGTAACTGATGATGGAAATGCTGTTTGGAGAGGAGTTTATCCCTAAAATCTTTTGGGATCATGGGATGTGGCTTGTACCCTACATGATTGTCTGGCCGTTAAACTATTATAAGATAATAGATTAATTTAAAAGAAATTGTTCTTTTAATTAGACCTCAACCAAATAGGCTATTGGGCCTAGGAGGTCACAAACATATGAGCTAATCCATTAGTTTTGGGGCAAGGGTGTAAGTATGGAGAAATGAGGGGTTTTTATGAAAAACACAATTTTTTTATAATAATGAAGTGAGCTCGACCCCCACAAGCCAAGGTAGCTCTATTTTGTCCCTAGCTCTCTCATCCATCTCCCACTCCAGCAATTTCCATTTGATGGTGTAACTTCATTCGGCATGAGTGGTCAAAGCCGATGTGAGGAGAACCTAGCCGTGGAGATGGCTTGTGTGGTTTGACTAGAGGTCACACGCTTTAGTGACTGAACGAGCATAAAAATGCTCGATCTTCTCTGATGTATAGAGATTATTTGAATCCCACAAAGGTACATGTTCAAAATTGTTTCAAATACTAGTTTGATAATGTCGTTCAGTTCTGATTAAGACCAAGACATTGATATTTAAGGAATCAAAAATTTTCTGCTACACCAATCTGATTAGATCGATTCCTTACACATTTAAGCCAATCCAAATTGGTCTAGTTTGGATTGGCTTAAATGACCATAAAGACTAAAAAAGAGTTAGAAAGGTCTTTTACAACGATTTTGGTCAATACAAACTACAAAAAAAGAGTTAGAAAGGCCTTTTACAGCCATTTAAATGAATTAAACTAGGTTTGAAATGGCTTAAGCAACCATAAATATTAAAAAAAGAATTAGAAATGCTTTTTACGACCATTTAGGCCAATTAGAACCATAACTAGTTTGGATTAGGTTAAATAGCCATGAAGACCAAAAAAGAGTTCAAAAGCCTTCATGGCCATTTTTAGGTTCTAACTCTTTTTTTTTGGGTTTTATGGCTGTTTGGGCCAATGTGAAACCTATTTGATAGCCGGTTAGGCCAATCCAAAGCGGTTTCTAGTTTGGATTGGTTCAAATGGCCATAAAAACCTAAAAAGGGGTTAGAATCCAATCAGTGGCTAGTTTGGTCAATTGGCCCAATGACAATAAAATCCAGAAAAAGATTGATAGAAGCTAATCGGCTAGCGATTTGATCACTATGAACTAAAAACTAGTTGTAATGGCCCAAAAGGCCATAAAAACCTAAAAGTTTTTAGAACACAATGTAAGGAATTGGTCCAATTAGATTGGCATAGTGGAAAATTTCTGAATCCTCGTATATCAATATCTTGGTCTCGATTGGAACCGGACGATGTTGTTAAATCGGTATTCAAAATTATTACGAACACATACCTTTGTGAATTTCAAATAATCTCTATATATTAGAGAAGATCAAGCGTTCTCACGCTCTCTAAGCCACTCAAGTGTGCAGCCTCTAGTCGTATCCTCATAAACTGCCTTTGAAGTTGGGTTATCCTCCGCGCCGGTGTTGACCACTCGTCCCGAACGAAACTCCACGATTGAATGGTGGCAACTGAGGTGGGAGATAGCAAAGGAGGATGGCTAGGGCATAGAGAGCTCCCTTGGCTTGATAGGGTTTGTGCTCTCATCGTTATTATTCATAGAACTCAAAGTTTTTCAGAAAAACGTCTCCTTGTTCTCTAAATTAACCCAAGCCCCCAAACTTACGAATTAGTCCTTATGTGTGTGAGCTCCTAGATCCAAGAGCCCATTTGGTTAGACCTAACTAAAAGAACAACTTCTTTTAAATTAAATCTTTTATCTTATAATATATTTAACGGCCTACTGACCATGAAGGGTACAAGGCACATCTTATGATCCCAGATGGCATTATCGGTTACCACACGGCTATACATCTTCATCTATTCAATGTCCCAATTGGATAGGAGTATAGCATCGATTGTCAATTTCTAGATATACCGACACTATGGAATCTTGTACTTATAATTGAATCAATTGGAAAACTCTTTTTCAATTATCCTATCTACCTTGGTCAAGGATTTAAAGTACAATCAATAGGACATTCTCTCCTACCGAGAGTGGATGATCCCCTATTATCCACTCAATTGCTCCCACCAGGTTTCCCATATACCCAATCTATTAACCATACAAGACCACAATACTAAGTGATCCATAAGTCAATAGTCAAAGTACATAGTGCGCTCGACAAGACATCTTTGATGACTAAGGTCAAAGATCTAACTGTGCAATCGTGATGATAGAATACTGTGATTGACAGTTCGGTAAGATACTGTTCAGGGGTTCTGTACTTGTCAGTTCAGTGAACTCATTCTTCTAATGAGCACCTGTACATGTATCTTAATGTCCCCACACTGATGACCAATGAGATTGACCATTCTCATTATATGAGAAGATATCATATACACTAGTCTTATCGGATCCTTGATGTCCCGTCTCAAGGATCCTACGATTAGGAACATTTAGATCGTATACTTCTAGATGAATGATCTCGTTATCATAATCTCATTATGATTCAATCATCATTACATGCAACCTAGGACTTCATTACGATAGACGCATCTGGATAGTGCAAGTAATGAAGAAAATGCCATTAATACTGAATAAGATATTACAAGAAAAATCATATCAAATATGATTGTCTTATAGGGCATACATTTTTATCACACAATCGATGGTTGGTTAGGCCAATCCGAATCGGAAACCATTTTAGATTGGCCCAAATGGCCATAAAACTCAAAAAAGAAAATAGTTAGAACCAAATCAATGGCTAGTTAGGCCATTCAAAGTTGAAAATTGGTCTAGATTGGCCCAAACAACAATAAAACACAAAATGGGTTAAAACCCAATCGATGGCCACTTGGGCCTATCCAAATCAGAAGTTGGTTTGGGTTGACACAAACAATCATAAAACCTAAAAGAAAGAGATAGAACCTAACTGGTGGCCGGTTAGGCCAAACTGAACAAGAAAATGATTTGGATTGGCCTAAATGGTCCTGAAAAACCAAAAATGTTTTAGAACTCAATCGATGGTCAGTTAAGCTATTCCAAATTGGAAAGCACTTTGGATTGGCCCAAACAGTCATAAAAACCCTAGAAAGGAGTTAGAAACCAATCGATGGTCGATTAGGCTAATCTATACCATTGATCAATTTGGATGGGCCCAAACGGTCATAAAAACCAAAAAAGAGAGTTAGAACTCAATTAGTGGCTGATTAAGCCAATCTTACATTGGCCCAAATGGCCATAAAACCTAATAAAAAGTAGAATCGAATCGATGGCTGGTTTGGCTAATCCTAACCAAAAATCAAAAACTACTTTAGATTGGTCCAAATGGCCATAAAAGCTAAAAAAAAAAGTTTTACAACCTAATTTGTGGCCGGTTAGGCCAATCTAAACTAGAAGTAATTTTGGATTGGCCCAAACGGCCACAAAAGGCCAAAAAAAGGTTAAAACCCAATCAATAGCTAGTTAAGCCAATTCAAATTGGAAACCACTCTAGATAGGCCTAATGGAAATATGAACAAAAAGAAAGTTAGAACCCAATCAGTGGCTAGTTATTTTGATCCAACCTAGAAACCGATTTGGATTGGCTTAAACGACCCCAAAAACCCAAAAATAGGTTAGAACCCAATAGGTGGCTAGTTGGGCCTATCTAAATTGGAAAGTGGTTGGTATTGGCCCAAACAGTCATAAACCCTAAAAAAGGGTTGGAATCCAATCGGTGGCCGGTTAGGCCAATCTAAATTGGATGCTAGTTTGGATTGGCCCAAATAGCCATAAAACCCAAAATAAAGAGATAGAACCTAATCAGTGGCCAAATAGGCTAATCCAAATCAAAAAATAGATTGGATTGTCCCAAATGGCCATAAAAACCCAAACATGTGTTAGAATCCAATCTTTGGCTGGTTGGTGAATTAAAACCAAAAACTTGTTTGGATTGGCCCAAATAGCCATAAAACCCATTATTTTTTCATTGTCCCTCACTATTTCCATATGTTCCACCTCCAGCATTTTTAGCACTTTACTTTATTCATGGAATTGAGGTAAGTGGCAACATTGTTGGAAGCAAAGTGTATGAAAACAGAAGAACAATGAAATAGAGAAATCAAACTAGCAAATTGGTTTGGTTTGGTTTTGAACTCTTTTTAGGATAAATAAAATTAATTTCTAGTAATTTAATAATTACTATATTTTATTATGTTGTGAATGAAGAATTTCAATAGGAAACAACAGACATCTCAAGTTGGTACATCATCTTAAGCAAGTGGTGGGTCATAGGGTCCCTCAGGTGGATTCAATGATTGGTCAGGTGTATCTCATTCTTAGAAAGATCCATCTCGTAGTACATTTTAACCAAATGATTTTCAGCCTACACCTATGATACTTGCTGAGCCTGGTCCATCTCAAGCCTTGGTTCCTCACTTTACTCTAGTGACACTTGAATCTGTAGGTAGTCTATCTTCCATTACCTTATGTCTATATTTTATTAAATCTTTTAGATTCAATATAAACATATCGCTTTCTAACTTTCTAAAATTTCATGTTTAATTAGCTACATTTGATAAACATGAGAGTGGTCCAGCCAAGGCATATAATATGAGAACATTAGACTTGAAGAGACCTTAAATGTCGAATTGGTATGGGGATGGGTGTAGGCCTGCATGGCCAAGCATTTACCTCATATACCTTGGAGTGTGCAATAGAGTGAAGTGTAATTTATGACAACAAAACTACATCATTCTTTTGCAAGTAAAGAAAGATGCCATATTCGAGATCTCGAGGTAAATATATAAACTATATATTTTAATTTATATGTTATGGTTAATAATGAACAAGTTAACTATTATCAATTTCTTACAATTGTACAACAACGTTTTACATTTGAGCAATATGCATCCATAAATGTAGATATTTTAAGAAACATAAAGGAAATGTAAGGAAAACAAAGAAACCATCTAAAATAGTAATAACACATATTTAGTTTTTTCTCATTATTGTATGCTAAAACTAATAAAATTTATGTATCCAGTATTTTATAAGATGATCACCAGAGGAGGCTAGTGAGATAGTGCCTCCACGACATAATCTAGACCACTAGCATCATATATGTGACATATGGGCCATATATGAAAGTAAAGTAAGAACTCTTGTCAATTTAATTTCTTGTTCATTTGAGCATGACGTTTTATAATTTATTCAACTCTTATAAGTTTTTGTAGGCCATTAATGAAAAAAACAAAGGCAATAGACTTGTTCTAACAATGTTTTACCGAAGAAGAAAGACAAATATTCATTAGTTAAAGATATGTTTTTTAAATATTTAATTTAATTTTTAATTGTTCTTGAGTAGAGTTTATTTGTATTTAATGCTCTTAATTATTTTGAATAGGCACAAAAGGAAAGATGCTGCCCTACCTGTCCAAAGGTATTCCAGATCAAGATAGGTGGGTTAGGAGTTGGGAGCAGGTCAATTGGGCCCAAACTGACCTGGGTTAGCTAAGGTTGGGACCCTGGGTAGGACTTGGATTGGCTGAGGTCAAAATAAAAAATAATAAAATAATATTTAAAAAAATCTATGGGATTGGCATCTCAGGGTCATGACTAGTTGGTCAGCCCAAAAATTGACTAGGTCAAGCTCAAGTCTCAACCAAAGTCCTGACCTTGCCTTCCATGTTCTAGATGACCCAGACCCATGAAGAGACAAATGTATCTATCGTTTGGAGTAATGAAGAAAGTCATCAATTGATGATAAATTCCCATTTTATCTCAACTAATATAAAAATTCATTTCAAATAAATCTTAATACAATTTCTAGTTTTAGAATAATATGAAATAGTTAATTAATGCCCAACCATCAGAAGAATCAGATACTGAGATAGCAAATGGTCACTACTGAGGAGGCATTCACCACAATCTTTGGTAGAGATAGGTCGGTATGATATAAGCGGTGGAGGTGCTAGTACCTCCACGATTCCGCTAGTTCAAGAGTTGATGGATAAAGTGAAGAAGCAATCTACCTAGTTGAAGAGATAAAACACTATGATTGATCCTTTTCATCAATAGATGTCCAACCAATAAAAGAGCTTTATGGAGACAACTGAATGGCTAACACAACAAATGTTAGCCAAGATTGATAAAAAACTCTCCCCATGCAGAGATCCATCAACTTTGAGACCACCCTTGATACAGAGAGCGAAGAATGATGGAGAGGATGACCACTATTTTTAAGGCATCGCCTAGGTGACATGGTGCTGCATCCGTGGTTAGGCATTTGCACGCCTAGGCGACCAGAGAAGAAAAGCATCCACCAAGCCTTCCTTTCTATCATCCAGCCTGCCTTGGTCCACCCAACTCACTTTGGCAACAAGACCATTCATCTTAGTGTGGGCCACCTGACCGCACCATGTTGAATCAAGAGTCCCAAATGCCCTGATATATAATCAAATCAACTTGCTTTGTTGGATGACACTTTCAGCTCGATGATGCTTTGACTCCTCAACTGATGAGGATTCTCAGTGCCTCTTCAACTCCTCAATAGAACTTTCTTGTCGTTCGACGAGGCCTTGCAAGGAGGACAACAGAGCTCTTCTATTTGGCTATTTAGTGATGCCACAATGATAGCTCATGGGGAGAAGATAGATGACAACGACAGGAAGAGGACGGGTGGTCACCATAGTCAAGTATCTTTTATCTATTTATGATGCCTCCTAATGCCTTCTCCTATAGTGCCTATCCCCTCATCACCATGATGCGTTGTCCTTGTCTTCCATTACCTGCGTGGGCCTTCTGTGATGTAGATAGTAAAGTGAGCTTGTGACTTTGCGGATTGCTCCATAATTGGCCTTGGGTCTATGATACTTGTGCGATGATGCCCCTAGCTTTGTGGGGAAACTACGACGTAGATAGCCATCAATTCTAGTTAGGTCCTAGGCCTTCCAACACACTCTCGGGCTCTACAAGTTCAACGTTCACAAGTCCTCTATTTCCCCTATTTTGCAATTTCCTAGGTGTTATTGAGATATTGACGTTGATCTAAGTTGATTATTTATCGAGAATAAAAGATATGAGATATTGTCTTATTTAAGTTAGTTATTTTTGTAAGGAATCAATCTAAGTATTTAAAATAATTTTGATTCCTTAAATTCAAGGTCTTAGCCTTTATTGATACCAAAACAACAAAATCGGGTACCGATTAAGAAGAAAATCGAATATACCTTCTTGGGATTTGAAAAATCCCTCACCAGAGATGAAGAGTGGATGTTCCTTGCTACTTCAAGCCGTTTAAGTGGATAGCCTCTAGCGGTATCCACACGAACTTCTTCCAAGGACCGGTTCTCCTTCGCTCCAAGCTCGAAAACTCTTCCAGAATGGAGTTGGACCATGTGGGGACTCCTTCCAGAGAAGAGAGGAGAGAGGGAGGCTGCCAAGGACATTCTCCCACCCTTTGGCTTGATAGGGTTTAGCTTCTTAAGCATATAATATATAGAAGAAGCAATTTTTTACAAAAACCCAAATCTTCTATATATTTACATCCTTGCCCCTGTCCTTAGAATTGGTTCTAATGTGTGTGACCCACTAGGCCCAGTAGTGAATTTGGTTGAAGTCAAATTTAAAAAGAACAATTCTTTTAAATTAAATCAAATATATTATCCAATAACAGATTTGACGGCTTTTCGATCATAAAGGGTACAAGCCACATCCTATGATCCCAAATGACTTTGGGGAGTTAAATAACATCTATTGAGCCTTTCCATCATCAGTTACCACACGGATATAAATCCTCATCCATGCAATGTCCCAGTCGGTCAGGGGTTTGGCATTGACTGTCAACCCCTTTAATAATCTGACTCTATGAAATCTTGTACTCAGGAATGGATCAACTGAAAAACTCTTTTTCCAATTATCCTATCTACCTTAGCCAAGGACTTAGAGTACTATTCCATAGAACATTCTCTCCCTCTTACCGAGAGTGAACGATCCCTTGTTGTCTGCTCAATTGTCTCCACCGAGTTTCTCTTGCACCCGATTCATTAACTATACTGGACTATCATGGTGGTGATCCATAAGTTAATAATCAAAGTACAAGATACACTTAGCAAGACATCTTTGGTGACTCAGGTCAAAGATCCAACTGTGTCACAGTGATGATAGAATACCCTGATAGACAGTTCAGTAAGATACTGATAAGGGTTTCTATGATGGTCAGTTCAGTGAACTCATTCTACTAATGAGCACCTGTATGTGTATCTTAGTGTCTCCACACTAATGACCAATGAGATCGGTCATTCTCATCATATGAGAAGATATCTCATAGTCAAGTCTATCCGGATCCTTAATGTCCTATCTCAAGGACTTATGACTTGGAACATTTAGATCACTAGCATCTAGATGGTTGATCTTATAATCATGATCTCATCATGATTCAATCATCATAGCATCTGATCAAGGATTTCATTATAGTATGCATATCTAAAGATAGATGGTAATAAATAAATGTCTTTTATTATGAATAAGATGATACAAGAAATGTCTAATCATAACATATATGATTGGCTTGTAAGGCATACATTTCTTTCAATCTCTCACTTGCACTAAAGTCAATCACCTACATACTTGATCCCCATCAATTCAAGGTGACCCTCAAACACACTTTGAGTCAACGCCTTAGTTAGTGGATCTGTAATGTTATTAGCTGAAGATACTCTATCTACCTTTATATCTCCTCGAGTTGCTATCTCTCTGATTAAATGATATCATCGCAGAATGTACTTCGACTTCTGATGAGACCTCGGCTTCTTCGCTTGAGCAATTACCCCATTGTTGTCACAAAACAATGGGATAAGATTAGAGATAGTAGGGACAACCCCTAAATCTGAGATGAACTTCTTCATCAAACAACTTCTTTAGTAGCTTCTACAGTAGCTATGTACTCTGCTTCAGTTGTATAATACCCTGATGTTGATTTGCTGTCATCTTTATCTGACTGAAAACTTGACTCTGTGTAACCTCGAAGTCTTAAGTCTGCACCTCCATAAACTAGAAATGCATGCTTAGTTCTTCTCAAGTACTTGAAGATGCACTTCACTGCTATCCAGTGACCCTCACTTGGATCTGCCTGATATCTGCTCGTAACACTTAGAGCATATGCTACATCAGGCCGTGTACATAGCATGGCATACATGATGGATCCTATGGCTGAGGCATAGGGTACCCTACTCATGTATTGTCTCTCTTCAGAAGTTTTAAGGGATAACTCTTTAGAAAGATAAACTCCATGTCTCATAGGTAAAAAGACCTCTCTTGGAGTTTCCATATCAAATCTCTTGACAATGGTGTCAATATACATTGATTGGGTCAAGCCAAGCATTCTATTGGATCTATCTCTATAGACCTTAATCCCCAAAACATAGGATGCTTCACCCAAATCTTTCATGGAGAAGTTGTTTGACAGCCAAGCTTTCACTGATGATAACATACCTACATCATTCCTAATGAGTAGTATGTCATCCACATACAATACCAAGAAAACTATAGCACTCCACTAGCCTTCTTATATACACAGGGTTCATCTTCATTTTGAAAGAAGTCATAAGATTTGATCATCTCATCAAACCTTTTATTCTAGGTCCGAGAAGCCTGTTTTAGTCCATAAATGGACCTTAACAATTTGCATACTTTGTTTGGATGTTCTTGGGATTCAAATCCCTAAGGTTGTATCATATACACCTCTTCCTCAAGATTACCATTAATAAACGCTGTTTTAACATCCATTTGCCATATTTCATAGTCATAGTATGCAGCAATTGCAAGCAAAATCCGAATGGACTTAACCATAGCAACTGATGAAAAGGTTTTGTCATAGTCAACACCTTGTCTCTGACGATATCCTTTAGCAACCAATCTTGCTTTGAAGGTCTCCACATTCACATCTACTCCAATTTTCCTTTTATAGATACATTTACACCCAATAGGTATAACATCCTTAGGAGGATCTACCAAGTTCCAAACTTGGTTGAAATACAAGAGTCCATTTCAGATTTCATTGCTAATTCTCATTCCTTAGAGTCAATATCAGATATTGCCTCTTCATAGGTCTTAGGATCATCATCCTCAATATATTGCACCTTCCTCCTTCCGTCAGAGATATGTCCCACATATCTATGAGGTTGGATGGGCACACGTGTAGACCTACGTGGCTCTTCTCTTGTGTATAATGCTTATCAACTACCCTAGCAGAAGTGTCATCTAGTTGTGGATTTGGAACCTCTTCCAATTCTACCATGCTCCCACTATCTTTCTTAAGGAGGAACTATTCCTCTAGGAATACAGCTCTTTTAGTAATAAAAACCCTTTGTTTATCAGGGTGGTAGAAGGAGTATCTTTAAGTCTCCTTAGGATACCCCACAAATCTACACTTCTCAGTCTTGGATTCCAACTTATCAGGGTTATGCCTCTTTACGTGAGCTAAGCATCCCCAAACCTTAACATGCTTAAGGTCAGGCTTTTTCCCTTTTCATATCTCATATGGAGTAGATGGAACAGACTTGGATGGTACTTTGTTTAAGATATATGTGGTAGTTTCGAGTGCATATCCCCAAAGAGATAAAGGTAATTTAGCAAAAGTTGTCATTGCCCGTACCATGTCTAATAATGTACGGTTTCTCCTTTCAGCTACTCCATTAAGCTGAGGAGTGTATGGAGGTATCCTTTGGGATAATATCCCATTGTCCTTCATGAACTGTGTGAATTCAGTACTTAGGTATTCTCCTCCTCGATCTGATCGAAGAGTCTTAATACTCTTTCCTAGTTGCTTCTCTACTTCATTCTTATATTCTTTAAATTTCTCAAAGACATCAGATTTATACTTCATTAAGTACACATACCCATACCTAGAGAAATCATCAATGAAAGTAATGAAGTAAGAATATCCTCCTTTAGCTTGAGTTGACATAAGGCCACATACATCTGAATGTATGAGTTCCAACAACTCAGTAGCTCTCTCTCCATGTCCACTAAATGAAGAGTTGGTCATCTTACCCATGAGGCAAGACTCACAAGTCGGCAATGATTCAAAATTATTTACCTTTATGCATCCATCCTTATGGAGCTTTTTAAGTCTTTCCTCATTGTTATGACCAAGTCTATGGTGCCATAATAATGTTTGATTTATATCAAATATTTTCCTCTTAAGAGATGCATTCACACACAATATTTGAGCATGGATATCTAATATATACAAACCATTAATCAATCATCCATTGGCAAACAATTTACCATTTATATTTATGGAACAACTTCCATTTCCAAAACTCACAATAAATCCACATTTATTTAAGCATGAAATAGAAACAATGTTCTTAACTATTGAAGGAACATAATAACAATTATCTAATAGTAGGACATCTCCTGAAGTAACTTGAGGTGAGCTTGACCCACGACCAATGCTGCAACCTTTGCGCCATTTCCCATGTGTAGATCAACCTCTCCTCTTTGCAACCTTCTACTACTTGTCAACACCTGCAAGTCATTGCAGATATGAGATGCACATCCAGTATCTAATACCCATGATGTAGATCTATAAGACAAATTGACATCAATGACAAAAATACTTGAAGCTTCTCCAAGCTTTCCTTTTACCTTTTCTGCAAGGTATAACTTACAGTTCCTCTTCCAGTGGCCATCTTTATGGCAATGGAAGCATTGTCCTTTGTCCTTCTTGGGCTCTGTCTTCTTGGCTACTTTCTTGACTTTAGCTTTGCCCTTCTTCCCCATATGATTAGCCTTCCTTTTCTTGTTGGTCTTACCAACAAGTAGCACAAAAGGTTTCCCATTGTTCATAGTGCCTTCAGCAGTCTTTAACATATTTAGAAGCTCTGCTAGAGAGCAGTCTAACTTATTCATGTTGAAGTTCATGATGAACTGGGAAAAGGAGGATGATAAAGATTGGAGGATAAGGTCAACTGCCAGCTCCTCGTTCATAAAGAACCCAAGCTTAGCTAACCTCTCCACCCACTCTATCATTTTAAGAACGTGTGTTTGCATAGACGTTCCCTCAGACATCCTTGTCCTGAACAGATTCTTAGATATCTCATATCTCTTCATCCGACTATGTGCTCCAAATAGCTCCTCAAGATGAGCCAAGATGGATATGCCATCCATCTTTTCATGTTTCCTCTGCAACTCATTGCTCATAGAGGCTAACATGTAGCACTGGACAAGAGATGCATCCTCTTTGTACTTTTGGAAGGTGACGATCACATCATCACTAGCATCATCAGATGGTTGATCTGGTAGTGGCTTCTCAAGCACGTAGGCTATTCACTCAGTAGTGAGAACAATTCTCAAATTTTTGAGCCAGTCAGAGAAGCTAGGACCAGGAAGCCTATTGGCATTGAGTATGCCGCACAACGGGTGGTTCGCCATTGAAATTTACAAGGAGTTATAATTAAAATGAGATAACATTGCAAATATTCATTAAAACTATGATAAGGTCTTTTATCTTAATTTTATGCTCCTACTAATTTCGTCGAATTTGCATAACCCTTAATATGCAAAGACGGGACATCTTGATGATGTCCTAGTGGGGACTAAGATCCCATTAACCTTATGGTGATGACCTTGTGGTAGCACAACAAATCATCCCGTATTTAATAGGTAGGCAACTCTTGCCAATTGTAACTATTACAATTCTTAGTCATGTTTAGCCTCTAGAGTCATGATCTTGTGGTAGCATAACAAATCATGTACTCTAGTTAGGTCAAATCCACTTACTACGTTATGAGAATGGATTCTTCACATAGCCCTTGTGGTAGCACAACAAAACTATGTAAGTGATCCACCTCAAGGTTCGGTTAATAACCTTGGCCATGGTCACCAATCCCTTGTCGAATGAGCCTTGTGGTAGCACAACAAACCCATCCAGTCTAAGATTAGCTCACTAAAACCATAGCAATGGAAGGCTACGCGATTCATTCTTAATGTCCTACGCTAATCAACCTAATTTAAAATAAAGAGGGATTTTATTTTATTTTAGTCTCATCAGCATATGTGCAATATCTAAATATAAGTATACCTTTGAAATATCATATATTTAAGGTATAAGTAGTAGCACACAACCACATATTTAATATGCATAAAGAAAATAGGTGACCATGGACTTAACCCTAAGCATGCACCATAAACACCCTTAATGGTGCAAAATTAAAAAGCTTGCATCATATGCAAGAAGTGGTATGTCTCCACTTCAGAAACTTCTTCTCCAAGTGGTCCTCGCCCTCGCTATCTTCCATGAGCCATCTTCTTGTCATTACAAGCGGTTTAGGGTATGCAAGCCCAATGAATATACATCACATAATAAGAAACCTTGGCTTTGACCAAGGGGAGTACAAACATTGGGGAAAGATAGAATTTACAATCAAATTGTAGAGAGAGAGGAGGCACACACATGCCCCAATTAATTACATAACCAAATAAATAACCAATGCAAGATAATTAAAACTAAGTCCATGATCACCAACCACACACAAAAGAAATCATCACGTGACCAAAGTGCGCATACATGGTAATTATATGATATAACATTCATATCATAAAACAATAAAATATAATTTTTGAAATTTTTAATTTCATGCTTATCGTATTTATCATGAAATAAGTAACATGAAAAGAATGCATAAACAATTTGCATGCAATAAGATAAGCCCATTCAAGCAAATAACCACATCTAGGCATTTCTAAACTTGTGCAAACCATAGAAATAATGATATAAATATAAAACTATCAAATCATATTTTTCAGAATTAATTTAAACATTATTTACACTAATTTTGATCTTAAAACAATTTCAAGATCAAAAAGAGAGCATAATATGACAACAGGGTTAAATATCATTCAATAAGACATTAAACACTTCAATGACTCATTAAATAATATCTGCAATTGTTTAGAAAATTTTCAGAATTTTTATCGATTTTTTTACAATTTATTTCATTTCTAAATAAATTAAAAATGAAATAAAAAATAAAAAACAAACTGTCGGACTAGGCTTGGTGTCGAACTGGGCTTGGTCAGACCGGCCCAGTCCGACACCGGTCTAACCCAAATCTGGGTGAAACCCGGATTCGGTGGACCGGACCGCCGGGTCCGAATTGGACCCGGCAGATCCTTCTCTGCCGCCCGATAAAGGCGTCACGAGAGAGAGAGAGAACCCTAAATCCAACCGCGACTTTCGACCCAGATTTGGAAGTCCAAAAGGAGTAGGAAAAATCCAGAAAATAGCATATAGAATCCTTAGAGTATCATGAAAATAATGGGATATGTTTTGTCCTCCGAAAAAATCTGTGTAAGGAGAAATACTCGGTGGAAGTTGCCACTGTCGAGGATACCATGTCCGACGGGAAAAAAAGAAATTCTTCCTCCTAGAGAGACGATCATAGCTAAAACTTGAAAGGAAACTCAAGGTAAGTCTATTACCTATCTTTTAAACACTTTATAAAGTTTCTCTCATCCCCATAGAAGGAGAAATCCAAACTTCCCAAAATCCGGGTGACTGCGCAACTGTGACAAAAACCCCGAATCTCAAGGACTCTATCAGACTTTACAGAGGTCTAAAATCCGATATGTCTGCAGATTTCAAAAGCCCTATGTCACGAGATTATCATGAAACAAACCAATATCAATATCGTATCACATACGAAACATGGTTACTCCACAAAAATCAAGGTTTACATAATTTCGAGAAAACCGAAAAACACATGAAATAACTCAAAATCGATTTTGATTTCAACCAAAGCTTCAACCTGGGACTTGTGGGTTATGGGCCCACCATTATCATGATCACATCATGATTTAATCATCATAGCATGTGATCAAGGACTTCATTACAGTATGCGTATCTAAAGATAGATGGTAATGAATAAATGCCTTTTATTATGAATAAGATGATAGAAGAAATATCTAATCATATCATATATGATTGACTTGTGAGGCATACATTTCTATCAATTTTATCTATGTTAATAAAATTATTATGTAAGTTGGTTATTTAGCTCAATCAAATTCTATCTAAATAATTATTTAACTTAAATTAATTTTATATTATTATTTAACTTAATCAAATTTTATCTAAGTTGGTAATTTAACTTAAAATAATTTAAATTTTATCTATGTTGGTTATTTAAGTTAACTTCAATTTAAATAAGTTGGTTATGTAATCTAAGTTTATCAAAGTTGGTTATTTAACTTAATCAAATTTTATGTAACTTGGTTCCTTAAGTTAAAATAAGTTTACCTAAGTTGGTTACTTAACTTAAATTAATTTAAATTTTATCTAAGTTGATTAATTCTTATGTAAGTTGGTTATTTAACTTAAATTATTTTAAATTTTATCTAAGTTGGTTATTTAAGTTAACTTAGGTTTAAATAAGTTGGTTATGTAATATAATCTAAGTTTATTTAAGTTGGTATTTAACTTAATCAAATTTTATCTAAGTTGGTTATTTAAGTTAAATTAAGTAAAACTAAATTTGTTATTTAACTTAAGTTAATTTAAATTTTATGTAAGTTGGTTATTTAAGATAACTTAAGTTTAAATAAGTTTGTTGCTTAACTTAAGTTAATCTAATGTAATATAAGTTTATCTAAGTTGGTTATTTAACTTAATTAAATTTTATCTAACTTGGATATTTAAGTTAAATTAAGTTTATCTAAGTCGTTGTTTAACTTAAATTAATTTAAATTTTATCTAAATTGATTATTTAAGTTAACTTAGGTTTAAATAAGTTGGTTACTTAAAGTAAGCTAATGTAATATAAGTTTATCTAAGTTAATTATTTAACTTAATCAAATTATATCTAACTTGGTTATTTTTTAAATTTACCTAAGTGGGTTACTTAACTTAAATTAATTTAAATTTTACTTAATTTGATTCTTTAAGTTAACTTAACTTTAAATAAGTTGGTTACTTAAACTAAGTTAATCTAATGTAATCTAAGTTATCTAAACTGGTTATTTAACTTAATCAAAATTTATCTAACTTGGTTATTTAAGTTAAATCAGGCTTATATATGTTGGTTATTTAACTTGAATTAATTTAAATTTTATTTAAGTTAACTTAAGTTTAATAAGTTGGTTTTTTAAGTTATGTTAATCTAATGTAATCTATGTTTATCTAAGTTGGTTATTGAACATAATTAAATTTTATCTAACTTTGTTATTTAAATTAAATTAAGTTTATGTAAGTTGGTAATGTTGTTGTTGGTTTTTTTTCGGTTAAGTTTGTCTAAATTTTATGTAATATAAGTTTATCTAAGTTGTTGTTGGTTATCTAACTTAATCAAATGTTATGTAAGTTAGTTGACGTTATGTTTTTTTCTACAGTCTACCAGATTATCTACATTGTCAATTTCACAAAGTTATAGTGAAAATAGGCCGAACTAATGTGCTAGTGAGAGTCGAGTAAATCTAAAGTCAAAATCAAATGATACACGCTGAAAGTATGCCTTTTGGCCAGATCCAAATGATAAGAATAATGTGCAACGTAAACCATATGGATTTGTCTCTAAAATAAGAAGTAAACGACAAAAATAACAACTAATTGAAGATTTAGAGTTGTTGAAAAATATGTAAAAACTAACTCATCCATTGTCATAGAATTACATAATCATATGATGACAAACAAGAAAAAAACTTCAAAGTTGACTTTCTAGATGTAGTAGAAAAGGAAATAGAAGATGTTAGTTATGATGAGCAAGATGAAAGTAGAAAATCAATAAAATCAATTGAATTGAGTAAGAAAAGAATGTCACATACCCAGGGTACAATTGATTCTTTTGTAAGACAATGTCATGAGGAAGTGGTAAATATGAGAAAGAAGAATTTAAAGCATTAGACAACAATAGATAATCTATATAAAAAGAAGGTAGAAAGAAGGTTGATGAATATATTGCAAGATGGTTCTATATGGCTGAGATATCTTTTAATGTAGCAAAATTGAAATCATTTGAGGTGATGATAGAAGCTATTAGACAATTTAGGCCTAATACATAGCTACAAGTATTCTTAAATTAAGGAAACCCCTTGTGAAAAATGAAGTGAAGAGTACAAAGCTTTCTATGATGAGGACATGGCATTCTAAAAGACTTAGGAATGTACATCAACGTGTGACGGGTGGACAAATAAGTGAGATAGACATTTAATCAACTTTCTTGTTAATTGCTCTGATGGTACATGCTATAAACTCATTTAATGCTTCGGGGGAAAGAGAAGATGCGTAGTTAATTCTTCATTTACTTGACAAACATATTGAGGAGATTGGAGAGGAGTTTGTGGTTTAAGTTGTCACAAATAATGCATCTACTAATGTTGCTATGGGTATGTTATTCTTTTTTCTTATTAATTATTTTTTATTTATTATCTTTACAACTTAATATTCTTATGATGTTTTTTGGATGGTATGGTGTAGGCAACTTACTAATAGAGAAAATAAAATCACTATATTCGTCTCATTGTGTAGCTCGTTGCTTGGATTTGCTATTAGAAGATATTTGTAAACTAAAGAAATATAAGAAGACAATATCACAAGCAAGGGTGATCACATTGTTTATCTACAATCATTCACATTTGCTTGAGGTGATGAGAAAGGTAACCAATAGAAGAGATTCGGTTAGGGGTGGTGTAACTAGATTTGCATCTACTTTTCTTACTCTTCAAAGTTTATACACTTTTAAGAACAAATTGAGGCTATTATTTGTATCTGATAGTTTGAACAATAGCGTTTGGTCAAAGCAAAATCAAGGAAAAAGAATATAAAACATTATTTTGGCAAGAGAGTTTTGGCATAGTGTTGATGGTTCTTTGAGACATCTCAACCTTTAGTACAAGTGTTGAGATTAGTTGATGGAGATGAAAATCCAACATTGGGCTGTATTTATGCTGCAACGGAAAAAGGCACGAGAAAAGATCATTGACATCATTTGTAGTCAAGGGACTGTTCTTTACATCACTAATAGACGTTGGGAGACATGGATGCATTGTCCAAAGCTACAACATAGTTTTTTCAATTCAAATAAATACTATCATGTAAAAGAAAAAGATTCCAGAATGGTTGCAAATTTGAGTTGACATTTCTTAATTGTCTTTAGAGAATGATTAGAGGTCAACAAGTACAAGATAAGATAAGTGATGAAATAGATTTATATATGGGTTGTAAAGGATTGTTTGGTTGTCCTCTAGTTAAGAGAAATCAAGACAAAAAACAATCAAGTAACTATGTTGTAAACTTTTATTTTATAAGTTTATTAAAGTCGTATTTATGTAGTTCACTCATTACAATTTTAAAAGTTTAGTTGAATGGTGGCTTACTTATGATGCTGAAACTCCTAAACTGCCTGTATTAGCATTTCATATTCTTGATCTTTGTTGTAATTCTTCGACATTGGAATGAAACTGGAGTACATTTGACTTTGTAAGAATGGAATTAATATGGTGCATTTTTAGTTCTTACTTTATAGGGTGCATTTTCTGATTTAATTTAGTATGTTTTCATATTCACACAAAGAAGATAAACATGCTTGAGCAAAAGAGGTTAAACGATCTTGTTTATGTTCGGTATAATCGCTGCTTGAACGAGAGGGTTGTGGAAACAAAGATGTGTCCAGAGAAATATGACCCTATATGCTTTGATAACTTAGCTTGGTCAAGTGAATGGATCATAGGAAGGTCACTAGAGGATGACATAATACATGGCACTGATGATCTTACATGGGTTGATGTAGATACTACATTGGGAGCATTTGATGCAATTATAGGTCTAAATTGAACTAGAAGATCCAAAGTACGTTGAAGTGGGACAAGTAGTGCTATAACTCAAACTTCTATAATGTAAGTAGATGATTTGGAAACACCATACAAGGAAGAGATTGAAGAAGAAGAATTGATTGACTTTGAAGATGACATTGATGAAGATGATAATGATGAGGCTGAAATTGAGAAGGATGAGACAATAATGATGACAAGGAGAGGAGAAAATCATGGGTACCCAATTGTAGGGGCTTCTCTTAATGAGGATGTTGGTTCTGGCATTATAATTTAGATGTTTGTTTTTAAATTTTTTTTTAATACTGGGACAATGGACATATCATATGAATGTTTGATTGATGATATATTGATTTTTTAACTTTTGCCAACATACAATGTTATTATCTTCCTTTTCATTTGTTGTAGGCTTATTACTATCATGTTGGTTTGTGACATATCATCTTAATCTTCCTCTTTATTGAGAACTTCAGATAATTACTCATTCTTAGATGAATATATTAAATTAAGAAATCTAAATCAAGAGAACCTATACTTAGCGCTTTCTCCCACTCTCTCTTATTCTAGAATATTAAATTATTGTATTTTGCTTACTAAAACATAACAAGAAATAATTTCAGAAAGTGAAATAAATTCATCGTTTTTATTTGCACCTGTCAATCCATAAGTTATGAAACCTCATTTTACCGTCACTTGCTAAAAGGAAAGCTCATGGAAATGTATTGTAGGTTTGCTTTTCTCTTTTGCAATTATATTTGTTATTTTTGTTTCAATTTAGTTTTTGGCATATTATGAATTTGTTTACTCATCATTTTATTCTTTTTCAATGCAAAGACCATATTTTGTACATTTATTAGTGCCATTAGACCCTTGCAAAGACACAATTTTTTAGCTCTTGAAGCTCAACTTATAAATCTTCTCCTTGCAATCTTTGTCTTTCAATTACCTCTTTCAGTCTTTGACAATTTCCACCTAAAAGAAAATAAGTTAACAAAATGGTCCAGCCCAATCTACTAAGGGCTTATACGAAAATAGGGGTACTTTGATCAGGATACAACCTTTTTGTCTATATAAAAAAATGACATCGCCTAACATCTTGCCTTGTCGCCTGATTAGTAAGGCGATATTGTGTTACCTTGAAAACTATGAGGACAATGATGATGCCAATGAGGACAAGGATGAGACATCATTTGAAGAAGATGATTGACATATATTTGGATGAGGAAGAGAACATAAGAATTATTTTTTTTATTCATATGTCATGTATATTGATTATAGACATTTTGTACTTTTCATTCACCAATTTATATTAAACTGTTATGAAATGAGTTGTGCCTTTTGTTATGAGTCATGTTTATGAAATTGTGGGTTACAGATGAATGAAATCATGAGTTTCTATATCTAATTGTTGTCGAATGAAATAGTGAATTGTATAGAATTATGAAATTGTGTATTGTGAAATATGAATAAAAATATACAGGTTGATTATATATCCATACATGGTTGTAATTCTGTATAGATTTGTATAGATCATTTTCTTAAGTGAAATTAGCGACGGCTAAGAAGTTGTCACCAGTAAATTAAGAAGTTGTCACCAACAATTTTTGTAGTGATGACTTCTAAGCCATCATCAGCAATGTCTTATTAGTGATGACTTTGGATTAGCCATCACCAATGTCGTTGACAATGAGATTATTTGCAATGGCTTAAAAAAGGATCATTAAGCATTTTTCTAGTAGTGATTGTTTGTCACTAATGATATGTGAATATTGTTTATTGGATTAATACTAATCTTAATAATAATATTTTCTTGCTATAAGTTACTACTAATTAGATTATGTATTACATATCATTTCTTTTAGGCTTTTGTTCATCACTATATTCATATTTTGTGGACATGTAAGTTGTGTTATCTATATGCTTGTATGCTAGCAACTATGTTAGCATTAGTAGCAAGGAAGGATGACTTAGGGTCCGCCCTAACTCGGCCTGGTCGGGCTGGGTCGGCGACCCGGCCCGATCGGGTCATTTTTTTAATGTTGACAAATTTAAAAATAAAAATTGGGAAAATCAAATAAAAATATCTATAAATTTGAAAAAAAATGTAAGAGATATGATTACAACATGATTCATTCAACATTCACTAAAAATTACACTACACTACTCTTCTACATTTGTATGTACCCTGCCTATGATATTGTGGAAGAGTATGACACATTAAACATGTAGACAAATTGATTATACTTATCAGTACCTCGTGTAATCATCCTACGATAAGATGAAAATGAGCCACCGTACCTATCATATGTGTAAGGACTAGAACTATCAAATTAGGACTGCATCATCCCATAACCCTCTTCTTGATACAACAGACACCAAGAACCCTGTGACGGTTCCAGCTCTACTCCTCTATACCCTTGTTGCCTAGCTCCATGCTTAACATCCTGTGTTGTGTGGGTACTCCTCTTCCGTGAAGTGCTGCTGTTGCTGTGGAGGGGGCGTTGCCGGATTGATTCTCCTCTACTTCTGGCGTATGTGTTCCCAGCTCTATCGCTACTACTCTTTAAGAAGAATCATCTGATGTCTGATACTGCAATCAAATGCCAGGTTCCAATATATCTTCCTGTGTCTCATCAATTGTGTTGAGATTGGCAATATCAAGGGGATCAGTTGCAACCTATTTACCTTTGCCCTTCTATTTCCTACCTTGATGAAAAGATTGTCTGATTTTTTGTCTCTTTGCCACAGAATGAGAGATCCAGAATTTCTCAGAGAGAGGAACATTGTCAAGTTCTCCTTGAGCCCATTCCCGATCATCGAGGTTGAACTCTGGTTCACCCATCCCCTCACGATCGTTGACCCAAGCTTTCAAAGGATTTTTCTCTTGAAATGTCTCCTTCAAGTAAATATCCAGTTCTTGTATAGTGGGTGTCTCAATTCATCTTCCACTTGCTTCTTGTACCTACCTTTGCTCCTCCATTTGGTTCTCTCTTATCTTCTCCAAATTTTTCAGTTTCAATCTCATATTTTAGTGGCAGTAGACTAGCTGCTCAAGTCTATGTGATGTTAGTTTATTTCTCTACTTCGTATAAATAAGGCTAAAGGTTGACTAATTTCTTTTACAACCAGAAGCAGACATGGTTTGACTTTGGACTAAGATTGCAATAGCAGCCAAGTCTTTATATCCCAGTGTCCTTCCATGATCCATCCACCAGTCAACTACACATTATCATTATATGTTAGTACATAATGATATTAATAAGTTAATTATGTAAATATAAAGTTTATTTTATTAGATTGTACATACAGAGACTAAGAATCATAACTACTCATTGCACCATTGCTGTCCCGAAATGAAATAACCCCATCCTATAATCATGCATCTTATTTGTTGCTGAAATTGAATGGTCATCATCCCCAAGTATTCTACGAATGACTTACATGATGCTGTCCAACAATTCATTAATAGGCTTGAAGATTGGGCCATAACAATATGTTGGGTTAAAAAATTGACCTGATAATTGACAATAGAAAAGTTCATTATCAGCATTGACTATAAAGCTAACATTTTGATTGAAACTTATTGTTTGACTAAATTGTAAAGAACATACCGGCTGCATGTATAGAATGATACAATGTTTTCTCCCATTGACGGTCAATGATATCCCACCACATGCTAAAATATGATACCTTTTTTGATTTATCTTCTTTTGCCTGCTCAAGTGCATCATGTATGTAGCCCATGTATGCCTTTATATCTCCATCGACTATTCAAAGGACCTTGACTAATGGATCGATAATATCCAGCATTTTTTTATGAGCCGCCAAAAGTCTCCACTCTCTAATGTCTGTTCTACCTTCCTCCATTTTCATTTGCCTAATGGAGTAGCCCTAGCAATCCAGTTAGCCCATCTCGGAGATAGAATCATTTGGGTCAGGGAACGCCTATGTTCAATAGGCTTTCCAAAGATATGTAGTGTGAAGCAAACCGTGTTGCCCGAGGTCGTAGGTGCTCTCGACCCTTTGTGTGCTCTCTCATCAGGGTCGGGTTGAAATTGTGGTTGTAGATAAATGATGCAATGTATTGGGTGGCCTTGACAACCTGATCTATTTGAGGATGTGCCCAATATAACTTCCATCTCTTGACCATTAACATTTGATCGGCAACTTTGTAGGAAGCTGTGTTGTCCATCACTACTTGGACGACTCGATCCTCACTGATCTCTTCGACAACATCATCAATTAAATCAAACAGATAATTTTCAATTCCAAAATGAGTTTGTCATATCCGGATTTGCACCTCAAAAGGGAATGAGAAAGGAATGGAAGAAAAGTGGAAAAGGCTTTCAACTCGGTCCCATACTCACATTGATCCCCGAACTTTCATATCTCGACATCGCTCGAGCACCGGAGAGACAGTTCGGGTCATGTGGGAGGAGAGTGAGGATAGAATAAAAGAACTTAAAGCATGAAAGGATTGAAATATGTGGTCGCCAGGAGCCACAGGCTTTGCTTTATGTAATGGAAGTAAAAGGAAAGTGACCGTGTACCTTATCATGGGAGATTGATGTGCTCGGGTTCAACCTTCTTCCTCATTGATCGGATGATGAGGAAGAGTTCTCAACCATTGCTAGCTTGAATGGATCTGTGCAACTTAAAACAATGAACCAAGTGAAAGGAATCGGTTAGAACTAGGTGAAGTGTAGAAACTATAAAAAGAAAGATGAGAAAAGAAGCAATTATGTTAGAACTCACCGGTTCGGGGCAAGCCCTAACCCCTTATTTATGTTTTTAATGGTATAAAATGATGCAAAACTAAATTAAGATGACCTAAAAATGCTATGAAGTGAAGAGAGAATGACTTACAGAGTAAGATGGCTTAGATCGGAGTCAAAACAAGTGAAGGAAAGTTGGTTCGGATGGCCTGCACTTAGGTGAGTATGGTATCTTGCTGGCACGACTACAGTGTAGATGTTTTTACGGACGATCCCGATATCAAAAATGAGTGTTGTTTGTTTCTATGGATAGAGGACTTGGAGAAGAAGAGATATCCTATTGATAACTTCTCCGGAATTTCCCGTTAAGACCTGTAGAATTTTTATAATTGGATGGATGTGGAAATAGAACCTGGTTATGCACCTTTGGTGTCGCAATTGCCACAGACAAACGACATACTGGAATCAATTGCCGTCTATTGAAAATGAAAGAGGACAAAGAGGGAAAGCTTTCTTTTATTGACCACTTTTATAGCATGCATCTCTAGAATCCTGTAGAGATTAATGAAGAACATTGATGTTGAGAGCATGAGTCAGGCCTCCTTTCTGATGTCGAGGTCGATCTCTCACCAATGGGATGGAGTAAAACATGAAAGAGAGCTTGGGAGAGAGCTTGGATGATCTCTGGACATGCTGGGGTGTGTGTGGTACCTCCGGTCATTGAGAATGGCTCTCAATTTATAGAAGTAGACCCAATGCAAAAAAAATAGAAAGAAACTAGATGCACCCTTGGGTTGGGGGCGCAGTGGTCGCGCCCTCAACCTGGGTTGGGGGTTTAGTGGTCAGCACGTCATTGCCAAAAATTCTATATAAAATTCTAAAAAACTATTAAAAATTGGATTGACAAAATGAACATACCCTCGACCCGTGGCGCAGTCAAAATAATTAACTTTTAAGGGGGGAAGCCTTCTAAAATTGGTTTGGAAAGTCAGAAATTAGGGTAGGTTTCCCATTTCTAGAACTGAACATGCCCTCAGTCCGGGGGCATTGACCGCGCCCTCGGACTGAGGGCGTGCAGACTGTGCCCTCATGGTGAGGGTGCGCGCTGACCGGGGGCGTGCTCAACTCTCTTTCCTACGTGCACTCTGTTCGCAAGCCATAACTTTCAAACATGAAGTCCGTTTTGATTCTCGTTTGTTGCGTTTGAAGTATGACTCGTAAATGTAGCTCCTCAAAATGGCAAACCAGTTGGCACATATCCCGAGACTTTTGTATTGATCTTTAACCTCCAGTTTATGATTTTGAGGATGCTGAAGGCCTGAGCGGTGATCTGGAAAGACACGATTTCGATCAAAAGGTCGAGGGTCAACTCGAGAAAAGTTAAAACAATGAGTAAACGAGTCCGGTGTGATCTGAAAAACTAAGAATCAACGAAAAAGCCAGGAATGACCCGATTAACGCGAAATGAACCTTGGAAAGGTTGAGAATAACCGAGAAACCCTAAAATTGACCGAAATGATTGTGTGGCACTGATTCATGATAATAAATGCCCAGGGTTGACTCAGAAGACCCAGAAAGGTCGGTGATGATTGGAAAGACACAACACATGGTCCGAGACGACCGTGATAGTACTAATCGGAAAGTCGCGATAAAAGTTGACATAGACGTGTGACCGCCGAAAAGACATGTCGGAGACTAATATGTTGTGGAATTCATGTGGGACTTCCATGACCTTCAATTATGGATCATTAAGGGTCGGTCATTGAGCGGGTTTCGTGTTTCCACGATTAACGCACGGCTCTTGCTTGATGGTTACGGCTTTACTTCGAAAATTTTTGGTCCATTTTCAATTCACATGGCTCTCTACTAACACCCTTGGCTCATCTTCACAAGGTGATTTTGATCAAATAACGTTCAAATATAGAGTATTGCCAATGGAATAAGAGTCTTAAGTTCCAAATAAGACCAAATTGGCATGTCTACAGTAATTGGCATTCTTTATCTGCCTGGATGCATCCACCGACTTCCAGAAGACGGTCCCAGCTTGACAATATACTAGAAAGTTGATCATTTTCTTCTTAATTATACTTGTTAAGAATAAAATTAAATTATATCTAAATTTAAAATTAATAAAGACTTGTAGTGGAACTATTGTGTTCAAGGGGACTAACCTGTCCAATTGTTTGTCATCAGTGTGCATCCACGTTCGTCCTAAATATGTTTGAATGACGACATATTTCTTAATGTCATGTGCCTCCATTGGAAGATATGTGTTGTATATCTCTTTAGGAGTTGGTCTCAGCACACTCCTACCGACCTCAACTATAGTGTCAATCATGGACTCATAGTAAGGCTCCTTTGCAGCATTGGCCGGTATGCTACTATGAAAGAACCATCTAGAAGTTGCCCGCCCATCCTTCTCCTTGCATAACTTCAAGTTCTTTAATGTCGTGTTAATGGTTATTTGTCTTTGTCGCGGTCGAGTGATGACCGGATCTACAGGGTCAACTATCGGGTTGTCATCTCGAGTGTGATCATGGATATCTTCTTCAAGGTCAGGATTTGATCCTCTTCTGCTTCCACTTCCATGTCCACTCTCACTTTTACATCCACTCCCACTGCCAGAACCTTGACCCATAAATCGACTGGTACATCAATACATGTCTTCATTGGTGAATGACCTTCGGCTTACCTTCATAGCTCTTGCTAAGTCATCTGTTTGCTATGTTAAATGCGTATATTGTTATGAAATATCAAATATTAAATATTACATACCTTCATCGAATTCTTGGTAGTGACTTCTTTCCAGGTGCTCTAGTCTAGTGCCGTATATTTGTAATGAACGTCTTGCAGGTTCCACAATTTCTTCACGGTAGTGTCCTTATACCTCTTTGAAGCTCCTTTGACCTTTTCAAATTTTGTAGATGCATTCTAAACTGGGTTCTTACCACGGGTGGAGTCCGTGTGTATGGTGCAATGTCCCCCTTGATACTGGCAAGATGATACTTCAACCGATAAATTCTACCATAAAAAACTTTGTCACAATACTTACACTTGACTTTTCTTTTCTCCATTGACACGACCGTGCAATAGAGCCAAGCTAAGTCATTCCGGGTGAAGTAGGAAGTATCATGACTTGGAGAAGATATGCTAGCAACTGGGAGTTGGAGAACAATTGGGAGTTGGCAGAGGGGTGAGCTATTGAGGGGTGAGGATTGAGAGCTAAGTGAAAGGGTGAGCCATTGAGGAGTGAGGACTAAAGGTTGGGTGGAGACATTGAGGGCTGAGTGGAGGGATGAGGCTTTGAGGGGTGAGAACCAAAAGAGTGAGGAGTCGGGGGGGGGGAGAGGAGTGAGAGGTGAGCCATGAGGTGGTCCCCACTCACCTTGGGTGGGGGGCAATTTGCCCCACCCAAAGTGGCCAACTGGCTGTTGGCGACCCAATTGGTCAGGTCGCCAACCAAGTCGTTGGATCGCATGACCCAAAGCCGGGTCGCTTGAGGGGGTCGGCCCAACCAGGTCATTTCTAGACCAGTTGGCCTGAAAACTGGCTGGGTCAATCGACTGGGTCATCGACCTGACCTTCCATGATTAGTAGATCATGTAGTTGGGCTTGTAGAGTTGTGCAGATGTTGTGCGTTATCAAGAGTGCAATGACTATTGTGGGAACTACTGTGCAGTGTCGAAGAAAAAAGAGTGCTATGGAGCTGGCTATTTAATCTATATACACAAATCTTTAAAATATTAGTTGTGTAATGTCCATTCTTAACGTCTTAGGTGCATTCTGTGTGCCTGTGGCGGAGTGGACACGGCCTTCATGTTGTGAGAGGCTTCCCCGCGGGTTCAATCCCTGGTGACGTCGTTGTGCGTCTGCTATGCTCGTAGGTGACCACTGCGCCATCTTCAAAAATGATGCATTCTTTGCAAACATAAACACGAATATCACTACATGTTCTATATATATGATCTTAACCTAAGGAAAAATCATGTAGAAATTCAAGTTTAGATTAAGTGATTTATAAATATAGTGGAATGCATGATTTTAGTAATAGTAAATGGTTTAATCGATAACTATGCTATATAATGTTGAACTCATGTGTTACAAACTGACAATGGCTTGACTATGTTCAACAATTAAATAACCTTTCATGGAACACTCTTTTCAAGAAATTTGGAACGTCAGTTATCGTTTGGTTGATATTACTTTTCTATAAAACTTAATCAATTATTTGACATTTTTGGAAAGGTCTTCAACCATAACAAAGTAGCCATAAATAATTTTACCAATATTTACAGGATCAAATAATTTATTTATAGTAAAATCTTAAAGAAAAAATTAATTAAGTTAACTTTTTCAAGAAGCTATTTTTTAGATGAAATTAAAGATATTCTTTTTTTATACTAGTAAATGATCTTTCTGGAAAATAAAAAGCATTATTTTTAGTTATTTATTTATATGTAAATTATTTTATAAAAATATATGTAACATTTTTAGTTTTAAAATTTTTGATAAAACATAAAAATTTGTTTTGAAACCAAGGAGGCTGGATAGGTTTTCAACCATACGGGGTGTTTGATCGTAATTTTATATTTTAGTAATAAAACCTAGAATATCATCTCTTTTTTTTATCTCGTGGCCTACCACCTTGTTTAGTCATAGGTAGTATCTATTCTTTTTTGTTATTTTTTTTGTCACATTGGCCCAGTGACCATAGATGCACACGGCTCAACGTGTGATGAAAGATCGAGCGCCCTCGAACTCTACCCACTGCTCCCTGAGCAGTGGGTAGCGCCAAGGCGGCCGACCCTTTTTTTTTGTTATTGTATCTTTCCATGCTCATAATACTTTTGTGTCATTGATTAATTATATTTTATTTTAATATTACTTTTTATCAAAAAAAGTGCATAACAATTTATTGTCCATTTGATTCTGTGTAAAATAAAAAAGTAAAACTAATTAATGTGAAAATAAATTTTTAAAAAAATAAAAATAAAAATATTTTGTTTGGTAAATATATTTTTAAAAAATTACGTAAAATAAAAATTAAATAAAAACTCTGACTTGGGATATAATTTTTAAATTTTTTTAAAAAGTATATTTATTTAATATCTTAAAAAAATTTGAAATATTTTTTATTTTTGTATTTTTTTGTTGGACGTTGTTGCATATTACATCATCTACAAATAAATCTTATTAGATAATATTACATTCAATAAAATGAGCAATAGATATCTGCTTAAATTTTAAATGAAATTGTTACAAATAAAATAAGTTTTTGAGATATTAACCATTTTTAAATAATTTTTTTGTTTATTAAAATTTATATAAATTAAAATATATTTATTAAGTATAATAAATATTTTATTTAATAAAATAATTTTTTTACTATTATGATTAAAAATTATATAAATTATTTTTTTAACGGTTAGATTCATTTATGTATAGTGTATAAAAATTTATTTAAAATTTAAAATTATACATGTATATATATGTGTGTATATTTTTATATATTATTTTTATAATATGAATATAATACACATGTGGACTAGTGACCAACGTCAATCCGGATAATGGTGACCTTGTGTTTTAGGGTCTATATATTTACATGGAGAACCTGTTGCATGCGCTGGTTTTCAGGAAAATACCTTCAACATAGGCATTTGGTTGCCGCTTGCCAGTAAAAAGTGGATCACGTGAAACGAAATATCCATCAATTCATAGCAATGGTGATTTTGGCATCCGCATGAATGGAGCAGATGCCGTTTTCTAAGGTGTAAATTTTTAAAAATATATATTTTTAAATAAATCTTATTAAATAAATAATAAAAATTTCAATAAATTTAATTTTTAAAATTAATTTTTTAAAGATATATATAAAAATGAAAAATTTATTATTATTAGTTTGAAAATTAAAATAATTTTATCATACCATTTACTCATTTGAAACATTTATTAACAAAAATTTAACTGAAACTTGAGTTAGCAAGCATTTGAACTTTTTTTAATTAAATTATTGTACATAATAATTACAAGAATCTTTTGTGCTAAACTATTAAGTAGTACATATTTTATTTATTTTCCATTTTATATTTCCAAAATATAAATATTGAGTAAAAATTATAAAAAATATTTTATGGTATAATTAATTTGAAAATATAAACTCGGTATTAGTAATTATTTTTAAATATTCAAAAAAATAAACAACAATACTATAGTAAAATTTTGCTTGAAATTTATAAAAATAATTTATAGATAAGTAAATGGATAAAAATAATTTAGGAAAATGATTTAAAATTAACAAAAAATGTATATTGTTTTTTAAAAAATATTTGACTAATAAAAAAATAATAAACTCTGTTTTAAATTTCATCAAAAAATAACTTCATACAAAATAATTTACTTTAATTAATTTATTTTTACATCAAGATGTTTTATAAATAAATGATTCGATTATTTAAATATTGATAAAATTATCTAATGGGGTTTGTAGCATTTAATAAAATTTTGTAGAAAAGTAACTACAGACAATCAAATGAAAAGTAACTACTGACAACTAAATAATAAGCGATGCTTTCGGTTTCCATGGAAATAGTTCTACTTTGCTGTAAAAGTAAAATTGATGAAAATGTTTTTTGTGGAGTACGTTTTCCATAGAAATAAAAAACACCCTTTACCTTTTGATTCTTTGTAATTCATTTTATTTGAAAATATTTTTATTCATTCGGTTGTCTTTAAATCATTTTCTCAAAAATATTTTCTATCATTTGGTTGTATGTAAATTTATTTCAATGATTTAATATTTTAAAATTTAATATACAAAATTTTAAAAAATAAAAAATATATAAATAATTGTTATAACAATTATGTAATATTTCAGATTTTTGTAGCATTATTTAAGGTATTATCATTGTGTGTTAATTTTTTTCGTAGTATGTTTAAATAATTTTCAAGACGTTTATGTATATAAGTAAATATGTTTTTAAGTGTTTAAGTAGTTGAGTAGATTGTTTTATTTTATTTATATTAGATATTTTTTATTAATTTAATCTTTTTTAATTTTTTATTATTTCTTTTTATTTATTCTCTCTTGTATCTTAATTGTCTCATATAACTTCCTCTTTTCTGTTTCTTCTCCTCGTATCGTTTTCTTCTTTTTCTCTCCCTTTCGAATGCTTCTTTTCCTCTTCTCTCGGGCGCGCCATCGTCGCGTGCGTTTCACCCCCCTCCCCCTCTCTCTCTCTCTGCGCATCGTTTGCCTTGCCATCGCTCTCTCTCTTTCTCTCTTTGTCTTCTTTCCCTGCCGTGTCTCCTCCCTCTTTCTCTCTCTCTCTCTCTTCCCTCGTCACCCATTGAAGCCGTCTTCGCCGGCGTCACCCCGCTGCCTGCACCATACAGGCGAGACCCATCATCTTTGGCCGGCCGCGACCTCGCCCCCCCCACCCCCCCATCATGACCACGCCTCCGGTGCCTCCCACGTGCACCTTTCACCGCTTGCCAGCGTCGACGTCCACCCCCCCTCAGACGTCGCCGCGTGTAGCCACTGTGGCCCCACCATGCAACCGCCATCAGCCGACGTTCACCCCTTGCCGCCTCCCCATTGGCCAGTCTGGCACTGCCGCTTGTCGTCTCACCCTGGCCCTCGCCTGCGCACGTTGGCAGCCGCCGCCCTTGCCGACCTCAGCCACTGCCGTAGCCCCGCACGAGCCCCGCACCACCCCTTGCCGGTCGCCGCCCGCACAGCCCCATCGGCCACCACCGACGTTAGCGCCTACGCACCTCTGCACGGCCAGCCGCCTTCCATAGCCACCACCTTGCCCTGCAGCCATTGCCGCCGATGTCACTGCCGACGCCGTCTGCGTCACCCACTAGGGTGGCCGCTGCGTCGGCAGCCACCGTGCACCATTGCCTCTCGTGCGCCACCTATGCCCAACACCATTGTGCGCTGGCTGCTGCTCGCCATGCGCCCGTAGAAGCCTCACCGTGTACCACCTCTGCCGCGCAGCTGTGTGCCATCCGCCGCCGTGAGCCTTTCTCTCTCTTCTCTTTCTCTATTCTTTCTTGTTTATCTCTTTTATTCTCCCTCTTGATCCGATAGTATAACCCTTTTCCATTCTATTGTCTTTTCCAGCAACCTTAGAGGAGGGAGATCTCTTGTTTGAGTGGTTTGATTTGTGTGCCGCGTCCTTGACATCCGATATCATTTTTGATCGTTGATTCTCAACTTTTTCAGCGTCAATCTGATAGACATCCTTGACGTGTCTATTATCATTATAATTTTTATTTAATCCTTCACGACTTGTAGTGGTTATTATAGAATTAATTAATTGCATTAGCATTGTATGTTATGGTTAGCGTGGTTAGCGGTGTTGTTTCTTTTGCATGTAATGGAGGTCGTATTAAGGTTTATTTTAGGTTATTTACAGCATGTTAATCATCATGTTCCTACCTGATTATAGTTCTTTTTTGATAACCTATATCTAGTTAGTCATTGGTTATTCTTTCGAGTTAATATCATTGTATATGTAGGGTGATAGGTAACTAAACTAGATATTGTTTAAGCCTAATTAACTACTTGATTTTCAACCATGTTTATGACATTAAACCAAGAGATATGATCCGATTGGGTCCATTCATATCGTGTTTTGTTGAATATCTATTGTGATATCATACTAGCTCATGTATTCTTGTCATTTTATGGTTCTAGCATTATGAAGATGTTGTTTAGGTGTGGTTGGTCATGGTATTTGCATTGGTGGTATATTTGTCATAGCATGGTATGGTATATGTCATCTATTTTCATAATGTGGTCATGACATGGCATGATTGGTATGGATGACTGAGGCATTAAAATTGTGAATGGAAAACTGAGTTACACCAGACTAGTTAGTCGTGACTCGAGGGCAGCGGGGGGTTAGAATAGTCTGATGCATCCTTCGATCCCAAATCCTGCGGGCATCTTAAGTGCCACCACTACCTAGGTGAACTATGGGATTTTGATAAGTATATGGTACTTTTTTATATGATGGATCTGGTGGTAGCTGGTTGAGATGGCAAGATGACACATTCCTTGCTAATGAAAATCTTTGTAGAGAATATGTGCATCTAATAGAGGATAGGTGCATTTGTGAATGTGGTGCTTCATTAGAGGATAGATACACTTATTGCATGGTATTGCAGAGGTGGTATAGTGATATATTTCATTTTGTCAATTATTAGGTTGTGTTGCATGATGTATGCATAGTTTGTCTCATTTGTAGTGGTATCATCATATGGAGCATGTAGTAGGTGATTATGCATGTGTTTACCTCATCCTTTTAGGTCATTTTAAGGTGTTTATAGGTGCTGGTTGGTGTGCCTATAGGTGTTGGTTGGCAGTTTAAAATGTGTGAATTCAGGCAAACATTTATTATATCAACTAGTTCTATACTTATATATAATTGTTTGTAGGTCTGGGTACCTATTTAATTAATATCCAGTGCCGTTTGGCTATCTGATTTGACGGATGATGGGATGTCTACTGAGTCGTCGTACTCATTTCAATCATCTTATCAATTTTCAGGTAAACAGATTTAGCGCAGCGGAAGCGTGGTGGATCAATTCCCGAGAAAGCAATTGGATGATTCTTATATCTAGTTGGTATTTAGCTTTCTTTAGATTGTGTTGTATAGCAATGTATTTATTTAGAATTTTTTAAATTATGAACTGGGACGTAGTTGTCTTCATTTTTCTCAAATCGATGTTTTTACGAGGTTAATTTTCCTCGGTCGCGTCGTCGGATTATTCCGCTGTATACATTAAAATCCGGGACGTGAGAACTTGGTATCAGAGCATTAACTCGGCCTTAAGGTCTATTTTGACTAGCCCGAGTTTATGATATTGGTTTGGATGAATTAGAGTCAATCATCTTGAATTATCGAACTTAGGCTTGAGAAACTATTAGAACTACACATTTGAGGTTGAATTTCTGTTGTTAGTTGATTTTGATATTAGATGGATGTGTTAGATAGATTAGAAGGAGATAGATAAGGTTATCAGGTAGGTAGATTGATGAAAGAGTGATGAGATAGGTGGATAGATAATAGTTAGGTAGATTGATGGAAGTGTAGTTAAATAGCTAGATAGATAGTTAAGTAAGATAGATAGAAAGATCGATAGATAGATCATGATATGTTTAGGAAGAGTAGTAGATGGATGGATATATTAGAATGAGAGATAAATAGTTAGATAGATAGAAGATGAGTGTATCATTGGATTGGACTATGTAGACACCATCATTTTCACCTTTTCGGTAAGTCATTATTAGAAATTTTGGAGTCAAACTTTATTTTAAGGGGGGTAGAATGTAATATTTTGGGTTTTTCTAGCATTATTTATGGTATTATCGTTGTGTTTTAATTATTTCTGTAGTGTGCTTAAATTATTTTTAAGATGTTTATATATAGAAGTAAATGTTTTTTAGGTGTTTAAGTAATTGAGTAGATCGTTTTGTTTTATTTATATTAGGTGTTATTTAATGATTTAATCTCTTTTAATTTTGTTATTATCTCCCTCTATTTATTCTCTCTCATATCCTAATTACCTCATCCGCCGTTTCCTCTTTTCCATTTCTTCTCCTCACACCGTTTCCTTTTTTTTCTCCCCCTCCAAATGCTCCTTTCCTCTTCTCTCGGGCATGCCATCGCTGCGTGCGTTTCCCCCGCTCTCTCTCTCTCTCTCTACGCATCACTTGCCTCGCCGTCCCTCTCTCTTTCTCTCTGTATCTTCTTCACCTGCTGCATCTCCTCCCTCTTTCTTCGTCTCTCTACACCCAGCGGCCTCTCTCTCTTCCCCTGTCACCAGTTGAAGCCACCTCCATCGGCGTCACCCCGCCGCCCGCACCATGCAGGCGCGTGGATGTCATCCGCGAGACCCATCGTCTTTGGCTGGTTGTGACCTCGGCCCTCCCATGTGCAACCACGCCTCTAGTGCCTCCCACACGCGCCTTTCACCGCTTGCCGACGCCGACGCCCCCCCCCCCCCGACGTCGCCGCGTGAAGCCACCACGGCCCCGCCATGCAACCGCCATCAGCCGATGTTCGCCGCTTTCCGCCTCCCCGTTGGCCAGTCTGGCATTTCTGCCCGCCGTCTCACCCTGGCTCTCGCCTGCGCACATTGGCGGCCGCCGCCCTTGCCGACCTCAGCCGCTGCCGCAGCCCCGTGCAAGCCCCGCACCACCCCTCGCCGGTCGCCACCTGCGCAGCCCCGTTGGCCGCCGCCGACGTCAGCGCCTGCATGCCTCCGCGCGGCCAGACGCCTTCCGCTGCCACCGCCTTGCCCTGTGGGCATCACCACTGATGTCACCGTCAATGCCATCCACGTCGCCTGCTAGCGCGACCGCTGCGTTGGAATCCACCGTGCATCGTCACCTCTCCTACTGTGCGCCACCTCCGCCTAGCACCGTTGTGCACCAGTTGCCGCTCACCGTGTGCCCATGGAAGCCTCGCCGTGCGCCACCTCCGTCGCGCCGTTGTGTGCTGTAGACACGCCAAATTGGCCTGATTTGGAGCCACAGACTTCTATTCAGCACTAGAGTCGTGCCAGGAGGGTGCAAGGCTACCCGAACCGGCTTGTTTCAACCAACTCGGCTTCAGCTCAAGCCGATCCACTCCATAAGCTTTCTCAACTCATTTCACTCAGTTTATTTACTGTTTTAGAACATATTTTAATTTAGTTTGCATCATTTTTATATAACCAAAAACACAAAAAAGGGGTTAAGGCTCACCCTGAAGCCGGTGAGTTCGATTTTAATTGCTTATCTGTCATCTTCTTATGACAGTTTCTACACTTCTATCAAGTCTAATCAAACTCTTCACTTTGTTCATTGTTTTTAAGTTTCACAGATTGTTCAAGTTAGCATCGGTAGGACTCTTCTTCATCGGCCGGCTGAAGAAAAAGAAGGTTGAACTCACATCCCATTCTCCAGTGCTAAGGTACACAGTCAAATCAACTTATCTCTGGTTTCTATTCCATAAAGCGGACCCCACGGCTCCTGGCGAACACCTCTTTTATTCATGCTTTAAGTCAATTCATTCCTCACTCACCTCCCACATGACCCGAACTGTCTCCGGTGCTTGAACGAGCCGTGAGATGAAAGTTCGGAGATCAATGTGAGTGTGGGACCGAGGTGAGAATTTTACTGCTTTCTGAGTGTTTTTTGATTCACTCCTTTTCCCCTATTCTATCATCATCTTCTCTTGAGGTGCTGATCTGGAACCCATTTTCAGAGTCGACAGTTTTTTGGCGACCACGGTGGGACAATCAATGTCTTCAACCGTGCTAGCTTGATTGATCTGTGCAACTAGTTGTTTTTCGATTTGGTTCCCGTGCGAACTTGCTTGTCCTTTACCTTTTTCGTGTGAATTTACCTTTAAACTTGCTGTTTACTCTTCCTTTAAGATTGTCCCCCATGTGGACTTGACTTGTCTTTAATTTCAACCCGGTTCCCGCATGAACCACTCTTTTCTTCTTATAAACCGGTTCTCGCGTGAACCACCTTTCTTTTCCAATTCGGTTCCTGCGTGAACCAACTTATTTTCAAATCGGTCCCGCATGGACCACCTCTTTACAACACCTTCAGATTGGCCCCACGTGGCCCTCTTTCCATTTTGTCATCTCTTACACCGGTTTCCGCGTGAACCACCCTTTTCTTCATAAAAACCGGTTCCCGCGTGAACCACTCCTTTTACTTCAAAAATCAGTTCCCGCATGAACCACCTACCTTTCCAAAACTTGGCTCCCATGTGAGCCACCTTATTTACAAATTGATCCCTGCATGGACCATCCTTTTACCTTCATTTCATATTTGTCCCCACTTGGACACTATATCACAAGTCGGTTCCCGCGCGAACCACCTTTTAGTTGCTAGTTGCTAGTTACTTGTTTTACTTTATCATTGCTTGTCTTGATTGCATTCACTTGCTTGATTTATTTAATAGCTTTCATTCATTTCATGTTTGCATATTGATTGCTTCTTCTCCTCCTACCCTCCATTTTTCATTTTTGCATTAGCTTTTGCATCGGGTACCGGACTTGCTCCAATTCGTAGGGCATTCGAGGCAGGGGCTCTCTCTCCCAACACACCCTCACCCTCCAAACACCTTCTTGGTGGATTCTTACCTCTCTTTTGGGATATTTCTTCTTAGTTTATTTGGTGGTTTCTATCAAGACCTACGTAAGTCCCCATCCATGGAGTATTCTTCTGTGTACGATTGAGCTGGTTGTACCACTTTCCCAAAACCTGAAGAACCTAAGTACCTACTCATGGTGATTGGGTGACAACCTTAGGTCTTGAAGATTGAAGCAATAGGAACCATACCTACTTGAGTGAACAATTGCTAACAATCTATCTAAATCTAAGGTTTCAGCTTAAAAATTGTCGAAAAATTGTCGAGTAGTCATTTTAAGAACTTGTTTGCATAACTTGCTTGCTCACAACAACTATAAACAACCAAAAAATTTTATTCTTTCAAAACACCTAAAATAAAAAAAATCCCTTTAATTTTTATGTTCAACTTGTTTTCCCAACAACCAAATTGAAACAAAAAAATCAAACAAAAAACAGAGCATAACCAAACAAAAATTATCTTTGCATTTACACCTTTCATTTGCTTTCTTTCAACCATTTTGTTAGAAAGTTTGACAGGATGCCCATGATGCTAAGGTCCGGAAGACACATCGGGATGTCAGACTACTACGGGCAAGAAGAGGAGTATGAGACGGGCCGCTATGAGCTGCAACAACCCATGGTCCAACTAGAGGGCCATGTCAATGACATCAGGGAGCCTGAAATTCAAAATCCTACTCATCAACCTGTTTCACTTAGTGTGGAGCAACTCCTCCAGGATCTATCTCTCCATCTAGACCCTGAATCCTTTTCACTTGTGTAATCTTTGATAAAGGGCAAGATGCCCACCAATCAAGATCCAGTCGAGGGAAATCAAGCCCCCTCACCACCTCAATCGGTAGTCAGGCCCCTGATCATCGCTTCTCCTGGGCAACCCTGTCGTGTCTCCACTCACCCTGTTGTGGGGCATTCACATAATGCTATTCCAGCTCCTATTTCCAACCCACCTCTTCCAACCCATTCACCTAAATACTTTGCTTCGGTGGCTCAGGAATCTAGCCTCACCCAGGCATTCATGGAAAAACGTAACCAGATGGATGAGCGTTTTGAAGAGCTAAGGCACCGCCTCGATTCTAAAGCCACCCATGAAATCTCTGTTCCATCTTTCCTGGTCCTACATCTCCCTCCTTCTGAAATTTTAATCTTTCAACACTATAATGGGATTGGGAACCCCTTTAACCACCTAAAGAGCTTTCTTTATGACTCCGCATTATGGAAGAATGACCGCAAAGCACTTGCCTTCCTATTTCGTCGGTCATTGGAAGGATCCACCCTTGACTAGTTGTATTCTCTTGATTCTATTGAGGCAGCGGATTTTGATATTGTCAAGGCAAAGTTTCTACAGAGGTACAAGGACTGGTTGCGGCCAGCCTATTGATAACTGATTTAATTGCTGAGAAAATGAAGCTAGATGAAGATTTTGCCAAATTTGTTGATCCATGGAGGGGAATGACTGAGAGGCTAGTGAATACCATCTAAGAGGGGGAGCAGGTGAGGATGCTAATCGGGAAAACCATGCCTAACCTTCGCAACCTCTTGATCATGCACCGCTCGACTACCATGAGTGAGTTGTGTGATAGTGCCCGTTACCTCCAAGCCCATTTCAAGGATGCTTCCATAATCAACCTGTTCGACTCCAAACCCCGTAACACTAGAAAGCCTACGCCTGTAGGGTCCACCATCGAATGGGTAGTGAACAATGAGAGCATCAATGCCATGGGTAATCAGGGTGGGTATCGCCAAAGCCAATATCGTAACCCACCACCCAACCAACAATATTGGCCAGCTCCTCAACCAACTCATCAACCTCAATAGAAACTTGCATACAACCGAGTACCACCACAGTAACCCACCTACAACCGAGCACCCCAATAGCAAAATACCTATAACCGAGCACCCCAATAGCAAAATACCTATAACTGAGCACCTCAGCAACAACTTGTCTACAACCGACCACAACCACAACAACAACAAGCTTACAATCAAGTGCCACCACCAGCCAACCGACCTAGGAGGGGGGACCCAAGAGAGAGTACTATCCTCAACTATCATTCCTCCTCACCGATATTTTCAATGCATTGATGGCTGAACAACAGTTGGAGCTTCCGAAGGAGAGAGAAGGATGGCCAATGAATGCTGATATGACAAAGTACTACGCCTACCATCGGTATCTTGGGCACACAGTGGAAGTCTGCTTCCAATTTAAAGACTACATTCATGACCTTAACAATCAGTGGAACATTGATTGGGAACAGTTGGGAGAATCCATTCAAACAATGAAGGCGCGGCAGAATCAACCATGGCGATAGCAAGCACAACAGCAACCCGGCCTGGGTATAGTTCAAGATCTTCTCCTGGTACATGCACCCGCTCAAGCACCAGCACCAGCACCGCCAAACCAATGACTCGGCCTTGTCCACTCCACCATCGAGGAGTCAACCCACCATTCCCAGGGTTGGCAAGTTGAGGATCAAACTGCCTCCATGCCTACCAGACTAACCCCACCTACAAATCGCACCATACTTTCCATACTGAGAGTTTCCCCCAGCCCATAGACTACCCAAACACCACAAAACCCAATCTCACCAACACTGCCCTCACCAGCTATTAACCCTCCCTGGCGCCAAATCATTAGACCGCCACCAGCACCCCAACCATCACCCCAACCTAATTTACCAACCACCATTAATCCTCCAAGGCATCTAATCATTAGACCACCACCAACACCCCAAACATCACCTAACCTACCGGCCTCCACCACCCCTCGGCCTCTTATTATCCGACTGTCACCCAACCTACCAGTTGCTACCACTCTGCGACCCTTAATCATTCGACCATCACCACCAATGCTCCAACCATCACCCAACCTACTAGTTGCCACCACTCCGCGACCCCTCATCATCCAACCATCACCACCAACATCCCAACCATCACCCAACATACTGGCCTCCACTACACCCACGACCCCTCATCATCCGATCCTCACCACCCCTACCTACCATGGGCCCCTCAACATCTCAACCAACCCTACCATCACTATCATCACCACTCCCCACTACCACGCTGGCGCTGGTACTTCGTAGCAGGAGGATGTTGCAAAGGGTCTTCCCTCAAGCTAGGATGCAACCACAAGTGTCGACTCCAAAAATAGGTTCCGGATCGGCACCTCAAAAGAAGGTATAGAATAGGGAAAAAGGGGGTGAATCGGAAAACACTCGGAAAGCAGTAAAATCCTCACCTCGGTCCCACACTCACATTGATCTCCGAACTTTCATCTCATGGCGTCGCTCGAGCACTGGAGATGGTTTGGGTCATGTGGGAGGAGAGTGAGGAATGAATTGACTTAAAGCATAAATAAAAGAGGTGGTTGCCAAGAGCCGCGGGCTCCGCTTTATGGAATAAAAGACAAGATTAAGTTGAATTGACCATGTGTACCTTAGCATGGGAGATTGGGATGTGAGTTCAACCTTCTTCTTCTTCGACCGGCAGATGAAGAAGAGTCCAACCAGTTCTAGCTTGATGTATTTGTGCAACTAGAAGACAGTAAGACAAGAAAACAAGTGAAAAGCATTAGAACTGAGTGAAGTGTAGTAACTTGTAAAAACAATATCATAAAATGGTAATTGGAAACAAACTCACCGGATTCGGGGTTAGCCCTAACCCTTTTTTTTTGATTTTTTGTGATGATGAAAAATAGAATAAAAATGATTCTTAAATATGAAATAAATTATATGAATGAAGAATTAGCAAAGATAATATGGACGATTAAAGATAACACAACCTAGGCAAAGTGGCAACCGGGTTGGACAAATTCAATGTAAACTGGCGTGACTCTGATATAGAGACCGTAATAGACAGCACCAATGTCAGAATCGAGTGCTGTTTGTTTTAAAATAAAGATAACTCACTGAGGGTGGTTTGATATGAAGACAAGTTTGCTTTAATATTATGATAAGTAATCTGAATTTACCTGATAAGCCGGATCTTGGACAGTGAAGTTCTGGAAACTCTCAGCACAATGTCAATGTAGGACATGCTATGGGCACCACAGATATCTGAATTAAATGATTCTTGTTTTAAATAAAATAGGACTCACCGGGGAACAATTTCTATAAAGGATGTATAGGCTGAATTTACCATTGAATATACTGAAATTGACTGAGAAAACGATGACTTAGAAGAGAACACTTCGGATCTGTCTGTGCAGCGCTGGTGTTGAAGCCGTAACAAGCATAGGGAATTTCAGAATTGATCTCTATTTGTTGGATATGAAAGATATCTTGATGACGCAAACTTCTTATGAAATAAGTTAGGCCGTAAAATGACTATAAATATCTGTAGAAGCCGATGATCAGCAGTGCAGCACTTCGAAGCATAGACCGGCTTCTTCTTCACTTTGGGATGATCTCCGGGCACCAGGACAAAGAGAGGATGATTTGGGGAGGTTGGGATGAGCCTAGGGTGGCTGTAATACGAGGATAGGAGTGCTTTAAGATGGGTATGCCCCTATTAGGTCGTTCATATGAGTCTCCCTTTATAGGGGATGAAAACCAGGTCAAAAAATAACAAGTTTTGATACATCCGACCATAGGTTGGATTTCCTCTATTTAATGTTGCTAATTTTCATCATGAGGCATCTAGAAACTTACCCAAATGATTGAAAGGGATTGTAAACTGTGGATCACCTTCCCCATGTTCAAAATATGTCTCCACTTGAAGAGGAAACAAATCTGGTCTAAAAATAGCAAGTCTTGATATACAAGACAACAAGTTGGATTGCCATCAGTTGATGATGCTAATTTCGACCATGAAGCTTAAAAATACTATAAAAAGTAATATGTAGGAATAAAAAATAAGGTAAGGTCGTGAATTTGTCAGATATGTGCCCAATGGGCTGGGCTTGCATGTAATTGGGCTTGATCGGTGCTGCGTGCGGACAGAACTGCATGTCTGACTTCTAAAAGGCGCTGCGGACAAATGGTAAATCAGAATTGAATGAAGTTTGTTGCATTGAAAAGAGGACTCATAGAGGAATATTATTTATGTTGAAAACTTATTCATTGGATGACCACAAAATCCTGTGAAAAATTTGTAAATAGTGGATATGCTGGAAAAAGCATAATCTAGCACACCACCAAGCGGCACGACTTTGGTGCAAAGACCACCAAGAGCAACATGGAAGTTAGAATGGGCTCTCATTTGGGAAAAATGAATTTGATTAGAGATCAAAAACTCTTCCTTATATTTCTAGTGAACTCCTCGGCTTGTCCAAAAGTATGATTCAACTTGATTTTCATGGTCTAAAAGAGATGTTGCCAATGGAATAAGGGTTTAAGCCCCAAATAAGGTCAAATTGGCGTGTCTACAGCTTGCCTCGCCTTTATGTCGGCTTTGTAAGAAAATGTTATGTAGTGAAGCAAAGTGAAATGTAGAAGAATGTAGCAAAGTGAAATGAGTTGTAATGGAATGTAGTGGAGTGAGATAGCGATGGACTGAAAAGGTGGCATCAAGGTGTAGATATAGACACGCTCAACGACCAAATTCGGCAAAGAGAATCTCTTTAAGTCTCCTGGTTAACCGCCATGTTTCATCAAGTCTTCCTATGTTCGATTGGTAAGAGATGTGTCATTGGCACGAGATAAGAATAGCCAACCCCCAACGCGGTGGGGAGTCCCCGAAACATGGGTTCATAGGTTCATCATCAGCCGGTAACCCGATCTTTGCGGTGTTCTTGTACTGTGATGGGCTAAAGTTTTAAAAGGGATTTTTTTTGAAAAAGTAAAAGAATACCAATCGAGCACATTCAGGCTCTTAGATTCATCTAAGTCTTCCAAGAGACAAGATTCAATTTGGAATGGAATGATCTCGAATTCTAAAAGGCAAATGTTGAAGCACAGACCGTGAAGATAATGGCAATGCAAGTTCTGATCAAATAGGAGGCCCTTGGTGGGATGAATTGATTGCCACGGTGGGATGAATAGAAAGAATAGTGTTGTAGTGGCCACCGTGGTGATAGAAAGGAAATAGTTGGAGGCACAAGGTGATTACCGAACATGGTGGGATTAATAGACACGGTGGGATATTAGAAAGGTTGGTGGGACTAGAAAACATGGTGGGATTAGAAAACACGGTGGGGTTTAGAATGATCATAATTAGGATAAAAGATTTAGAGACTAGGGTGAGAAGGTGAAGATTATGAAAGGATGTATGCAATAACAAAATGTAATGCAACTAATGCTACATGATGCATGCTGGGCTCAAGAAAATAAAACAAAACTTGTATAACAAATAGTTGAAGATATAGATTGTCTATGAGGTCAAGATACCCATTTGGGAACCATCGTCCCTCACAGCACAACTTTGGGCTTATCCGTGAGCACAAAGAATGACCCGACCGTTGTGGATTTTGATGAAGGGGATCTCGGGCCTGGTCTTATTTACATTCACAGTCTTCAACATCAATGCATAAAATAAATAGGAATGCACCTAATATATGCTAAGAAAGGAAATGATAACGGTGAGTTTGCGGTGTGATGACATGCATTCTCACAAAAGAGTTCATGTGTCCTAATGAGGACACAGAGTAAAAGCTTCTCGGCAAAGTTGAGGCCGCGGTAATGATGACTCCTCCTACTGAGAATCCTCAGGGGAGGGAAGTGACGAGCATCGCCTTATTGAAGTCTTGCAAAGAAAGCTCCTCGGTAGAGTTGAAGCTGAGGTTATGGTTACACCTCCTCCTAGGAATCCTTAGGGGAGGGAAATGGCGAGCATCGCCTTGTTGTGTAGTTCTCCTTGTTTGTTCTTCGTGCCTGAAACACTCTAAAAAGGAGATTAGAATGCCAATATGGCTTATCCCCCTTGCAAGTTGCAGTATGTCTTGACCTTTGTCAAGGGGTGTAAAGTTTTTCTTGTGCCTGAAACACTTAGAAGGAAGAGATTAGAACAACAATGTGGCTTATCCCCCTTGCAAGTTGCAGTATGCCTTGACCTTTGTCAAGGGGTGTAAAGTTTTTCTTGAGGGTGTAAAAAAATAAAGTAGCAAATACGCAATGAAAAATTTGAAACATGAGAGACTAAGAATTAATATGAATGTAAAGACAAGAATTCAAATCAAGCATGATGAAATATTTTTTTTGTTTTGAAAATTTTGTTGGAATTTGACAAAGAAGTTTTGTGAAAAGATTCAAATTTTTTTTGGGATTTTGAAAATATTCATTTTTTTAGAGTTTTGTGGGAAATTTTTTTTTTGGAGTTCTGAAGATATTCAGCTTTTTTTGGGAGTTTTTTTGAAAATATTTTTTTTGGAGAGAAAATTCAGTATTGACACAAGTTCTCATCACTTGGTTGTTTTTCTAGGTTCACTGGTAGATACCATGTGCAAAATGGGGTTCCTTACCCCGAATCTTTCCGACCTTCAACCTTTGATCGGCTAGAGTTTAGCTTTGATTTGGTTGGTCCACCCGCACCTTGGGGGTTAAGAATGAAGAATTGATAAAGAAGTCCTTGATAAGCTTTGGAGATGTTGAGAGAAATTTCTCTACTCACACCCAATTGCCCATTGGGGTTCGGCCTCCTCGGGACTTTTCTTCTTTATTGACAAACCTATTTTTGTGGCACACGTTCGGACAGGTGCTTTGACCTGTGGCCTGTGGGGTCATTGCCCATCTTTTGGTGCCTTTTTTTCATTTTCTACATTTTTGGGTACTCATTCAGACAGGCACATATTTGTTTAAACCTATGGGGTTCATTGCCCATCTTTTGACACCCTTTTTCTTTTGAGAAGTTGGACCTTTCAAGATGGCCTCCTACTAAGGCGGTGGATGCTTTCGATACTCTCCCCCTCTAATCCCCTTTGCCTATCTTGGACCGAACAGAAGACAGTAGGGTGAGGGTTTTCCTTCCACCTCTGAGCCTTGACTAGCTTCTCTCGGGTGTTGGATCATCCGGATTCTGGTATCAGGATGTGTTGTGTGTGTAGAATGGTATCTACCCTCGACTCCTAGACAACAATCTAGAACATGTGGACTTAAGTCATACTAGTAGTTCTCTCCACTTTTTTGAGGTAGATTACATTCCATAGGTGAATTAATTGAAAACATGCCTTGCAATGTAAAGAATTTGTTTAATAAGAACAAGGTAGCTACAAATGTCGTCAGTCATGAATTTCTCTCAATTAAAATTGTCATGTGAAATTCAAAATCATTTTTTTTTAAAATATTTCTTTGCAAGTGACATAATGATGATGAATGAAATTTCATATAATACCTGAGAGAAGAAGAAGTTCATTGCTGATGACGGCTTTGTTTGTGCTTGCCTTGCCTTGTCTGCCATGCCTTGCCCAATTGCTTCCACTGTTGATATGCACCATATTGCATTGGATTGAAGATTCATAGTCATAGGATGAAGTGAAAATGTGGAGGATCTGATTTAGCATGGCGGAGTCAAAATTAATGATGTAAAAGGCAAAGATTGTGGTATCACCTACGAAATTTCTCTACCTTGATTTTTTGTTGAAAGTAAAACTTAGAGAATGAAAGAGAATTTGAAAGGAAATAAACATGCTTGGAAACAAAAGTGAGTTAAAATGGGCTCTTGGGCCCATGAGTTTCAAGTGGGCTTGAAGGCCTGGGAGTAGTTGGAATCAAGAGGCACGTGAGCCCAAGATTTGAATGTGGGATAGAGGGCCCGGTTGATGTTGATGGGCATGAGGGCCCAATTGGAGGTTGAGCCCGAGGGACCCAATGAAAAGAGTGGGCACATGGACCCGAAAATGGTTGGGAGAAATATTGTGATTTGTGATGGGCTTGCTGGCGCCATTGAAAAGTATGGGTGCGTAATCCCAAAGTTGAAGAAGTGGGTGCACGGGGGCCCGATTTCGAAGAAGTTGGCATGTGGGCCCGATGGTGAAGAAATGGGGGACATACATGCCCGAAGTTGAAGGAGTGTGGGCATGTGTGCCCGAGTTTGTTGGAAGGTGGGCACGTGGGCCCGATTTAGAAGAAATTTGGGCACATGGGTCCGGTTGTAAAAAAACATGGGCATGTGAGCCCGGTTGAGGTGAATTGCGGGCACGTGAGCCCGATTTAGAAAAATTAAGGGCACAAGGGCCCGATTGGGGAGAATTATAGGCACGTGGGCCCGATGGAAGGAAAGGGGCACGTAGGCCTAGTTGGGGAAAAGGGGCATATGGGCCTAGTTGAAGTAAAGGGGCATGCAAGCATGATTGATTAAAAGGGGCACGTGGGCCCGGTTGAAGAAAAGGGGCATAAGAGCCCGGTTGATGAAAAGGGGCACATGGGCCTGGTTGGATAAAGGGGGCACGTGGGCCCGGCTGATGGAAAGGGACACATGGGCCCAGTTGATGAAAAGGGGCATAAGAGCCCGATTGACGAAAAGGGGCATAAGTGCCCAAAAATGGGGCATAAGGGCCCAATTGAGTGAGATGGGGTGTGGGCCATGGCCCTAAGATTGACAGATTTTGGACCCATGGGCCTGATTGATGGTTGTAAGAAGGATAAAGAAAGGGAAGTGGCCCTAAGATTGAGGAATTGTAGGCCCATGGGCCGGATTGTTGTTTAGGAGAAGAATGAGGTAAGGGTCGTGGCCCTAAGATTGATGCTAACGGATTTGCCTGCCTATCTGGAGGAGGTCCCAGTATCCTTTGTCTATGCCCTTCTGGAGGCTTGTCGATTCATTTTCCATTGCACTGACCAATTCTATCCTTTTATCTTTTTCGTTCAGGGGTCAATTCTATCTCCCCAACTTCAGGGATCAATTCTAATGATGGCAATATTTGATCTATACCTGGAGAATCCTTGCCTAGTCCTTGACAATCAACTAAATTTGTGATCCCCTCACCTAAGCTCCTTACAATAGGCTTCTCCTCATGTTGTTCTGGGGAAGAGGGCATGCCGAGTCTAGGGGATTCCAAAAAGGTGGTAGGGTTTGGTTCAATCTCCCCTATTGGTTGACTTTGATCCTGAGATATAGCAATGACATGATGAGAAGCTGATTCCTCTGCCATGGTAGGAGCACAAATGGTTAGAGTGATTGATTCCTCCACTAGGGCAGGAGCATGAAGGGTCAAAGTGACTGAATCATCTGCCATGGCAGGAGCATGGATGATCGGAGTGACTAGTTCCTCTACCATGGCAGGAGCATGAATGGTTGAAGTGAATAAATCATCTACTATAGTAGGAGTAGGGATGATCAGATTAATTGGTTCCTCTGCCAGGGCAGGAGCATGAATGATAGGAGTGACTAGTTCCTCTGCTAAGGTAGGACCAATAGAAGAAACAAGGGCCTTAACCGACTTAGGGTGAACCCTATTTTGAGGGGTTGATTGAATAGCCAAGGATTATTCAATTGATGTCGGCATAGAAGTCGGTTCGGGCTGAGGATCTAATGATGAAATTGGTTGAGAGACCAAGGCTTGTGTGGTTGGCCGAGGAGCTATTGGTGAAGTAGACTGAGAAGCTAAGGGCCGGATGATTGGCTGAGGGGCCTTTGGAAATGTTGGTGGAGTCAAAGGCTGGGGAAGCGGTTTAGGTAACGAAGTATTTGCACAAGCGACAAGAGGAACTTGATTGTGCACAATTGGTTTCGCCATTAGACGGGTTGCATGACCAGCTAAGGTTGGGGCATGGGTGGCCTAATCAACTGGCGTCGAGGAGTCGGCTGAAGATGATGGTCTGGATGAGGTTGGAGAGGGCTCCTAGGTTGGTGCATAGCATCAATGCTCCTCTCAAGCCTGGGCCTTAATTTATCAGAATAATGCATTAATTCCACATCTTCTTTTACTTCCCCAATTATTGAATAGCCTGGCCCATATCGTTTCAAGAATTCGGCCTTGACAATTTTGAAATTTCATATCTCAACTTCGTTCAATGAAAAAAACCAATCTAGGGCTGCACCCTCTAAAGATCTCCTAAAAAGAAAAGCAAGGGTCTTTCTATCATTCTGCCATTGAGATGATTTGCTCAGAAAATCATTAACATGGGTGAAGGGATCACCTGAGCCATTGTAGTGATGGTAGGTTGGCATTTGTGATTGGGGGATGTAGATAGTATAGAGGAGAAATTCGACGGTTTCTTTATCCTTGGCAATAGGTAGGGAGGAATTCACCAGGGGGTGTGCATGTGGCACTCGGATGGGAGGGGGGGTGGATTGGTGTGCAAGCTATAGAATGACCCACAATGGGGTGAGTAGATAAAGTAGCATGGCAGGACTGCCCAGGTGGGGTTATGGTAAGAGGTTGAACTGCCAATTGGGGAGGTGAGGCAGCTCGGTTGACTTTGGCTGGACTATGATTGACAGACATCTTATTCTTCACTAGAGATTGTATAATTGACACTGCCTTGGGATCAAGATGAAAAGATAGTTTCTCAAAGAGTTGTTCCAAACTGTATGGAGCAGACTGATGGGCAACCCCTTGCACTTTGGGTTCCATAGCAACATTGACATGGCTCTCTAGTTGGACCATGGGTTGTTGTTAAAGCTTGTAGAAACCCGGCTCGTACTCTTGTTGCTCGTAGTAGTCCGACCTCCCCACGTGGCTTCCAGACCTTAGCATCATGGGCATCATGTCGATCTTTCTACAAGGATGGTTAAAAAAAAGAGCAAGCAATGCACACAATTGAAGATTTTTTGTTATGTTTTGTTTTTGTTTGAATTGATTTGGTTTCAATTTTGTTGTTTGGAAAGCAAGTTGAACACAAAAATTAAAGGGATTTTTTAGGTGTTTTGAAAGAAGAAATTTTTTTTGGTTATTTTCAATTGTTTGTGAGCAAGCAAGTTGTGCAAACAACTTTTTAAAATGACTACTCCACAATATTTGGGTTGAAACCTTAGATTAGATAGATTGTTAGCAATTGTTCACTCAAATGGGTATGGTTCCTATTGCTTCAATCTTCAAGACCTAAGGTTGTCACTCAATCACCACGAGTAGGTACTTGGGTTCTTCGGGTTTTGGGAAAGTGATACAACCAGCCCAATCGTGCGGAGAGGAATACTCCACGGATGGGGACTTACGGAGGCCTTGATGGAAACCACCAAATCAACTAGCAAGGAATATCCCAGAAGAGAGGTTAGAATCCACCAAGAAGGTGTTTGCAGGGTGAAGGTGTGTTGGGGGAAAGAGCCCCCACCTCGAATGTCCTATGGATCGGAGCAAGTCCGGTACCCGATGCAAAAGCTAATGCAAAAATGAAAAATGGAGGGTAGGAGGAGAAGAAGCAATAAATATGCAAATAGAATGAAAGCTATTAAATAAATCAGACAAGTGAATGCAAGCAAGACAAGCAATGATAAAGTAAAACAAATAACTAGCAACTAGCAACTAAAAGGTGGTTCGCGCAGGAACCGGCTTGTGATGGAGTGTCCGAGTGGGGGACAAATCTGAAGAGGAGGTAAAAGGATGGTCTATGTGGGGACTGATTTGGAAATAAGGTGGCTCATGTGGGAGCCAAGTTTTGGAAAGGTAGGTGGTTCACGCGGGAACCGGTTTTTGAAGGAAAAGGGGTGGTTCACGCGGGAACCGGTGTAAAAGGTGACAAAATGAAAAGAGGGCCACGTGGGGCCAATCTGAAGGTGCTGTAAAGAGGTGGTCCATGTAGGGACCGATTTGAAAATAAGTTGGTTCACGCGGGAACCGAGTTGGAAAAGAAAGGTGGTTCACGTGGGAACCGGTTTATAAGAAGAAAAGAGGGGTTCACGCGGGAACCAGGTTGAAATTAAAGACAAGTAAGTCAAGTCCACATGGGGGACAATCTTAAAGAAAGAGTAAACAGCAAGTTTAAAAGTAAATGGACATGGAAAAGGTAAAGGACAAGCCGGTTCGCGCGGGAACCAAATCAGAAAATAACTAGTTGCACGAATCAATCAAGCTAGCACGGTTGAAGACATTGGTTGTCCCATCGTGGTCGCCAAAAAGCTGTCGACTCCAGAAACGGGTTCCATATCGGCATCTCAAGAGAAGGTGAAAGATAGAATAGGGAAAAGGGGGTGAATCGGAAAACACTCGGAAAGCGGTAAAATCTTCACCTCGGTCCTACACTCACATTGATCCTCGAACTTTCATCTCACGGCGTCACTCGAGCACTGGAGATGGTTTGGGTCATGTGGGAGGAGAGTGAGGAATGAATTGACTTAAAGCATAAATAAAAGAGGTGGTCGCCAGGAGCCGTGGGCTCTGCTTTATGGAATAAAAGACAAAATTAAGTTGAATTGACCGTGTGTACCTTAGCGTGGGAGATTGGGATGTGAGTTCAACCTTCTTCTTCTTCGGCCGGCCGATGAAGAAGAGTCCAACCAGTGCTAGCTTGATGTATTTGTGAAACTAGAAGACAATAAGACAAGAAAACAAGTGAAGAAGCATTAGAACTGAGTGAAGTGTAGTAACTTGTAAAAACAATAATATAAAACGGTAATTGGAAACAAACTCACCGGATTCGGGGTTAGCGCTAACCCCTTTTTTTTGATTTTTTGTGATGATGAAAAATAGAATAAAAATGATGCATAAATATGAAATAAATTATATGAATGAAGAATTAGCAAAGATAATATGGACGATTAAAGATAACACAATCTAGGCAAAGTGGCAACCGGGTTGGACAAATTCAATGTAAACTGGCGTGACTCTGATGTAGAGACCGTAATAGACAGTACCGATGTCAGAATCGAGTACCGTTTGTTTCAAAATAAATATAACTCACCGAGAGTGGTTTGATATGAAGACAAGTTTGCTTGAATCTTATGATAAGTAATCTGAATTTACCTGATAAGCCGGATCTTGGACAGTGAAGTTCTGGAAACTCCCATCACAATGTCAATGTAGGACATGCTATGGACACCACAAATATCTGAATTGAATGATTCTTGTTTTAAATAAAATAGGAATCACCGGGGAACAATTTCTATGAAGGATGTATAGGGTGAATCCACCATTAAATATACTGAAATTGACTGAGAAGACGATGACTTAGAAGAGAACACTTCGGATCTGTCTGTGCAGCGCCGGTGTTGAAGCCGTAACAAGCAGAGGGAATTTCATAATTGATCTCTGTTTATTGGAGATGAAAGATATCTTGATGAAGCACACTTCTTATGAATTAAGTCAGGCCGGAAAATGACTATAAAGATCTGTAGAAGCCGATGATCAGCAGTGCAGCACTTCGAAGCATAGACCGGCTTCTTTTTCACTTTGGGATGATCTCCGGGCACCGGGACGAAGAGAGGACGATTTGGGAATGTTGTGATGAGCCTAGGGTGACTTTAGGACAAGGATAGGAGTGCTGGAGGATGGCGATTCCCCTCTTAGGTCGTTCATATGAGTCTACCTTTATAGGGGATGAAAACCAAGTCAAAAAATAGCAAGTTTTGATACATCCGACCATAGGTTGGATTTCCTCTATTTAATGTTGCTAATTTTTATCCTGAGACATCTAGAAACTTACCCAAATGATTGAGAGGGATTGAAAACCGTGGATCACCTTCCGCATGTTCAAAATATGTCTCCACTTGAAGAGGAAACAAATCTGGTCTAAAAATAACAAGTCTTGATATACAAGACAACAAGTTGAATTGCCATTATTTGATGATGCTAATTTCGACCATAAAACTTACAAATACTATAACAAGTAATATTTAAGATAAAAAAATAAGGTAAGGTCGTGAATTTTTCAGATATGTGCCCAATGGGTTGGGCTTGCATGTAATTGGGCTTGAATGGTGCTGCGTGCGGACAAAGCTGCACGTCTGACTTCTAAAAGGCACTGCAGAATCGGAATTGAATGCCATTTATTGAATTGAAAATAGGACTCATAGAGGAATATTATTTATGTTTAAGACTTATTCATTGGATGACCACAAAATCCTGTGAAAAATTTGTAAATAGTGGATATGCTGGAAAAAGCATAATCTAGCACACCACCAAGTGGCACGACTTTGGTGCAAAGACCACCAAGAGCAACATGAAAGTTAGAATGGGCTCTCATTTGGGAAAAATGAATTTGATTAGAGATCAAAAACTCTTCCTTAAATTTCTAGTGAACTCCTCGGCTTGTCCAAAAGAATGATTCAACTTGATTTTCATGGTCTAAAAGAGATGTTGCCAATGGAATAAGGGTTTAAGCCCCAAATAAGGTCAAATTGGCGTGTCTACAAAAGGAGTAAGCAAAAGAGGAGGTGGTAGAAGAACCATTGCCCGGCACGACATATGACTTGTTGAAGCACCTGGACAATATGTCGACACGGATTTCAATCCTGGAGCGTATAAAGAGGTCAAAGAACCATCAAGACATCCTACAACAGTACTTGCAGCGGGTCATGGTCAATGAGGACCTCCCACCCAAGAAAATCATTACAGTTTTGGCCCCGAGGAGTGAACACCCGGAACTCAGTTTCACATAGGAGGAGTTGGCACGGCCTGAAATCAGAAAGTATGCCTTACGCATCACAGTGGTCATCAGAGGTGTAGAGATCAAGTCTTGCTTGATTGACCCCGGAGCATCTATAAATGTCATGCCGCCAGAAACATTGCAACTTTACGGCATCTCCAATGAGGAAATCTAGCCGTTGGTTTCAACTACAGAGCTACCCGAGGTCATGGTGTTGACAACGCCTCCAGATACAGTTGCATGGCGGATGATGAAAGGGATGGGCTATCAGCCAGGAAAGGGGCTGGGAAAGGAACTGTAGGGGGTTGTGCACCCCGTCAAAGATGTGAAAAGACCAAGAAGGCATGGGCTTGGCTATGAGCCCAGTTTCACTCCGAGGATGGTCTACCGGCCAAAAAATGCCATGGGACTCCAAAGAGTCTTCATCAAAGGGGAGACTATGATGATGGCCGGAGACGAAGAAGAAGAACCAGTCAAGAGGAGGAAGGCACCAGAGCAACAGGAGGAAGTGGACAACTCGAGTTCATCTCTGGCTCGGTTGTTCATAGAGGATGAAGAATCGTTCAAGGGCAAATCCTTTTCTAAACAACTCATCCATTCTAGTAAATCTCCAATCAACATCCCGTGTGAGCCATATCCTATGGCCACATACTTCAAAATCCTCACGCTCTCCCTCCTGGATGCACTTGATGGGCTTTCTAGCCCAATTTACAACTCTAGGCCGGCTTGGCCACATAAACTGATAACTGGGCCTGAGAGCTCATTCAAATTTTCTTACTCCACCAGGCTTCTATGCCCATTTTAATTCGACAACATTGGGTTCACGTGCCCACCAACCAGGCCCATGTGCCCTTTAGATTTCTTTTCTAGCTTTGGGCCCACGTGCCCACCACTTGGGCCCATGTGCCCCATAGATCTTTTCACTAGCTTTGGGCCTATCTGCCAATTTCTTGTCATTGTAGGGCCCACGAGCCCATTTGTCTTATGTTTGCTTAAGCTTTCTACTTCTGCTCGAGCCCCACTGGTTCATTTTCTTTCCGTTATTAAAAACACCCAAAAAAAAGTCTTCTCACAAACTCAATTTTTCGTTGAGGAGACGTCTTTACTTGTCTTGGAGGGTGCTCCCTATCAGGGACCCCTCTTCTCTAACTCACTGATTGATCTGCTTAATCCTTCACCCACTGTAGATACTGCTTTTCCAATTCCATCTTCTTTAGGAGTAGTTAGGTTAGTAAAGAAGAAAACTCGAGGTAAGCGCGTTCCAGAGAGATATCTCTAGCAATTAGCTCAGAAGTGTAAGGCATGTGCAAGGCTGCCATGTTTTTTGGAAAATGCTATCCAGCTTGACAAAATCCAATATGAGGAGAATTCAATGTAGATCATACACTGGGAGTCTACGAGATTTTATCAGAAAAGGATCCTGATCTCGAGGAAGGAATTGAGGACTTGGCTGATGCGTATGCATCTGGACTTAAAAGGTTTGAAGAACCATCAGCCACGGTGGATGAACCGACAAAAGAATTAAATCTCGAAACATCAAAAGATCATAAGACAATCCTCCTAAGTGCAAACCTCACTCCCACTGAGGAACAGAGCTTAATTAAAATTTTGGAAGAATATAAGGACACATTCGCATGGACATACGAAGACATGCCGGGGTTAGACAATGCGTTGGTTGAACATCATTTAAATTTGAAACCTGGAGCTACCCCAGTCAAATAAAAACTAAGAAGATTCCACCCCGATGTTGCACTTAAAATGAACGAAGAGGTTGACAAGTTACATCAAGCAAGATTCATTAAGGTCATCTTTTATCCGCAATGGGTGGCAAACATAGTCCCTATCATGAGAAAGACGGACGAGTTCGGATCTGCATAGACTTTAGGGACTTGAACCGAGTGTGTCCTAAAGACGACTTTCCTCTACCTCATATTGATGTACTAGTTGATAACACCACTGGATTCGAGATGTTGTCATTTATGGATGGCTATTCTGGGTATAATCAAATCTGGTTAGCCGAAAAGGACTAGGAGAAGACCTCCTTCATCACACCTTGGGGAACCTACTGCTATGTCGTCATGCCCTTTGGACTAAAGAATGCTGGTGCTACGTATCAGAGGGCCATGATGGCTATATTTCACGATGCATAACGTTGTAGAGGTGTACGTGGATGACCTGGTCGTTAAATCCAAAAGCCGAGAAGATCATCTTGAAGTGCTAAGAAGGGTCTTGTAAAGGGCTAGGGAATATAAATTGAAAATGAACCTAAAGAAATACACATTCAGAGTATCCTCAGGAAAAACGTTGAGGTTCATAGTGAGCAAAAGGGATATAGAGATCAACCCAAACAAGGCCAAAGCAATCATTGGTATGCCTCCTCCGAGAAATATGAAAGAACTTCCAGGATTAATCGAGAGGCTACAGTTTGTCCGCCGATTCATCCCACAACATTCCCAAAGGTGTAAACCTTTCTATGAGTTGACCAAGGCAGGGGCCGAGTTTAAATGGGATTCAAAGTGCCAGGATGCATTCGATGGTTTGAAAAGATACCTGGCTAGTCCCCCTATGCTTAGACCACCAGTCCTTGAAAAGCCCTTAGTTCTGTACATCTCAGTTTTGGAAAATTCTCTTGGGGCAGTCCTTGCACAAGTGGATGAAGAAGGGAAAGAGATGGCAACTTACTATTTGTCAAAGATTTTTGATCCATGTGAGCAGAAGTATACTATAGTGGAGAAGACTTGTACTACACTAGTTTGGGTAGTTTAGAAGCTTAAACACTATTTCTTAGCTCATGAGGTCAATCTTATCGCCCGCATCAATCCCATCAAATTCCTCCTTGAAAAAACTGTTCTAACTGATCGGTTAGGTCATTGGCAGACTTTCCTTTCATAGTTTGATATCACCTATGTCCCCTAGAAGGCGATTAAGGGCTATGCCATTGCCGAACACCTAGCCCACCACCCTATACCCCTCTTTGACCCGGTCTAGTCGGAGCTCCCAGATGACGAAATAATGTTGATCTGATCTTTCCATCTTTTGACATTATATTTTGACGGGGCTCTGAATTCACACGGTAAGGGAATAGTGTAGACATGCCAAATTGGCCTCATTCGGAGCCCCAGACTCTTATTCCATAGGCGATATCTTTTATTTGACCATTATCTGATCTGGATTACCTCGTGGAGATGAGCTAAAGACGCTGGTGGAGCCCCTCGCAAGTTGAGAATGGACCGATGATTTTCGGAATGATGCCGTAACCTTCAAGCGAGAGCCGCGCGTGAATCGTAAAAACACGAAGCCTACTCGATGATCGACCTTGAATGTTCCATACTTGAACATCTCGGGAGTCCCGCGTGTGTTCCATGATATTTAGGGCTTCCGAGAAGTCATTTCGGTAGTCGTCGGTCAATGATGGCTTTCGTTACGGCTTTTTCGATCTGTACTGACACGGCTATCCTGGACCACGTGTTAGGCCTTTCCGGTCATCACCGGGTCTTTTTGAGTCGTCCGGGTCGATCCTAGCCGTATATTTCATCAACCGGGGCCATACGGCCATTTCGTTCAAATTTAGGGTTTTACGGCTTTTTCGAGTTTCGGTTCACTTTATCGGGTTAATCTCAGATTTTTTGATGATTTCGGGTTTTATGACCATACCGGACTTGTTCGGTCATCATTTTAATTCATCCCGAGTTGACCCGAGATTCCTCGACCGGAACTGTGCTCTTTCGGATCTTCGCCACGGGTTTTGGCTTTCTGCGAGAGGGTAAACCGGTAGAAAGCCCCGGGCGAACGTCTCAGGAGTCATGCTGGCTGGTTTACTGACTTGAGGAGGTGCGGTTGAAGGCCCTCTTTCCAACGCAACAAACGGGAGCCAAATCAGACATCCCGTTTGCAAGTTACAGCTCGTGGAACATGCGCGTAGGAGAGAGAGTGTACCGCGCCCACGCTCCCCTTGAAAAGGGAGGGAGCGCCCTGCGCGCCCTCAAACTGGGGGCATGCCCTGCGCACCCCCGCTTCCTTTGAAACACAGGGGTGCGGTCAGTTTCCGAAAATCGAAAATTGCCCCGATTAGCACCTTCTGAACCGGATTTTTGGAAGGTTTCCGTCGATAATTTTTGATTATTTGTACCGCGCCCCCAGTTCGGGGGCGCGTTACGTTTGTCAAGTCGATTTTTAGCAATTTCCGGAAGATTCCGTCGATTTTTAGCAGTGAGACACATAACGCGCCCCCGGTTTCTTTGAAACTGGGGGGCACGCAGACCGTGCCCCGGAGGTGAGGGCGCGCCCTGCGCGCCCTCAGGTGGAGGGTGCGCCCTACGCGCCCTCGTCTCCTTTGAAGAGCGGGGGCACGGTCGGTCCAGTTTCTATATTTTGCACCAGCTTCCTTCCCCTATAAATTGAGGGCCATTCTCAATGACCCAAGGTTAATCCCCAGTGCCTAGCTCGTCCTGAGGTCGTCCATGCTCCCTCCCAAGGCCGTCCCAACGTTCAAAGCCGATCCGACGTCGAGAGATTGATCCCGAGGCGAAGGAGAAACCCGATCTGTGCGTTCTGCATCAACTAACTTCATAGGCTTCTGCAGAAAATCTGGAACTCTTGTTACAAAAGTCTTCAACATAGAAGTTGTTCCTCTCTTCATCCTCTTTCATCTCCAACTAACGGCACTCGATTCCAACTTGCCGTTTGTTCGTGGCGATTGCTGCATTGAGGGTGTGCATCTAGGTTCTGTTTTCTATATCCACCCACTTTTAGAATTTTTATAGACTTCTAAAGGAGGATTTCGGAGAAGTCATCAACATAAGAACTCTTCCTCTCCAAGTCTTATGTCTAATCCAACAAACAGCACTCGATTCTGACATCAGGATCGTCCGTAGCATTTTCTGCACCAAAGTCGTGCCAGAAGGGAGCAAAGCTACCCGAACCGGCCTTCTTCAAACAACTTGGCTTCAACTCAGGCCACACACTTCATAAGTACTTCTTAACTCGTTTCATTAAGTTTATTTACTATCTTAGAATATCTTTTACTTCATTTTCATCATTTTTACATAACTAAAAACACAAAAAAGGGGTTAGGACTCGCACCAATCCGGTGAGTTCGATTCCAATTGCTCCTTTGTTTCATCTCTTCTTCTATAGTTTCTACACTTCCCATAGTTCTAATCGGCTTCTTTACTTGGTTTATTGTTCTAGTTGCACAGGTTGATCAAGCTAGCATCGGTTGGACTCTTCTTCATCGGCTGGCCGAAGAAGAAGGTTGAACCCGCACACACTTTCTCCCACACTAAGGTACACACGGTCATCTAACTTAATCTCTTGTTCAATTCCATAAAGCGGAGCCCGCGGCTCCTGGCGACCACCTTTTTATTCATGATTTAAGTTCATCTCCTCCTCACTCTCCTCTCACATGACTCGAACCATCTCTGATGCTCGAGCGACACCGTGAGATGAAAGTTCGGGGATCAATATGAGTGTGGGACCGAGGTGAGGAGTCTTTACCGCTTTCCGAGTGTTTTCCGATTCATTCCCTTTCTCATTCCCCTATTCTATCTTTCACCTTCTCTTGAGGTGCCGATCCGAAACCCATTTTCGGAGTCGACAAATAGGAATTGTCCTTCTATCACTCGAGGGTGTCACCATTCCACAAGCATTTCAGCTCGACTTCCCAGCAACCAATAACATAGCTGAATACGAAGCCTTGCTGGCCGGGATGAAGGCCGCTCATTTCTATGGTGCCATAGAATTGAGGGTGATAGGTGATAGACAACTAATCCTTCACCAAGTCCTAACCAAATACCAAACTTCTCATCCAAACCTCAAACCTTACCAAGAACTCACCTCTTGCTACATCAAACTCTTTTCCAAACTCACTTTTGTCCATGTTCCTCGAGCTCAGAATATCCTTGCTGATGCCCTAGCCTCCTTAGCTTCATCTCTATCAGTCCCGCTAGGTAGACAGGTGCAGTCTATCCATGTCCATAGAAGGTCGATGCCGATGATTAAGGATGGTCGACTTCTGAAGGTCAAGGAGAGATTTGGCAGAAAGGAATATCTAGAGCAGAAAGAGGAAGTTTATCTAATCGAGTTGGAAGAATTAGGCAAGAGTGAGAGACCTTGGTTCGATGAGATTGCAAGGTATTGTCAAGATCAGTTGTATCCACCTGGATCCAATGCAAGAGAAAAGAAGGCCATCCGGAGAGTATCCCAAAGGTATACCATCCTAGGAGGGGTGCTCTACAAGAGGAGCAGAGTTGGTGCTTAAGGAAGCACATTCTGGGGTCTATGGGGGCCATGTCAATGCTCAAGCTCTTGTCAAAAAAATCATCAGGCAGAGGTATTATTGGCCAACCTTAGAAGAGGATTGCTCTATCTTTGTCTAGCACTGTCATTCTTGCCAACTCCATGCCGACAAGATCCATTCTCCTGCATCTTCCCTTCATCCAATTCATGCCCCATGGCCCTTCACCATATGGGCTTTCGATATCATTGGCCCTCTAAGTGATCTTAACTTTGAAATTTGTTCCAAATCATTCATCCTGACGACAATAGAGTACATTACAAAGTGGGCAGAAGTGGAAGCATTCGTGGAGATCAAGGCATCAACACTGTGATCCTTCATCAAACGCAACATCATCGCCAGGTTCAGGATCCCCAGCGACATCATCACCGACAACGGACCACAATTTCTCTCTCTAGATCTGCGTGATCTTTGCAACAGGTACCACATTGCATTGCATCATTCATCTCCATACTACCCGCAAGTCAATGGTCAAGCAAAAGCCACCAACAAAACTTTGATTAAAAATTTTAAAAAAACTTGTAAGTCTAGCAAGTTTGTGGACTAGCTAGATAAGCTTGTAGATGTCATATGGGCTTATCGTACTTCTGTACGGACCCCCACTGGTCAAACCCCGTATGCTCTTGCATATGGGATGTAAGCGGTGGTCCCGTACGAATTACTCCTTCCATCACTCCAAGTTCAGCTCGAAAGGGACATCCTTGTTGATGAGAGCGGAGAATATCTCCTTGCACAACTTGAACTCCTAGATGAAAAAAGGTTGGCCGCCTCCGAGCATGCCCGGACTTATCAGAACAGATTGAAAATGTTTTATCAAAAGAGGGTGGTAGAGAGAGTTCGAAATCGGTGAGATGGTAGTCAAATGCATATTCGTTAAGTCGGGTGGTCCCCGCTCTAAGTTGCAACCTAACTGGAAAGGGCCTCTTGTTATAACTGAAAAATATCCAGGCAATGCATATGAGCTAACCAACGCCGATGGAGAAAAATTGAACCATCCATGGAACGGCATTTACCTCAAAAAATATTTTTCTTAAAAAAATGGAGAATTTTTGGTATGATATTAAGTCATCGATCCTAGAGTGTTCGCTAGAGGACAAGAGTAGACATCACCCTGCACACACAACACCTCCCGATCCAAAAATTCGGATAGCCTGACACTCGAGAAAGGCAAGGCAGAACCCTGAAGGCGGAAAAGAACCCTTGTCCTATTCTTTTCTATTCGGTCCAAGATAGGTGAAGGAGACTAGAGGAGGATAGTATCGAAAATACCCGCCGCCTTAGTAGGAGGCCGTCTCATAGGGTGCAAAAAGGGTGCCAAAAAATGGGCAATGAACTCCACATGTTTAAACAAATATGGGCCTATCTAAATGAGTACCTAGAAGAGTAGAAAATGAAAAGAAGTCACCAAAAGATGGGCAATGACCCCACAGTTCAAAGACTTATCTAAGTAAGTGCCACATGTAGAAAAGACCCGAAGAGGTCGAACCCCAACAAGTAATTTGGGCATGAGTAGAGAAATCCTCCTCAACAACCTCAAGTCCTATCAAAGACTTCCTCTATTATTCTTCCATCTTAAAACCCTAGGGTAAGGTAAACTATCCAAACTCAGGGTGAATCCAAACCGATCAAGAGAAAAGGGCAAGAAAGATTCTGGGTAGGGAACCTTATTTTCATGTGGTGTTTATCACTTGAATATTGATTAACACTCAAAGACTGATGAATTGTCTTGATACTAGCACATTCTCCATAAAAATCTAAAAAAATGAATATTTTCAAAATCCAAAAAATTGAATATTTGTAAAAATTTTAAAAAATATATGAATGTTTTCAAAAAATCTGAAAAATGTTGATTTTCAAAAAATCTAAAAAAATGCATCATTTAAGGTGGCATAACCTTGATTTTTGTCTTTGCTAGCATTCATGTTTATCTTTATGTCTTTCATTTCTGCATTGCATATTTATTTTTATTATCACCCCATTAACTGGGCTCCTCCCTTTGACCTAAGTCAAAGTTGGTCGTAGTAGGCAAAGGGATTAGTCATTGTGAAGATCTGATCCTCTTTTATCAAGTGTTTTCAGGGACTTTAAAGTAAGAGGGGAAGGTTCACTCAACGACAGGTAAGTTTTCCTAACCATTTCATTTTGGTCATTTAGTTTATTTTTACACCTTGTTAATAAGGCTCCTCCCTTTGACCTAAGTCAAGGCAAACAGCAATAGGCTAAGAGATAAGCCATGGTGAATATTTAATCTCCTTTATTAAGTGTTTCAAGATTCTAAGATCAAGAAGGGAGTGACTCTCGCCATAGCAGGTAAGCACTCTTAACTTATACCTTGTTTATTTTGTTAGTCATTTTGTGCATTCTACCCAGTTAATAAGGCTACTCCCCTTGACATACAAACAAGACAGGATGACAATAAGCAAGGGGGTAAAGCCATAGAGCAGATCTAACCCTTTTATTGAATATTTTAGAAAAGAAACACGAGTCAAGGAGGGGGGGAGGTCTTGCCAACAGGTATGTTTCTTACCCTACATCTATTATTTAATTTTATTATTGTTTGTCATTCTTTAGACGGCTTCGCCCCTTGACAAACTCGCAAGGGGCCAAGCTAGAACACGATATTGACTATCCTTTCGAGAAATGTCAAGCAGATCACACAATACTGAAGCAAACATATAAAGATCTGATTACACTATCAAGTGCTACAACAAAGAAAAAAAGCAGCTACAACACTAGAAAAGCTAAAGTCTGCTACCGCTGTCGCCCGCTCCAGGGGAATGACCACGTGGAGGAGGCATGAAGTCGTGTCTGCTAATGCCACCATAGTCGCGTTGCTCAAAAGAAGTGGCCAAGAACGCGGTGGTGCCACTCGTATGGCTCTGACTCTACTCCTGCTGGTTCTGAGGGCACGATGGCCACACCCCCGGTTCGAGGTCGCATTCAGTCAATTTCTTGGAAAAATCACCAAAAAAATCAGAAAATTTCATAAAACTTCAAAATAAAATGTAAAAAAATTGTTAAATCAAATTTGTTCATGTTTTATCTTTATTGAGGTTGAGTGGATATTTTTGTCCATTCGGGACTAACATTTTGATGAATGACAAGAATTGCTCACGAAAATGAAAGAATGGACATGGGAAACCACCATAGCTTTCTAGCTTACATATAAGTTGTTAGTCATGTATTAATATTCTAGGCATTATTGTTGAAGACCGTGAATGTAGAGAAGTCTTGACCCGAGATCCCCTTCATCAAAATCTACAACGTTCGTGTCATCTTTCGTGCTCACGGATAAGCCAAAGTTGCGCTGTGAGGGACGATGGATCCCGAATGGACATCTTGACCTCATAGACATTCTATATCTTCAACTAATTGTTATACAAGTTTTGTTTTTGTTTTTTTTTGAGCCCAGCATACATCATATAGTATTAGTTGCATTGCATTTTTCATTGTCATTGCATACATCATTCATGATCTTCTACTTCTGTCCGGATATTTCTGAACCCTACTAGGTCCCTTCTTCCCATCATGTACCCCAATTCTGACCTTTTTAATCCCACCGTGTTTTCTAATCCCACCATGTTTGTTAATCCTACCATGTCTGTTAATCCCACCATGTTCGGTAAGCACCTTGTGCCTTCAGATCTTTCACTTTTCTCACCACTATGGCCATTGCAACACCCTTCTTGCTATTCATCCCACCATGGTAGTCAACTCATCCCGCCAAGGGCCTCCTATTTGATCAGAACTTGCACCGTCATTATCTTCACGGTCTGAGCTTCAACATTTGCCTTTCGAAATTCGAGATCATTCCATTCTGAATTGAATCTTGTCTATTGGAAGACTTAAATGAATATGAGAGCCTGAATATGTGCAATTGGTATTCTTTTACTTTTTCAAAACAAATCTCTTTTTAAATTTTAGCCCATCAAAGTATGGGAACATCGCAAAGATCGGGTTACCGACTGATGATGAACCTACGAACCCATGTTTCGGGGACTCCCACCGCATTGGGGGTTGGCTATTCTTCTCTCATGCCAATAGCACATCTCTTACCAATCGAACATAGGAAGACTTGATGTAACATGGTGGTTAGCCAAGAGACTTGAGGAGATTCGTCTTGCCGAAGCTTGTCGTTGAGCATGTCTATATCTACACCTTGATGCCACCTTTTCAGTCCATCGCCATTTCGCTCCACTACATTCCACTACGATCCATCTTGTTTCACTACATTTTCTCTACGTTTCACTCCGCTCCTCTACATACCATTCCCTTGCAAAGCCGACATCAAGGCGAGGCAAGCTGTAGACACGCCAAATTGGCCTGATTTGAAGCCCTAGACTCCTATTCCATTGGCGATATCCTTTATTTGACCATTATCGGATCTATATTACCTCATGGAGATGAGTTAAGGACGTTGGTGGAGCCCCTCGTGAGTTGGGAATGGACCAGTGATTTTCAGAATAATGCCATAACCTTCAAGCGAGAGCCACGTGAACCGTGAAAACATGAAACCTGTTCAATGACCGACCTTGAATGGTCCATACTTGAAGGTCTCGGGAGTCCCACATGTGTTTTGTAACATTCAGAGTTTTCGAGAAGTCATTTCGGTAGGCGTTGGTCTATAACGGCTTTTCATTATGGCTTTTCGATTCATGTTGACACGACTATCCCGGACCACGTGTTAGGCCTTTCCAGTCATCACCGGGTCTTTTCGGGTCATCCGAGTTGATCCTAGCCGAAAATTTTCATCAATCGGGGCCATACGGCCGTTTGGTCGATTTTATGGTTTTTCAACTTTTCCGAGCTTCAGTTCACATTTACCAGATTAATCTTGGATTTTTCGATGATTTCGGGTTGTCCAACCATATTAGACTTGTTCAGTCATCATTTTAAGTCATCCCAAGTTGACCCGAGATTCCTCGACTGGAACCGTGTCTTTTCGGATATCTGCCATAGTTTTTAGCTTTCCGCGAGAGGGTAAACTGGTAGAAAGCCCCGTGCAAATGTCTCAGGAGTCATGCCGGCTGGACTTGAGAAGCTATGGTTTAATTCTCTCTTTCCAATGTAACAAATGGGAGCCAAATCGGACGTCCCGTTTGCAAGTTACGGCCCGCGGAACACGTGCGTAGGAGAGAGAGAGTGTACAGTGCCCTCGCCCCGCTTGAAATGGGAGGGCGTGGTTACCGCACCCTCAGTCCGGGGGTGCGCCCTACATGCCCTTGCTCCCTTTGAAATGCGGGGGCTCGGTCTGTTTTCGAAAACAAGAAATTACCCCGATTAGCACCTTCTAAACTGGATTTTGGAAAGTTTCCCCCACTTAAGATTTATCAAGTCCGATTTTTAGCAATTTCCAGAAGGTTACGACGATTTTTAGCAATAAGACACATAACGCACCCCCACCTCCTTTGAAATAGGAGGGCACGCAGACCGTGCCCCCAGAGTGAGGGTGTGCCTTGCGTGCTCTCACTTCCTTTGAAAGCCGGGGGAGCGGTTGGCCAGTTTCCCCTGTTTGCACTGGTTCTCCATCTCTATAAATTGAGGGCTATTCCCAATGACCCAAGGTTGAACCCCCATGCCTAGATCATCTTTAGGTCATCCAAGCTCCCTCTCAACAGTCATCCCGACATTCAAATCCATGCCGACGTCGAGAGATCGATCCCGAAGTGAAGGAGAAGGCTCAATCTGTGCATTCTACATCAACCGACTTCACCAGCTTATACAGAAAATCTGAGACTCTTGATGCAAAATTCTTCAACAGAAGAATTGTTCTTCTCTTCGTCCTCCTTCGTTTACAACTGATGGAATTCAATTCTGACTTGTCGTCTATCTGTGGTGATTGCTGCACCAAGGGCGTGCATCCAGGTTCTACTTTTCTATATCAGTCCAGTTTCAGCTTTTCTACAGGCTTGTACGGATGGATTCCGGAGAAGTCATCAACAAGAGATATATTCCAATTTGAGTTCTCAATCTATATAAATAAGTGGCACTCAATTCCAACATCGGGATCATCCGTAGAATTTTCTGTACTGAAGTCGCGCCAGAGGGTGCAAGGCTACCCGAAATAGCTTATTTCAACCAACTCGGTTTCAACTCAAGCCAATCCACTCCAAGCTTTCTCAACTCATTTCACTCAGTTTATTTACTATTTTAAAACATCTTTCAGTTTAGTTTGCATCATTTTCACATAATCAAAAACACAAATAAAGGGGTTAAGGCTCACCTCGAAGCCGGTGAGTTCGGTTTCAATTGCTTATCTCTCATCTTCTTATTATAGTTTCTACACTTCTATCAAGTCTAATCAAACTCTTCAATTTTTTCATTATTTTTAAGTTGCAAAGATTGATCAAGTTAGCATCGGTAGGATTCTTCTTCATCGGCCGGCCAAAGAAGAAGAGGTTTGAACTCACATCCCAATCTCCCGTGCTAAGGTACACACGATTAAATCAACTTATCTCTGATTTCTATTCCATAAAGCGTAGCCCACAGCTTCTGGTGACCACCTCTTTTATTCATGCTTTAAGTCAATTTATTCTTCATTCTCCTCCCACATGACCAGAACTATCTCCGGTGCTCGAGTGATGCCGTGAGATGAAAGTTCGGGGATCAATATGAGTGTGGGACCGAGGTGAATATTTTACTACTATCTGAGTGTTTTCCAATTCACTCTCTATTCTTCTATTCTATCATCACCATCTCTTGAGGTGCCGATCTGAAACCCATTTTCGGAGTCGACATGTGCCATCCACCGCCATGAGCCTTTTTCTCTCTTCTCTTTCTCTATTATTCCTTTTTTATCTCTTTTATTCTCCCTCTTCATCTGATGGTATAACCCTCTCCATTCTATTGTCTTTTCTAGCAACCTTGGAGGAGAGATTTTTTTTGAGTGGTTTGATTTGTGTGCCGCGTCCTTGACATCGGGTATCATTTTTGGTCATCGATTCTCGACTTTTCCAGCGTCAATCTGATTGGCATCCTTGACGTGTCTATTATCATTAAAATTTTCATTTAATCCTTCATGACTTGTAGTGATTATTATTGATTTAATTAGTCAGGTTAGCAGTGTATGTTAGCGTGGTTAGAGGTGTTGATTCTTTCGCATGTAATGGAGGTCGTATTAAGGTTTATTTTAGGTTATTTACAGCATGTTAATCATCATGTTCTTGGCTAATTATAGTACCTTTTTGATAACCTATATCTAGTTAGTCATTGGTTATTCTTTCGAGTTAATATCATTGTATATGTAGGGTGATAGGTAACTAAACTAGATATTGTTTAGCTAGCCTAATTAACTACTTGATTTTTAGCCATGTTTATGTCATTAAACCAAGAGATATGATCCGATTGGGTCCATTCATATCATGTTTTGTTGAATATCTGCTGTGGTATAATACTAGCTAATACGTATTCTTGTCATTTTATGGTTCTAACATCATGAAGATGTTGTTTAGGTGTGGTTGGTCATGGTATTTGCATTGGTGGTATGTTTGTCATAGCATGGTATGGTGTATGTCATCTATTTTCATAATGTGGTCATGGCATGGCATGATTGGTATGGATGCATGATGCATTGAAATTGTGAATGAAAAACTGAGCTACACCAGACTAGTTAGTCGTGACCCGAGGGCAGCGGGGGGGGGGGGTTAGAACAGTCTGGTGCATCCTTCGATCTCAGATCCTGTGGGCATCCTAAGTGCCACCACTGCCTAAGTGCACTATGGGATTTCGATTAGTATATAGTTCTTTTATATATGATAGATCTGGCGGTAGAAGGTTGAGGTGGCAAGACGACACATTCCTTGCTAATGAAAATCTTGTAGAGAATATGTGTATCTAATAGAGGATAGGTGCATTTGTGAATGTTGTCCTTCATTAGAGGATAGATACACTTATTGCATGGTATTGTAGAGGTGGTATAGTGATGTATTTCATTTTGTCAATCATCAGGTTGTGTTGCATGATGTATGCATGATGCATGGTTTGTCTCATTTGTAGTGGTATCATCATATGGAGCATATAGTAGGTGATTATGCATGTGTTTACCTCATCATTTTAGATCATTTTATGGTGTTTATATGTGCTGGTTGGTGTGTCTATAGGTGTTGGTTGGCAGTTTAAAACGTGTGAATTAAGGTAAACATTTATTATATCGACTAGTTTTATACTTATATATAATTGGTTGTAGGTCTGGGTACCTATTTAATTAATATATAGGGCCATTTGGCTATCCGATTTGGCGGATGATGGGGTGTCTATTGAGTCATCGTACTCATTCCAATCATCTTAGCAATTTTCAGGTAATCAGATTTAGCGTAGCAGAAGCGTGGTGGATCGATTCTCGAGAAAGCAATTGGATGATTCTTATATCTAAATAGTATTTAGCTTTATTTAGATTGTGTTGTATAGAAATGTATTTATTTAGAATTTTTTAAATTATGAACTGGTACCTAGTTGTCTTCATTTTTTTCAAACCGATGGTTTTACGAGGTTAAATTTCCTTGGTCGCGTCGTCGAATTATTCCGCTGTGTATGTTAAAATCCCGGGCGTGACAGCTTGGTATCAGAGCATTAAGTCAGCCTTAAGGTCAATTTTGACTAGCCCGAGTTTATGATATCGGTTTGGATGAATTAGAGTCAATCATCTTGAATTATTGAGCTTAGGCCTGAGTAACAATTAGAACTACACATTTGAGGTTGAATTTCTGTTGTTAGTCGATTTTGATATTAGATGGATGTGTTAGATAGATTAGAAGAAGATAGATAGAGTTATCAAGTAGGTAGATTGATGAAGGAGTGATGAGATAGGTGGATAGATAATAGTTAGGTAGATTGATGGAAGTGTAGTTAAATAGATAGATAAATAGTTAAGTAAGATAGATAGAAAGATAGATAGATAGATCGGTTGATATGTTTAGGACGAGTAGTAGATCGATGGATAGATTAGAATGAGAGATAAATAGTTAGATAGATAGAATATGGGTGTATCATTGGATTTGACTATGTAGACACTGTCATTTTCACCTTTTCGGTAAGTCATTATTAGAAATTTTGGGGTCAAAATTTATTTTAAGGGGGGTAGAATGTAATATTTCTGGTTTTTGTAGCATTATTTAGGGTATTATCGTTGTGTTTTAATTATTTCTGTAGTGTGCTTAAATTAATTTTAAGACGTTTATATATATATGTAAATGTTTTTTAGGTGTTTCAGTAGTTGAGTAGTTCGTTTTATTTTATTTATATTAGGTGTTATTTAATGATTTAATCTCTTTTAATTTTTTTATTCTTTCCCTCTATTTATTCTTTCACATATCCTACTTACCTCATCCACCGTTTCCACTTTTCTGTTTCTTCTCCTCGCACCATTTCCTTTTTTTTTCTTCCTCTCCGAATGCTCCTTTCCACTTCTCTCGGGCACGCCATCGCCACGTGTGTTTCCCCCCGCTCTCTCTCTCTCTCTGTGTGCATCGCTTGCCTCGCCGTCCCTCTCTCTTTCTCTCTCTATCTTCTTCACCTGCTGCATCTCCTTCCTCTTTCTCTCTCTCTCTGCACCCAGCGGCCTCTCTCTCTTCCCCCGTCACCCACTGAAGCCGCCTTCGTCGGGGTCACCCCACCTCCCGCACCATGTAGGCCTGCGGACGTCGTCCGCGAGACCCATCGTCTTTGGCCGGCCGCGACCTTGGCCCCCCCATGCGCGACCGCGCCTCCAGTGCCTCCCGCGTGCGGCTTTCACCACTTCGGTTCTTCAAGTTCTGCATTGGTGGTATGTTTGTCATAGCATGGTATGGTGTATGTCATCTATTTTCATAATGTGGTCATGGCATGGCATGATTGGTATGGATGCATGATGCATTGAAACTGTGAATGAAAAACTGAGCTACACCAGACTAGTTAGTCGTGACCCGAGGGAAGCAGGGGGTTAGAACAGTCTGGTGCATCCTTCGATCCTAGATCATGCGGGCATCCTAAGTGCCACCACTGCCTAGGTGCACTATGGGATTTCGAATAGTATATGGTACTTTTATATATGATAGATCTGGCGGTAGCTGGTTGAGATGGCAAGACAACGCATTCATTGCTAATGAAAATCTTTGTAGAGAATATGTGCATCTAATAGAGGATAGGTGCATTTGTGAATGTTGTCCTTCATTAGAGGATAGATAGCTTATTGCATGGTATTGTAGAGGTGGTATAGTGATGTATTTCATTTTGTCAATTATCAGGTTGTGTTGCATGATGTATGTACGGTTTGTCTCATTTGTAGTGGTATCATCATATGGAGCATATAGTAGGTGATTATGCATGTGTTTACCTCATCATTTTAGGTCATTTTAAGGTGTTTATAGGTGCTGGTTGGTGTGTCTATTGGTGTTGGTTGGCAGTTTAAAATGTGTGAATATTGGTGTTGGTTGGCAGTTTAAAATGTGTGAATTAAGTCAAACATTTATTATATCGACTAGCCCTGTACATATATATAATTGGTTGTAGGCTTAGGTACCTAATTTAATTAATATCCAGGGCCGTTTCGCTATCCGATTTGACGGACGATGGGGTGTCTACTGAGTAGTCGTACTCATTCCAATCATCTTATCAATTTTCAGGTAATCAGATTTAGTACAACGGAAGCGTGGTGGATTGATTCTCGAGAAAGCAATTGGATGATTCTTATATCTAGATGGTATTTAGCTTTATTTAGATTGTGCTGTATAGCAATGTATTTATTTAGAATTTTTTAAATTATGAACTAGGTGTAGACACGCCAAATTGGCATGATTCGGAGCCTGAGACTCCTATTCCATTGGCGATACCCATTATTTGATCGATTATCTGATCCGGATTACCTCGTGGAGATGAGCTAAGGACGTTGGTGGAGCCCCTTGTGAGTTGGGAATGGACCGATGATTTCCGGAATAATGTTGTAACCTTCAAGTGAGAGCCGCACGTGAACCATGAAAACATGAAGCTTGCTCGATGACCGACTTTGAATGGTCCATACTTGAAGGTCTTGGGAGTCCTGCGTGTGTTCCGTAACATTCAGGGTTTTTGAGAAGTCATTTCGGTAGGCGTTAGTCTATAACAGTTTCTTCGTTATAGCTTTTCGATCTGTACTGATACGGTTATACTGGACTACAGGCTAGGCCTTTCCGGTTATCACCGGGTCTTTTCGGGTCATCCAGGTCGATCCTAGCCGAATATTTTACATCAATTAGGTCCATATGGCCGTTTTGGTTGATTTTAGGGTTTCCCGACTTTTTCGAGCTTCGGTTTACGTTTACTGAGTTAATTTTGGATTTTTCGATGATTCCAGGTTTTTCGATCATACCAAACTTGTTCGGTCATCATTTTAAGTCATCCAGAGTTGACTCGGGATTCCTCAACCAGAACCGTGCCCTTTCGGATCTTCGCCACAGTTTTTGACTTTTCGCTATAGACACGCAATTTTGGCCCAGTTGGAGAGTCTAAATTCTTGTTTTCATGGAGGATATTCAAAGCGGATCGTGTTTTCCGGACGGATCAAGTTTCTAGCACGTTCCGAAGGGAAGTCAATGGAGCGATCAGCCGCGCCAAACACCCCATGTATAGGGTACCTGGCGCCCTGTTTATAGGGCACCAGGCGCCCTATATGTAGGGCACCTGGCGCCCTGTATACAGGGCACCAGGCGCCCTATATACAGGGCGCCTGGATCCGAATCAAATCGATTTGACAGGCCGATTTGACCCCCCACAGTGACTTGTCTTGTCGACCTGACATATCTCATGATGCTGGCGCCCCATATATAGGGCGCTATGCCACATGGCACTGTTTTTCGAAAATGGCCAAAGTACCCTCTTTTGGGCTATAAATAGACCCCCATTTGAGACTAAAAGGAGGTTCCAACCGGGTGCCACCCTAGAGCTCATCCAACACCACGTTTCTAAGCCATTCTCATCCCCTACAAGCCTTCAAATCGATCCAAAATCGTCCACCAAAAACCCTAAAAACCTTCTGTTTTTGTCACCCAGAAACATGATTTTTCTCCAACTTTGAGAGCCTCTATCCATCTCTCCTCTTACATCCAGCATCCAAACCACATTTTATTAGCTTCATTTGCATATTGTCTACAAGGAGAAGCCCCTACTTCGTCCCGGAAGCCTCCCAGCACTCCGGAGCGGCGCCGCGAAGAGGAGAAGAAAATCTGTTCGGGCCAGACTTAGTGCCCCATATACAGGGCGCTTTGACTTGGTCAACGCGCCCCATAAAGGGGGCACCTGCTCCTGGCGCCCTATATATAGGGCACCAGGAAGGGCAGAAGCTCGTTTTTATCATTTTCGGATTCCGATCGCCCGTTTAATCGAGTTTTCGTCTTCCTCTTTCATCCTAGCATTGATCATCATGTTATTGGGCATGTCTTAGAATACTTTGCATCTTATATATATTTAAAAACCTACCAAAAATAGGGGTTGGGATTCCGTCCCAATCCGGTTAGTCTCCTTTCATTTGCATGATCAAATTCAAATTTGAGCACGATACCATGCTTTCATTAGAGCTAATGAACCTTTCACTTGTTTATATGTTTTCTTATGGACATTCTTAGGTAAATCTGATTGAGGCGGAGCTTCAACCGGATTAAAGACGAAGGATTCACTAAGCTCTCTTCTTTCGGCCAGCCGAGAGAGGAGAAGTCGGAACTCAACAATCTCCCCGCTTCCAAAGGTACGACGGTCACTTCTCCATTTCACTTCTTTTCATTCTACCATATTTTGGAGCCTTTGGCTCCTGGCGACCACACCACCACCACCATCATCCCATTCGCCAAGTCCCCAAAGCGAGCGTAGTCGCCGGGAGGGGGAGATCCGCGGATGTCCCGTTTCGGGTGCTTACACCTTTTGGCGACCACGGTGGGACCGACTTTGCTTTAGCGAGATCCTATTTTATTTTCTAAGAATGTCCATTTTAAAAGCATGTTTACTTTCATTTCCATGTAAGTCATTTCCATTTCCTTACATTGTTGATTGTTTACGTTGCTTACTACTTTCTTTGAAGCATCATCTACTTTCCTTCGAGTTTACTTGCCCTCCCTTTACCTTTTTAAAAGCATGGCAATCTGATTTTTAGCTTTGTTTATCATCTTATTTAGTATCTTGAAGATCATCCTATTTCTTGCCTTGACAAATATGCTTGCCTATTTCCTTCCATGTCTAATTCCGTTCTAGTAAATTTGCTAAGCATTTCTAGTCAAGGTTAAGTGCTCCTTTCCATTTTAGTTTTTATTTTATATTATCGCATTGTCTTGTTTACTTGCTTCCAACGACATCTCATTAATCATTGTGCGCTTTTATTTTCTTCTTGCTTGCTCTTTATTCCTTGACATTTCACTCGCATTTAGTTTGCATTGGAGTTTCGGGTTCGCCCGTCTCCTTAGGACATCCGAGAAGGGAGGCTCTCTCCTCTCAAAGCCCTACACACCCAAAACACCCCTCTTGGTGGTTGCCAACTCCTCCTCCGGGGATTCCCTCTCGGAAGGACCGGGTAGCTTCCATCAAGGCCTCCGTAAGTCCCCAGACGTGAAGGATTCCCTCTTCACTGATCGGGCTGGTTGTACCACTTTATCCCAAAACCCGGAGTACCTACTACCCATCGTTGTGAAAAGAGTGACAACCTTAGAGTGCTCGGCGTTGTGAGAGCATAGGGCCCTACCCATTTATTTGAGTGGACATTATTTCTCTTAACAAGCCACTAATTCAAGGTTGAAACACAAAAAATTGGGGTAATCATTCTAAGTCTATGCCGTCACTTGTTTGCAAATCAAAATTGAAAACCAAAAAAATTTTGAAAACACTTAACAAAAACCCAAAAGAAATCTTTGTTTGAGGTTAATTTGCTTGATAACCTGTTTGTTCAAACAAAAATCAAAAGCCAAAAAAAAGAGGAAATTTTTAAAACTAAAAAAAAAGGATTCTTGTGTTTTTTCGTCACCTTTCCCTTCTATTTATGAACTTGAGATCAGGACGAGTCATCGGGATGACGGACCAAGGGTACGAGCCGTTGCAGTTGGAGTATGACCAATCCTACCTCCAGCCAGATGCCGTATGCGCCGTTAACGAACCCGAGATGCTCCCTGAAACCAGTTCACCTCGACCCCGCTCAGATGCTCTGTGGGAGGCATTCGCTCATGCCGACCCAATTCAATTACAAGTCATTGAGGCCATCCTGAAAGGGAAATCTCCTGTTAGTCACACCCATGCCGAGGGTGGTCACCATACTTCTACCCCCCCAGTTAGCAACTGACCAACCCGGCGCACCAGTACCGGGCCATTCTCACAACGGCCCCTTCATTCCAAACTCACCCCATCCGGTGGCCATCTTGAACCACCCGGACCCAAACAACACCACACCACTTAGGCCACCGGTCTATCCTTCCGCATATTTCAATCAAGCACGTCCTCAAGTGCACCACCCAATATACCCTCCTTGCCCGGCCGCTTCAGCCTATCCGATGGCCATGCCGGCAAATCAAGCATCTGTCCTCCCCCCTCCTCTTGTCCGAGAATCCTCCGTTGATCAAGCTGTGCTCAACAAAATCAATAGGATGGATGAACAATATCGGGAGCTCAAACGATTGATCGACACACGAGCTCTCCCCGAAATATCCCTTCCCTCTCTCCCCATGTTCCATCTTCCTCCTTCTGAAATGCCCATTTACCGCCGATATAATGGAAATGGGAACCCTTTCATCCACATCAAAGACTTTCTCTATGAGTCTGTCATGTGGCAGAACGATCCGAGGGCCCTTGCATACCTATTTAGGAGATCACTAGAGGGCTCTGCGTTGGAATGGTTTTATTCACTTGACCCCTTGGAAGCTAGCAATTTTGACACCGTCAAAGCAAAATTTCTGCAAAGATATCAAGATCGAGTCGGTCCTACCTATTCAATCACAGATCTTATGGCTGAAAAAATGAGGAACGATGAGGACTTTATAAGATATGCCGATAGATGGAGGGCAATGGCAGAGAGGTTGACAAATGCACTGTCAGAATCAGAACAAGTAAAAATGATCATCACCAACGCCACTCCGGCCCTGAAGAATGTATTGGCATTACATCACCCTGCCACGATGAGCGAACTCTATGAGAGAGCACGGTACATCCAAACCCAACTCCGAGATTCTCCCATCATGAACCTCTTCGACCCTAGGCCCCGAACCACCAAAAAGACAACCACCACCACCGCTGGGCCTGTGACCGAAGGCGTGGTAACTAATGAACATGTCAATATCATAGGGAACCCGCCCAACAATCACCAACAGCAATACAGAAACCCTCAGTACAGAAATCCCCGCCAAACCCAGCCGGCACCTCGCCCTCAGATTCAGCCCCAACCTTTTCACCACCAAACACCAAACCAGTATCCCCAACGTCCAGTGCAAACACCAGTTCACCAGCAACCCCGGCAATTGGCCGTACAAAACTTTGCACCTCAACCACCACGCCAACCAACCACCTATAACCAGGCACCTCCCCCCGCCGCCTACGTGCCACGAAGACCAGGGCCTAGAAGAAAGCACTATCCGCCTTTACCGTACTCTCTCACGGACATTTTTAATGCTCTTATGGCGGCAGGGCAGATTTCATTGCTGAGAGAAAAGCTGGAGTGGCCGCAAAATGCCAACACGGACAAGTATTGTTTATACCACAGATACCCGGGGCATACAGTGGAGAATTGCTTTCAGTTTAAAGATTATATCCATGATCTCCACGAGCAGGGAAGCATTGACTGGGGTCAAATGGGCGAGTACATCAAGGCGGTAAAGAACCAGCCTCAGCAGCAGCAGCAGGCACCAGCCCGACAACAACAACAAGAATCCGGTCTGGGGATTATTCAGAACCCGCTACCCGCGCACGCACCCGCAACAGCACCAGAAAACCAGAGGGTTAACCCTATTCTAACCTCCACCGATGAACCTCGCAATAGAGGCCAGAATTGGCAAATTGAGGGACCGGCTTCCTTCATGAACACTAACCCTCCAAACCACAACAACCGAACCGTTCACTCCATACCACGAGTTATCCCCGCCAGAAGAAGCCAACCACCGATTATCCGCACCCTATCACAGCCAACCATAATGCCACCAGCCGTACAACTCCAACCGGGTAGGACCTTGATCCGCCCGGTCGAACCTCCACAAATGCCATCATCATTAAGACCCATCATCATACCGCCTCATACAACCATGCCACCACAATCTACCCGCATCCCTGCAACCCGAACTATCATCACCACACCCCTACCTAGGCCTCCCATCATCCGACCTAGTCCTCCGTCTACCTCCACTACCACCCCAGCTATAGCTCCTCAACTTGCCACAGTACTCAGGAGTGGGCGCATGTTCCAAAGGGTCTTTCCCCAGGCCGGTCAGTCAGGGTTGGTACCAGAAACAGAAGAAGAACACATCGAAGAACCGTTGCCTGGGACATCCTATGACTTATTGAAGCATCTTGATAAAACCCCGGCACGAATATCTATCTTAGAGTTGATCAAAAGATCCAAAGTCCACCAAGAGGTTCTCCAACAATACTTACAGCGGGTGATGGTAAATGAGAGCCTCCCCCCAGAAAAAATCTCATCAGTTCTGGTCCCGAGAAGTGAGTACCCGGCCCTCACATTCACAAAGGAAGAGTTAGCCGACCCGGAAATAAGGAAATGTGCCTTGTGCATCACAGTCCACATCAATGGTGTAGGCATTAAGTCATGTTTAGTCGATACTGGAGCATCCATTAATGTTCTGCCACCAGAAACATTACATCTTTGTGGAATCTCCGAGGAGGACGTCCGGCCATCTCAAATAACAGTGACCGCATATGATAATTCAAAGAAGCCCGCTGACGGCATGATTACATTGGGTGTCAAACTCGGACCCCTGACAGTCACTGTCAACTTTCACATACTAGAGATGGATCCGACATACAAAGCTATTCTGGGACGACCCTACTTGGAAGCACTAGAGGCAGTCGCCTCCACCAATCACCAGTGTCTTAAATTCCCTTACAAGGGACAGGTGATTAAGGTGACTAGCATGCCCCTAGATCATCCATCTTCTCCACCACCACCCCTTGGGTGGCCAAACGAGCCAATTTTGACAATCTTGGATCTTCCAGAAATGAGTAGGCAACCCAAGCAAGTGTGGAGAAGGAAAAGAGAGGAAAATGAAACCGTTGGATGGCATATAATGAAGATTTTGGGATACCAGGAGGGCCGAGGACTAGGCAAAGAACTGCAAGGCATAGCTGAGCTAATCAATCCAGTGAGGTTACAATCAAAGAGCGGGGTTGGATATAATGGAACGACAGCCAATGGTCAAAATCTCAGAAGCAAATACTTTTCAGGATGCTTACAAAAGTTTTTCATCAAGAAAGAAACCATTCAACTAGCTGAGAACAAGGAAGAACAAGAGCTGGAGCAAGACAAAAGAAGAAGAACCAACGACCCTGAAGATGACTTGTATCCAGAAATATCTCTTTTGTTTTCCACCGATGAAGAAGGGTCAAGCAATGAACCACTCCAGGCTGAACCACCTGTCGACCAACCCAAGGGTCATATTGTCAAACCGACTCGAGAAAAAGTCCAACCAACTCCACAAGGGCCTTCCCTCATTACGTCATCTTTTGGGGCCGACGCCCCAACGCACTGTGATGCTCTCCCCAGGCTTCTTGGCCCGATCCCTATTTCTAGGCCCTCAGGCCCAACTTATGGGTCCACGAACCCACTTGTTGCTTTTGAGCCACCGAGCACCTCTACTAAATCTGGGCCTTTGTGCCCATTTTCCCCAACTCTTGGGCCATCGAGCCCCTTTATTGAATCTGGGCCTTTGTGCCCATTTCCTCCAACTCTTGGGCCATCGAGCCCCTCTACTAAATCCGGGCCTTTGTGCCCATTTTCTCCAATTCTCGGGCCCTCGAGCCCATCTCCTAAACCTAGGCCTTTGAGCCCGCATCCTCCTCTTATTGGGTCCATGAACCCACCTTCTTCCATGATCATCCGGCCTACTGGCCCATCACCTCTTTCTGTCAACATTGGGCCCGAAAGCCCCCTTTATCAAACATTACTCGAAGTCTTCCCCTCTTTATCAATATCTTCGCCTACTCTGACTCCCGTAGTTGATCTCAACCCAAATCGGGCACCCAAAGCCCATTCCGTCTTTATGTTTAGCACTCCCCAAAAAACAATGCCCTCCTCGAAACTCAAATTTCGATCGAGGAAACATCTCAACTTGCCTCGGAAGGGCATTCGACCCAAGGAGCCACCAGATCCTTAATTGACCTTCTTTGCCCTCCATCCTCTCCAATAAATTCCACTCCATCCACCCCCTCTTCCTCTTCTTATTTACTTCCTTCTTCTTTAGGTTTAGTTTCCAATAAAAATAGGACAAAAAAAATCAGAGGTAGGAGAGTTCCAGAAAGATACCTGCATCGGTTAGCTCAGAAAAACTTAGAATATGCCAAGCTACCAGAATATCTAGAAAATACAATCCAGTTGGGTGAAATTCGACATGAGGAGAAGGATAACATTGATCAAACTTTGGGGATTTCTTCCTCTCTCAGTTCAACATCACCTACATCCAACAGAAGGCAATCATCATCACTGACAACGGACCACAGTTCATCTCCCAGGAGCTGCGCGACCTTTACCTTGAGTATTGCATCAAGATTGCATCATTCATCTCCATATTATTCTCAAGGCAACAGTCAAGCAGAAGCCACCAATAAAACCCTGATAAAAATCATTAAGAAGACTTGTAAGTCTAGCAAGTTCGCAGACTGGCCATATAAGTTAGTTGATGCTCTATGGGCCTACCGCACTTCTATTCGAACCCCAACGGGTCAGACCCCCTATGCCTTGGCATTCGGGATGGAGGCGGTAGTTCCATACGAAGTAATCATTCCTTCCCTCCGAGTCCAGATCAATCGAGATATACCGATGGATGAATGCCGAGATTTGCTTCTCGCGCAACTCGAACTCTTGGATGAAAGGAGGCTGGCCGCTGCCGAACATGCTAGATCTTACCAAAATAGACTTAAAAGATTTTATCAGAAGAGGGTGGTGGAGAGAAAATTTGAAATCGGTGAGGTTGTGCTCAAAAGAATATTCGTTAAGCCGGGCGGTCCCCACTCCAAACTTCAACCTAATTGGGAGGGTCCATATGTAATTTCGGCTGTTTATCCCGGTAATTCATATAAGCTGACTAATGCAGAAGGAGAAGAACTAGCTCATCCCTAGAATGGTGTATACCTCAAAAAATATTTCCCTTAAAAACAAAAGTCAAAAAAAAATCTATAAAATCTAAGGAGTGAAGGATAATGATAACATCTAACGCTTGCTTGTTCGGTGCACCAACTTGTCACTTAGGGAAATAAGGATAGGCCTCATACTGCACACACTACACGTCTAGTCTTGAGTTCCGATGATCGGAAGTCAAAGAGAAAGTTAGGCAATGCTTGGCAAAGGAAGGTCAACCTAATCCCATTCTCTTCTTGTTTCGGTCCAAAATAGATAAAAGGGGTTAGAATGAGGAGTATCGAAAATGCCCATTGCCTTAGTTGGAAAATGACTCTGAAGGTCCGACTTCTCATTAAAAGAAAAAGGTGCCAAAAGATGGGCAATGACCCCTCAGGTCAGCGAAAGAATAGACCTGTCTGAATGTGTACCCACAAAAGCCCAAAAAGAAAAAGGCTCCAAAAGATGGGCAATGACCCCTCAGGTCAAAATCAAGCAAAAGAAAAAAGAGACCTGTCCGAATGTGGGCCATCAAAGAAAAGGGCTAGGAGGAAGGACCCGAGGATGACAAATCCCAAAAAGGCAGTGCGGGCACCAGTAGAGAAACAAGTTCGACATCCCTGAATTCTACTAAGGACTTACCACCAATCATCTTCCTTCTTTAACCTCAAAGGATAGGGTTGACCGACTAGGTCCAAGAAGAGCCATAGCCTATCAAGGGCGGAAGGTCAGAAGATCTCGGACAAGGCACTTTCTTACACGTGATGCCTACTCTTAACCCTTAGGTAACAATGAGAGGCACCTACGGCAAGCAAGGCAAAGGATGAGATGGTCGTGTCCTTCACACCGAACACAAAAAAATCGAATACTTCAAAAACACCAAACAAAATCTATAAAGTCAAAAATCTTAAAAATTAAATATTCAAAACAAAAAATCATAAAAGTTCTCAAAACACCAAAAACATTATAAAACCATCAAAACCCAAACAAATCAAAAATTTCAAAACACCTAAAAGTTTGCTTTCTAGACTGATTAGTTGTCTTTGCATTCATATTTAATTTCAGTCTTGCATGTTTCCTTTTGTGCATACTTATATTTTTCCGTTATTTTACCTTGATAAGGCCTATGTCCCCAAAACAAAAGATCAAGGCAGTTTCGCTCTTTTCTTGCAAGGGACTAAGCCTAAGTAAAGTTCTAATTGCCTTTTGAGTAAATACAGGGAGTCAGGAAAAGAAGTCAACAACTAGCACTATGAAAAAGAAAGTACATCAAAGATAGAAGGGGCCGGCACATCACAAATCGCCGCCTCCCTCTGCTGGAGCCTGATCACCCGGAGGTGGCATGGCAAGTCTCTCCTCACCTCTCCTCCTATGACTACTGGTCTGAGAGGAACCTGAGTGGGTAGGTCCCCTCAGCGTGGTCCCACGAGAGTCGGAGCGGTGGGAGTGGCTCCGAGATCGAGACTGCAACGCCTGCATCATCAGCTGACGATGCTCTGCCTCCACCCGACGGAGCTCTCTGGAGTGCTCAAGGTGAAGAAGAAGAAGCTGCTCGGACTATGGTCGTGACAACTCAACCACGCGAGCCTCCAGTCTCCCAACCTACAAGGTGACAAAGAAATGCATCAGCTACACAAAAAAAAGTAGTTTAAGGAAAAGAATCAAACGAGTACCTCCTGTGTCAACTCCTCTATCCTCTGAGCAGTCTGTGAAAACCAAAAGAAGCGTCAGTCCAAGAATTCCCGGTTTGAAATCATAATAAAAGCATCACACCTCGGAAGTAGAAGGACCAGGATCCGGAATACCTACGAGGGGCTCGATCCCGAGCTCCCTCTGTAGCTCCATCACCTACCGGAAAAATGTCAGGAAAGAAAGAAAATGATGACAAGCAAAGCAGAAAGATATATACCTTGTCCTGAAAACCCGAGGGATCACCAGTAGAAGGCGGAACACCCCCTGCAGAAAGGTCAGAGATCCTCGCCCAAAGATCTTTGTTCTACAAAAGGGAAAATGTTAGAATCAAGCAAAGTGAAACGGAAGAAAGTCAAGGAAATTCACCTCAGTAGTAAGGGCCTCCACCCGTTCCTTCAGCTGGGCAATCTACAAGAAAAGAAAAGAAGATTAGCAAGACAAATAAAAGAGGAAGACAGCATGAGGAAGAAACAGTAATCACCTCAAGAAGAAAGCCCGTCTCTGAAGAACTGCTCCCGGGATCGGTAGGAATGAAGGAAGGAGGGTCGACTGGCAAGTGGTGAGGAGGTAGCTCGGGACCCATGGGCTGGCCGAAGTCAAACGGCTCGAAGGGAGGCTCTGAAGGCTCGTCAAAAATCGCCGGCTCAGGGGCAACTGGATGGGAACCCAACTCCAGCTCGGCCACGCGCTCGGGGAGCCGAGAGATCTGAAAAGTAGCCGAGGAAACAGTTAACAACATTCACTCAAGGAATTAAAGAAAAAAATAAAGAATGTTACCTCATCATCACGCCCGCGCAGCTGTCGACGGGCACCTCGGTAGCGACGTCGCTGAAAGAAAGAAAAGAGAAAGATCAGTTGACAAGCAATAAAGGTGTACAAAGCAAAGAAAGTACCTGTCGCTCCAACTCGGCCTCCAAAGATGCTGTCCCCGCCCTCAAGCGAGACAGCTCCGCCTGAATACTCTGAAAAGCAACATACAGTTAGACATCAAAGCAAAGGAAGAACAGTGGTGAAAACAACAAGTACGTACCTCTCCACCCTCAGTGAAAAGGTGGGCAAATGTCGCCATGTAGCGACGCAGATAATCGTCACTGTCAGAAGCACTGGAAGTCACTGGGGTGCCACCCCTCTTCCAGATCCGAACAACAAATTGGCCCTCCTTCTTCCAGTCGATCCCCTGGATCAGACCGCGGGTAGAACGACCCAGTCGTGGGTAAGGTGGGAGATCCACCCACTCCTGGTGAAGCCCCAGTGAGCGCATCGTGAGGCGCACCCACAGTGGCTCCATCTCATTCAGGCAGATCAATAAGGTGTCACGGCCAAAAGCCGGACGACCCTCCGATACCCACGGCTGCCGATCCAAGTGAAGGTCTGAATATGGGCACCAGACCACCTGAAAAAGCAAGGCAAGACAGTAAACAAGAAGAACCAAAAGCTGAGAAGGAAGAAAGTAACAGAATACCTCATGGTGAGGGAAGCAGAGCAGTTGCCTCCTCAGGTTCTCCACCTGGTAAGGATGGGAAGAAGCAGACTGAGTGGCGATCCAGCTACTGATAAGAGGGTACTCAGGGTCAGCCTTCAGCAAGGCACGACCCAGGGGGATGTGGTAGTAACTCCATACCTGTCAATGAAAGCTCAGTTAGTCACCAAAAGATAAGGCAAAATTAATAATGGACAAAGGAGCAAGGCATACCTGAAGGAACGGAGTGAAGCCGGCTACTGAAACCGGACTGCTCTCCATCGCCAGCGAGGAGAACAGATGGGTCAACATGGCGGCACCCCACACATACTCACCGACCTTCGACAGGTCAGCAAGAAAGGGGAGGAACCGCAAGTGCACCCTGTCCGTCTTCGAGGCCAGAAGAAGGCGGGTGAGGAAGAAGAGAAGGAACCGGCGGAGATCCTGGTCGGCCTCGACAGTGCCCTCCTCACTGACCAAGTAGCGCTCGACGCGTTTCGTCAATACGTCGAGTATATCCGCCACCAGGTCATCCTTACCCACACTGGCGTTGCCCAGACCGAGCAAGTTCCCGACGACTGTGCGCTTCATAACGCGCAGACCGCCGGGGCAGTGTGGGACTGGATGACCCAGAAAGTCCCGGACCATGGCCGAGTAATCACGGTAGGTCTTGCCGGTGATGGCACGACCATGGACACGAAGACTCGTGATCCGGGAAACATCCTCTAAGGTAGGGACCATATGCCCCCAGGGGAAGAGGAAGGAATGGGTAGTGGAATCCCATCTCTCCCTCAAAGCCTGGATCAGGGGGAGGTCTTCCCAGAAGGCGGAGCAGCGGAGCAATGGGCCGAAACCCATCGCATCCAACCGTGCCTTCTGGAAATCCTTCAACCCCTTGTAGGCATGGAAGACCATTTCCCAGGATATCCGGGACTTGATCTTCCCCTGCACAAACAAACAATCATGTTAGAAACAAACAATCATGAATAATTCAAAAAAGGAAGAAGTCAAGATTCAGTTACCGAGACGGTCGGAGGAGGATGGAGGGAAGGCAGCTCCGATGAGCCGGGGTCAGCCGAACTAGAAGCCCCAGCAGAGGAAGAAGCGCCGGCAGAAGAAGAGGCTCCGGCAACATCAGAGGCACCACCACGCTCAACACGGGACCTCTTCGTCATCTGCATCATTTCAAAAAGTGTTAGAACAGGACAAAAACGGCTAAACAAGGAAGACCGGGGCCTGGTGACCAGGTGCCCCATTTATGGGGCGCCTGGACCAGGCGCCCCCTTGATAGGGCGCCAGGGGGTTTGGTCCCCTTCTCTCTTCCCGTTCCAATCCGGAACGACTCCGGATCGGTTTGGTCCCTTCTGTAAAATCGAAAATGACAGAAGTAAATTACAAGTTTGCAGTTAGAAGAAACTTACTGTGGAATCCGCACGATGCGCTACACTCCCCGAGAAGGTTCTGCTCAGTAGAAAACTAGAAAAAAGTTGATGGTGAAATGAAGAATGGTGCAGGGGTGGAAATATAAAGTGTCATGGTCAAAATTTTCAAAATTTTTAGAACGTATTCTTCATAAAAAGCACAAATTTATCAGCAAAATATTGATATTCAATTTCCTTTTGCATATTTTTGCTGTTTTTCTGACACTGACAGGACAATGACACAACTGAAAAGAAACTACATGAAGCAAACCCTAGACCTACACTGATCAAGTCCTAGACACAACAAAAGCAAACAAAAGTACAACTGGACACAACAGAAGCAAACAGAGTACAACTGGACACAATCAAAGGCAGATACAAGTCACCCACCGCGCAGCTTCCTCAGCTTCGCCACGTACCGGCTCTTCCACACCTCATCCTCATCCATGTAGGCACTTGGCGAGAAACTCTTACAGATTCCTCAGATGGCAAGGATGCTCTGGCATTCCTCAACGTCGGCTGCCGTGCCCATCTGACGATCCTTGACGGACGGGATGTGAGAGAGACGAGGGACCTTGATCCGCGGTTGGCCCAACTGAAGAGGACATCGATGAGGGTTGTAGATAATGAAGGAGGTACCGGTAATCAACCGAAGATCCACCCCTGGGGTGGGAGAGGCACGGACATTCTGGCGCATAACCGCCTCTGTGGGATAGACAAAGCCGCCGCTACTCATAGCTGAAAAGTACAAGCGCCAGTCAGCGCGGGTCTTCACTGAAGGGCACTTGTTCATCACCTTGTATTCTATGCAGAGACGGTTGGTGAGAGGCTGGAGGGGGCTCCGAGCGAAAAGCCGGGAAGCCGTTGCCGGTCCGAAGCACACGTCAAACTTGAAGTGACAGTCAGCCCAGCACATAAACAGAAGGAAGCTGCCGTACATGGGCTTACCAACGCTAGCAGAAGTCAGGCCGTCATAAAGGTAGCCCAACACCGAGTGGGCTATGCACTCGTTGGACCAGATACCCTGGATACAAGGAAGACATGTAGGATCAAGCCACCCGTCCTCACACGGGTAAAGGAGCACCGAGGCAAGGCAAGCCGGCAACACCTTTAGCACCGGGCAACAATAGGTCCTCGTTGTCACCGGTGCCTTGAATCATGCCAATGGACCAATCCGCCAGTGCCTCGGTGTAAATACGGCCACCTACCATAATGGACCGGGCCTCTCCGGTGGTCATGAAGCCACGGAGGAAGTCCAAACCGGTGACCGGTCCAACGGGAATGAACATGGCCTGGCCGTACCCAGGCATGGCACGAAGCCCCAGGAACAGCTCCACCTCTTCTAAGAGGACGGTACATTCAAAAGAGTCAAAGACAAGAGTGTGAGTGTCGGGATGCCACATCTCGAGAAGTGCGCCCGCCAGGGAGAAGTCCCAGAAATATTTGAGAAGATGATTGGCATGAACTAGAATGCCGGTAAAGCCCCACCTGTCGACTCTGAAAATTCGACGGGGTCCTCTCCTTTTCAGGGAAGTCCGTGAATCCAGATCGTCACCTCAAGAGGGGATGAGAAAAGAAAGGAATAAAACTCGGAAAGCAAATCTCACCTCGGCCCTACACTCACATTGATCCCCGAACTTTCATCCCTTGGCGTCGCTCGATCACCAAAGAGACGGTTCGGGTCATGTGGGAAGAGGGTGAGAAGAAATAAATTAGGACATGTGGTCGCCAGGAACCGTGGGTTCCGATTTATAGAATTAAAATGACCGTGTGTACCTTAGCGTGAAGAATGTGAGTTAAAGCTTCTCCTTCCTCGGCCGGCCGATGAAGAAGAGTCCTCAACGCGTGGGTGCTTGATATTCTGTGCAACTAGACAAATAAGCAAGTTAAATAGACAATTAGAACTAGACAAAGTGGAGTATATGTAAAGAGAATGACATAAAACACACAATTGACTAGAAACTGACCGGATTCGGGTTATCTCTAACCCCCTTTTTTTATTTTCGGATTAACAGAGTAAAAGTAATGCAAAAAAATGTAAAAAAATGATAGGATGATGTAGAATCACTAAATAAAGAGATAGGAAAAAGAACTGAAAGATTCTGAGTTGAATAGAGGAAGATATAGCCAAATCTGTGTTGTCGAAAAAAGTCGAGTAGCAGTGCAGGATCTGCCAGGCGCGACTTTGCTTCTGCGCTTGTCACGAGAAGCCCCGACCTCGGAATTGAGTGCCGTCGATTGTAAACTCAAGAAAACTTGGAGAGGAATAACTTTTATGAAGAGAGATCTGGCAGAAGACGTCCACACAAAGCTGTAGAGGCCGAACAAGAAAGACTTGGCAGATCACCTGTAGAACAGCCTTCCTCTCTCTTGAACCGACTTTTCTCTCTCTAAAAACTCGAAATTCTCTCTCTAAAAATCATAAAATCGATGCAGGAGGGTGCTAGGACGTCTTGAGATGCCTGGGGAGTCATGCTCATCTCTCTGGAACGACCAGAATCAGAGTCCTTTTATAGGAGAACAAGTGATCTGATCGGAGCTAAAAAATAGGGATAAATGCACCCTGGTGCCAGGCACATGCGCCCTAGTGCCAGGCGCATGCGCCCTGGTGCCAGGCGCATGCGCCCCACTGAGGGGCGCATATGCCCCCCAGGGGCGGCGCATGGGCACAAACTTCGAAAAAATAGGGCTTATCCAGTCGGTGGTTCAGTGGTAGAGTCCCGGTGAAAAACTGGTTCCCACGTGCCTCAAAGGTGGGGCGCATGTGCCCTCAAGTGAGGGCACAAGGCCACGTGCCTCACTGGTAGGGCGCATGGCCATGTGCCCTGGGTCCCGGGCGCATGTGACCAGGAACCCGGGCGCATGGGACTGGTTTCGCGCGTCCTTCTTCCGGAAGCCATTGCGAACACTCCCGAACTCGGAATTCGACGCCGTTTGTTGCGTTGGAAAGATAACAGGCCGAAGAAGCTTTCTACAGCATCGGATCAGCCATCACACTCTCCAAAACTTCAGAATTTTATCCGGAAGTTAGGGCAGTGAACAGAAGGTCCGATACAGGTCAAAATGACTCCGACGGCAAACAGGAAAGGCACGGAATGCAACAAAACTTGTCCGGAGTGTGAATATGACCATAACCTTCAATGCATGATCATTAGGCATTGGTCATTCAGCCAACTTCCGTGTTTACACGATTTACGTGTGGCTTTCGCTCGGAAATTACGGCTTTTTGCGGAAAACGTCGGAAAACATCCGATTTCGTTCGGCGAAGCTCCAAATCAACTTAAAAGGACCCGGAATCATCATATGATCAATCATGCGTGTTACCCTATAAAACATGAGTTTTATGCTCTGAATTAGGCGAATTTGGCGTGTCTACAGCTTGCCTCGCCTTGATGTCGGCTTTGTAAGGGAGTGGCATGTAATGAAGCGGAGTGATTCGTAGTGAACTGTAAGTGAATGTAAGTGAACGTAGGTGAATGTAGCGGAATGGAATGGTGATGGACTGAAAAGGTGGCATCAAGGTGTAGATATAGACACGCTTATCTACCTGATCCAGCAATATGAATCTCTCTAAGTATTCTAGATCGCTTTCATGTTCTATCAAAACCTCATATAATTGACTGGTAAAAGACATGCCCTTGGCACGAGAGATAAAAAAGTAAGTGATAAAGGATAAAAGGATGTAGCCAACCCTCAGCGTGGTGAGGAGTCCTCGAATTCGTAGGTTCATCATCAGCCAAAGCAACCCGAACTTTGCGGTGTTCTTGTACTGTGATGGGCTAAAGTTTGTAAAAGAGAAGTTGATCTTAAAATGAAAAGAATACCAATCCATCATATTTGGAATCTCAAGTTCATTCAAGTTTCACCAAAATACTCAGTTTAATTCTGAGTGGAAGAACCTCAAGTTCTAAAAGGGTTCGTTTTAAGCATAACAAAATTGCTCGGGTATCCTGAAAACCATGAATCATGCTCTAGCAGAAAATAAAGTATTTGGAAAATGACAAGACAGATTTAAGCCATAGTGGGAATGAAAGATAATGGTGGGACTAACATAGAATGATGGTAAAGAAGAATAGCAATGGGATGACAATTGCCACGGTGGGGTGGGATAAAAGACACGGTGGGATAAAAGAAGTGATAGAATAAAACATGGTGGAACAAAAAGAAAGGAATAAAACATAAAGGGATAAAAGAAATAATAAAACATGATGAAATAAAAGAAAGAGAAAACATAATGAAATAGAATTGGTAATGATGAAGAAAGAAAAGGAGATGGCTGTGAACACAGAAAAGCATGTAGAAAATAGTTGAAGATATAGATTGTCTATTGGAGGTCAAGACACCCGATTAGGAACCATCGTCCCTCCAATGTTCAATTTTGGCTTATCCGTGAGTGTGAAGAAATGACCAAGCCGTCGTAGATTTTGTTGAAGGGGACCTCGGGCCCAGTCATCTTCACTCTCAAGGTCTTCAACATTAATGCATATAATATGTATAAAATGGACCTAACATAACTAGGTGACAGATAGTAGGAGTGATGTGAAGTGCAAACATGAAGTGATGGTGGTGATGTGATGTGAGATTGATGAGAAGCTGAGGATGAAATCTTCAGGTAAGCTGCATCGACCGCCTGGTTCATCAGCATCTCTGGTCCATCCTTGTCTTGCCTTCTGACAGAATACAACACCATGAGAATGTTCAGCTAGGTGGTGCTTCCTTTCTTTTCGCCGTAAGGTTAGCATGACGTTCCTTGGGGAACACTGATCTCACCAATTCACCTGTTAGGACTAAAAAGGTTGCCTGCACATTTTTAGTTAGTACCCAACAGACAGAATTGTCATATGAATCAGATTGTTCATGAAATGATCAATTGAAGGTTTTACTATTAGAACCATCATTTGAATGTCAAAACAAAGTTTTTGATGATGTTTCCTTTAGCAAAAATGTCACTTTTAACATTATAGACAATTTCTGAATTTTTGAGATTTTTCTGAATTTTTCGAATTTTTTTTGTCCATGTGCCCCCGATCGGGGGCACCTGGCCATGCGCCCAGGGGGTGGGGCACCTGGCCATGTGCCCCCAGATGAGGGCACATGCGCCCTGAGGCCAATTTTTTTTTTTTCAGAAAAAAATTGTACCTGATTGCCCTTCTCTTTTTGCTTCTTCAGCTCCTGAAAATACTCAATAAGAATGATTAAATTTTTATCATTACTCATCCCTTTACCTGTATATCATTTGCCTTGATTTTGAGTCAAAGGGAGGAGTCTTCTTAACAAGGTGGACTAAAACAAATAACTTAAAATGAAATGGGGGGTTGAGAAAACTTACCTGTCATGGTGTGAATCCTCTTCTCTCCTGTATTGAAATGCCTGAAACACTTGACAGAAAGGGGATTAGATCTTCACCGTGACTCATCCCTTTGCCCATTATGGTCAACTTTGACTTAGGTCAAGGGGAAGAGCCTTCTTAACAAGGTAATTAAAGTAAAAAAATGGATATGCAATGTAGAAATGAAAATATGCATGACAATCAAATAAGCATGGATGCAACTAAGGCAATGATCATGACTAAGCAATTTTTTTTTTTGGATTTTCTTGAAAACAATCATTTGGATTTTCAAAAGTATTCATTTTTTTTTAGATTTTTTAAATATGTGTTTTTTTTGAATTTTTGAAATATTCAATTTTTTTGGGTTTTCGAAATATTCAATTTTTTTGGGTTTTTTTGAAATATGCATTTTTTTGTGGGTTTTGAAATATGTATTTTTTTTTGGATTTTCGAAATATGCATTTTTTTGTGGAGAAAATGCTGGTATTTGAGATAATTCATCGGTCTTTGGAGTTTGTCAAGACTCAAGTGGTAGATGCCACGTGCAAAAATAAAGTTCCCTACCTTGAATCCTTCTCACCTTCTTCCTTTGATCGGCTTGGATTCCACCTGGATTTGGTCGGTTTACCCTACCCAAGGGGTTTAAGGAGGAAGAGTATAGAGGAAGTCCTTGATAGGGTTTGAAGATATTGAGAGGGATTTCTCTACTCTCACTCAAATTACCCATTGGGGTTCGGCCTCTTTGGGTTTTTTCTTTCTTTTCTTTTCTGTATGGCACATATTTGGACAGGTTTTTGACCCGTGGGGACATTGCCCATCTTTTAGTGCCTTTTGCCTTGACTATCATTCTGGGTACTCATTCAGACAGGTTGATCATTTTTCTTTTTCTAACCTGAGGGGTTCATTGCCCATCTTTTGGCACCCTTTTGTACCCTCTGAGACGGCCTCCTACTAGGGTGGGAGTGTTTTCGATACTACCCCTCTCTAATCTTCTCTCCCTATCTTGGACCAAGTAGAAGAGAATAGGGTAAGGGTACTCCTTCCATTTCTAGATTTCTGCCTTGCCTTTCGCAAGTGTCGGGTTGTCCGGATTCTAGGATCGGGAAGTGTTGTGTGTGTAGGATGGAACCTACCCTTGACTTCTCACGAACAACCTAGGATCGATGACTTGAGATTATACCAGTGGTTTCTCCATTTTTATGGAAAGTACTTTTTGAGGTAAACTCCATTCCAAGGATGATTCAATTTTTCTCCATCTGCATTAGTCAATTCATATGCATTACCTGGATACTTTTCAGTGATTACAAAAGGCCCTTCCCAGTTAGGTTGCAATTTGGAGCGGGGACCCCCCGGCTTAACGAATATGCGTTTGACTACCATCTCACCGATTTCGAACTTTCTCTCGACCACCCTCTTTTGATAAAACCTTTTGAGTCTATTCTGATAAGTCCAGGCATGCTCGGCGGCAGCTAGCCTTCTTTCCTCCAAGAGTTCAAGCTGTGCAAGGAGAGATTCTCTTCTCTCATCAACAGGAATATCCCTGTCGAGCTGAACTCGGAGAGATGGAAGTAATACTTCGTAAGGGACCACTGCTTCCATCCCATATGCCAAAGCATACGGGGTTTGTCCAGTGGGAGTCCTTACAGAAGTACGATAAGCCCATAGAGCATCTACAAGCTTATCAGGCTAGTCGGCAAACTTGCTAGACTTACAAGATTTCTTGATGATTTTGATTAAGGTTTTGTTGGTGGCTTCTGCTTGACCATTGCCTTGAGGATAGTATGGTGATGAATGATGCAATGAAATGCAATACCTGTTGCAAAGATCACGCAGATCTTGAGAAAGAAATTGTGGCCCGTTGTCGGTGACGATGTCGCTGGGGATCCCGAACCTTGCCAGGATGTTGCGCTTGATGAAGGAGCAAACTGTTGACGCTTTAATCTCCACGAATGCTTCCGCTTCAGCCCACTTTGTGAAGTACTCCGTTGCCGTCAGAATGAATGATTTTGAGCGCATTTCGGAGTTGAGGTCACTCAAGGGGCCAATGATATCAAAAGCCCACATGGTGAATGGCCATGGGGCATGAATTGGATGAAGGGAAGATGCGGGAGAGTGAATCTTGTCGGCATGGAGTTGACATGAATGACAATGCCGGACAAAGATGGAGCAGTCTTCTTCTAGAGTTGGCCAATAATACCCTTGTCGGATGATTTTCTTAGCAAGGGCTTGGGCATTCACATGACCACCACAAACTCCAGAATGTGCTTCTTTCAGCACCAACTCGGCTTCTTCTTCATCAAGACATCTGAGTAAGATTCCACTTAGGCTTCTCTTGTAGAGCACTCCTCCTAGGATTGTATACCTTTGGGATACTCTTCTGATTGCCTTCTTTTCCTTGGTGGTTGATCCATGTGGATATGACTGATCTTGACAATACCTCGCAATCTCGTCATACCAAGGTCTCTCACCTTCTTCTAATTCTTCGAACTCAATCAAGGAGATTTCTTCCTTATGTTCCAAGTATTCTTTCCTGTTGAATCTTTCCTTAACCTTCAGAAAACGTCCATCCTCAATTGCTGGAATTGTCCTCTTACAGATGTGGACTTGCCTGCCTAGCGGGACAGATAGAGATGAAGCTAGTGAAGCTAAGGCATCGGCGAGGATATTCTGAGAACGAGGGACATGAACAAAGGTGAGTTTGAAGAATAGCTTGATGTAGCAGGTGGTGAGCTCCTGGTAGGGTTTGAGGTTTGGATAGGAAGTTCGGTACTTGGATAGGACCTGGCGTAGGATCAATTGACTATCACCTATCACCCTCAGTTCGGTGGCACCGTGGAAATGAGCGGCCTCCAGTCCGGCCAGCAAGGCTTCATACTCAGCTATGTTGTTGGTTGCCGGAAAGTTAAGTCGAAAAGCCTGTGGAATGGTGACACCTTCAGGTGACAGAAGAACAATACCTATCCCTCTACCATGAGAGTTCAGAGCCCCGTCAAAATATAATGTCCAAAGATTGGAAGATCGGACTGACATTAGTTCGTCATCCGGGAACTCCGACCGGACTGGGTCAAAGACGGGTATGGGATGATGAGCAAGGTGTTCAGCAATAGCATAACCCTTGATTGCCTTCTGTGGAACATAAGTGATATCAAATTGGGATAAGAACCTCTGCCATCGCCCTAATCGATCAGTCAAGACTGTACACATTTCTGTGCCAATTGTTGCAGATATCTGTTCGGAACTTCTTTACCTCTGACTTTCCTGTTTCCTAACCTAACTTGACCTACTGAAGATGAAGCTGGAAAGGTGGTATTTACAGTGGAGGGAGGATCGAGCAAATCGATCAATGATTCAGAAAAGGGGGATCCCTGATTGGGAGTACCCTCTGGGATGAGTAGAGACGTCTCCTCGATGGAAAAATGAGTTTCAGAGAAGACGTTTTGGAAATTTCAAGTAAAAAGATAGAATGAGCCTGAGTGACTCGAGGCTTGCAGGAAACTGACTGAATTAATAGAGAGAAAAACTTAAGAATAAAGGGGAAAAAGGGGCTCGTGGGCCCAATGGTAACAGAAAGTGGACACATGGGTCCAAAACTGATGAAAAAAGTAAACGGGTACGTGGACCCAATCATAGAAATAAATGGGCATGTGAGCCCATGTTGAGAAAAGCCCCCAGTCTCGAAGTTGATGAGGGAAGCAAATGGGCAAGTTGGCCCAGTAAGAGTAGAAGGTTGAAGAGGGCTCATGGGCCCAATGAGGGTAAGTGGGCCCTGAAGCCCATCCAAAAGATCTAGAAATAAAGGTACGAGGTTTAAACATGGGTTTGTTGTATTTGGGCCTCGTGGAATGGTTTTGACTTGGGTAGTATGCTTAACTACATGATCCAAGATTGGTCTGCCCTTGGGTGGTTCTTGATACTCTTCCCCACTCGAGAACAGACGAGTCAAAGATAAGCATAGGTCTTCCAAGTCTTCTTCTTCTTCTTCATCTGGAGCCTTTCTTCTCTTGACAGCTATCACGGAATTTTTGCCATCTTCAGCCAACATCATGGTCTCCCCTTTGATAAAGAAGGTGTGGAGTCCCATGGCATATCCTGGCTGGAAGATCCTCCTTGAGATGGAACCCTCTTTATATCCCAACCCCTGCCTGCGTGGCCTTTTCACAGTTTCAATTGGCTGAGTGATCCCTTGAAGATCCTTGCCTAAACCTCTTCCAGGCTGATAGCCCAATTTCATCATCATCCGCCATCCCATTGTGTCTGGTAGAGAGGCGGTCATGCATCTGACTTCTGGCAATTTTCCCACTGAGATCTGGGGTTGTATTGACAGACCTAGGGGTAAAGAAGCATCGTTCAGCTCATCCCTTATAGGCATGCTAGTCACCTTGACCACCTGTTCTTTAAAGGGAAATTTTATGCACTGGTGGTTTGTTGAAGCCACAGCTCCTATTGCCTCCAAATATGGCCTCCCAAGTATAGCCCGAAAAGTTGGATCCAATTCTAGAATATGAAAATCGGTTGTGACCGTACATGGTCCAAGTTTGACTTCTAGAGTGACCACCCCATGTGCAGACTTCTTGGAGTTGTCGTAGGCCGTCACCATGGCACAGGATGGCTTAATTTCTTGCTCAGAAATACCGCACAACTGCAAAGTTTCTGGTGGCATAACGTTGATAGAAGCTCCAGTGTCAACCAAACATGATTTTACTTCGACATTGCAGATGATAACAGCCACATGCAAAGCATATCTCCTAAAGTCTGGATCTGCTAATTCTTCCTGAGAGAAAGTGAGTGTTGGGTGCTCACTTCTAGGGGCTAACACTGTAGTTATCTTTTCAGGTGGGAGATCTTCACTCACCATGACCCTTTGTAAGTACTGTTGTAGAATCTCCTGGTGCACTTTTGATCTTTTGATCAACTCAAGTATAGAGATACGGGCTGGTGTCTTATCCAAATGTTTTAACGAGATCATACGCCGTGCACGGCAATGGTTCTTCCACTTGTTCCTCCTCCACTGGCTCCTGCGGTTGAGTTCTGGCTTGGGGAAAGAGCCGCTGGAACATCCTCCCACTCCGAAGCACCGGGGCTATTTGGCGGTCGGGTAGAAGTGACGGGTTAACTGGGGTGGGTTGTGGTGGAACAGGTAGTGTAGGTGCAGGTATGATAGGTAATGGGATCGATGGTTCTGGGATGATGGGGTTAGTTGGTAGAGGGGTAGGATTTGGAGGTGGTAATGATGGTGATACTGGTGGCCTAATAAGAAGAGGCCGGAGTGCGAAGTGGTTGATGAGTTTAATGAAGGTGTAGGTTGTGGGATTGGTTGTGGTGTTGGTGGTATGATAGGTTGGGGTTTTGGAGTGGTAGAGCTCGTAGGCTGGGGGTTCAGGTTTGGTGATGATTGTGGTGGTCGGATGAGCAAGGGCCGGTGTGTAGCAATGGTTGAAGGAGGCGTAGATAGAGAGGGGGCTGGCCTAATGATGGGCCGGCGAGAAGAAGTGGCGGACAGTGGTTGGGTTATTGAGCTTTGTGGTAGTTGTGGAGTAGCAGGTGCACGGATTATCTGTCTAGGAGGGTTCCTAGCAGGAGACCTAGCTGGGTTGACAGGCATGGTTACATTTTGGTTTTCTAGTTGCCAACCTTGATCACGGCTGGCATCTCCCTGGACAATGGAGTGTACTAGACAAATTCCTGGGTTTGGATGTGTTGGTGCCAGTGCTGGAGCGGGAGCATGTAATGGGAGCGGATTCTGGACAATCCCCAAGCCAGGTTGTTGTTGAGGTTGAGCCGGTGGACACTGCCGCTGCTGCTGCCTAGCCTTCATAGCTTGTATGCATTCCCCCATTTGAGCCCAATCAATGCTGCCTTGGTCATTCAAATCGTGGATGCAATCCTTGAATTGAAAGCACACTTCTACATTGTGACCAGGACACCGGTGGTAAGCACAGTATCGGGACATATCTACATTTGTTGGCCAAACCTCTCTTTCTTTGGGCAATTCCAACTGTTTTTCTGCCATGAGTACATTGAAGATGTCGGTCAAGGAGTAAGGGAATTGTTGGTAGTTCTCTCTCCTAGGACCTCCCCTTTGTGGTGCCTGATTGGGTGGTGGTGGTGCCCTATTGTAGGTAGGTTGACGAGGTTGCTGGGGTTGTGCTACTGGCTGAGGTGGTTGTTGTGGTTGTCGTGGTTGTGGTGGCCTAACCTGTTGTTGAGGGGGGTAATAGGAAGGGTTCTGTGGTGGGTTTCTGTACTGATTTTGACGGTTCCCTCCCTGGTTCCCCACAATGTTTATAGCTTCGTTGTTGACCACTCCTTCGGTTGTAGGCCCAACTGGTGCAAAGGGGGTTTTCCTGAGGTTTCTATGTTTAGGATCGAAAGGGTTTATCATTGTGGCATCCTTGAAGTGGGCTTGCAAGTATCGGGCACTGTCATAGAGTTCATTCATTGTGGTAGGACGGTGCATGATCAAGACATTCCTCAAGGCAGGTGTAGTGTTTCCAATGAGCATCTTTACTTGTTCCCCTTCAGAAATCACATCTGTCAGTTTTTCTGCCATTCCCCTCCAGCGATCAGCAAACTTTATGAAGTCCTCTTCGGGCTTCATCTTCTCAGCAATCAAATCCGTGATGGAGCATGCTGGTGCCACACGGTCTCTGTATCTTTGCAAGAATTTTGTCTTGACAATGTCGAAGTCTCCTGTCTCAAAGGAGTCGAGTGAGTAGAACCATTCCAATGCAGACCCTTCTAGTGATCGGCGGAACAAGAAGGCAAGAACCCTACGATCATCTTTCCAGAATGAGGACTCGTAGAGAAAATCTTTAAGATGAAGAAAAGGATTGCCAGTACCATTGTAGCGGCGATAAACTGGTAGCTCAGAAGGTGGCAGGTGTAGGACTGGCAGAGAAGGGATGGAAATCTCAGGCACTGACTTGGAGTCTAGGCGACATCTCAGCTCTTCATAACGTTCATTCATCTGAGTGAGCTGATCCATGATTGCCTGGGTGAGAGCAGGTTCTTGGTTTACTGGTTGGGGTATGTGGTTAGAGACGTGGTTCTGGAATTGAGGAACATGACTTGAAGATTGTCCCATGACTTGGTGGGCCAAGGGAGCAACATGGTTAAAATAAGATGGTTGAACAAATGAGGGTTGGACCACAGGTGGTTGAACTATAGAGGGTTGAACTACAGATGGTTGAATCATGGATTGTTGAACAACAGGAGGTTGAATCATAGATTGTTGAACAACAGGTGGTTGAATCATAGATTGTTGAACAACAGGTGGTTGAACAAAGGGTGACTGAATGAGTGGTGGTTGAACTAGAGGACGAGGAGATAAGGCAACTTGATTGGTTTCCACCGATGCGAAGCAATTTTGCCCTTCACCATGGATTGTATACGGGCATAGGTTTCTGGGTCAGTATAGAGAGACAACTCCCTAAAGAGTTGTTCAACATCACGGGGAGCAGATGGTTGAGGGACCTCTTGCACTTCTGACTGAATCGGTTGGTGACCCATCTCGTGCTCTCGATGTTCAGCTTGTTCCTCCATTCCAACGTGCCTTCCAGACCTTAGTTGCATTGAACTTAGGAGAAAGTAAAACAAGTTGACAAAGTAAACAAAGAACTTTTTTGGTTTTTTTAGTATCTTGCAAAAAGTTAGAGGTTTGAATTTTTGTTTGACAAACAAGTTATGCAAAGACTTGAAAGCAAGATTACGCAATGATTTTGATTAAACCTTAGGTTTATGAATTTTGTTAAGAATTGTTCTCTCAACAAATGGGTTAGGATCCTAACTCCAATCTCCAATGACCTAGGTTTCACACAATCTCACCACGTGTAGGTAACGTAGGATGCTTCGGGTTTTGGGGAGTGGTACAACCAACCCGATCGTGAAGAGGAATACTCCACGTATGAGGAATTACGGAGGCCTTGATGAAAGCCAACCAAGTCAACTAGGAAGGAATATCCCAGAAGAGAGGTCAGAATCCACCAAGAGGGTGTTTTGGATGGGAGGGATAAATGGGAGAGTGAGCTCCCGCCTCAAAAAAGTGTAAAAGAAGGAGGTAGAGAGAAGGAGCAGAGAATGCAATCAAGTAATAAAGCATGTAATGAGCAAAACATGAACTTAAATAAACATGCAATCAACACCAGACAAGCAATTAGAAACTAGACAAGCAACTAGAAACTAGAATCTAGACTTGTTTCTTATGTGAGCCAAATGGAGATAGTGAAAAGGTGATGGAAAGAAGAGGGTTCAGATCTGATAGCCAAGCAAAAGGGTGGTCCACGTGGGGACCGATGTGGGAACTGGGGTAAAAAGTAAAGGTGGTTCACGTGGGAACCGGTTTTGGGTAAAAGGGGTGGTTCACGTGGGAACCGGTTTGAATGATCAAAAGAGGGCCACGTGGGGCCAATTAAAGGTGAATAAAGATCTGATCCAAGTTGGGATAGATCTGAAAAAAAGGGGTTTGGTTCACGTGGGAACCGAAGTAAAGAAAGAGATTGGTTCACGTGGGAACCGGTTTAAAAGGAAAAGGGTGGTTCACGTGGGAACCGGTTTAAATAAAATGTAGAAATTAAATGGCATACTTGGCACTTCAGATCTGATGAAAGATGGGTGAAATCAGAAGTTTTGAGATGGCATGAAGTTTAAGAGAGGTGGAAAGAAGGAAAGGCTCACGTGGGAACCGGTCTAAAACTAGAACTAGTTGCAAAAAAAAACACTAAGCACCCACGGTTGAAGACATTGCTTGTCCCACCGTGGTCGCCACAAAGGCTGTCGACTCTGAAAATTCGACGGGGTCCTCTCCTTTTCAGGGAAGTCCGTGAACCCAGATCGTCACCTCAAGAGGGGATGAGAAAAGAAAGGAATAAAGCTCGGAAAGCAACTCTCACCTCGGTCCCACACTCACATTGATCCCCGAACTTTCATCCCTTGGCGTCGCTCGATCACCAAAGAGACGGTTCGGGTCATGTGGGAAGAGGGTGAGAAGAAATAAATTAGGACATGTGGTCGCCAGGAACCGTGGGTTCCGATTTATAGAATTAAAATGACCGTGTGTACCTTAGCGTGAAGAATGTGAGTTAAAGCTTCTCCTTCCTCGGCCGGCCGATGAAGAAGAGTCCTCAACGCGTGGGTGCTTGATATTCTGTGCAACTAGACAAATAAGCAAGTTAAATAGACAATTAGAACTAGACAAAGTGGAGTATATGTAAAGAGAATGACATAAAACACACAATTGACTAGAAACTGACCGGATTCGGGTTATCTCTAACCCCCTTTTTTATTTTCGGATTAACAGAGTAAAAGTAATGCAAAAAAATGTAAAAAAATGATAGGATGATGTAGAATCACTAAATAAAGAGATATGAAAAAGAACTGAAAGATTCTGAGTTGAATAGAGGAAGATATAGCCAAATCTGTGTTGTCGAAAAAAGCCGAGTAGCAGTGCAGGATCTGCCAGGCGCGACTTTGCTTCTGTGCTTGTCACGACCAGCCCCGACCTCGTAATTGAGTGCCGTCGATTTTAAACTCAAGAAAACTTGGAGAGGAAGAACTTTGATGAAGAGAGCTCTGGCAGAAGACGTCCACACAAATCTGTAGAGGCCGAACAAGAAAGACTTGGCAGATCACCTGTAGAACAGCCTTCCTCTCTCTTGAACCGACTTTTCTCTCTCTAAAAACTCGAAATTCTCTCTCTAAAAATTATAAAATCGATGTAGGAGGGTGCTAGGACGTCTTGAGATGCCTGGGGAGTCGTGCTCATCTCTCTGGAATGACCAGAATCAGAGTCCTTTTATAGGAGAACAGGTGATCTGATCGGAGCTAAAAAATAGGGATAAATGCGCCCTGGTGCCAGGCGCATGCGCCCTGGTGCCAGGCGCATGCGCCCCACTGAGGGGCGCATGTGCCCCCCAGGGGGGTGCATGGGCACAAACTTCGAAAAAATAGGGCTTATCCAGTCGGTGGTTCAGTGGTAGAGTCCCGGTGAAAAACTGGTTCCCACGTGCCTCAAAGGTGGGGCGCATGTGCCCTCTAGTGAGGGCACAAGGCCACGTGCCTCACTGGTAGGGCGCATGGCCATGTGCCCTGGGTCCCGGGCGCATGTGACCAGGAACCCGGGCGCATGGGACTGGTTTCGCGCGTCCTTCTTCCGGAAGCCATTGCGAACACTCCCGAACTCGGAATTCGACGCCGTTTGTTGCGTTGGAAAGATAACAGGCCGAAGAAGCTTTCTACAGCATCGGATCAGCCATCACACTCTCCAAAACTTCAGAATTTTATCCGGAAGTTAGGGCAGTGAATAGAAGGTCCGATACAGGTCAAAATGACTCCGACGGCAAACAGGAAAGGCACGGAATGCAACAAAACTTGTCCGGAGTGTGAATATGACCATAACCTTCAATGCATGATCATTAGGCATTGGTCATTCAGCCAACTTCCGTGTTTACACGATTTACGTGTGGCTTTCGCTCGGAAATTACGGCTTTTTGCGGAAAACGTCGGAAAACATCCGATTTCGTTCGGCGAAGCTCCAAATCAACTTAAAAGGACCCGGAATCATCATATGATCAATCATGCGTGTTACCCTATAAAACATGAGTTTTATGCTCTGAATTAGGCGAATTTGGCGTGTCTACACCACCCACTCAGGATAGTCCGCACATGGATATTGATAGCAGCTATTAAGCGGGCTATCCACAGCACTTGACCGTAACGGCGAGCACCGGGGAAGTTTGGGAGGTCCTGCAAAATAACCGCTCGATCAGAAAAAGGTTTTGAAACAAAACAAAGAGGGGTGCCTAATAAAGTCACTACCACTCCCATGGACACTCGGTTCCGAATATGGCACGGCACTTCGGAAAAACTTTTCATCTCGGTCAAGCCGGTTGGACGGGAAGAGGAGGAAGCCATCGAAGCAAAGGGAGAGCAAAGAACACTGTAGCTGGTGTGGGGGAAAGAAGGGGAGGTCCCCCCTTCTTATAGAGCTCAAAAGGCAGCCTCGGGAAGGAGCAAGCTTGAATTCTGCGCAGGTGCCCCACTTATAAGGCGCCTGGCACCCTATAAATAGGGCACCAGGCGCCCTATAGACAGGGCGCCTGGCGCCCAGGGTGCCAGGCGCCCTCTAACCAGGGCGCCAGGCGCCCTATAAACAGGGTGCCTGGAGCCCTGCGTGGGTCGTTTTTCTAACATAATTTTGCATATATATCGTTGAAGACCTCGGGTCTGAAAGGGCTGAGTCGGAGAACCCCTTCAACAAAATCGATGAAGGATTCAGTCACATTTAGGCCCGCGGATAAGCCAAAGTCAAATAAACAGGGACGACGGTATCTTCACGGATGGCCTGACCCGTTGCGTTTGACCTATATCTTCAACTATTTTCTTATATTTATTTGTATTTCTTTAAACCCAGCATACATCATGCATCATCTCATGCATCACCTTTCCGTAACTGTCTTTCTATAGCTTTTCAAGGAAGTTTTGGTTTGTCCGGAAGACCTGATTTAACCATGTCCCAGTGATTTCATCAAAACAAGAAGGTTTTCCGTGTTTAAAATGAACCAGCATTGCTGAGCAAAGCCTTATGAATTTGAAAAACCCAACCTTGGTTGATTGGCCGTTTCCTCTTTACTTTCCACAATTTACTGCATTTCTACCGAGTCCAGCACACCATGCAGTTCGGGTCCTGGCCGATAACGATTCTCCCCCCACGCGGGATTCTAGTTATTTACTTTCGCTACTGTTCTTCTGTTTAACCGATCAACCAGAGGGAAGGTTTCGATAAGACAAAGGGAGATCTCAGAGTCCGGTAAAGTTTTATTCTACTCAACTAGGCCAATGAGGGCGTGTCTAAATCTACACCTTGGCGTCACCTTTTCAGTCCATCACCACTTCATTCCGCTACACCTCATTACGCTTTGCTACATTCGCCTACGCTTCATTCGTATCATTCCCCTACAAAGCCGACGCCAAGGCGAGGCAAGCTGTAGACACGCAATTTTGGCCCAGTTGGAGAGTCTAAATTCTTGTTTTCATGGAGGATATTCAAAGCGGATCGTGTTTTCCGGACGGATCAAGTTTCTGGCACGTTCCGAAGGGAAGTCAATGGAGCGATCAGCCGCGCCAAACACCCCGTGTATAGGGTACCTGGCGCCCTGTTTATAGGGCACTAGGCGCCCTATATGTAGGGCACTTGGCGCCCTATTTATAGGGCGCCAGGCGCCCTATAAACAGGGCGCCAGGCGCCCTGTATACAGGGCACCAGGCGCCCTATATACAGGGCGCCTGGATCCGAATCAAATCGATTTGACAGGCCGATTTGACCCCCCACAGTGACTTGTCTTGTCGACCTGACATATCTCATGATGCTGGCGCCCCATATATAGGGCGCTATGCCACATGGCACTGTTTTTCAAAAATGGCCAAAGTACCCTCTTTTGGGCTATAAATAGACCCCCATTTGAGACTAAAAGGAGGTTCCAACCGGGTGCCACCCTATAGCTCATCCAACACCACGTTTCTAAGCCATTCTCATCCCCCACAAGCCTTCAAATCGATCCAAAATCGTCCACCAAAAACCCTAAAAACCTTCTATTTCTGTCACCCACAAACATGATTTTTCTCCAACTTTGAGAGCCTCTATCCGTCTCTCCTCTTACATCCAGCATCCAAACCACATTTCATTAGCTTCATTTGCATATTGTCTACAAGGAGAAGCCCCTACTTCGTCCCGGAAGCCTCCCAGCACTCCGGAGCGGCGCCGCGAAGAGGAGAAGAAAATCTGTTCGGGCCAGACTTAGTGCCCCGTATACAGGGCGCTTTGACTTGGTCAACGCGCCCCATAAAGGGGCACCTACTCCTGGCGCCCTATATATAGGGCACCAGGAAGGGCAGAAGCTCGTTTTTATCATTTTCGGATTCCGATCGCCCGTTTAATCGAGTTTCCGTCTTCCTCTTTCATCCTAGCATTGATCATCATGTTATTGGGCATGTCTTAGAATACTTTGCATCTCATATATATTTAAAAACCTACCAAAAATAGAGGTTGGGATTCCGTCCCAATCCGGTTAGTCTCCTTTCATTTGCATGATCAAATTCAAATTTGAGCACGATACCATGCTTTCATTAGAGCTAATGAACCTTTCACTTGTTTATATGTTTTCTTATGGACATTCTTAGGTAAATCTGATTGAGGCGGAGCTTCAACCGGATTAAAGACGAAGGATTCACTAAGCTCTCTTCTTTCGGCCGGCCGATTGAGGAGAAGTCGGAACTCAACAATCTCCCCGCTTCCAAAGGTACGACGGTCACTTCTCCATTTCACTTCTTTTCATTCTACCATATTTTGGAGCCTTTGGCTCCTGGCGACCACACCACCACCACCATCATCCCATTCGCCAAGTCCCCAAAGCGAGCGTAGTCGCCGGGAGGGGGAGATCCGCGGATGTCCCGTTTCGGGTGCTTACATTCGCGAGAGGGTAAACTAGTAGAAAGCCCCGTTCGAACATCTCGGGAGTCATGTCGGCTGGTTTATCGACTTTAGGAGGTGCGGTTGAAGGCCCTCTATCCAACACAACAAACGGGATCCGAATCGGACATCCTGTTTGCAAGTTATGGCCCGCAGAATGCGCATGTAGGAGAGAGAGTGTACCGCACCCCCACCCCCTTTAAAATGGGAGGGCGCGGTCACCTGGCCCTCACCCTGGGCATGCACCCTCAATCAGGGGGTGCGCCCCCGCATCCTTTGAAACGCAGGGGCGTGGTCAGTTTTTGAAAATAGGAATTTATTGTGATTAACACCTTCTAAACCAGATTTTGGAAAGGTTTCCATAATTAATTAACGATTATTTTGACCGTGCCCCCGAGTCGGGGGCGTGTTCATCTTATCAAGTCAATTTTTAGCAATTTCTGGAAGATTCCGACGATTTTTAGCAATAAGACGTGTAACGCGCCCTCGACTTCTATAAAACAGGGAGGCGCGCAGAGAGTGCCCCCAAGGTGAGGGCGAGCCCTGCTCCCCCCAGGTTGAGGGCGCGCCCTCACCTCCTTTGAAAAGTGGGGGTGCGGTCAGTCCAATTTCTATATTTTGCACCGGTTTCCATTCTCTATAAATTGAGGGTCATTCTCAACAACCCAAGGTTGAACCCCCATGCCTAGCTCGTCCTTATGTCATCTAAACTCCCTCCCAAGGCCGCCCCGACGTCCAAAGCTGATCCGACGTCAAGAGATTGATCCCGAAGCGAAGGAGAAGGCTCAATCCGTGCGTTCTACATCAACCAACTTCATCGACTTCTATAGAAAATCTGGAGCTCCTTCTACAAAAGTCTTCAACAGAAGAGTTCTTCCCCTCCTCGTTCTCTTTCATTTGCAACCAGATGCGCTCGATTCCGACTTTCTGTCTGTCCGTTGTGATTGTTGCACTGAGGGCGCGCATCCAGGTTCTATTTTTCCACATCAGCCCATTTTCAGATTTTTTTACAGACTTCTACAGAAGGAAGTACTTGATTCTGACATCATGGTCATCTGTAGAGTTTTCTACACTGAAGTCGCGCCAGGAGGGTGCAAAGCTACCCGAACCGGCTTGTTTCAACCAACTCAAGCCGATTCACTTCATAAGTTCTTCTTAACTCATTTCAATTAGTTAATTTACTTTTTATAACATATTTTATTTTAGTTTGTATCATTCTTACATAATCAAAAACACAAAAAAGGGGTTAGGGCTTGCCCCAATCCGATGAGTTCGATTCCAATTGCCTCCTTCTTTCATCTCCTCTCTTATAGTTTCTACATTTCCCATAGTTCTAATCAGTTTCTTTCACTTGGTTTGTTATTCTAGTTGCACAGGTCTATCAAGCTAGCACCGGTTGGACTCTTCTTCATCGGCCGGCCGAAGAAGAAGAAGGTTTAACACACATATCATCTCCTGCACTAAGGTACACACGGTTAGTTCAACTTAATCTTGTCTTTTATTCCATAAAGCGGAGCCTGTGGCTCTTGAGACCACCTTTTTATTCATGTTCTAAGTTCATCTCCTCCTCACTCTCCTCCTACATGACCCGAACCATCTCTGGTGCTCGAGCGACACTGTGAGATGAAAGTTCGGGGATCAATGTGAGTGTGGGACCGAGATGAGGATTTTATCGCTTTCCGAGTGTCTTTCGAATTCACTCCCCTTTCCCTTATTCCATCTTTCACCTTCTCTTGAGGTGCTGATACGGAACCCGTTTTCGGAGTCGACATCTTTTTGGTGACCATGGTGGGACAACCAATGTCTTCAACTGTGCTAGCTTGATTGATCTGTGCAACTAGTTGTTTTCCGATTTGGTTCCTGCGTGAACCGACTTGTCCTTTACCTTTTCCATGTCAATTTACCTTTAAACTTGCTGTTTACTCTTTCTTTAAGATTGTCCCATATGCGGACTTGACTTGCTTGTCTTTAATTTCAACCCGGTTCCCGTGTGAACCACACTTCCCTTCTTATAAACCGGTTCCCGCGTGAACCATCGTCCTTTTCAAACCCAGTTCCCATGTGAACCAACCTATTTTCAGATTGGTCCCCACGTGGACCACCCCTTTGCACCACTTTAGATTGGCCCCACGTGGCATTCCTTTCCTTTTTCCAATCAAACAAACTGGTTCCCGCGTAAACCACCCCTTTTCCTTCAAAAACTGGTTCCCACATGAACCACCTACCTTCCCAAAACTTGGCTCCCACGTGAGCCACTTTATTTTCAAATCGGTCCCCCACGTGGACCATCTTTTACCCTCATTTCAGATTTGTCACCACTTGGACACTTCATCACAAGTTGGTTCCCGTGCGAACCACCTTTTAGTTGCTAGTTGCCAGTTACTTGTTTTACTTTATCATTGCTTGACTTGCTTGCATTCACTTGCTTGATTTATTTAATTGCTCTCATTCATTTCATGTTTGCATATTGATTGCTTCTTCTCCTCCTACCCTCCATTTTTCATTTTTGCATTAGTTATTACATCGGGTACCGGACTTGCTCTGATCCATAGGGCATTCGAGGCGGGGGCTCTCCCTCCCAACACACCCTCACCCTCCAAACACCTTCTTGGTGGATTCTGACCTCTCTTCTGGGATATTCCTTCCTATTTGATTTGGTTGTTTCCATCAAGGCCTCCGTAAGTCCCCATCCATGGAGTATTCCTCTCCGCACGATTGGGCCGGTTGTACCACTTTCCCAAAACTTGAAGAACCCAAGTACCTACTCGTGGTGATTGTGCGACAACCTTAGGTATTGAAGATTGAAGCAGTAGGAACCATACCTACTTGAGTGAACAATTGCTAACAATCTATCTAATCTAAGGTTTTAACTCAAAAATTGTCGAGTAGTCATTTTAAGAACTTGTTTGCACAACTTGCTTGCTCACCAAAATTGAAAACAACAAAAAATTCCTTCTTTCAAAACACTTAAAAAATCTCTTTAATTTTGCATACAACTTGTTTGCCAACAGAAAAATTGAAACCAAAAAAAAATCAAAGAAAACAAAACATAACCAAAAAATCTTCAATTGTGTGCTCCACTTGCTTTTCTTTTTTAACCATCTTTTTGTAGAAAGATCGACATGATGCCTGTGATGTTAAGGTCTGGAAGCTACATCGGGAGGTCGGACTACTACAAGCAACAAGAGTACGAGCTAGGTCTTTACGATTTTCAACAACAACCCATGGTCCAACAAGAGAGTCATGTCAATGCTGCTATGGAACCCGAAGTGAAAGAAATTGCCCATCAGTCTGCTTCATTTAGTATAGAACAAGCTCTTAAGGATCTATCTTTTCATCTTGATCCCAATACCTTGTCATTCATACAATCTCTAGTGAAGAATAAGATGACTGTCAATCAAGGTTCAGCTAAAGTCAACCGAGCTGCCTCACCTCCCCAATTAGCGGTTCGGCTTCTTACCATAATGCCACCTGGGTAGTCCTGCCATGTTACTGCACCTACTCACTCCATTGTGGATCATTCTTTTGCTTGCACACCAACCCACCTCCCTTCCATCCACGTGCCACGTGTACACTCCCTGGTGAATTCTTCCCCACATGTTGCCAAGGATAAAGAAACCATCGAATTTCCCCTCTATACTATCTACATCCCCCCATCATAAATGCCAACCTACCATCACTACAATGGCTCAGGTGATCCCTTCATGTCAATGATTTTCTGAGCAAATTATCTCAATGGCAGAATGATAGAAAGACCTTTGCTTTCCTTTTCAGGCGATCTTTAGAGGGTGCAGCCCTAGATTGGTTTTTTTCATTGAATGAAATAGAAATATGAAATTTTGAAACTGTCGAGGCCAAATTCTTGCACCGATATGGGCCAAGCTATTCAATAATTTGGGAAGCAAAAGGAGATGTGGAATTAATGCAATATCATGATGAATTGAGGTCCATGGTTGAGAGGAGCATTAATGCTATGCACCAACCTAGGAGCCCTCTCCAACCACATCCAGATCATCATCATTGGCCAACTCCTCAACGCCAGTTGATGAGGCCACCCATGCCCCAACCTCAGCCAGTCATGCAACCCATGTCAATGGCACAACCAACCACGCTTAATAAAGCTCCTCTTGTTGCTTGTGCGAATACTCCATTACCTCAACCGACTCCCCAACCATTGACTCCACCGACATTTCTTAAGGTCCATCGGCCAATCATCCGGCCATTGGCTTCTCAGCCTATTCCAACAACAACCCCTCAGCTAGCCACACAAGCCTTGGCCCCTCAACTCACTTCACCAACGGTCCCTCGGCCAATCATTCATCCTAAGTCGATCGAGCAAACCCCGACTTCTCAACCAATCCCACCGCATAGGGCTCCTCCTCAATTGGTTGCACAACAACCAATCATTTCTTCTATTACTCTTGCCCCAACAAAAGAATCAATCACTCCTACTATTCTTGCTCCTGCTGTAATAGAAGATTCAGTCACTTTGACCCTTCAAGCTCCTGCCCTGGCAGAGGAATCAATCACTCCAACCATTTATACTCTTGCCCCAGTAGAGAAATCAGTTTCTACCCCTCAGCATATCGTTGCTATTTCTCGAGATCCAGGTCAGCCAGTAGGGAAGGTTGAACCAAACCCTTCGATACTTCCGGAATCCCCTAGACTAGGCATGCCCCCTTTTATAGAACAACCTAAGGAGAAGCCTACTATAGGAAGCTTAGATGAGGGGATCACAATTTATTTGATTGTCAAGGACTAGGCAAGGATTCTCCAGGTATAGATCAAATGTTGTCATCATTGGAATTGATCCCTGAAGCTGGGGAGATAGAATTGACCCCTACACCGAAAAATGGTGAGACCAAATTGGTCAGTGAAATGGGGAATGGATCAACAAGCCTCCATAAAGATGCAGACCTTAGCAAAGGGATACTGGGACCTCCTCCAGATAGGCAGGCAAATTTCTTAGCATCAATCTTAGGGCCACGACCCTTACCCCATTCTTATCCTAAGCAACAATCCAGCCCATGGGCCCATGCTCAATCAATCTTAGGGCCACGACCGTTTCTTTATTCTCATCCAAATCAATGATCAAGCCCATGGGCCCATAATTCCTTAATCTTAGGGCCACCACCCATTCTTTATCATGCCCACAACCATCAAATGTCCTATGGGCCCCCAATTCTTCAATCTTAGGGCCACCACCCATACTTCATCCCATTCGATTGGGCTCTTATGCCCCTCTTCTGCAATTGGACCCTTATGCCCCATTTTTGGGCCCTTATGCTCCATTTTTGGGCCCTTATGCCCCTTTTCGTCAATTGGGCTCTTATGCCCCTTTTCATCAACTGGGCCCATGTGCCCCTTTCCATCAGCTGGGCCCACATGCCCCCTTTATCCAACTGGGCCTACATGCCCCTTTTCTTCAACCGGGCCAACATGCCCCTTTTAATCAATCGGGCTTGCATGCCCCTTTCCTTCAACTGGGCCCATGTGCACCTTTTCCCCAACTGGGCCTACGTGCCCCTTTCCTTCCATCTGGCCCACGTGCCCATAATTCTCCACAATCGGGCCCATGTGCCCTTAATTTTTCTAAATCGGGCCCATGTGCCCACAATTCACCTCAATCGGGCCTACGTGCCCGCAATTCACCTCAATGCCCATGTTTTTATACAATCGGGCCAATGTGCCCAAATTCCTTCTCAATCGGGCCCATGTGCCCTTAATTTTTCTAAATTGGGCCCATGTGCCCACAATTCACCTCAATCGGGCCTACGTGCCCGCAATTCACCTCAATGACCATGTTTTTCTACAATCGGGCCAATGTGCCCAAATTCCTTCTCAATCGGGCCCACGTGCCCACCTTCTATCAACCTTGGGCACACATGCCCACACTCCTTTAACTTCGGGTCTATATGCCCCTGTACTTTCACAATCGGGCCTGCATGCCAAGACTTCTTCAAAATCGGCCCCCCGTTCCCCCCACTTCTTCAACTTTGGGCTTGCACACCCGTACTCTTCAATGGCGCCCGCGAGCCCATCAGAAATCTTCTAAATCACAATCTTGCTCCTAACCATTTAAATCAGGTCCATTTGCCCGTTCTTTTCATTGGGTCCCTCGGGCTCAACCTTCAATCGGGCTCTCGAGCCTATCACCTCTAATTGGGCCCTCATGCCCATCAACATCAACTGGGCCCTCTAGCCCACCTTCAACTCTTGGGCCCACGTGCCTCTTGATTCCAACTTTTTCTGGGCCTTCAAACCCACTATCAACTCCCAGGCCCAAGATCCCACTTTAATTCACTTTTCTTTTCAAGCATTCTTTTTCCTTTTCTAAATTTTATTTTTAAAAAAAATTGAAGGTAGAGAAATTTCCTGGGTGATACCCCAATCTTTGCCTTCTACGTCATCAATCCTAGTTCCACCATGCCAAATCAAATCTACCACATCTTGCACCTCACTGTATGACTCTTACTCTTTGATTCAATGTGAAACATATCAACAGTGGAAGCAGTTGGGCAAGGCAAGGCATGACAGGCAAGGCAAGACAACCACAAACAAAGCCGTCATCAGCAATGAACTTCTTCTTCTCTCAGGTATTACATTGCATTCATCATCATTATGTCATCTGCAAGGCAATATTTTTTGAAATGATTTTATACTTCACATGACAATTTTAATGGAGAGAAATTCATGATTGACGATATTTGTAGCTACCTTGTTTTTAGTAAATAAATTTTTTACATGCAAGGCATGTTTTTAATTGATTAACCCATGGAATGTAATCTACCTCAAAAATGGAGAGAACTACCAGTATGACTTGAGCCCGCATGTGGTTGTTCTCTAGGAGTCGAGGGTGGATACCATCCCACATACAACACGTCTCGATCTCAGAATCTGGATGACTTGACATCCAAGAGAAGCTAGGCAAGGCTTAGAGAGGGAAGGAAAACCCTCACCCTATTCTCTTCTGTTCGATCCAAGATAGGCGAAGGGGACTAGAGGGGGAGAGTATCAAAAGCATATGCCACCCTAGTAGGAGGCCGTCTCATAAGGTCCAACTTCTCAATGAAAGGAAAAGGGTGCCGAAAGATGGGCAATGAACCCCATAGGTTTAAACAAATATGGGCCTGTCTGAATGAGTACCCAAAAATGTAGAAAATGAAAAAAGACACCAAAAGATGGGCAATGACCCCACAGGTCAAAGCACCTGTCCGAATGTGTGTCACAAAAATAGGTTGGTCGATAAAGAAAAAAAGACCCGAAGAGCCGAACCCCAATGGGCAATTGGGTGTGAGTAGAGAAATCTCTCTCGACATCTTCAAAGCCTATGAAGGACTTTCCAAAAAATTTTCATTCTTAGCCCCCAAGGATTGGGTGGACCAACCAAATCAAATCTAAACTCTAGCTGATCAAAGGTTGAAGGTCAAAAAGATTCTGGGTAAGGAACCCCATTTTGCACATGGTGTCTACCAACAAACCTAGAAAAATAACTTAGTGATGAGGACTATTGTTAATACTAATTTTTCTCTCAAAAAATGATTATCTTCAAAAATAAAAAAAGAAGAAACTCCAAAAAAAGTTGAATATCTTCAAAACTCCAAAAAAATTCAATATTTAAAAAATTCAATATTTTCGAAAACTCCAAAAAAATTGAATATCTTCAAAACTCCCCAAAAATTTTTTCTACAAAACTCCAAAAAAATAAATATTTTAAAAACTCCAAAAATGAATATTTTTTAAAAAATCCCAAAAATGAATCTTTTCACAAAAAAATCTCTTTTTCAAATTCCAACAAAAATTATCATCATCACGCTTAGTTTTAATTTTTGTCTTTACATTCATATTTACTTTCAGTCTCTCATGTTTCGATTTTTTTTCATTGCATATTTGTTACTTTATTAAGAAGCCTATCACCCCTTGACAAAGGTCAAGACATACTGCAACTTGCAAGGGGATAAGCTATATTGGCATTCTAATCTCCTTTTTCTAGTGTTTCAGGCACGAAGAACAAACAAGGAAAACTGCACAACAAGGCGATGCTCGTCACTTCCCTCCCCTTAGAATTCTTAGTGGGAGGTGTCATCATTACCTTGGCCTCAACTTCTTTTGCTCTGTGTCTTCATCAAGGCACATAAACTCTTTTGTGAGAATGCATGTCATCACATTGCAAACTCACCGTTATCATTTCTTTTCTTAGCATATATTAGGTGCGTTACTATTTATTTTATGCATTAACGTTAAAGACCATGAATGCAAAGAAGACCAGGCACGAGATCCCCTTCATCAAAATTCATGACAGTCGGGTCATTCGTTGTGCTCACGGATAGGCCAAAATTGTGCAGTGAGGGACGATGGTTTTCGTTTGGGTATCTTGGGCCTCCTATTCGATCAAAACTTGCGCTTTCACTATCTTCAAGGTCTGTGCTTCAACATTTGAATTTTGGAATTCGAGATCATTCCATTCTGAATTGAATCTTGTCTCTTGGAAGACTTAAATGAATCTGAGAGCCTGAATATGCTCGATTGGTATTCTTTTATTTTTACAAAACAATCTCTTTTAAATTTTAGCCCATCATAGTATAGGAACACCGCAAAGATCGGGTTACCGACTGATGATGAACCTACGAACCCATGTTTCAGGGACTCCCCACCACGTTGGGGGTTGGTTATTCTTCTCTCGTGCTAATGGCACATCTCTTACCAATCGAACATAAGAAGACTTGATGAAACATGGCAGTTAACCAGGAGACTTGAGAAGATTCGTCTTGCCGAATCTGGTCGTTGAGCGTGTCTATATCTACACCTTGATGCCACCTTTTCAGTCCATCCCATTTCGCTCCACTACATTCCACTACGATCCATCTCGCTTCACTATGCTTTCTCTACGTTTCACTCCACTCCGCTACATGCCACTCCCTTACAAAGCCGACATCAAGGCGAGGCAAGCCGTAGACACGCCAAATTGGCATGATTCAGAGCCTAAGACTCCTATTCCATTGGCGATACCCATTATTTGACAGATTATCTAATCCAGATTACCTCGTGGAGATGAGCTAAGGACATTGGTGGATCCCCTTTTGAGTTGGGAATGGACCGATGATTTTCGGAATAATGCCATAACCTTCAAGCGAGAACCGCACGTGAACCGTGAAAACACGAAGCCTGCTCGATGACCGACCTTGAATGGTCCATACTTGAAGGTCTTGGGAGTCCTGCGTGTGTTCCGTAACATTCAGGGTTTCTGAGAAGTCATTTCGGTAGGCGTTAGTCTATAATTGTTTTTTCATTACGACTTTTCGATCTGTACTAACACGGCTATACCGGACTACATGTTAGGCCTTTCCGGTCATCACCAGGTCTTTTCGGGTCATCCGGGTTGATCTTAGCTGAATATTTTACATCAATTAGGGCCATACGGCTGTTTTGGTCGATTTTAGGGTTTCCAGGCTTTTTTGAGCTTCGGTTCATGTTTACCGGGTTAATTTTGAATTTTTCGATGATTCCAGGTTTTCCAATCATACCAGACTTGTTCGGTTATCATTTTAAGTCATCTCAAGTTGACTCGAGATTCCTCGACCGGAACCGTGTCCTTTCATATCTTCGCCACAGTTTTTGGCTTTTCACGAGAGGGTAAACCGGTAGAAAGTCCCGTGTGAACATCTCGGGAGTCATGCCAGCTAGTTTACCGACTTTAGGAGGTGGGTTGAAGGCCCTCTTTCCAACGCAATAAACAGGTGCCAAATCGGACATCCCGTTTGCAAGTTATGGCCCGCGGAATGTGCGCGCAGGAGAGAGAGTGTACTGCACCCCCACCCCCTTTGAAATGGGAGGGCGCGGTCACCACGCCCTCACCCTAAGGTCGCGCCCTGCGCGCCCACAATCAGGGCGCGCGCCCCCGCATCCTTTGAAACGTGGGGGTGCAGTCAGTTTTAAAAAATCAAAAATTACCACGATTAGCACCTCCTAAACCGGATTTTGGAAAGGTTTCCATTGTTAATTATCAATTATTTTGACCATGCCCCTGAGTCGGGGGCGTACTCATCTTATTAAGTCAATTTTTAGCAATTTCTGGAAGATTCTGACAATTTTTAGCAATAAGACGTGTAACGCGCCCTCGACTTCTATGAAATAGGGGGGCGCACAGAGCACACCCCCAAGGTGAGGGCGCATCCTGCTCCCCCCAGGTTGAGGGCGCGCCCTCACCTCCTTTGAAAAGCAGGGGCGCGGTCGGTCCAGTTTCTATATTTTGCACCGGTTTCCACTCTCTATAAATTGAGGGACATTCTCAATGACCCAAGGTTGAACCCCCATTCCTAGCTCATCCTAAGGTCATCTAAACTCCCACCCAAGGCTGCCTCAATGTCCAAAGCCGATCCAATGTTAAGAGATCGATTCCGAAGTGAAGGAGAAGGCTCAATTCGTGCGTTCTACATCAACCGAATTCATCGACTTCTGTAGAAAATCTGGAGCTCCTTCTATAAAAGTCTTCAACAGAAGAGTTCTTCCCATCCTCATCCTCTTTCATTTGCAACCAGATACGCTCAATTCTAACGTTCCGTCTGCCCGTGGCGATTGATGCACTGAGGGCGCACATGCAGGTTCTGTTTTCCACATCAGCCTATTTTTAAATTTTTTACAGACTTTTACAGAAGGATTTTGGAGAAGTCTTCAACAGAAGATCTCTTAATATTCAAGTTATACATCCATAGAAACAAACGGCACTTGATTCTGACATCGGGGTCATCCGTAGAGTTTTCTACACTGAAGTCGCACTAGGAGGGTGCAAAGCTACCCGAACCGGCTTGTTTCAACCAACTCAAGCCGATTCACTTCATAAGTTATTCTTAACTCATTTCAATCAGTTAATTTAATTTTTAGAACATATCTTATTTTAGTTTGTATTATCCTTACATAATCAAAAACACAAAAAAGGGGTTAGAGCTCGCCCCAATCTAGTGAGTTCGATTCCAATTGCCACCTTCTTTCATCTCCTCTCTTATAGTTTCTACACTTCCCATAGTTCTAATCAGTTTCTTTCACTTGGTTTGTTATTCTAGTTGCACAGGTCTATCAAGGTAGCACCGGTTGGACTCTTCTTCTTCGGCCAATCGAAGAAGAAGGAGGTTTAACTCACATATCATTTCCTACGCTAAGGTACACACGGTTAATTCAACTTAATCTTGCCTTTTATTCCATAAAGTGGTGCCTAAGGCTCCTACGACCACCTTTTTAGTCATGTTCTAAGTTCATCTCCTCCTCACTCTCCTCCCACATGACCCGAACCATCTCTGGTGCTCGAGCGACACCGTGAGATGAAAGTTCGGGGATCAATGTGAGTGTGGGACTGAGATGAGGACTTTACCACTTTCCGAGTGTCTTCCGAATTCACTCCCCTTTCCCTTATTCCATCTTTCACCTTCTCTTGAGGTGCCGATCCGGAACCCATTTTTGGAGTCGACACTGGGACCTAGTTGTCTTCATTTTTCTCAAACCGATGTTTTTACGAGGTTAATTTTCCTCGATCGCGTTGTTGGCGTATTCGCTCTGTATGTTAAAATCCAGGGCGTGACATCTTGGTATGAAAGCATTAACTCAGCTTTAAGGTCTATTTTGACTAGCCCGAGTTTATGATATCGGTTTGGATGAATTTGAGTCAATCATTTTGAATTATTGAACTTAGGCCTGAGTAATAATTAGAACTACACATTTGAGGTTGAATTTCTATTCTTAGTCGATTTTGATATTAGATGGATATGTTAGATAGATTAGAAGGAGACAGATAGAGTTATCAAGTAGGTAGATTGATGAAAGAGTGATGACATAGGTGGATAGATAATAGTTAGGTAGATTGATGGAAGTGTAGTTAAATAGATAGATAGATAGTTAAGAAAGATAGATAGTTAGATAGATCAGTTGATATGTTTAGAAAGAGTAGTAGATGGATGGATAGATTAGAATGAGAGATAAATAGTTAGAAAGATAGAAGATGGGTGTATCATTGGATTGGACTGTGTAGACACCGTCATTTTCACCTTTTTAGTATGTCATTATTAGAAATTTCGGAGTCAAAATTTATTTTAAGGGGGGTAGAATGTAATATTTCGGGTTTTTGTAGCATTATTTAAGGTATTATCATTCTGTTTTAATTATTTCCATAGTGTGCTTAAATTATTTTTAAGATGTTTATATATATAAGTAAATGTTTTTAGGTGTTTAAGTAGTTGAGTAGATCATTTTATTTTATTTATATTAGGTGTTATTTAATGATTTAATATCTTTTAATTTTTTATTATCTCCCTCTATTTATTCTCTCTCAAATCCTAATTACCTCATCCACCGTTTCCACTTTTTCGTTTCTTCTCCTCACACTGTTTCCATTTTTTTTCCCCTCCGAATGCTCCTTTCCTCTTCTCTCGAACACGCCATTGCCGCGTGCGTCCCGCCCCCCCTCGCTCTCTCTCTCTCTCTCTGCGCATTGCTTGCCTCACCATCCCTCTCTCTCTTTCTCTCTCTATCTTCTTCACCTGCTGCATCTCCTCCTTCTTTCTCTTTCTCTCTCTGCACCCAGCGGCCACTCTCTCTCTTCCCCCGTCACCCGTTGAAGCCGGCTCCGTCAGCGTTACCCCGCCACCTGGACCATGCAGGCGCACGGATGTCGTATGCGAGACCCATCGTCTTTGGCTAGCTACGACCTCGGCCCCCCCATGCGCGACCGCGCCTCCCGCCCGTGCCTTTTACCGCTTTCCAGCGCCGACGTCCACCCCCTCTCGAACATCGCCGCGTGAAGCCATCGCGGCCCCACCATGCAACCGCCATCAGTCAACGTTCGCCCCTTGCCGCCTCCCTGTTGGTCAGTCTGGCACTGCCGCCCGCCATCTCACCCTGGCCCTTGCCTGTGTGCGTTGGTAGCCACCACCCTTGCCGACCTCAGCCACTGTCGCAGCCCCATGCGATCCCCGCAACACCCCTTGCCGGTCGTCGCTGATGTCAGCGCCTGCGCGCCTCCGCGTGGCCAGCCGCCTTCCGCTGTCACCGCCTCACCCTACGGCCATCGCCGCCAACATCACCATCGATGCCATCTGCGTCGCCCGCTAGTGCGGCTGCCACGTCGGCAGCCACCATGCACCGTCACCTCTCCTACTGTGCGCCACCTCCACCCAGCACCTTTGTGCACCGGTCACGGCGAGTTTTTTTTTTTAAATAACACGGTTTTTTTTAATTTCAAAAGTAACACCCTAATGGGGTGTTTGGTTGCATGATAATTTTTTGTACACTTTCATGATAAAAAATTGTATTAAAATAAAAAGTAAACCAACTCATGACATAAAATTATCATGTTTGGAGGGATGTGATTACAAAAAAGAGTAACCACCGCACATGACCAAATAAAGTGGGGGACCACAAGAGAAAAGAAAGAGGTGAGACCCTCTTTTTTGTTTAAGAAGAAAATCACTTTCAAAACATAAAATTGTCATGGTTGTCAAACACCTCATTTAACAAGTTTTCTTACAATTTTTAAAAATTAAAATAAAAACCTCAATTATCATGCAACCAAACACCCCATAAAAGTTTTTATTGCGGATCTAGCACAGTTTGAACAAAGTTGAGTTGTGAAAACTCGACTTATGAAGAAAGTCAATTTAAGCAAAGTCGACTTACACTAATGATTTTACGAGGTCTAAAGTCGAGTTACTATTACTCGACTTTAACAAGTCGAGTTTCACAAACTCGACTTACACTGCGCTTTTACCCCGCCGTGAAATCCCTTTCCCCTTCTACTGTTACCGCGTTCGACCTTTCCCCTTTACTGTTACTGCGTTCGACTTACCTACCCGAGGGCGAAGTCGACGACGGCGGCGGCAAAGTCGACGGCGGCGGCGGCGTGAGTCCGCGGCGGCGGCGGTGTGTGCGGCGGACGGTGGCGGCAGCGTGTGCGGAGTGCTTCTGCGGCGGCGGCGGCGGCTAGGGCAGTGGAGGACCAGCAATCCGGCATAACAAGGATCAATTGAAGGGTATTTTTTTTCCTGATCGATCCTAAATTTTATGCCGATTAATCTTTCAACACACATGCCAAGCCATTTTTGGGTATTTTGACCATGATATCATGGACATCTCGTTGTGATCTCGACCAGCATTCCGGTAGGAGGATTCGGTTAGTTTAAAGCATCCAACGCTAGGGGTATGAATTAAAAAGGAAGGTAAAATTAAAATGTTTATTGCTTGATATATTGTTAGTTTTTATTGCTTAATTACGTCGGTGTAAACATCTAACGTTTATTTGGTTATAATATGATTTTAGTTGTTGTTTAATTAGTGTTTGATTTTTGAAATATTGTTTATTTAGAGTGGATTTAGAAACGTTGTTTAATTATAATTATTTTAGGTTAGTTCCTCTGAAGTAATAAATTTTTAGATGTTGTTTAATTAGAGGTTTGTTTTAGAGTTTTTTTGTTTATGTTTAATTAGAAATGTGATTCATAAGTCAGTTGTGATTGGGTTTAATTAAATTACATTAATTGTGTAAGGTACTTCCTAATTATATTTGGGGGTTCTAATTTAATTGGGGGTACTTTAGATGGTTGTAGTCCTCAAGGAATGTAGGATCGGGGTGCAGAGTACTATGGAATCAATCCGGATCGACCGATTCCTAAATTTATCCACCTAGATCGATTGAAGATCGACCGATCTTGTCAATTATTACCGATCCAGCTGGAAGTCCTATCCGGATTGTTACTTCTGGTCAGAATCCGCTGAGATGGATCCGGATTGGTACCTCTGCCCGGAATCGGCCGAGACAGATCTGGATTGGCCGATTTTGCAATCTATGGTACTTCCACTTTAAATGATGGTACTTTAAATGGGACTACTTCTAATTTAAAATATGGTTTTTAATCAACGACTTGATATAGAAAGTTAGAAAATTAACGGTTTGATATTTTCAGGTTACTTGTAGAAAATTTAAAGACATGGCATCAAGGATAATCAATGTTTGATGGGATGCTTTCAATAAGCAACGATTATGCTTATTATTATGGTGGATATGAACGCAATATTAAGATATTGCGAGGAGGTAATTATGAAGACCTCAAGAGTTATATATTCGATGCAATTGGGTGTAACCCAGGATCAATTAATTTGAAGTTAGTTTATAATTATTTTGATGGTATGAACGAGGTTGTCGATGATTCAACGACTGAAACCCTATTGACGAGATCTGTTGAGGTCGAAGATATTGTACTGTATACTGTAAAAGAAAACCTTGACATCACAACCCAAGCTGGATGTAGTACTTGGAATCCACAAACTTATAATCAACCATCAATGAGTCAATTGTTATCTCAAGTTGAAAGTAATATTTGTCCATGGAATGTAGTAAGTGGTCAGAACACTGAAATCAATTTGAATGAGCAATACGTACCACACGATGAACACGATGAAACCGAAGAATCCTCAAGTGATAACGAGGAAGTGCCGCACGAGATGGTCAATAGTATATTGGCTGTCAATGAATTTCATGAGGCCGAAGATACAACATGGATAAATAATGCAATTGCAACAAATGTGTATATAGACAGTGATGAAGACGATGTTGAAAGGGAAGATACAATTTTAGTAAGAGGGGAAGGAGAGAATCTTGACGAGCTTTCAGTCGGGGATGTTTTCAGATGCAAAGAAGATCTTATACAGGCCGTTGCTGCGTGGGCACTGAAACGTAACGTGCAACACCGAACTGATAGATCAACGAAGACTAATCTTACATTGATTTGTCCATCAAAAACCGAAGGGTGTAACTGGAGATTACATGCACATGTTAGCACTAGGGTCGGAGGGTTGTGGAAAGTGATGAGTTTCGACAATAATCACACTTGCTCCACTCCCATTCATAACATGGCACATAGACAATTGACTTGCACAACAATTTGTCATCTAATCATGCCCATTGTTCGATCCCGTCTAGATATCCGACCAAGGGACATCATAGATATGGTGCAAGTCAAATATTCTCTAAAACCTTCTTATAACAAGGCTTGGAATGCTCGCAGAAAAGCCTTTGAAAAATTGTTTGGTGACTGAGAAAGTTCTTACACACATTTGTTGAGATACATGGAAGCAGTAAAAATGACCATGCCTGGGACAGTGTATACTTACTTGTGTGAAAGTGATAGTCAACGGTTATTCTTTTTCTTCTGGAGTTTCATGCCTTCTATTGAAGGATGGCGATCTTGTCACCCAGTTATAAGTGTGGATGGTACATTCCTTCATGGTAAATACCGTGGTACACTTTTGGTTACTTGCGGTGTCGATGCCGATCAGGGCTTATTTCCTATTGTATTTGCTGTTGTAAATAGTGAGAACGATCGATCATGGTCATGGTTTTTGCAACAACTATTGCAATATGTTCCATCTGTAACAGAAAGACGTCATGAGTTGTGCATAATATCTGATAGACATCTTAGTATTAAAAATGCAATTGAACGTTGGTTTCCTTTAGCAGCACATCGTTATTGTCTTCGACACTATCGTCAAAATTTTAAATCTCATTTTAGTGGTAAAGAACTATATAGAAGGATGTACAATGCAGGCATGGCTACTAATTCTTTGGATTTTAACAAACGGATGGATGACATCAAATTGCGTTGTCCTGAAGCATATGATTGGTTGTTACAAGTAAATCCGGAGTATTGGGCTCTAGCCTACCTATGATACGGATGGTAAAAGATATGGGATAATGACAACTAATTATTCCGAATGCTTTAACAGTGTTTTGAAAATAGCACGAGGTTTGCCCATTCATGCTTTGGTTCACATGACATACCACCGACTTAGACTTATGTTTTATCAACGTCGTACATGTGGCATGAACATGGAGTCTCATCTTACCACTAAATTTGAGAAGAAAATGCTAAAGTTGAAAGAAAAAAGTCGAGAGATAATCATTCAAGCTCGAGTAAATGTTGGTGAGTGGGATGTGAATGATGCTTATGGCCGTGTATTCCGAGTTGACATTGACCGTGATTCAATTACATGCACATGTTGTGAGCCTATGCTGAGACATTTCTTATGTAAGCATGTTTTAACTGCTATCGGGTCAGTGAACTGGGATCCATATGCATATGCATCCAAGTGGTACAAAGGTCTTGATTATTATCGATCAAACTATGAGCATGAATTTCACACTATTCTAGATGCTAGTTATTGGCCGTCATTTGATCCAGATAGGAACATAATACCATTGTTACCACCTGCTAATGTACGAAGGAGTGGTAGACCAAGAAATAAACGGTTACCAATGGTGATGGACCGTGACCCGAGCAGACAACAGGATAAATGTAGTATTTGTAAACAACGAGGACACAATCGTTCTACTTGCCGTATGAATCCATGGTACGTATATCTTACAATTGAAATTAGTATTCAAACACTGCTTGTTCAAATTTCTTTATCGCATATTTAGTTGTTATCTTTTAAATGTGGTTCAGACACTCAATTACTTATGTTTCAACTTTATCTATAGGCATGGAGCGAGGTCCTCGTGATACTTCTCTGCTACGCGATCAGTCTCGCCATCGCTCGGCGAATCCTGAGGTAAAGTTAAATTTTATACACCTAATCATTCATTACCGTATGATTTCTTTGTTCCCGCATGTATTTAAATTGTAGCTACATCTTATTCGAGAGTTTATTGCATTCTTGTTATGTCCTAATATTTTTTATTATACAAATTTTGTTGCAGGATGGTTCCACTCTATATTTAGTTTCTCACTTCCGTCAGATGTCATTTTGGCAAATAGAAAATCCCATAGTTTTGGAGTTATTAGAGATTAGTGGTTTTGTCCATTTACATCACCTACAGTGGTTTACATTAGATAGACAGTTGATTACGGCTCTCGCGGAGCGATGGCGTCCCGAGACGTCTACCTTCCACTTACCACAGGGAGAGATGACCGTCACACTCCAGGATGTATCTATCATCATGGGTCTTAGGATAGATGGTCCCCCCGTCATTTGCCCACCTCGGGTACCATGTGGAGAATTCATGAACTGTGAGGATGTTTGCCTCCGATTTTTGGGTGTACGACCGGTAGAAGGGGATGAAATCCCGCCGCATGGGCAAAGTTCGTCTACATTACGATTGCAGTGGTTGTATACCACATTTGGGCAGAGGGCCGGTGAGTTACCCACCGATGATAGTGAGGAGTCTCGTGCCATATGTTTATATCATACTAGGGCTATTATACTCATGTACATCGGCACACTCCTTCTACCGGATACCTCGGGTACGAAAGTTCATATGCAGTACTTATTTTTTATGGAGGATCTTGAGGAATGTGGCAAATTGGCATGGGGTGCTGCGGTACTAGCTTACTTGTACCGCCAATTATGTGCCGCCACGGCTACGAAACGCAATCGAATAGGTGGATGTTTACATTTGTTACAAGTAAGTATGATTTCATTAAAAAATAAATATTATCAATTTTGTGTTTGCACAACCCGTAATACTAACTTTTTTTTTACATAGATATGGTCGTGGGAACACATCCATGTCGGTCGGCCTCATGTGCCACTGCCCGTCCATGTTGTGAAGAAAGGCGACCACTTGGATACCGGTAAGGAGCGGATATATCTATGTTGCATCTTTTTTTTATTAATTGTGTTGATGACTTTTCGTTATATGTACTTTTTATACAAGTGGAATCCACATCCGAATCGACCTCAACATAGATTTACACTCTTATTTTATAGAAATGAACTTGACACTGAGGAGGCTAGCCAGGTAGATTTAAATTGTGTTTTGAATTATTTATTCTAATTTATCAAGTAACGCATGTCATGATAATTATTTCTTACATTTTTTTGCTTTCAATAGATTACGTGGGAACCGTATACACCACAAATTTTAGAATCTGTACCTGCTGTGTCGGTAGAGAACACCCGACTTTGGCTAGCCTCGGTACCCCTCTTATGTTGTTCGGTCATGGAGATCCATGCACCTGAACGTGTGCTTCGGCAGTTTGGCCTCGTCCAAAGAACGCCGCGTAATAGAAAACAATATGAACGTAAAGATGGACGTGGTCGTTGGGGTACCGATTGGACGCAGGTATATGCATGGATTAACTGGTGGAATCGTCGGGAGGAATTTGTTTATGAACCTCCTAAGGCGGAGATTGATATACATTTACAAACACAACAATACGAGCAATGGTATACGGAACGGACTATTCCGTATCTTGTTCAAGAAACCCCCGAACCTCCCGAGCAATATTATCCGAGGGGTCCTATGGAGCGAGAATTGGTAAGACTATGTTATTTTGTCATAGCGTATTAACTTTTTTTAACCTTTGTTGAGCTGATTGTCTCTATATATTTTTTGCAGCTACAAAGTCATCACGAAATTCAACGGATGCTTCAATCGAGCAGGCCGTATGAACTCGAGCAAACCAGGAATAACATTTTGGAGTTACAACGACATATGCACGAGAAGCTCCGTATAACGATGCCATCATATGAGTCTAGTTTTGATCCCTCGCATTCATCATCCGGACAACGCCTACAAAGTCCTTTTGGTTGGAGTGGATGGGAAGGTGCTGGACCTTCAAGTGCAGGACCCTCTACAGGAGCGGGACCATCTAGAAGAGCGGCACCATCTACATATGTGCGGAGGAGACCGCGTGATCCGTTGATGATCACCCCGACCGACGCCGACTATGGGTATCAACAACGGGAATCTATTGATAATCCCACCCCATCGGCACCGATGAGGCCGAGTCGGCATGGGGAAAATGTGGTGGCCGATGTCCGGCCCAATAGATTAGAATTATCACCTCCTGAAGAAGAGGAAGGTCGGCTTGTTCGTAGAAATCTTCGTACAAGGAAAGGAAGAGGAGGGTGAAGTCGAGTTTTTATGCATATGTATGTAATGCGCTATTGGATGTGTTTCAAATAGTTGTGTTTCTGTGGATTTAAATGGTTGTGTTTATGTTGAATTCAAATATATGTATGCAATGTCTTATTGGATGTGTTCCGAATGATTATGTTTGTGTTGATTCAAATGGTTGAGTTTATGTTCGATTCAAATGTGTGTGCAATGAATGTCCTATTGGGTGTGTTCCGAATGATTGTATTGATTTCATTCAAATCTCCTTCAAATTAAGTATGAAGCAGGTTTTGTTCCGAATGGATCTATGTTGAGCAGGTGCCTATGTGTGAAGCAGGTTTTGTTTGGATTGATTGTTCCGAATGGATCTATGTTGAGCAGGTGTATGATGGACTGGACAAGAGATGTGTGAAGCAGGTTTTGTTCAATTATATTTCATTGTAAATCCGGAGCTGCCCATGTGTGGTTCAGATCGACATGGTTCAGATTTTCTCCTAAGATGCCGAGCAGTTTTTTTTTAGGGAGTACGGTTCAGATCGACTGTAGAGTGTGTGTGAAGAGAAAGTTCCTCTTCAACATGCATGAAAGAGCCACTACACTATATTATGAAAGAGGAAGCTCCTCTTCAACATGCCGCAACCAATATTAGCTTGGATGAATTAACTCCTCTCTTCAACATGAATTAGCTCTTTTAGCCGGCCCATCTACTCCCCACACAGACACCCGGTCAGGTCCTGTTTGAGCCTCTGGACATAACCTTGTCCGGTCTCCACTTCAGGCCATTCTCGGCCCAGTTAAGCCCACCTATACAGGTCTGGTTCTACCCCCATCTGCAGCCCCTAACACTGCCTGCAGAGCTCCCTAAATAGGTCCCCCTCCCCCCCCCAAAAAAACCTTAATGTCCCCTGCATAGCCCCCTCGGCTACCCTTAAAACAGCCGAGTCTGCCCCTTGCGCAGCACCCTCAAGCAGCCCCTTTGTGGCCCCTAAATCTATTCTGATCAGATTGCTAAACAGGAGCAGTTTTTTTTTTTTGTGCTGGAAGAAAGTCGAGTTTTCCGAGAGAGAAAGTCGAGTTAGCAAAACTCGACTTTCAATCCCATGAAACACGCATAGTTCTGTGGGAAAGTTGAGTTTTGCTAACTCGACTTTTTCAGGTTTTGGCACAACGAAAGTCGAGTTTTGGAAACTCGACTTTCAGGTGCATGAAAATGCCCATGTTCTGTGGGAAAGTCGAGTTTTGTTAACTCGACTTTTTTAGATTTTGGCACAGCGAAAGTCGAGTTTCCAAAACTCGACTTTCACTGGCATGAAAACGCACATGTTCTGTTGGAAAGTAGAAACTCGACTTTCTCAGGTTCTGCAATAGAGAAAGTCGAGTTCTATTAACTCGACTTTTGACCTCTCTAAAGTCGAGTTTCTTATACCCGACTTTTAAAAGTAAAGGTAATATAACTCGACTTTTAAAAGTCGATAAAGCTTTACTCGACTTTTGACTAACTAAGTTTAGCGTTGCAAACCCGAAATTCTTACAAAGTCGAGTTTTGAAAACTCGACTTTGTTCAAACTGTGCTAGATCCGCAATAAAAACTTTTAGGGTGTTACTTTTAAAATTTAAAAAAAAACCGTGTTATTTTAAAAAAAAAACCCGGTCACCGCTCGCCGTGTGCCCACGGAAGCCTCGCTGTGCGCTGCCTCCGTCGCGCCGATGTATGCCATCTGCCGCCGTGAGCTTTTCTCTCTATTCTCTTTCTTTATTATTCCTTGTTTATCTCTTTTATTCTCCCTCTTCATCTGATGGTATAACCCTCTCCATTCTATTGTCTTTTCCAGCAACCTTGGAGGAGAGAGATCTCTTGTTTGAGTGGTTTGATTTGTGTGCCGCATCCTTGACGTTCGGTATCGTTTTTGGTCGTTGATTCTCGACTTTTCTTGCGTCGATCTGGTAGGTATCCTTGACATGTCTATTATCATTAAAATTTTTATTTAATCCTTCATGACTTTTAGTTATTATTATTTATTTAATTAGTTGGGTTAGCATTGTATGTTGTGGATAGCGTGGTTAGTGGTGTTGGTTCTTTTGCATGTAATGGAGGTCGTATTAGGGTTTATTTTAGGTTATTTATAGCATGTTAATCATCATGTTCTTGGCTGATTATAGTCCCTTTTTGATAAACTATATCTAGTTAGTCATTGGTTATTCTTTGGAGTTAATATCATTGTATATGTAGGGTGATAGGTAACTAAACTAGATATTGTTTAGCTAGCCTAATTAACTACTTGATTTTCAGCCATGCTTATGTCATTAAACTAAGAGATATGATCTGATTGGGTCCATTCATATCATGTTTTGTTGAATATCTATTGTGGTATCATACTAGCTCATATGTATTCTTGTCATTTTATGGTTCTAACATCATGAAGATGTTGTTTAGGTGTCATTGTCATGGTATTTGCATTGGTGGTATGTTTGTCATAGCGTGGTATGGTGTATGTCATCTATTTTCAAAATGTGGTCATGTCATGGCATGATTGGTATGGATGCATGATGCATTGAAATTGTTAATGGAAAATTGAGCTACACCAGACTAGTTAGTCATGACCCGAGGGCAGCGAGGGGTTAGAACAGTCTGGTGCATCCTTCGATCCCAGATCCTGTGGGCATCCTAAGTGCCACCACTTCCTAAGTGCATTATGGGATTTCAATTAGTATATGGTACTTTTATATATGATAGATCTGGCGGTAGTTGGTTGAGGTGGCAAGACGACGCATTCCTTGCTAATGAAAATCTTTGTAGAGAATATGTGCATCTAATAGAGGATAGGTGCATTTGTGAATGTTGTCCTTCATTAGAGGATAGATACACTTATTGCATGGTATTGCAGAGGTGGTATAGTGATGTATTTCATTTTGTCAATTATTAGGTTGTGTTGCATGATATATGCATGGTTTGTCTCATTTGTAGTGGTATCATCATATGAAGCATATAGTAGTTGATTATGCATGTGTTTACCTCATCATTTTAGGTCATTTTAAGGTGTTCATAGGTGCTGGTTGGTGTGTCTATAGGTGTTGGTTGGCAGTTTAAAACGTGTGAATTAAGGCAAGCATTTATTATATCGACTAGTCCTATACTTATATATAATTGGTTGTAGGTCTGGGTACCTATTTAATTAATATCCTGGGCCGTTTGGCTATCCGATTTGACGGACGATGGGGTGTCTACTAAGTCGTCGTACTCATTCCAATCATCTTATCAATTTTCAGGTAATCAGATTTAGTACAGCGGAAGCGTGGTGAATTGATTCTCGAGAAAGCAATTGGATGATTCTTATATCTAGATGGTATTTAGCTTTATTTAGATTGTGTTGTATAGCAATGTATTTATTTAGAATTTTTTAAATTATAAACTGGGATGAAGCTATCTTCATTTTTTCCAAACTGATGTTTTTACGAGATTAATTTTTCTCGGTCGCGTCGTCGAATTATTCCGCTATGTATGTTAAAATCCGGGACGTGACAAATTAACTATCATATCTATTATTATAATTTTTATATAATATAACATTGTCTTAAAAAATCATAAGTTGTTATTTTAAGATTTAAAATTTCTTAATAATTAAAATAAGAAATATTTTATATTTTGAATCCAAAATTGAGCCTAGGTTAATTCACTAAAATTAAATTAGGCTCATAAACCCTACCATTTATTGAGCCTAAGAACATAGTATTTAATTTAAATGAAATAACTAACTTCTATAAAGCTAAGTCCTGGCCCTTCAAAAGCATAATAATAGTATGTACAACGTATAGGCACAACGTAACCAAGACCTTGTTTCAAATATGGAAAACATAAAGTAGAGGTATGTAAATTTAAAAGTCAAACATTGACATCTAGAACAAGACAGACAGTCTATATCTTCCTAGGTTACCTTGTTACATAATCTGTTGAGAAAGGAACAGCATGAACACGAAGCATTTGCTCTATCATGCAACATGCAGCTAACTACTCTAGCAAATAAGATAAATATTTACATATTAAAAGTCAAAGTAAGGATAGAAAGCTGGAAGACTTCCTATCTATATTGTTTTACTTTGAAACTCAAATACAACTTGAGTCAAAAATATGCAATCAGATACAACTTGCATCATCAAGACATCTGGAACAATTACTATCGGACATAAAAGTGGAAAATATTGAAATTTGGAAATCACACGGGTAAACGCAATGATTCTCAGAACCATGGACCCTATACTTCCCACCAATCACAGAGAAGATAGCATGATTGCAGAACCTACAAGCAAAAACAAGGAGGAAAAGTAAATTACAAAATATAGATAAGAGTGAGTTAATTGACTGGCTATTAAGATGGTTGTAATTGGAAACAACTGAGTAAAAACATTGTCAGGCGAAAAAGTTACCTTAGCTGTCTACTTAATTGCTTCAAAGGCACCTTCTGCTTCGGATAAATCCATTGGTCTATCAATTACAATTCTTACAATGTTTGTACTATAAATTTCAAAATTAACAATGATAGGGATGTTTAATACTATCACCAAACTGACTATAAGCCAATGCGATATCAATTATGATATTGTCATGAGTAAATCAACAACAAAATTCATACTATGAATTGTATCCAAACCAAACTCTGTTTAGTAAGCTAAACAGAGTAAACACAAATTGCTAGCTTTATCAAAAATCTACTCAACTCATGTTCCCAACATCTATTGATCAATCAAGCATAGGAAGTTCAAGTTAAAACATTTGATCATGTTTGAGACTATATATACCAGAAGTTTTCTCAAGGAAATTCAAAGAATGTAGTATCATGCAAGTTTGATATGATTGATAATCACCCTGAGCTTGAGATAGTGTTGAGACGTAGGTTGCTTTTGTGCTTTAATTTTAGATTTATTGAGTCTCCTTTGGCTATAGGGACTTATTAGCTATTTGATTGGTGATTTGTTCTTGTAATTTCTTACCTAACTTAAGAGTGTAAAAGTCAAGTTAGAATTTCATTAGATATAAATAAAATCAGGCTGGGGTTAGATCCCCAATTTTAATTCTTTTTGCATCTCCATCTTGACTTTCCTCTTTGTTCTTCCAACATTATGCTTAAATTATGAGTTGGATATATCTTTTTCAAGTTAAATAAGGAAAGATGATTGTATTCATTTGTCAATTATGCCTAACAATGTCCTAATCCCTTTCTCTGCTATCTCAATTTGATCTGAATAGCAGATGATCTCCACCTTACATCTCTTGGCCTCTGCAATAGGTGATATAACTGTATTTATGAGCTCTCTACATTCTTCATGTTTTTGTTTCTTTATCTATACTTGTCAATACCCCTACTTGATTCTCCTGATTAATAGAATGTATCCGATATATTTCTATTCAAGATTTTAAGTAGTTTTCAAGTTGCTGGAAGTCCGCTACTCGGTATCAAGGATGATTTACTGACACTTACCTTATGGATTTGTAGCTTCTGTAAATGGCTGTTAAGATCTAAGGTTCAAGAGCTATGTGCATTGTGACAACATGATTTGATTACTATGAGCAACTCTAATAGGATGCTCAATGACGATGACAAGTGCAAAGGTATTGGGATAGGCCCAACTATGGTGACCTTTTTATTAGTAGGCCCCAGTCCCAAAAAGCTAGCAATGGGTAGCTGATCTAGATGGATTTCTCCAATCTCACTTTGCTCGGTTACCCAATATTGGGATGAACAGCTGAAACACAGTCCAGATCAACTCATCTATAGGTTGATTTATGGTATTGTTAACCTTGAACCCATACAAATAATTTTACTTTCCGCACATAACCATGTTTTCTAAGTTATTATTAAAAATAAAATAATAAAAATATGTCATTTCTCATATGTGAAAAATGTTTTTTATACTTTGATGAAGGGATCTGACCACCCAATTTGCCCTACTTACCCATACCAGTTTCATCCTATCCGTAAAGTTTGTGTTATAAATGCCTTATTTCTTCTTCACATGCTTTGATTAGAATGAAGCATCTAAATGCATTGTGCTGGTTTCTATTCTCATTTTAGTATTGGTCTAATTCATGAACTTGCAAGTATCTTCATCTAATGTTGTTAGATTGGTGAGACCATTTCTATGATTAGTGAAGTTATTATACACTTTCTAGTTCATCTGATCAATAAACAAATGATTAACATATATTCTGCCCATCTTTCACAGAAAAAACAATGATTTTACTTGCCTCAAAATCTTATACACCTAGATTAAATTTTGTGCAATGCTGAGAGATACTCGAAATTTAAACTTATCTCAGGGATCCTACCATTAGAAGTGTATAGGCAAAGGGTATGAGTTCAGTCTCTTGAGCTCCACACTAGCTGCAACCACATACAACCTGAGTTTGTAGAGGAAAGTTTTTAATCAAACACACCTGGTGATGAATGAGGGTTGGGTATTACTGTATAACTGACAAGGTGAATTGTTTTTTTACTGGTTTTAAAGTCCATAGAGTCTGTCAACAAAATAATACAACAATGAACACTTCTCTGCAAGTTCAGAATGTAAGCCAAATGGAAACCTCTATAAAACCAGCCATCAACCCAACAAGTCATGGAAAAATCGGAATAATTAAAGCTTGATACACATGTCATAAACTGATAGGACATGAGTGGAATCAAGCATGAGAGATTCTTGCACAATGCCACAGACTGGAACTTCGAAAATAGGTGGTTTATTCAAGGGAGATACAAGACCAATGGGATGGTTTGACGAGAAATTCATCTTGTGATTATTTGTATATCAGATTCTTATTACCAAATATACAAAATAAATATGTATACTCTAAAAAAATCTAGATAGAGTGTGCAGTTACCATCATTTACCTAGCTCTAACAATCCAAAATATATTTTCTTACCTTGTGACAAAAAAGTATTTAATTTCATTAATACATCAATTCTAAATCAACGTATTTTGGTCATATTGAACTGTTTGTATGACAATGCAACTCTTGAGACAGGAAACATTCAAAAACCAACATTTACGCAAGGAAAGGGAAGGAACTATTATCTGTATAACATTTACATGGAACTACTTAGAATAATAAAATAAAATGTCTTAAATGAAGAAGAAGAGAAAAACAAAGATCTATTGTATAAAAAAGGTGCATGTTAAACATACGTAGAAGGTAATTACTAGAGTAATTAGAAGGCTCTAAAATTTCTCATTTAGATATATTCAAACATAAGAAATGATGTTATGTCCCGCCGATCCTTTTTCCTGAATGAAAATATGAGGCTTTTACTGGTCTTTTTCTTGTCAGATTGATCATCTTCTTTTAGATTTTTTTTTCTTCAGAGGATCCAACAACAATAGACAGCCATTTGCCCAAGTCTATTTCTTAAATTGTTCTCTACTTGCTGTTTAATAACTAAAATATAAAATTTTCGAGGAACACCCTACCATAACAAAGTTACAAACGCAGCTTAAACATCCACAACATCATCGTTGTGAAAAGGAAAAACAAAATGGCAAAATCCCAAATCCCAACTTCCATAATCAAATGCATCAGCTCACATCAGACGAGACCCCTTGCCCCTCCATTCTAGGCAACATAGTTTGAAGAACTCTCTTGAGATTTCCTCTGCTCCTCCCCCATCTATGCACTAAAAAAATCACCTAACTACTTGGGCCCTTCTGGCGGTAGGAACGGAAATAGGTTTTGAAAGCCATATGGTATAGAGAGCTGCGTCTCACCAAATTAGGCTCTAACAAGGGGGGAAGGAAAATCCTCATGCCTTGCAAACAATGAGATTCACACCTTGCAAAGTCCAACATCCTCATGGCATAACTCGTCGCGAAGACAACCTTGTTGCACAATTCAACGTTTTCACGTTGTTCAACCCTCCACCTCCTCAAGGCGTCGACATCGTCAAGCCCTCCTCCTCAGTGTAGTGTCAGAGCATTGAACCCTCCGCCTCGTCGAGCCCTCCTCGTCGTAGTGTCGGAGTGTTGAGTCCTCCTCATCGCAGTTGAGCCCTCCTCCTCAGTGCAGTTGAGAAACATGGAGCCCTCCTCTTTGTCAAGCTCTCTTTCTCATCACAATACCTCCTCATCGAGCCCTCCTCCTAGTCAGTGATACCTTCTCGTCGAGCCCTTCTCCTAGCCGGTGAAAACCCTCGGTCCCTTGCACCCTCACTTTGAAATGTCCCTCCGTGGAAAACGACATCCGCTCAACTTTTTCGAAGGCCGAGATCCCCAGGTAAGATGGTCAAGGGAAGAGATTTTACATTGACCAACTATTTTATAGGTAAACAAGTAAGGTGGTGAAAAAAAAGAACGGAAAAAGTAGCGCATGTAGGAGCTTTTACGTGCAAACAAACATATAGGTGAGCACATTTTACAAGGAGCCAAATGGGCCCTAAGTGAAACAAAGTTACTTTTTCTTGTTAGGTTATACCTAAGATCTATGTAGTCCAAACCAAAGTAAACTAATTGTGGTTCTTGGGTCGGCTTGGCCCAACCTAATCCAAACCACCCAAGATTAGTGATTCGAGTTGACTCGGTTCGAAACTAGGTCCATTCGGATTAATTTGGATCCAAACAATTAAAAAATATAAAAGTTACAAAAACATTTATATTTTTATTCAGACCATATATTTGGACTTTTAAGGATAATTTTTTTGTCTCTTTGACTTGCGTCTTTTAGAATAAATTATACAAAATTTATACATAAATTTATCTTTAATACCCAAAAATATAAATATTTGGTGAAAATGGTATATGAACACAAATTAGTATATATTTTTTGGAGAAGTAGTTTTCATTGAATAGAATGATTTTCATGGATGTATAAAATTTACTAAGCTATATAAAAAAAATGAAAATTTTAGCTAAAAAAGATCATTATTCAAAGCGATAGAACCTATCTTCATTTTTCAAGTAAAATCTTAGCTTTTGTTCAAATAAGCCACTTGGGGTGATAGGGGAAGTGGGGGGAAGGTGTAGGTCAGTGGATTGGCCCCTTAGGGTTAGGGGGTGTTTGGAGCATCCCCAACATTGCAACGAGCCATTGAACTAGTCGTTAGGTGACCTGATAGATTGAGTTGCCGAGTTGCATGACCCCACGAGTTGGGTCAAGTCGTTTGGGTCACGATCAAGCCGATTACATGAAAAATTGAATAGGTTGGGCCTGGTTGTGTGACCTAACCCCAACCCAACTTTCCATGGCACAAACATCACTTCATGATGTTTAAACGATATTTACCTTTTGCTCAGCTCTCATGTGACTATTGTCAAAATCTCTTATAAATTTATATGAGAATTGAATGTAATGTTTTAAAATTTTCATATTAATTTTTTATTTTAAAAACAAAAAATACTAATTTATATTGCTAAAAATATTGCCACTTCTTTTATCAAAAATTGTATTTTATTTTATTTTATTTATAATGTTAATAATAAACACATGCTAATTTTTAATAAAAAATAATGTTTAGAAAAATAATTTATTTTGACTAAAAGTTATCTTTTAAGATTTCATTTTGATTTTATTTAGGATCATTGATGATTGACACACAAATGTAAAACTATGTATTTCAATAAAATTTTAAATCTAATTTCAAATAATATTAATCCCTTATATCATAATCAAGTTTAACATTTTTTCCATATGATAAAATGTTAGATGTGAAACTAATAATTTAAATTTTTAATAAAATTTTAACAGACATTACATAAATATTACAGTGAGTATTGTTTTATTTTTTTGATGTTAATATGTGATTTTACATTTAAGCAATTAATGTTTGAAATTTGTCATAAAGTTATAATTTTTAGTTCAAATATGGTCATATGACATTAAAGCTAAAGCCCCTCATCTTGTTGATTCAAATTTCCACAAGATTTAGCAAATTCAAAACATATAACCATGATACTCAATCCCAACTTTTTTTACTCTATCATGTGTATAGTCAAATGTTTCATTACTACTTTGTTGGGGTGAGCTAAGCAAACATGAGTAGTATCTGTTTAAGCTTAGCTCATTTATTATACACAAGTTTGAGTTTGAGCTCCAATTTTTATGAAGGCACTAAACCATTGTTTGAGTTTGATTCATTATTTAGTCGAATTGAATTTAAACTCGAGCTCAAATAACAACTCAACTCAAATTCAGTTCACAAAGTTCAAACTTAATACAACCTTGTTTATAAAATTCAAAAGTCATTTGTGAAACTTGAATTATATTTTAATTCAAAAATAATATTTATTTAATATATTTAAGTGACAATATATAACTATTAATATTAATAATTTACTTTTTTGAATAAATATTCTATCCAACTACTCATGAATTTATTCAGACAAACATGAGTCTGTTTAAGTTCAACTAGCTTAATGAATTGAGCTTTAATTTTTGTTTAAACCTTTTTTTTAACATAATGAATAAGTCTAAGTCATTTTTTAATGTTAGTTTTGAGTTATTTGTCTGAGTACATATTGGCTGGTTTGGAAGCACCTAGTTTACCGTCCAAAGAGAAATGTGGACGAACTTGGCCCTACTTTGTTTCGAGAATAAGGGATGGAATAAAATGCATATATTCTAAGAAGGTACTTAGGACTATATTCTGCATATACCCCGTATCAAATAACTACTAATAATTAAACCGCACTCAACAGTGCGTCACCCTTTAAACATTTAAAACCAAGACTTAAGAAAAACAATTATTAAAGAATTGTTCTTAACTGTTTCCCTCAGTTAAATATTTTTAAAAGATGCTATTTTGCAAATTTCTAAAGAAGGCGTTTTTTTTAGAAAATCAACAGGATGCTCAATTGGACGACAAATAGTCTCTACAAATAAGCGTTTTAAAAGCAAAACAGTTGAAAAATATCTGTCATTATGCTTAGAATATATTTTATAAAGATTCCCGTGAGAACTTTTTATCACTGCCCAACCTAAATTTATAGTAAGTTAGGTGACTCCACTAACTAAAATACATTAATACTATTATGGCAAGTTATGGTAACGTTATTCCCAGCAAACATAACAATTATTTAATAAAAATACATTAATTCTTAGAATATTATTATGTCATAAAATATAGAAAATACATATAACCATAAAAACACCTCATAAAAACTTCTTCATCCACCACAAAATAGTGTACGGAACTTGAAATCTGCTGCACGAATTTCCTGCGTCATACAGAGAAACTGAAATCTGCGAAAGGAAAACATAAATTTTGGTAGGACTTAACGCCGTTTGATTATGTAACTCAGAACCCCTACGATCGATCCACATACGTCTTCCGTTCTCGATGAGACCGACTGTCGAAGAAGAAAAACAAGACCAGAGCAGCAGATCGTAAGATCGAATCTCGTCTCCCCAACCAATATCCGCGCTGTAACGCTGCCTCCTCGTTCCGTGCAGAACCGTGAAGCTGGATGGTTTTAACGCTGTGGGGAGGTCACCAAAATGGTCGTCGGGCACCAGCCCTTCCGCTGCCCTCCGCTCGGACGTCCACACCCACTTCAGCGCTGCTGGGCAACGCTCATCATGCGGCTGTGCAGCCGGGAGACGTCGGACTGGCGGAGCGGCTTCAGCAAGAAGTCCACGGCCCCTTCCTCCAAGCACCTGCTAATCCTGTTCGGGACGTTCTCCGACGACAAGATGACCACCGGAATCTCTCTCAGCGCCGACGATCCCTTCAAGAAAGCGGGGGGCAGGTCAGCAACTTTTTCGTTACAACGGAATCTCCAAATGAGAAACACTCGGTATAGCGGCGTACCTTGACTCGCTTGAGGAGGTCATACCCAGTCATCTCCGGCATGCAGTAGTCGGTTATTATCATGTTCACCTTCAGACCCTGCGCACACGACGATATAAAGGATTATATCATTCGAAGGACTCATGATTTATAAGGTATCTGAATCTTCCTGGGAATCATCTAGAAAAATAATAAGATAATCAAATATCATAACTAATTTATTTTGCAAACACCAAAATCATGTATTGGAAAAATAATAACCATTATTTCAGGGCTCTCCTTCACTGCATAAGAGAGATTATATCATTTGTAGACAGAAAATCAACGAACTGTGACGCTGATGACGAAGGACTCGAGACTTATAAACAATAAATTAAGAAAATAAAAAATATAATAAAATCAATTTCCTGCTCTACGTTATTTTGCCAACTCCAAAATCATGACACGGAAGGCTCGGCTGAAGCTTTTTATGAACCGCTGATGCCGGACAATATCATCGTCTATTCCAACAGACATTGGCAAGGAAAACACCCACCTTCGTCGAGTTGCTGCCGCTGCTCTCCTTCCCCGCCGTCTCCAGCAGCTCCAGCGCCCGCTTCACGCTGTCCACCGTCGTCACTGAGTAGCATCCCATCATCCAGCAAGCGAATAAGAGAGTGGGATAGATAGATAGATAGATAAATAGAGAGAGAGAGAGAGAGCATACCCCGGTAGCAAGAGGCCTTCAGCAGCCGCTCTATGAGTCTGCGGTCGATGGAGCTGTCGTCGACAGCCAGCACATGGAGCTCCCCTCCGTCACCGCCGGAGCCGGCGGGCAAACACCTCGTCGAAGCCGACATCAGAAGGCCCGGCACACCTCACACAACCCCTCCACACACCCTCCTTCCGGAGTCGTCGGCACTGACCAGTGCTATATCAGCGGTACGCAGGCATAAATACACTGCAGACTCGGAGTGGTAGAATAGGTAAACATTCTTCTTAAAAATCACCCATTTTTATATCCAATATTAATTGGATGTCTGGAAAACAAGGTTCGACGTAAAACATAGACACGCAGAAGCTGTAAATTTCGGCGTGCATCTCTGTTTCTGCGCCGTTTTCCGCACGCCCGGTCCCAACATTTCACCTGCGGCGGAAACGATGCCGCCGAACATATTGAGTTAGTTTTTTAACTTACTGATAAATACTAAAATTTTACATAATAATTTTGTAAAGGTTTTAAATTTAAATAATATTATTATAAAATTATTTTGAATCGACAAACTCAACAACTAATAACTGTAAAATTTTTATTTTATTTAAAAGTTTACTATTTTATAATTCTAAGTAAATTAAGTTTTAAAATATGATGTTTTGGAAAATAAATTACACCTAACTGAATGATAGATTATGTTTTTATTTTCTTTAAAAATGTTACTCTTTGAAAATTATTATCCCCCGTGCAGAAGGGGAAAAAGGTAGGGACACTGCCCCCAGTAAGAATATAAATATAATCACCTTGCTCCGGAGCTGGCTGCCGGTGCCGATAACAAGTGTCCAGCCGCAGCACACAGCAACCTTCCCCAAGGCTGCAATCCAGCCCGATTCTCTCGAAGATTCCCCTGCGCGCCTTTATCTTCTTTTGATCTCTGCTCCGCCCTGCGGGGCAATAGAATAAAACACCACTCGGATATCCGCGAGCGAGATCACTCGTCACCCTCCTCTCCAATCCCGCGAGAATAACCTAGAACGAGAAGGCCAGAGCCGGCGACGCCGTGGTCAATCTCATTAACTGCGCATTGACTGCTGCCGCTCGGATCCACGCCGATCATGGGGCTCGGTTAATCCAAGGTGCATCGTAAGGTGCAGAGGATCTCGGTGTCAGCACGAGCGGTACCGAAGGAGATTTCACTGCCCTCCGCCTTTTTCTTTTACGGCGGGCAGAGATCTAACTGCAAGCAGGGACGTTGCCCGTATGCCACGTAAAAGCAAGCCTTCTCTTTTTACCGCTCGATCGGCAGCGGGCGCTGGCAAACGCTTGTCCTCCGAGAATCCTTGGCTGCCGCGCGATATCCTGTCTTCTGGTTAAGATCTTCTCTGCTTCCGCGGGCGCAGACAGGCGCCGGACGGAGAGAGACAAGCAGCGAATCCGGCGCCTCGAGCTGCCGGCGAGGGAGGGATGACCGACGCCCGACGGCGAGACGGGGGGGACGAAGAATCGGCGATGCACAGGACCGTTGCAGCGGGGTGCGTGTGGGGGCACGCGGGGGGTGTCTACGACGCTCGAGGAGATACGGACGAGATCTTCGCCGGGGGACCTTCCAAATCGGGCCATCTGATTCGGTAAATCTCCCTGCCAGCTGTACTTGTCGAGCTGTTATCTCACCGCCTGACGCGGCACGGACGGCGTCAGAATACTATCACGGTTGGGCTCCTGGCTGAGCTGTGGATGCGACTCGCCGAGGAGGACGTGGCCGCCTGCAATCACTCCGATGTTATCTGGTTAGCTTTATTTTACGCAAATTTAAAATTAAAATCTAATTTTTATGAGCAGATTTAACTCGGATTCAAGTTTGCCTCACCGAGGATCCGCTTGGTTGTCAGTAAAATTAGGCTCATGCACGCACTTTTCGGGGAAACTATGTACATGAGGCTATTTTGGTTTCATGTAACCGTGGCTTCCGCGGATGAACATTTCCTAATCATAGTTAAAATCAAAGATTTTGGCATCCGTCAAAATGAACCGTATACCATTTGCCAGGTGCATGCATGTTCCAAAAAAATTAAAAATGTATTATATATAGCCATAAAAAATAGTAGACACGAGTAATGTTGTCAATTTAAATAAAAAAATTTTGCACGCTATCTTTAGAGTGAGTCTAATTATACAACTAAAAATTAATTTATACAAACTATTAATCATAACAATAAAAATAAAGTTATTAGGGAGCAAGAAGTACGAGGGAGTGGCACCTGTGGAACCGATGTAGGAATTGGATATGCTAAAGCAATTGGGCAAGAGGGATTTACCACTTGGGGGGGGGGAGGCACTGGTGAAGCGAATTGGAGGATAAGAAGGGGCACGAAGATTCAGGTCCGGATGGCTAATGGTCACCACTAGGTGGAGAGAACAAGAGCGACAGGTTCGGCATAAGAATGGTCGAGCAGTGTGGGTCAACTGGGTGAGCCACCGACCGTGGTGTAGATATGTGTTGACCAGCTTTGATGGGGCATGGTCAAGAGGAGATTTTCCCTTCAAGATAGTTTGGATGGCCTAAAACTGAGCAAGATCAGCATGTGAGAGGGCTTCAAAGAGACTGTAAAGGTTGGTGGGAGGTGAGATGGGGGCGGCTGCCTCTAGTAGTGCCTCTAGTAGTGCCTCTAGTTTGGCAATGGTATACACTACATCTAGGTAGACAACGGGGTGCATTATTGCTCGTTACACGTCTGGTTGTATTTTCCCTAGTCAACATATCGGTCCACCATGCTGACTACTCATCTTAACCTAAGGATGATGGATATAAAAAGAAATACGATTATGACAAGATAAGATAATCCTTTTTCTTCACTCTTTTTCTCTTTTGATCCTTTAAAATGAGTTTTGTTTTTCTCTCTTATTTTCAAAAGCTAGGTTCTTAGCCTCATAATAGAGTCTTTTCTTTTGCCCTTTGTTTGGGGGTTTTCTTTGATTTTATCTTGGTGAACACACAAGATGCAACCTTAAGTAAAAAAATTCTTTTTAGAGGGATTATAGGCATTTTTTATTTTTTTTTCAATTTTTGGTTTTACAAGCAAGTTGCAACACAAAATCCTAAATGATTAATGTAGAGTTTTGTTTGTACTTTAAATTATGTGATTTTTAAAATATTGTTCACTTGACTATGGGTAGCATCCTACACTCCAATCGCCAAGTGACCTAAGATCTTCACAACCCACTACGTATAGAAACTAGGTAGCACCGGATTTTAGGATAAAAATGGTAAAATTAGTCCAATTGGTGAGGAGAGAATCTTTCATGTGTTGGAGACTTATGGAGATCTTGATGGAAACAATCTCTGCTAATCTGAGAGCGAATCCTCAAATGAGAGGTCGATAACGACAAAAAGGGTGTGTAGATGTCAAGGCATTTGGGAGGAGATTGAGTCTCCCTGTCTCGGATGACTAATGGGCTGGACAAGTTTGATGACAAGGATAAAGAGCAAACAAGTAAACTATATAGCAACAAAATCGCAAAGAATTGTTGGATAGTGGTAAATGATGTGTTAAACCTAATGAACAAACAATTTGGTTCACAATGGATCAAAACAAAGAAAATCTGCTTGCTAGCATATTGTACGTGTCCAAGCTAGCAAATGCAAGTGTCTGTAAATCGAGGAGCATTTGAGATAATGAAGAATAGATCCTCATGGGAGATAAGAGATGCTGGCAAAGATAAAACTAAAATCAACTACTGGAAATAAAGATGCTAGACTGAAATAAAAGGTGTTGATAAGCTGAAAATAAGAGTAAAACATCTTGTTGGGAGTTAAACAAGAGAGGGAGCTCACAGAGCTTAAAGCAAAGTGTCTAGTCATGAGAACACCTTCTAGCTAAAAGGTGGAAAGTAGGCAAGCAGGGAATAAAGGCACAAAGACTATGGGATGCAGGTGAGGTAGGGGAAGAGGGGAATATGGTGCTTCTTCCAAGTTTGGGAATGAAGTGCAGGTGTGTCCCAAGCTGAGATTAAAAAGGCAAAAGATACAACAAGGAAAAGGAATAACTAGTGAAACGTGATGAGTTTTAAAATAGGGAAAGGTTTTTTATGATTTTTGTTCTTTTTTTTCTTCCTCAAAATAGAAAAGAGGACAGGCAAGTGGGGTGGTGGTGCTTATAGAGCTCTGTAAGGAGAGACGTCTGATCGTAGAGGCGTTCCAAGATATAGAGGTTGTGCTGAAGAAGTTGCTTCAAGCATTACCGGTCCAACTGTGGTTGCCAAAGAGCTATGGATGAGGGAAAGGGAAGGAGGGAAAAGGTCTCAGTTTAAGCTTTGGGTTTGGTGGTCTGTTCCATCAGTTGTCACAGTCAGCTATGATTATGAATGGTGGTCGCTAAGAACTGTAAGTTTTGATTGAACTAGAAGTAACAATGAGGGGTGTGATTACTAACTAGTGATAAGCCTTTCATAAGGGAGATGTTGGGGTTCTAGTTTCCACTTTCTTAGTTGGCTAGGGAATAGGAGCTTGAACCTTTATTCTTCAGCATGTACATGTAGCTTGGAACAAACCTAAAACAGAAAAAAAAGAGGAAACATAATGAAGATTAGCATTGGGGTGAAGTGAAGAACCTATCATTCAAAATGAACATAAATTGCAAAAGGAAATCGAATAGGGAATACTCCCAACTCCTTTTTTGGTATTTTTGGATGACTAAGTAACTAGATGAAGTTAATTATAAAAGATGCAATAATCTAAATTCTAACGAATGATGATACTATCAACTCCTTGGTGATGAAGGTATCTCTCTTAGAGGTCACACTATTGGCACCAAATTTTTCTGCTCAGCTTGCTTAACACAGATTTGAAAAATGCCGAAAGTCAGTATGAAAATCCAACCCAGATTCGGGTAAAATAAGAATCATATGATAAAAATAGGCTTTGAAAATGTCTCAGAAGGTATTGATAGGCTACAAATGACCAAGATAATGCGCTCATTGCATAGGCCTAGTTGAGAGCTTTGCAACGGTGCCCAAAACAAGAAAAACGAACACTGAAAGGCCGAAATGATCATTTTGCTCTGGCATTTTGGAACAAATTGGGACTCTTTCATAGAAATCTGGCTTGATCACATTGTCAGTGTTAGATAGAGCTGGGAAACACTTAAACTAGATCAACAATCTGAACACTGGTTGGAAAGATATGCAAGGAATATCAAATTTGGTTAAAGTCCGTATTAAATAACACTAGGGGCATAATGGTCTAAATAATTTTCAAAGTAGCCTATGGGTTAAAAATGTAAATTTCTTAGTCCATGACTATAGTCTCAGGAATATTGATGTATTGGAATTAAAATTTGGCCAATGAAAGAATTTTATTGTGTACAAGTATAGTTTCCGGCATTATCAATGGTTGAGATTGTACCGATCAGGGAAATCAGCAAAATCAGAAGATCTGATGCAATTCAAGACATCATGGCCACACATATTAATAGTGAACAAGATCAATGGTCATCAAGGATTATCCCATATTTTTCAGTTTTAATTCCGGGGGTGTTTAAATAATTTTCTATTGGAATTAATGATAGTCATTGGATTGAGAGCATTTAAATGGACAAACTGGATTGGTCTTCATCTCCCTGCATCCAACACCTCATCTCTAGCTGAAATTTCTTAATCCTCACCTAATTTTGGTGAAATTCAACCTTGCCCTCACTCCTTTTTTGGCTGAAACTCTTTTGGTTAAAGATTTCTTCATGGAATATGACTCTTGCTCTCTTATCCTATCTCCAATTTATCATTATCTCCATGGACATTATCTTCATCTTAATTCAAAAATATCATTGACACATCATCTTATCCCATCAGATGGCCATCCTTTGGTAGAAAATCAGCTCTCCTTCATCTGGATGGTGCATTCAATGCCCTACAATGTAGGGATGGGTGCACCAACACCCATCTTACCTTGAAGATTATCCTATTTTTATTACCCATTTTTCTTAAGATAAATCACACTCCTAACCACCTTATCTTTTACTTGGCTTATCCTTATCTCCATCTGCTGTAAGGAATCAATACATGACAGCGAAAAAAATTTGATTCCATAAAACCATGATCTTTGCCTTGGTCGATTCCGAACTGAGAACCGAATATGAAGTAGAATGAGAGTACCTCATGGGATTTCTAAAATCCCTCACAATGGATGAAGGGAGGACATTCCTCCTTGCTGAAAACCATTCAAGTGTCCGCCTCATGGGATTTCTAAAATTTCTCACCATGGATGAAGAGAGGACATTCCTTCTTACTGAAAACCGTTCAAGTGTCCGGTCTCTAGTGGTATCCACACGATCTGCTTCAATAGACGAGTTCTCCCTTCCTTCAGGCCTCCAGAAACCTTCTAGATCCAATCTTGACCATGGGAGATCACCTTCTAGAGGAGAGAGGAGGAAGAGAGGATGCTTGGGACATGCTCCAGCCCGATGGCTTGTTAGGGTTTGGCTTCATAAGCCATTTATATATAGAAGATGAAATTTTTCATAAAAACCCAAAACTTCTATAAAATTAAGTCCATGCCCTCATCTTATTGACTAGATCTATTGTGTGTGACCCACTAGGCCCAATAGTCAATTTGGTCGAAGCCTTAATTAATTTAAAAGAACAATTCCTTTAAACTAAATCAAAATTATTATCCGATAACAGTTTTTACAGCTTTCTTATCATAAAGGGTACAAGCCACATCCTATGATCCCAAATGACTTAAGGGAGTTAAATAACATCCATTGAGCCTTTCCATCATCAATTATCACACGGATTTAAATCCTCGTTCATACAATGTCCCGGTCGGTTAGGGGTTCGGCATTGACTGTCAACCCCTAAATGTTCCAACTCTATGAGATCCTGTGCTCAGATGTGGATCAATTGGAAAACTCCTTTTCCAATTATCCTAAGTACCTTGGCCAAGGATTTAGAGTACTATCCCATAGGACATTCTCTCTCTCCTACCGAGAGTGAACGATCCCTTGTTGTTTACTCAATTGCCTTCACCGGGTTTTTCTTGCACCCAATACGTCAACTATACTGGACCATCAAGATGGTGATCCATAAGTCAATAATCAAAGTACAAGATACATCCGATAAGACATCTTTGGTGACTCAGGTCAAAGATCCAACCGTGCTATTGAGATGTAAGAATAACCTGATAGACAGTTCGGTAAGATACCGATCAGGTTATCCTAAATTAGTCAGTTCAGTGAACTCATTTCACTAATGAGCATCTGTGTATGTATCTCAGTGTCCCCACACTGATGACCAATGAGATCGGTCATTCTCATCACATGAGAAGACATCACACACTAGTTTATCCGAATTCTTGATGCCCCATCTCAAGGATCCTATGACTAGGAACATTTAGATCACATATCTCTAAATGATCGATCTCATTATCATGATCTCATCATAATTCAATCATCATTGCATGTGATCCAGGACTTCATTACGATATATGCTTCTAATAAAAGTTAGTAGCGAAGTTTTGCCTATTTAATTGAATGAGATGTTCCTAGAAATGCTTAATCATATCATATATGATTGTCTTGTATGGCATACATTTCTATCAATCTCCCACTTGCACTAAAGTCAATCACCCATCTGGTTGATCTCTATCAGCTCAAGGTGAAACTCAAACACTCTTTGAGTAACTACTTCAATTAGTGGATTTGTAATATTATTGGCGGAAGATGCTCTATCTTTAATTATATCTCTATCAACTACATTCTCTCTAATTCTATGGTATTGCCATAGAAGTTTGAAACTTCTAATGAGACTTTGGCTCTACCACATTGTTTTCCCAAAATAATGATACACTTTTAGAGAAGGTTGGGACAATTCCATAAGCCAAATGAACATCTTCATCTAGTCAGCTACTCAAGCAATATACAGTCATTATTCAATCTACTTTAGATTAGTTGTAGAATTAGCAGTGTTCTCTTACATGGAACTCTTCTAGCTCATTGCACCACCATTATATTGACTTATTATCAGACTTATCTAATTAGAGGCTTGTGTTCATAAAACTACAAGACTTCAAGTCTTATCCTCCATACATTAGAGATATATCCATAATGCTTCTCAAGTACTCAAGGACACTTCTCTAAATTATCTTGTGACTCTCACATGGATTTACTTGATGAATGCTCATAACACTTAGAGCATTAATGAAGTCATGTACGTAGCATCACAAATGTGATAGGTCCTATTGTAAAAGCATAAGGGCTATACTAATATGATCTCTTTATCTCTAAAGAAGTCTTCAAAGACATCTCTTTAAAGAGATCAACTCCACACTATATAGGTAAGAAACCTATCTTGGAGTTTACCATGTCAAACTCTTTGACTATGGTAACTAGCACATTAATTGGGTAAGGCCAAGAAACCTTTTAAATCTATCTCTATAGATTTTAAAACCCACATTAAGTTTGGAGGATTAATTGATAACTAGGCTCACTTATGATAACATACTTACTTTATTCTTAATGAGTAGTATGTCATGCATATATCATGTCAAGAAGATAATAGCACTCCCACTTATCTTATATGAAAACACAAGGCATATCTTCATTCTCAATGAAGTCATAAGATTTAATCTCATAAGATTCTCTTTAATAGATATGGGCTAACATGCATCTAGATGCATGAGTTCTATAAACTCATTAGCCCTCTCTCCATGTCTAACAAATGAAGAGTTGGTCATTTTGCTTAATAAGATAAGACTTACATATAGTTAATGATTCTAAATCATTTACCTATATGTTACTATCCGAATAGTACTCCTTAAGTCTTTTCTTATAAATATGACCATACTACAAAACAATAGATTGATCAATATCAATCTACTTCACCTAATGAGGATTATTCACACATATTATAAGAGCATACATATCTGATATGAATAAACTCTTTATTATGCTCCCACTGGTAAACACTTTACCAGTTATTATAAAACAATTATCATTTCAATACTATAGAATAAATCATCATTTATTCAACTAGGAAATGAAAACAATGTTCTTATGTAAGGATAATTAAGACAACTCTAGAAGGCTATAGAAAATTTGTATCTCCCACTAGTAATGATACAACATTTTGTACCATTTCATATGTAGGTCAACAATCTTCTTTAAACCTTCATTTACTTGCTATTATCTACAACTCATTGTAGATATATGATGCATATCTGGTATCTCATACTATTATATGCATCCCTAGTATCTTATACTAGAATACACATATATAGTATCTTATACTATTGAATGTGTATCTAAGGCAAGTAAATATTAATGACATAGATACATGGAGCTTCTCAAGTTTCACCTTTACGTTATGTGCAATACACTTTGCACTTCTTCTTCTACTTACCATCATCATGATAGTAGAAGAATGCTATGTCTAATTTGGGTTATAATATCTTGACTTACTTCTTTGACTTTTAACTATCACCATCTATCTCTATCTAATGATCTTACTTCTTTCTATTAGTCTCACCAATAAGAAGTATTCGAGATGTATTATTCTTATTACCTTTAATTAGTTCATCTTCATGAGCCATGATGGATATCATATCCATCTATCCATGTTGCCACTACTATTTTTATCTGATAGAGGCTAACATCTGATATACGACAATTAATACATCTTTTCAATGAGATAAGATCTTATCTTCTCTCACATCATTTGATAGTGTAGGAGCATGCTAGACTAATGGTGGTTTATAATATTCTACAATAGAGATATAATTATATCAACATTATAGACATTCATTAAAATTAAGATATGGTCTTTCATCCTAATTTATACTCCCACTAATTTTCGACGAATTTGCATAACCCTCATTATGCAAAGATGAGATATCATGATAACATCTTAGTGGGGACCAAGACCCTACTAACTTTATGGTGATGACCTTGTGGTAACACAACAAATAATCCCTTACTTAATAGGTAGGTAACTATTGCCAGTTGCAACTCTTAGTCATTTAGCCTCTAGAGTTATGATCTTGTGGTAGCACAACAAACCATATACTCTAGTTAGGTCAAACCCGCTTGTTACGTTATGAGAATGGATTCTTAACATAGCCCTTGTGGTAGCACAACAAAGCCATGCAAATGGTCCACCTCAAAGTTCGGCTAATGCCTTGGCCATGATCTCCAATCTCTTGTTGAATAGGCCTTGTGGTAGCACAACAAACCCATCCAATCTAAGATTGGCTCATCAAGGCCATAACAACGGAAGGCTATGTGAGTCATTCTTAATGTCTCACATTTATCGACCTAATTAGAACAAGGAGGGATTTTATTTTAGTCTCATCAACATAGGTGCTACATATAAATATTAATATACCTTTGGAATATCATATATTTAAGGTATAATCTGTAGCACACACCACATATCAAATATGCATTAAACATAGGTGATCATGGACTTAACCCTAAGCATACACCTAAGGCAACCCTATAGGTGCAATTCCTTGCTTTAGAAGCTTGAGTTGGCATGCTCCCGCTTTAGAAGGGTGCTTCTTCAAGTGGTCCGGCTCTCCATTCTTCCACGAGCTGGCTTCTAACCATTACAAGCCGCTAAAGGGTACACAAACCCACAAATGTACAACTCATAATAAGAAACCTTGGTTTTAACCAAGGGGAGTACACAAATAGAGGAAGGTAGAATGTACAATCAGATTGTATAGAGAGAGAGGAGGCACACGTAGGCCCTATTTAATAACATAACCAACTTAATTAACTAAGCAATCAAAAGCAAAGCATATTTAAGTCCATGATCACCTCCATACACACCAACATTCATCATATGAACATATAGCACATACGTGATAATTATACGAGATATATCATATATACCATCATAAAATTATATATTGTAACTTTGAAATTCCAAATTTCATGCTTTTCAAATTTTCATAAAATAAATAACATGAAAAGTACATATAAACAATTTACATGCATAAGACAAGCAATATAAAACATTCAAATGATTTATACTTTTCCAAAATTTCTCAGAGCATTAAATTAATGTCCAAATCATAATTCTTCAAAATCACATTTTTTAGAATTTACTTGAACACTAATTTAATCAATAAAGATTTTAAAACAATTTTAAAATCATTAATAAATGATTCTATGGCAACCAAAGTCCAAAACTATTTAACAGGTTCATAAACATTTTATAAACCTATTAAATAATTTACCAGAACTTATATAATCATTCATTTCATTAATTTTGATCTTAAAACAATTTTAAAATCAAAGTAATAGAATTCAATGACAAAAATAGTAAAACTCTATTTAATAAGTCATTAAACACTTTAATAACTCATTAAATAAATTCTACAAATTTTTTAGAATTTTTCTAGAATTTTCTGGCAATTTTTTAAATCAAAAATGAATTTTAAACAATTTAAAATTATTTTCAAATTATATAAACTTGTGGTGCATTGCACCGGCCACGACCCCCCCGCGTCTGCGCCGAACCGCTAGGCACCGCGCGCCTGCATGCACCGTCGCGCGCCTCCGACGCCAACGCGGGGCGGCCGCGTACCCCCACCTGCTGGCGGGTCCATGTAAGCACCCGAAACGGGATCCGTAGATCTCCCTTTTCTGGCCCTTATGCTTGCTTTGGAGACTTGGTGGATGAGATGTTAGTGGTTGTGGTCACCAGGAGCCAAAGGCTCCAAAATATAGTAAAAAGAAATAAAAATGAAGAATAAAAATGACTGTCGTGCCTTTGGAAGCGGTGAGATTGTTGGGTTCCGACTTCTCCTCTCTCGGCCGGCTGAAAGAAGAGAGCTTAGTGAGTCCTTCGTCCTTGATCCGGTTGAAGCTCCGCCTCGGCCAGATTTACCTACAAATGTCCATATGAAAACATAGAAACAAGTGAAAATATCATTAGTTCTAATGAAAGTGTAGAATCATGCTCAAATTCGAACTTAAACATGCAAAAGGGAAGGAACTGACCGGATTGGGATTAAATCCCAACCCCTATTTTTGATAGGTTTTTAAAGAGGTATGAAGAAGCAAAGGTGTGGCTTAATGCATGCTAAATAACATGTTAATGAAAGTTAAAATGAAAGGGGGGAGTAAAAGATCGACTGGAAATGTAAATAAACTCAAAAAATACAAAACAGGGTCTGCCCCTACTAGTGCCCCATATATGGGGCGCTTGCTGTAGGTGTCCCCTTTATGGGGTGCGTTGACCAAAGTCAAAGCGCCCGCCCTATTTATAGGGCACCAGGGACTGGTTTCAGCAAATTTTCTTCCCTTCTTCGCGGCATCGCCCCGGAGTGTAGGAAGATCTCCAAGACGAAACGGGAGCTCCTCCTTATAGCCAATATGTAAATGATGCAAATGGTAGGGTGTTTGGTCGTTGGATGTAAGAAGAATGGTGAGTAGAGGCTTTCAAAGTCAGAAGAAAACTATATTTCTGGGTGGCTGAAACTGCAGGTTTTTAGGGGTTTTGGAAGAGAGTTTTGAGATGATTTGAGGGCTTAGGGAGTGTGCTGAGGGCTTGGATTCGTGGTATTGGATGAGTTGGGTGGTTGGACGGAGCTGGAATCCCCTCCAAGCTTCAAATGAGGGCCTATTTATAGCCCAAAAGAGGGCACTTTGGTCAATTCCGAAGAGCAGTTCCACGCGGCAAAGCGCCCTATATATAGGGTGCTAGCATCATGAGCCATGTCAAATCGATAAGACGAGTTCCAGTGAGTGGTCAAATCGGCCGATCGAGTTGATTTGACCAGGTGCCAGGCGCCCCATTTATAGGGCGCCTGGTGCCTTATATACAGGGCGCCAGGTGCCCTGTGTGCCGCCCTATATACAGGGCACCTGGTGCCCTATATTTAGGGCGCTTTGATGCTGGTCAATGCCCTATCGATCTTCTTCGAAATGCGCTGAAAAACATGATTTTTTCAGAAAACTCGGTTCCCTTGAAAGGTTACTCAAATATTCTTCATGAAAACAAGAATTTAAGCTCTTCAACTGGACCAAAATTGAGTGTCTACAGCTTGCCTCGCCTTGGCGTCGGCTTTGTAGGGGACTGACACGAATGCAGCGCAGACGAATGTAGTGAAGCGTAGTGAGGCGTAGCAGAATGAAATGGTAATGAACTGAAAATGTGATGCCAAGGTGTAGATTTAGACATGCCTTCATCATCCTAGTTGAGTGAAATAAAACTTTATCGGACTTCGAGATAACCCTTTGTCTTATCGAAACCTTCCTTTTGGTTGATTGGCTAAAGGGAAGAACGGTACTTAAAGTAAATAACTAAAATCCCACATGGGGGAGAATTGTTATCGGCCAGGACCCGAACTGCATGGTGTGCTGGACTCGGTAGAAATGCAGTAAATTGCGAAAAGTAAAGAGGAGACAGCCAATCAACCAAGGTTGGGTTCTTCAAATTCATAAGGTTTTACTCAACAATACCGGTTCAGTTTGACATGGAAAAACTTCTCGTTTCGATGAAATCATTGTTAAAACATGTTAGAAACTGATTCTCTGAAAAATCAAGACCTCCTCTGGGGCTATAAAAGACTATCTTTAAAATGTTCATAGTGGACAGGAAAGAGGTCATGGCAGGATTATGGTGGGGTGATGCATGTATGAAATGATGCATGCTTGGTTTAAAGAAATACAACTAAGTATAAGAAAATAGTTGATGATATAGGTTGAACATAACGGGTCAGGACATCGGTGAAGAAACCGTCGTCCCCGCATATTCAACTTTGGCCTATCCGCAAGCCTAGGGAATGACTGAGCCCTCACTGATTTTGTTGAAGGGGTTCTCAGGCTCAGCCCCCTCTAGACTTGAGATCTTCAACATCTCAAATATTATTTATTTTGATAGAAGAAATACTAAATGCAAGTCCTAATAGGGGTCGGGGGTAGTCCACTTTTGTTTTTCAATTTTTGATTTTTTTTGTTGTTTTTGCTTCCTCTAAGTGTCTGGGGATATGAAGCTGGCATGCCTTCTCCTGTTCCTGCATCCACTTGAGAGAAGATATTAGAACTTTATTTTGGTTTAGTCCCTTGCCTTGATCTTTTGTCAAGGGACATAGGCCTTATCAAGGTAAAGATAACAGAAAAACATAAGTATGCATAAAAGGAAATATGCAAAACTGAAATAAAACATGAATGCAAAGGCAACTAGTCAATTTTAGAAAGCAAAATTTTTAGGTGTTTTTAGAATTTTTTTGATTTGTTTTTGGTATTTTGGCATTTTATGATTTTTTTGGTGTTTTGGATATTTAATTTTTAGGATTTTTGATTTTGTGAATTTTTTAGTGTTTTTTGAAATATTTGATTTTTTTTGTTTTTGTTCGATGTGAAGGACATGATCATCTCATCCTTTGCCTTGCTTGTCATAGGTGTCCTTCATTGTTACCTAAGGGTTAAGAGTAGGCATCATGTGTGAGAAAGTGCCTCGTTCGGGATCTTCTAACCTTTTGCCTTCGATAGGCTATGGCTCTCCTTGGACCTAGTTAGTCGACCCTGCCCATAAGGATAAAGAAGGAAGAGGATTGGTGGTAAGTCCTTAGTAGAGTTTAGGGATGTCGAACTTGTTTCTCTACTAGTTTGCCTGTTGGGATTTGACCTCCTCAATTCCTTCCTTCTAGCCCGTTTTCTTTGATGGCCCACATTCAAACAAGTTTTCTCTTTCACTTGATTTTGACCTGAGTGGTTCATTGCCCATCTTTTGGAGCCTTTTATTTTTTGGGCTTTTGTTGGTACACATTCAAACAGGTCTATTCTTTTGCCCACCTGAAGGGTCATTGCCCATCTTTTGGCACATTTTCTTTTAAGGAGTCAGACCTTCAGAGGCATCCTCCTACTAAGGCAATGGGCACTTTCGATACTCCTCATTCTAATCCCTTTCATCTATTTAGAACCGAAATAAGAAGAGAATAGGATAGGGTCGACCTTCTTTTGCCAAGTGTTGCCTAGCTTTCTTTATGACTTCCAATCATCGGATCGCAAAATCTAGGCATGTAGTATGTGCAGTATGATGCCTATCCTTATTTTCCTAAGTGACAAGTTGGGACACCGAACAAGCAAGCATCAGATGTTACTACCATTCTTCATACCTTTGGATTGTATAGATTTTTTTGTGATTTTTGCTTTTCTTTTAAGGAAAATATTTTTTGAGGTATACACCATTCCAGGGATGAGCTAGTTCTTCTCCTTCTGTATTAGTTAGCTTGTATGAATTACCAGGGTAAACCGCTGAGATTACATATGGACCCTCCCAATAAGGTTGAAGTTTGGAGCGGGGACTGCCCGGCTTAACGAATATTCTTTTAAGCACAACCTCACCGATTACAAATTTTCTCTCTACCACCCTCTTCTGACAAAATCTTTTAAGTATATTCTGATAAGATCTAGCATGTTTGGCAGTAGCCAGCCTCCTTTCGTCCAAGAGTTCGAGTTGCGCGAGAAGGGAATCTCGGCGTTCATCCATTGGGATGTCTCGATCAATCTGGACTCGGAGGGAAGGATTGAGTACTTCATACGGGACTATCGCCTCCATCCCAAATGCAAAGGGGAGTTTGACCCATCGGGGTTTGAATAGAAGTGCGATAGGCCCATAGAGCATCAACTAACTTATCTGGCCAGTCCGCGAACTTGCTAGACTTACAAGTTTTCTTGATGATTTTTATCAGATTTTTATTTGTGGCTTCTGCTTGACCATTGCCTTGAGGATAATATGGAGATGAATGATGCAATTTGATGCAATACCTGTTGAAAAGGTCACGCAGCTCCTGAGAGATGAATTGTGGTCCGTTGTCAGTGACGCCTGGGATCTCGAACCTGGCAATGATGTTGCGTTTGATGAAGGTGCGACTGTTGATGCCTTGATTTCCACGTATGCTTCCTCTTCTGCCCACTTGGTGAAGTACTCCGTTGCCGTTAGGATGAAAGATTTGGTTTTGTTTGTAGAGTTTGGGTTACCAAGGGGTCCGATAACATCAAAAGCCTACATGGCGAAAGGCCATGGGGCATGAATCGGGTGAAGGGAAGAAGCGGTAGAGTGAATCTTGTCGGCGTGAAGTTGATATTGATGATAGTGCCGGACAAAGATCGAGCAATCTTCTTTCAAAGTAGGCTAATAATACCCTTGCCTGATGATCTTCTTGGCGAGGGCTTGGGCATTTACATGGCCTCCACATACTCCGGAATGTGCTTCTTTAAGTACCAATTTAGCTTCTTCTTCATCTACACATCTTAATATAATGCCGACCAGGCTCCTTTTGTAAAGCACTCCACCTAAGACGGTGTATCTCTGGGAGATTCTTCTAATAGCTTTCTTCTCTTCAGCAGTTGCTCCTGGTGGGTATGCCTGATCCTGACAGTAATTCACAATCTCATGATACCATGGTTTCTCACCTTCTTCTAATTCTTCCAACTCAACCAAAGACACTTCCTCCTTTTGCTCAATGTATTCCTTCCTTTCAAACTCTTCTTTAACCTTCAAGAATTGTGCATCTTCTACTGCCGGAATGGTACGTCGGTGGACATAGATCGTCCTAACTTGTCTGCCTAGCGGGACAAATAGTGAAGATGCCAGAGAAGCGAGAGCATCGGCAAGAATATTTTGAGCACGAGGAACATGAATGAATTCGAATTTGGAGAATAGCTTGATGTAGTAGGCGGTGATGTGCTAGCATCATGAGATAGCATCATAGTTTGGAGAATAGCTTGATGTGCTAGCATCATGAGCCATGTCAAATCGATAAGACGAGTCCCAGTGAGTGGTCAAATCGGCCGGTCGAGTCGATTTGACCAGGTGCCAGGTGCCCCATTTATAGGGCGCCTGGTGCCCTATAAGTAGGGCGCCTGGTGCCCTATATACAGGGCACCAGGTGCCCTATATATAGGGCACTTTGACTCTGGTCAACACCCTATCGATCTTCTTCGAAATGCGCCGAAAAACTTGATTTTTTCAGAAAACTCAGTTTCCTTGAAAGGTTACTCAAATATTCTTCATGAAAAAAAGAATTTAGGCTCTTCAACTGGACCAAAATTGCGTGTCTACAGTTCGGATCCAATCCGGACTCAACGTCTTCTTCGCCCAATAAGGGCGGGGCGGATTGCGCAAAAACCCTAGAAAATGTCTGACTTTCGGGCCAGATTTCGGAAGTCAAACGGAGTCCAAAAGATCCACAAAAATATGCGTTGGAATCCTTAAAGAATAAGGATTCTATTTAAAGAAGTTTCATCTCATGAAAAATTCTATAAAAGATTCAGTTTACGGAGGAAGTTGCCACAACTGCAATTAACCTAAACCGCAAATACCTTTCAAATCTGGCACCTCCAAGGGCCGTTGAGTGTCCAATAACTTATGGAAACTCTATGAAACTTAATTTTCTATCTTACCACGTCATTAGACAGAGGTATTTGAGTCCAAATAGGTAAGTTCATCAACTCTTCTAAATTCGGCAGGATTTTCGGACATGATCATCTTAGCAACTTTCCGAACTCCTTCCAGACTCTCTGGATGGCCAAAATTCATGAGGTTTGCGGCATTGGAAAGATATCATCCATGAGAATCAATTGAAACTAACCACACACAGTTTGGTATCTCATACGAACTATGGTGATCAAATCAAAATTGCTCTGTATATAGTTTCGGGAAAGCAAGAAATCACATGAAATCAAGTCAATTTCAATTCAACTTCCACCAAGGCTTCAATCAGGCTCTAATACCACTGTAAGGAATCAATACATGACAGAGGAAAAATTTTTATTTCATAAAACCATGATCTTTGCCTTGGTCGATGCCGAACGAGTAAAATCGAGAACCGAATATGAAGTAGAACGAGTACCTCATGGGATTTCTAAAATCTCTCACCATGGATGAAGAGAGGACATTCCTTCTTACTGAAAACCGTTCAAGTGTCCGGTCTCTAGTGGTATCCACATGATCTGCTTCAATAGACGAATTCTTTCTTCCTTCAGGCCTCCAGAAACCTTCCAAATCCAAACTTGACCATGGGAGATCACCTTCTAGAGGAGAGAGGAGGAAGAGAGGATGCTTGGGACGTGCTCCAGCCCTATGGCTTGTTAGGGTTTGGCTTCATAAGCCATTTATTTATAGAAGATGGAATTTTTCATAAAAACCCAAAACTTCTATAAAATAACGTCCATGCCCTCATCTCATTGACTAGATCTATTGTGTGTGACCCACTAGGCCCAATAGTCAATTTGGTTGAAGCCTTAATTAATTTAAAAGAACAATTAATTTAAATTAAATCAAAACTATTATCCGCTAATAATTTTTACGGCTTTCTGATTATAAAGGGTACAAGCCACATCCTATGATCCCAAATGACTTTGGGGAGTTAAATAAGATACATTGAGCCTTTCCATCATCAATTACCACACGGATTTAAATCCTCGTTCATACAATGTCCCGGTCGGTTAGGGGTTCGGCACTGACTGTCAACCCCTAAATGTTCCAACTCTATGGGATCCTGTGCTCAGATTTGGATCAATTGGAAAACTCCTTTTCCAATTATCCTAAGTACCTTGGCCAAGGATTTAGAATACTATCCCATAGGACATTCTCTCTCTCCTACTGAGAGTGAACAATCCCTTGTTGTCTACTCAATTGCCTCCACCGTGTTTTTCTTGCACCCAATACGTCAACTATACTGGGCCATCAAGATGGTGATCCATAAGTCAATAATCAAAGTACAAGATACATCTGATAAGACATCTTTGGTGACTCAGGTCAAAGATCCAACCGTGCTATTGAGATGTAACAATAACCTGATAGACAGTTCGGTAAGATACCGATCAGGTTATCCTGAATTGGTCAGTTCAGTGAACTCATTTCACTAATGAGCATCTGTGTATGTATCTCAGTGTACCCACACTGATGACCAATGAGATCAGTCATTCTCATCACATGAGAAGACATCACACACTAGTTTATCCGAATTCTTGATGCCCCATCTCAAGGATCCTATGACTAGGAACATTTAGATCACATACCTCTAGATGATCGATCTCATTATCATGATCTCATCATGATTCAATCATTATTGCATGTGATCGAGGACTTCATTAAGTTATATACTTCTAATAAAAGATAGTTACTAAGTTTTGCCTATTTAATTGAATGAGATATTCCTAGAAATGTTGAATCATATCATATATGATTGGCTTGTAGGGCATACATTTCTATCATCTGCCACATCACACCTATCAGATGGGCTTGACTTGGCTGAACTTTAACCCATCCTCAGCTGGCTTTTGAGCACAATCACCTAAAAGATAGGGAAGGGTGCACCAGATTTCATCTTACACCCATCATATTGGTTAGATGACTTGCCCAATTGGGAACCTTGTTGAAGTAGAACTCTTCAGCCATTATGACTCTCACCCTCCTAGCCTTGTCTTAACCATCAGATGGCTCCATTTTCTTCTGTAAATTGGTTAGCCATCTGGCCTTGTCGATGCTTGCCAATTTGCACCTTGTGGAAGCCCTGCTCTAGCTCTCCTTCATCTTTGCATGCCATCAGCTCCTTCCTCAGGTCCAGCTCCTTCCTCCCCTGGTGTGGACAACAACAGCATCAAGGAAGCTCCTCTTCCCCCTCTCTCTTGTGTGCTAAGTGAAGAAGAAGAAGAAGAAGAAGAAGAAGAAGAAGAAGAAGAAGAAGAAGAAGAAGAAGAAGAAGAACCCTCATGCAGGTGCACCAACAACCACCTATGGTGCATTAACTCCAATAGCAAGTGATCATTCTTGGTGTGCCAATTCCAGCTGTAGGCACCCGGATGAGCTGGTTTGGCTCGCGTTTGGGGAGAGAGAGAGAGAGAAAGAGAGAAGAAGAAAGAAGGCGTTTGTTTGTGCGGCCGTTTGGATCGGAAGGTGTGATGATGAGTGTGTGGTCGCCAGGAGCCGAAGACTCCAAAATGTGGTTAAGTATGAAGCAAGTGAACTAGAAGAAGAAAGAGTTTGACCGTCGTACCTTTGGAGATGTAAAAAAAAGGGGGAGATTGTGAGGTTCTAACTTCTCCTCTCTCGGCCGGCCGAAAGGGGAGAGCTTTAGAGAGTTCTTTCACCTACGATCGGATTGAAGCTTCACTCCGGTCGGTTCATCTAAGAATGTCCTGCATAAATCATGAAGAAAACAAATGAAGATCATTAGCTCTGGCATGAGTATAGCATCGTGCTTGATAAAGACTCTGAATCATGCAAAAGGGGATGAACTAACCGGATTGGGACGGAATCCCAACCCCTATTTTTGGTAGGTTTTTAAACATGTATGAGGTGAAAAATGATCCAATGCATGCCAAATAACATGATGAACAGTTCTAAGATAGAAACGGAAGACGAAAACTCGATTAAACGGGCGATCGAACTTCGAAAATGGCAAAACGAGCTTCTGCCCCTGCTGGTGCCCTATATATAGGGCGCTAGCTGCAGGTGCCCCCCTTATAGGGCGCGTTGACCAAGGTCAAAGCGCCCTATATATGGGGCACTAAGTCTGGTTCAAACAGATTTTCTTCCCCTCTTCGAGACGCCGCTCCGGAGTGCTGGGCGGCTTCCGGGACGAAGTAGGGGCTCCTCCTTGTAGACAATATGCAAATGAAGCTAATGAAGGGTGGTTTGGAGGCTGGATGCAAGAGGAGAGACGGATAGAGGCTCTCAAAGTTGGAGAAAAACCATGTTTCTGGATGACAGAAACAGAAGGTTTTTGGGTTTTTGGTGGATGATTTTGGATCGGTTTGAAGGCTTATGGGAGGTGTAGATGGCTTAGAAACGTGGTATTGGATGAAATCTAGGGTGGTACGAAGTTGGAACCTCCCTTTAGTCTCAAATGGGGGTCTATTTATAGCTTAAAAGAGGGCACTTTGGCCATTTTCGAAAAGCAGTGCCACGCGGCATAGCGCCCCATATATAGGGCGCCAGCATCATGAGGTCCGTCAGATCGACAAGATGAGTCACTGCGGGGGGTCAAATCAGCTGGTCGAATCAATTTGATTTGGTGCCAGGCGCCCTGTATATAGGGCGCCAGGTGCCCTATATACAGGGTGTTTGGCCCGGTCGATCGTTCTATCGATCCCCTTCGGAACGTGCCAAAAACTTGATCCGTCCGGAAAACATGATTTGCTTTAAATATTCTTCATAAAAGCAAAAATTTAAACTCTCTAACTAGGCCAAAATTGCGTGTCTACAGCTTGCCTCTCCTTGGCGTCGACTTTGTAGGGAAATGACACGGATGTAGCGTAGGCGAATGTAGTGAAACACAGTGAGGTGTAGCGGAATGAAGTGGTAATGGACTGAAAAGGTGACGCCAAGGTGTAGATTTAGACATGCCTTCCTTAGCCTAGTTGAGTGGAATGAAACTTTACCGGACTCCGAGGTCGCCTTTTGTCTTATCGGAACCTTCCCTTTGGTTGATTGATTGTGCGGAAAACTATAACTAAAATCCCATGTGGGGGAGAATTGTCACCGGCCAGGACCCGAACTGCATGGTGCGCGGGACTCGGTAGGAAGCAAATTGAAAAAGTAAAGATGAAACCAGTAATCAACCAAGGTTAGGTTCTTCAAATTCATCGGGTTTTACTCGGGAATACCGGTGTGGTTTGAACAGAATATCTTCTTGTTTTGATGAGATTATCATTGAAACATGGTTAAAATCGGATTTTCCGGGCAGACCAAAGCCTCCTCAAAAAGCCGTAGAAAGACTGTGACGGTAAGGTCGGCATGAGTATGGTGATGCATGAGATGAAGCGTGACGATGCATGATGCATGTTGGGTTTAAAAAAATACAAATAAATATAGGAAAATAGTTGAAGATATAGGTCAAACGCAACGGGTCAAGACATCCGTGAAGACGCCGTCGTCCTCGTTTACTTGACTTTGGCTTATCCGCGGGTCTAAAAAATGACTGAGTCCTTCATCGATTATGTTAAAGGGGTTCTCCGACTCAGCCCTTTTAGACCCGAGGTCTTCAACGATATATATGCGAGGCTATGCTAGGTAAATGGCCTATGTAAGGCTCCAGGCGCCCTGTTTATAGGGCGCCAGGCGCCTTATAAGTGGGGCACCTGCACGGATTTTAAGCTTGCTCCTTCCCGAGGAGGTCTTTTGACCCCTATAAGATGGGGGGACCCCCCTTCTTCTTCCCCACACCAGCTACAGTGTTCTTTTCCTCCTGTTGCTCTGATGGCATCCTCTTCCTCCCGTCTGACTGGTCCAATCAAGATGAAAAGTTTTTCTGAGGTCCCGTGCCATATCCGGAACCAAGTGTCCATGGGAGTGGTAGTGGCTTTATTAGGCATCCGTTTGTTTTGTTCCGAAGCCCTCTTTTCTGATCACGTGATTATTCTGTAGGACCTTCCAAACTTCCCCAGTGCTTGTCAGTAACAACCCGGGGTCCGAGTTTGACTTCAAGTGTAACCATGCCATGGGCGGGCCTCTTGGAATTGTCATATGCTGTTACGGTGATTTGTGATGGCCGAATATCCTCTTCCGGGATTCCACACAATTGTAGCATTTCTGGCAGCAAGACATTGATGGATGCACCAGTATCAACTAGACAAGACTCGACATCTATTTTGTTAATACTGACAGTGATACAAAGTGCATATTTTCTTGCTTCTGGTTTGGCCAACTCCTCTTTGGTGAAAGTGAGGGCGGGGTGTTCACTTTTCGGGGTCAAGACCGATGCAATCTTCTCAGGGGGAAGGGTTTCATTGACCATTACTCTTTGTAGATATTGTTGAAGATATTCTTGATGAGCTTTGGACCTTTTGATCAGTTCTAGAATGGAAATCCGTGCAGGGGTTTTGTCAAGGTGTTTCAGCAAATCATAGGACGTCCCTGGCACTGGTTCTTCTGGGTGATCTTCTTCTTCTTCTTCTTGTGATCGTCCTGGCTGACCGGTTTGGGGGAAAATTCTTTGAAACATGCGTCCGCTTCTAAGCACCGTGGCGAGCTGAGGGGCTATGGTTGGTGTAGCGGAGGCGGATGGAGGGTTAGGTCGGATGATGGGAGGCCTAGGTAAGGGCGTAGTGATGATAGTCCGGGTTGTAGGGATGCGGGTAGGTTGCGGTGGTAGGGTTGTATGAGGTGGTACGATGATGGGTCCTAATGGTGATGGCATTCGCGGAGGCTCGACCGGGTGGATCAAGGTCCTACCCGGTTGGAGTTGTACGGCTGGTGGCGCTACGGTTGGCCATGATAGCGTGCGGATGATTAGTGGTTGGCTTCTCCTGGTGGGTATAGCTCGTGGTATGGAGTGAACGGTTCGGTTAACATGGTTTGGAGGGTTAATGTTCATGAAGGAAGCTGGTCCCTCGATTTGCCAATTTTGGCCTCTATCGCGGGGTTCATCGGTGGAGGTTAGAATAGGATTAACCCTCTGATTTTCTGGTGCTGTCGCGGGTGCGTGCGCGGGTAAAGGGTTCTGAATGATCCCCAGACCGGATTCCTGTCGTTGTTGTTGGACTGGTGCCTGCTGCTGCTGCTGAGGCTGGTTCTTCACTGCCTTGATGTACTCGCCCATTTGACCCCAGTCAATACTCCCCTGCTCGTGGAGGTCATGGATATAGTCTTTAAATTGAAAGCAATTCTCCACTGTATGCCCCGGGTATCTGTGGTACAAACAATATTTGTCTGTGTTAGCATTTTGTGGCCACTCCAGCTTTTCTCTTGGCAATGAAATCTGCCCTGCCGCCATAAGAGCGTTAAAAATGTCTGTGAGGGAGTACGGTAATGGCGGGTAATGGTTTCTTCTAGGCCCGGCTCTTCGTGGCACGTAGGTGGCGGGGGGAGGTGCCTGGTTATATGTGGTTGGTTGGCGGGGTGGTTGGGGTGCAAAGGTTTGTACGGCCAATTGCCGGGGTTGCTGGGGGACTGGTGTCTGCATTGGTTGTTGAGGATACTGGTTTGGTGTTTGGTGTCGGAAAGGTTGGGGTTGAATCTGAGGGCGGGGCGCCGGTTGGGTTTGGCGGGGGTTTCTATACTGCTGTTGGTGGTTGTTGGGTGGGTTTCCTATGATATTGACATGTTCATTGGTTACCACACCTTCAGTCATGGGCCCAGTGGTGGTGGTTGTATTTTTGGTGATTCGGGGCCTAGGGTCGAAGAGGTTCATGATGGGAGAGTCTCGGAGTTGAGTTTGGATGTACCGTGCTCTCTCATAGAGTTCGCTCATGGTGACAGGGTGATGTAATGTCAATACGTTCTTCAGAGCCGGAGTGGCATTAGTGATGATCATCTTGACTTTTTCTGATTCTGACAGTGCATTCGTCAGCCTTTCTGCCATTGCCCTCTATCTATCAGCATATCTTATAAAATCCTCATCATTCCTCATCTTTTCGGCCATAAGATCTGTGATCGAATAGGTAGGACCGACTCGATCTTGGTATCTTTGCAAGAACTTTGCTTTGACGGTATCAAAGTTGCTGGCTTCCAAAGGGTCAAGTGAATAGAACCATTCCAACGCGGAGCCCTCTAATGATCTCCTAAATAGGTATGCAAGGGCCTTCGGATTGTTTTGCCACATGACAGACTCATAAAGAAAATATTTGATGTGAATAAAAGGATTCCGATTTCCGTTATATCGGCGGTAAATGGGCATTTCAGAAGGAGGAAGATGGAATACGGGGAGAGAGGGAAGGGATATCTCGGGGAGAGCTTGTGTGTCGATCAATCGCTTGAGCTCCCGATATTGTTCATCCATCCTATTGATTTTGTTAACACAATTTGATCAACAGAGGATTCTCGGACAAGAGGAGGGGGGAGGACAGATGCTTGATTTGCCTGCACGTCCATCGGATAGGCTGAAGCGGCCGGGCAAGGAGGGTATATCGGGTGGTGCACTTGAGGACGTGCTTGATTGAAATGTGCGGAAGAATAGACCGGTGGCCTAAGTAGTGTGGTGTTGTTTGGGTCCGGGTGGTTCAAGATGGCCACTGGATGGGGTGAGTTTGGAATCAAGGGTCCCTTGTGAGAATGGCCCGGTACTGGTACACCGGGCTGGTCAGTTGCTAATTGGGGGGTGGAAGTGTGGTGGCCACCCTCGGCATGGGTGTGATTGACAGGAGATTTCCCCTTCAAGATGGCCTCAATGGCTTGAGTCGGGTCGGCATGAGCGAATGCCTCCCACAGAGAATCTGGGTGGGGTCGGGGTGAACTGGTTTCAGGGAGCATTTTGGGTTCATTAACGGCACATACGGCATCCGGGTGGAGGTAAGATTGGTCGTACTCCAACTGCAACGGTTCGTATCCTTGGTCCATCATCCCGACGACTCACCCTGATCTCAAGTTCATAAATACAAAGGAAAGGTGACGAAAAACACAAGAATCCCTTTTTTTAAGTTTTAAAATTTTCCCTCTTTTTTGGTTTTTGATTTTTGTTTGAACAAGTAGGTTATCAAGCAAATTAACCTTAAGCAAAGATTTCTTTCATTTTTTTGATAAGTATTTTCAAATTTTTGATTTTGGTTTTCAATTTTGATTTGCAAACAAGTGATGGCACGGACTTAAAATGATTACCGCAAATTTTTTGTGTTTCAACCTTAAATTAATGGCTTGTTAAGAGAAATAATGTCCACTCAAATAAATGGGTAGGACCTTATGCTCTCACAACGCCGAGCAATCTAAAGTTGTCACTCTTTTCACAACGATAGGTAATGGGTACTCCGGGTTTTGGGATAGAATGGTACAACCAGCCCGATCAGTGAAGAGGGAATCCTTCATGTCTGGGGACTTACGGAGGTCTTGATGGAAGCTACCCGGTCCTTCCGAGAGGGAATCCCCAGAGGAGGAGTCGGCAACCACCAAGAGGGGTGTTTGGGTGTGTAGGGCTTTGGGAGGAGAGAGCCTCCCTTCTCGGATGACCTAAAGGAGTCGAAAGAACCCCAATGCAAACTAAATGCAAGTGAAATATCAAGGAGTGAGAAGCAAACAAGAAGAAAGTAAAAGCATGCAATGATCAAGAGAGTATTGGAAAACAAGTAAACAAGGCAATAATGTAAAGTCAAACAAGGGTGAAAGCAAGCATTAATTCAACTAAAGATGCTTTAGAGAAGAAATTAAACTCTCTTTTTTTTAAAGAAAATAAGCAAAGGTGCTTGGCAAGATAATCTTTAAGATGCAAAGTCAAAGTAAGTCGATAAAGCAAGCCTAAAAATTAGATTGTGCCTTTCTTTTTAAAAGAGGACCTACGGAAAGCAAGTAAACCGGAAGAAACTAAGAGATGCTTAAGTGAAGCAAGTAAACAAGCAAGCAAGTGAATAAGAATGCTAAGAGGATGTAATAGCTCAAGCAAGAGCCAAAGCAAGGATGAGTATGTTGGACATTCTTTTAAAGAGGTGAAAAGAACTCACTTAAGCAAGAGTGGTCCCACCGTGGTCGCCAAAAGGTGTAGGCGCCCGGATGAGCCGGTTCGGCTCGCGTTTGGGGAGGGAGAGAGAGAAAGAGAGAAGAAGAAAGAAGGTGTTTGTTTGTGCGGCCGTTTGGATCGGAAGGTGTGATGATGAGTGTGTGGTCGCCAGGAGCCGAAGACTCCAAAATGTGGTTAAGTATGAAGCAAGTGAACTAGAAGAAGAAAGAGTTTGACCGTCGTACCTTTGGAGATGTAAAAAAAGGGGAAGATTGTGAGGTTCTAACTTCTCCTCTCTCGGCCAGTCGAAAGGGGAGAGCTTTAGAGAGTTCTTTCACCTACGATCGGATTGAAGTTTCACTCCAGTCGATTCATCTAAGAATGTCCTGCATAAATCATGAAGAAAACAAATGAAGATCATTAGCTCTGGCGTGAGTATAGCATCGTGCTTGATAAAGACTCTGAATCGTGCAAAAGGGGATGAACTAACCGGATTGGGATGGAATCCCAACCCCTATTTTTGGTAGGTTTTTAAACATGTATGAGGTGCAAAATGATCCAATGCATGCCAAATAACATGATGAACAGTTCTAAGATAGAAACGGAAGACGAAAACTCGATTAAATGGGCGATCAGACTCCGAAAATGGCAAAACGAGCTTCTGCCCCTACTGGTGCCCTATATATAGGGTGCTAGCTGCAGGTGCCCCCCTTATAGGGCGCGTTGACCAAGGTCAAAGCGCCCTATATATGGGGCACTAAGTCTGGTTCAAACAGATTTTCTTCCCCTCTTCGAGACGCCGCTCCGGAGTGCTGGGCGGCTTCCGGGACGAAGTAGGGGCTCCTCCTTGTAGACAATATGCAAATGAAGCTAATGAAGGGTGGTTTGGAGGCTGGATGCAAGAGGAGAGACAGATAGAGGCTCTCAAAGTTGGAGAAAAACCATGTTTCTGGATGACAGAAACAGAAGGTTTTTGGGTTTTTGGTGGATGATTTTGGATCGGTTTGAAGGCTTATGGGAGGTGTAGATGGCTTAGAAACGTGGTATTGGATGAACTCTAGAGTGGTACGAAGTTGGAACCTCCCTTTATTCTCAAATGGGGGTCTATTTATAGCTCGAAAGAGGGCACTTTGGCCATTTTCAAAAAGCAGTGCCACGCGGCATAGCGCCCCATATATAGGGCGCCAGCATCATGAGGTCCGTCAGATCGACAAGACGAGTAACTACGGGGGGTCAAATCAGCCGCTCGAATCGATTTGATTTGGTGCCAGGCGCCCTGTATATAGGGTGCTTGCGCCCTATATACAGGGTGTTTGGCCCGGTCAATCGTTCTATCGATCCCCTTCGGAACGTGCCAAAAACTTGATCCATCTGGAAAACACGATTTGCTTTAAATATTCTTCATAAAAGCAAGAATTTAAACTCTCTAACTAGGCCAAAATTGCATGTCTACACCAGCACCATCTGCAATTGGAGAAGAAGAAGAAAAAGTAGAAGAGAAGGACAACCATCTCCTTCTTCAACCTCCATCAGGAATTGTGCCAAAAAGGTGAAGAAAGATGTAGTTCTTTCTAGTTCTCTTTCTCCCCTTTTCTTTTTCTTCCCCTCGGCCTCTTCCTTGGCCATTCAAGATGCTCCAAAAAAATCCAGCCATGCTAGTACCCAAAAAGCCATGTTCATCCTCCTTATGTTGGTCCCATAAACCATCACCTCTTTGAGCCCATTAATCAGACCCATTGTTGTCTGAATTCAGATCCCCCTACTGTACATGTGTGCATAGTCCAATGCAGTCTTGTCTGACCATCTAAACCAGCCCCTTCAACCTCCAATTTTGGCCATTTAGAATGCACCTACACAAGCCCTTGTGCTACCCACTTAGACCATCCAAAAATATCCCCCAGATGTCCCTTAATCAAGCTTGAGATGACATAAAAATCAGACTTCTACTCAGGTCTTGAACCTGCCCCCTTTGCGTAGCCCACAAAACCACCTAAATTGACCACAAGACAGCCCCATTGTGTGCCCATTTTTGTCTACCTATATAGGCCTTTAAGTGTGCCTGAAAATACTATTGTATATCCCCAATTAGGTCTTCAAAAAACTCTCCCAAGTATGCCCTTTGCTGGCTCTTTGGACAACACCTGTTGGACCCCTCTGATAGCCACCTAAATAGGTCCTTGCATAACTTGCCTTCAACCCCTTGTTGGCCATTCAAACAATAGTCATTTGGCCCCATTTCATTCTATACGTAGTCCTCTTACCCATTGAGGGGGAGGGAGTGATGTGCTGGACATTCTTGAATCCACAAGGTAAGTCAAGTCTCCCCCAGGTGGGCTCATGATCTCTTGTTTTGGCAAGAAGAGAGGGTGATGTCTTGGACATTCTTGGACCCACAAGATGGGCCAAGTTTCCACCAGGAGGATTCTCAAATACAACCAAGACAGCCCCCTTTATGTAGCCTTCTCCATTGCATCTCAAAAATAGCCTGTTTATGGCTTTGAGATTCCCATTCCACTACCCCCTGTGTAGTCAATCCAAGCTTGTCCTAAACTTGTCTCTTGTGCAGTCCCCAATCCTTCCAACCAGCACCTTAGTCGGTCCATTCCAATCCCTCTGAGGCTCCATTTGACCACTACTATAGCATGGATGCAAGTGCAAAAAAGATGCTACAAACAGGTGCTCAAAATGGGTGTCGTAAACAAGTGCAACAAACTAAGGCTACAGCAGGTCCTTGTGAGGACCAGGTTGGGGCTCACAGCTTGATTCCCTTGGCTCACATGATGAGTAAAGGGCTAAGAAGATGGCTCTCAATTCTAGTCCAAACAGGGCACAAATCAGGCCTTGTCGGCCATGTAAACTCAAGACAGGCCTTGCTACCCATGGAAGCTCAAGACAGGCTGCTAGGGCCCCATGAAGCTAAAACTGGGCCAACTAGGCTGACATTACATGAAACCGGCCTTATTAGGTCATGAGACATGAAGATCAGTCCATTGTGCTGATGACACTTTGTGGGAACCTCGGGAATCTTTTGTTTTAAAATGTGTTTAAAAGATTTGTTTTTTTTCTTAATGTTGAAATATCGTACGTGAATTTTCTAGTAAAGTAAGTGATAAACCATAAAAAAACTAGATAGTCCAGGTGATATTAGAAGAGTATAGAACCGAGGTTCGGGTTCTGTGAAAATATTTTTTGACCTCTCTCCATCGGATGGTGCGAATATTCGATGTTCATTTACATCAAGCAAACACTTGAACACCCTTGATTAACTGCCATAGCGATCTTGTTTGACAAGAGCATGCACATCCACAACGTATAAAGAACACAAAGGGCCCTGGCCTTTCAGGCCCGATGAGATGCAACCAAGTTTGATTATATTTATTTTGGAGTTGACTTATATTGATTTATGAATTGATTTTGATGTGGTTTGAAATGTTAATTTCATATTTTGATTTGATTTAGATTTGAATGTTATTTGTTTTGAGCTTGTTTGAATTGTTTGGTTTGTTTTACTTGAATTGGTTGAAATTTATTTTATTTTTGTTTTGAGTTTTGAATTTTAAATGTGTTGATCAATTTGACTTGCTTAAGTTTAATTGATATGTGTTGAGTCATTTTTATGTGATTTTCTCATGTCGGTTGGTATTTTAGTACTGATTCGGGTGCGTTTGGTATGTTTTAAATGTTTTGAAGTTTGGTTCAAATTGATTAAACTTGAACTTCAAATTGTTAATGATCTGAATTCGACATGTTTTAAGATGAATTTCATATGCATTAATGTTTTCTTTATGTGTTATTTTCAATTGGTTGTGAATTATTTGATTTGCACTTGTTTAGGAAATTGAACTACAATGGATTAAATATATCGAATCAATTCTTCCAGATTGTGTTAGATCTGATTTTGGTTGAATGTTAGAGATTTAATGACCTGTTTTAAGTGTGTTTTAAGGTTGGTTTGAATGTATTTTCATATTTAATTAAGTTAACTTCAGATTTGGTTAACTCTTGTTCGGTTTGCATCACATCCAGTCCGTCGGGCTGGTGTCGATGCCCAACCACATGCAATCAACTCGGCACTTGAAATGTTCATTGAATATTCATGTTTATGCTGGTGTACATCAGATGTGGCAGTTCATATGCCATGTTCAATGCTGTCAATGGTGAAAATGTGTGATTCCTTCCCTTGGTGTAAAATCCACTTGATTGAGAAAATTTTGGCAGCATGCCGTCTTATTTTCTAATCGGTGTGGAATTTTACCCGTCCTACAAGGCATAGTCATTTGACCTTCCAAGTAGTGGGAAGGGTCCATCTGTAGTGGGAAGCGTGTCCTATGCCTAAGCCCGGGTCAACATACCGAATACGGGTCCGGGCTAGCTGCCCAAGGTGGAGCGCCCACGTGGTGGTGCTAACTCCTTATTTAATTTTGGCATCTCGCCCTCAGATTTAATTAAATGTGACTTTTAATGTCCAAGGCCCAATAGGCCAGCTTCATCAGCACAATGGGCTGGTCTTCATATCTCATGGCCAAAGAAGGTCGGCGCCAGCTTCATATCATGTCGGCCCGGTTGGCCCAATCTTGAGCTTCATGGGCCCTAGCGGCCTATTTTGAGCTTCATGACCCAATGGGCCTGATTTGCACCTCCATGGCCCGGTTGGCCTGATTTGCACTTCATTTTTGCACCTTGACATCTTGCTGTAGCAGCGGGGTAGGTGAACCTCAGAGGGGCTGGAATGGATTGGCTAAGGTGCTGTTTAGGTGGGCTTTTGGTAGGACTGCACAAGGGGCAGGTTTAGGTGTGAACTAGGACTAGTTTAGGAATGCACAAAGGGCATGAAAATTAAAAGCCCGCCCGAGTAGTCTCGGCCCATCTGGTGGGTTCCGAGAGTCTCAAAGTGTCGACCTTCATCCTATACTCTAAGGGGAAGGAGAACAAGACACATGGGGTTTGATTTAGGGGTAGCACAAGGGCATTTTGATATGTAGAAATCAGGGCCACCCGGCTTAACTCTTGGCCCGTCTGGCGGATTCCAAGAGGCCCAGGTTGTCACCACTCCTTTCACACATCAAAGAGGATGTTTGGTTCATTTGGGGGTGCTGTAGGAGCTGTATTGGGTGTGTTGCACATATGGCAAACTAGGTGACCATCAAAGGGGCCTAACATGGGTGCTTACAAGGGGGCATAACTTGGGCCAGCAAGGGGGCCTGTTTTGGATGCCATGCAGGGTCTGATTGGGGAGGCAGGAGGTGCATGTTCAAGTGACCATAAGTCGGGTCGAACAAGGCATGATAGTGTAAGGTTTAGGGGACGAAATGGAGGGCCAAAAGGGTGCACAAAGGGGCTGGTTTAGAGGCCTGTTTTAAGGGACAACAAGGGGCTGTTTTTGTGATGGCCAAATAGAGGGTACCCTTGGGGCTAAAGGATGGCTTTCTGTAGACCAACATGGAGGGCACTCAAAGGGGATGAATGGGCATTACTCATAGGGTATGCCACCATGGAGAGGGGTAGAGAAGAGAAGAGGAAGAGTAGAATTAAAGGGCTACATCGGAGCACACTTCTCCAACTCACCGGTTTTTTTCTTCTCTCTTGCACTGCAGGTGGTGTTGAAGATGATGGGCTAAAGGTGCCACCAAACCCTTATTCTCTTGCTGTTGGATGAGAAAAGGGGGTCTTCTCCTTGCTTATGTTTATGGATGGAGCAAAGGGATGAAGAGAGCTTGCTGCACTTGCTGAAGTTGGCACACCAATCAGGTGGGCTGGTTGCACCTGCTGCTGGCGCACCTGCTGGAGGAAGCCTTTTTCTTCTTCTTCTTCTTCACTTGGCACACCCAAAATGGGTAGGAGAGCTTGCTGACTTGATGCTGAAGACGTCCAAGCAAGATGATGAAGGCCTAGTTCGACCAGAGATGGTGAGGGGAAGGAGAGACAACACTTCCACCGGGTGATCAGCTTGTCCTCCACATGGCCAGCTGAGGGGGGCTTTTATAGGGGCTGAGGGCGCCATCTGCAGAAGGGGATAAGGCTAGGGCTGTTGAGGTTGTTGAGTGGATTAAGGCAACATGGTTGAGGTTGTTGAGGTTGTGCGCCAACTAGAAAGAGAGGGAAAGAAGGGTGTTCGGCCAGCCCCTATCTTCTAGGAGATTGAACGCACAAGGGAGTGGGAAGGCTGGTTCTGCCAGCCTCTATATTCTAGGGGTTTGAACGCACAAGGGAGTGAGAAGGCTGGTTCAGCCAGCCATCAGATGGGGATAGGCCATGGGTTGTTGAGAGGGATAAGGATAAACCATGGGGGTTGTTGAGCTTGTTGAGGTGGTTGAGGGAGATAAGCCAAAGTTGCTAGCCATGCCATCAGATGGGGAGTTCGGCCAGCTCCCTAACTTGTAGGGGATTGTGCACATGGCATATGGGGAGGAGTTCAGCCAGCCAAGTGGAGGGAGGAGAGAGAGAGAGTGATCCAATCTAGACCGTTCATCTAAAAGACTTCTGATCCGATGGCTATCATTTCAGCCAAAATTTATTAAACACAGCCAAAATTAAATAAAAAAGTATGGGACAATCATTGATGACCATTTATCTTATGATACATCCAAATGTGTGGCTGAGATCTCCCAAATTGCCCAGGATCTCTAATTTTATCGATTTCTCTGATCGGTGCGATCTCGGTCGTCGATAATGCCAGAAACTGTAATTGAATGCCCACCTCCCATTAGCCAAATTTAATTTTCATGCATCAATATTCATAAGATCAATGTTTTGGGCCATGAAAATTGAAATTTTCAGCCCATGGGTCGATCCGGGAGCTGATCGGACCATTATGCCCCTGGTGCTACGACATACGGCTTTCTGTCTAGATTTGATCATTCTTGCATATCTCTTCATCCGGGGGTCGGATTTTTGATCCGTTTTGAGCATTGCCTAGCTCTATACAACCTTGAAAATGTGGTAAAGTTTTAATTCCATGTTAGAGTCCCAACTTGTCCCAAAGTGTCGGGGGCAAAATGGTCATTTCGGCCTTTTGGTGTCAGTTTTCCATGTTTTGGGCATCGTTGCGAAGCTCTCGATCGGGGATATGCAATGAGCACATTATATTGGCCATTTTTAGCACATAAAACCATGCCAAGGCATTTCCAAAGTTTGTTTGCATCATCTGTTCTTGAATTTTCCAAATCTGGGTTGGATTTTTTGCACCGACTTCGGCATTGTTGAAATCTGTATCAAACGAGCTAAGTGGAAAAAATTTGTTGCCAACACCCTTGAAGTTGGCCTGTTGGGTCTTAGACATTTAAAATAAACCTTAGTTAAATTCAAAATGTGGAATGGTTCGTCGGGTTACGACCAATGGGTTTGGTCCCGACCGGCCCGCTCGTGACCCAGTCGGGTCGCGTCGGGTTGCAGGGTCGACCCGGCCAACATGACCGTTGGCAACGGTCATGTGACCGTTACCAACGGATAGGGGGGCCTCCACCCCCCCCATTCAACCCCTCGGGGGCTATTTAAAGTGCTTAAGGGGATCCCCTTACCCTCACCTCTCACTCTCACTCTCAAAGCTCTCATTGCTCTCAAATTTTGCTCTCATTTTCTTATTCATTTACTTAATTATTTTATTAAGTACTTCATTAGTTTATTTAGTATATTTATTTAATACTTGTTTCATTGATTATTTAGTTAAGTAGTTTCTTCCTTTTAATACTTAGATAGCTAGTTAGCTAGAAGATTAGTTAGATATTTAGTTTAGTAGTTACTTAAGTAGATAATTAGTTAGAAGGTATAGTTAATTACTTAGTTACATAATTAGTTAGTCATTTATTTTACATAATTAAAGGTTTACTTAGATAAGTGGTCACTTATTAACGTCATTAGCTTTTTTAAATAGTTAATTACTTAAGTAATTATTTAGTAAAAAAAATGTCTTCTCCAAGCTAAACAACCCAAACTACCGGTGCGACCTAGAGTGATCCGACTCGGTTACATTGCAACTTGATCTCCATGGTGGAGAGAAAAGTGCAATGTAAATATTGCGACAAAGTAATATTTGGTGGTATTTATCGTTTGAAATTTTATCTTGCAGGTGTAGACACGCAATTTTGGTATAGTTGGAGAGCCTAAATTCTTGTTTTCATGAAACATATTTGAGTATTCTTTCAAAGAAACCAAGTTTTTCAGAAAATCAGAACTTCCCTGTGCATTTCGGCGAAACTGGGCCTAGTGCCCCCTTAATGGGGCACTAGCAGGGGCAGACCCCGTTTTTCAATTTTCGAGTTTCTTTTACCCTACCGCTTGATCCTTTTCTCCCCCTTTCATTTTAACTTTCGTTAATATGTCATTTAGCATACATATAGCCACTCATTTTCATTTTAATGTATCTTTAAACCTTCTAAATAGGGGTTGAGATTTAGTCACAATCTAGTTAGTCTCTTTCCTTTTGCATGTTTGAATTCAAATTTGAGCACGATAGTACACTTTCATTAGAACTAATGAACCTTTCACTTGTTTTTATGTTTTCTTTTGGACATTTTTAGGTAAATCCGGCTGAGTGGAACTTCAACCGGATCGAAGATGAAGGACTCACTAAGCTCTCTTCTTTCGGCCAGCTGAGAGAGGAGAAGTTGAAACCCAACAATCTCTCATTTCCAAAGGTACGATGGTCATTTTTATTTCTTTTTATTCTTCTATATTTTGGAGTCTTTAGCTCCTGGTGGCCACAAACACTAACATCCCATCCACCAAGTCTTCAAAGAAAGCATAAGGATCAGAAAAGGAGATCTATAGATCCTGTTTCAGGTGTTTACACCTTTTGGCGACCACGGTGGGACCGACTTTGCTTTAGTGAGTTCTTTCTTTCTTTCCTAAGAATGTCCACTTGAAAACATGTTTATTTTCACTCAAATTCTCATTTGAGCCATGTCCATTTCTTTGCATCTCTATTTGCTCGCTTACATGCTTGTTTATTTCCTTGGAGCATCATCTAGTTTCTTCCAATTTACTTGCTTTTCTTTGGTCCTTTTAAAAGCATAACAATCTGATTTCTAGCTTTGTTTATCAACTTATTTCACCATAGCATCTTAGAAATCATCTTCTTTCATCCCTTGTTAAGTATACTTGCCTACTTCTTTCTAAGCCTAGTTCTCCTTTAGTAAATTTTCAAAACATGCTTAGTTAAATTAGTGCTTTCTTCCATCTTAGTTTGATTCCATATCATTGTCTTATTCACTTGATTTCTACAACATCTCATTAATCATTGTATGCTTTTATTTTCTTCTTGCTTGCTCCTTAATTCCTTGACATTTCACTCACATTTAGTTTGCATTGGGGTTTCGGCTCCTTAGGTCATCCGAGAAGGGATGCTCTCTCCTCCCAAAGTCCCACACATCCAAACACCCCTCTTGGTGGTTGCCAACTCCTCCTCTAGGGATTCCCTCTCGAAAGGACTGAGTAGCTTTCATCAAGGCCTCCGTAAGTTCCCAGACGTGAAGGATTCCCTCTTCATTGATCGGGCTGGTTGTACCCTTTTACCCAAAAACCCAGAGAACCCATTACCTATCGCAATGAGAAAAGTGACAACCTTAGATTGCTCGGCGTTGTGAGATCATAGGGTCCTACCCATTTGTTTGAGTAGACATTATTTCTCCTAACAAGCCACTAATTTAATGTTAAAACAAAAAAAAATCTGCGGTAATCATTTCAAGTCTTTTCTATTACTTGTTTGCAAAGCAAAAATTGAAAATAAAACAAAAATATAAAATCACTTAAGAAAAAGCAAAAAAAAATCTTTTGCTTGAGGTTAATTTGCTTGACAACTTGTTTGTCCAACCAAAATTCAAAACCAAAAAAGGGGAAAAAATCAAAAACAAAATTTTCTGTGTGCTTTTACTCATCACCTTCTCTATGTGTTTATGAATTTAAGGTCAGTACAAGTTATTTGAATGATGGATCAAAGATATGAGTAGTTGCAGTTGGAGTATAACTAGTCTTATTTCTACCCTGATGTTTTATGTGCCATCAATGAACCCAAAATTCTACCCGAACCTAGTCAAATTTCTCTTCAACCCAATCCAAATTCACTTTGGGAGGCATTATCTCATGCCGACCCCACCCAACTTCAGGCTATTGAAGCCATTCTCAAGGGCAAGTCACCCACTGAACACATCCCTCCCAAAGGTGGTCTTCACATCTCTACCCCTCGGTTGGTAGCACATCAATGCAATGTGCCCACTCATGGCCATTCTTATACCGGGCTCGTAGCCCCAATTTCTCCTCATCCGGTGGCTAATCTAGATCACCCTGATCCGAATGTCGTTGTTCCTTCTAGGCCACTAGTTTATTCTTCTAATCATCTCAACCCTACTCACCCTTTGGTGCATCCCCCAATGTACTCTTCTTATCCAGCCGCTTTGGCCCATCCAATCTAGGTTCCGGTGCACCAAGCACCCACTCCTCCTCCTCCTCCTCTTAGGGAACCTTCTATCGATCAGTCTATGATTAACAAAATCGATCACATGGATGAGCAGTATAGAGAGCTTAGACGTCTGAATGACACTAAGGCAGTCCCCGAAATTTCACTTCCTACTCTCTCTACCTTTCATCTACCTCCCTCTGAGATGCCGGTATACCGCCGTTACAACGGGATCAGTAATCCATTCATTCATATCAAAGACTTTCTTTATGAGTCGATAATGTGGCAAAATGACCCAAGGGCCCTAGCTTTTCTTTTCAGAAGATCATTAGAGGGTTCAGCTTTAAAGTGGTTCTACTCGCTTGACTCTTTGGAGGCGAGTAATTTTGAAACTGTCAAAGTTAAATTCTTGCAAAGATATCAAGATAGGGTCAGACTGACATATTCCATCATTGACCTCATGGCTGAGAGAATGAGGAATGATGAAGACTTTATCAGCTATGCAGATAGGTGGAGGTCAATGGCAGAAAGGCTTACTAATTCCATTTTAGAATTGGAACAAGTGAAGATGATCTTCACCAATGCCACTTCGGCTTTAAAGAACATGTTGGTTTTGCATCATCCCACCACCATGAGTGAGCTCTATGAGAGGGAAAGGTACATTCAAACACAGCTTAGGGACTCACCTATCATGAACTTGTTTGATCACATACCCCGAGCTATCAAGAAAACCACTTTTACCACAACCGGCCTAGTGACTGAGGGCGTAGTGACAAATGAAAATCTTAATGTTATAGGGAACCCACCTAGTAATTATTAACACTAGTTCAGGAACCCTCAACAAAATCAACAATTTAGAAACCCTCGTCAACCTCAGCCTCAGCCTCAACTGCAGTTCCAGCCCCGTCAGCAACAAGCTCCAATCCCTTAGAGACCACAACAACCAGCCATACTAGCCCCAGTTCCCCAACCACCGTGGCAACAACTAGCCAACTACAACCAAGCACCCCTCCCATGGCCTACGAACCCCAAAAGGTATGACCTAAGAGGAGCCATTATCCACCTTTGCCATACTCACTCATAGATATCTTTAATGCACTCATGGCGGCAGGGCAAATTACATTGCCAAGGGAGAAGTTGGAGTGGCCACAAAATGTCAACACAGAGCGATACTGTCTATTTCACAGATATCCTGGACACAACGTGGAAAATTATTTTCAGTTCAAAGACTACATCCATGACCTTAATGAGCAAGGTAGTATTGACTGGGACCAGATGGGGGAATACATCAGAATAGTCAAAAACCAACGACAGCATGCACCAGCTCAACAGCAACAACAACAGAACTCTAGCCTGGGGATCATTCCAAATCCTTTATCTCCACATGCACCCGCACCTGGGAATCAACACGTTAATCCCATCTTGATCTCTTCTGAGGAGTATCATGATCGGGGCTAGAATTGGTAAGTTGAGGGAGCTACCTCTACCATGCATGTCAACCGAACTGTCCATTCTATACCTCGTGCTACATTAACGAACCCCGTTATTCTCAACCAGCCACCCATCATCCGAGCACCATCACTACCCATTGTAAGATCACCAGCCATACAACTTCAATTAGGAAAAACCCTAATCCGCCTGGTTGATCCATCACAAACATCACTACCACTAGGACCCATCATCATCCCGCCCCGTGCAACTATACCTTCACAACCTACCTACCCCACCATGCCTCAAACCACCATCATTACACCCATCCCAAGAGCTCCCATCATTCGACCTAACCCATCACCCACTACTACCACCCCAACTATAGCTCTTCAACTTGCCACAGTACTTAGGAGTGGGCGCATGTTCTAAAAGGTCTTTCCCCAGGCTGGTCAATCAGGGTTGGCACCAGAAGTAGAAGAAGAACACATTGAAGATCCATTGCCTAGGACATCCTATGACTTGTTAAAACATCTTGATAAAACCCCGGCACAGATCTCTATCTTAGAGTTGATCAAAAGATCCAGAGTCCATCAAGAGATTCTCCAACAATACTTACAACGGGTGATGGTAAACGAGAGCCTTCCCCCAGAAAAGATCTCATTAGTTTTGGTCTCGAGAAGTGAGTACTTGGCCCTTACATTCACAAAGGAAGAGTTGGCCGACCCAGAAATAAGGAATTGTGCCTTATGCATCACAGTCTACATCAATAGAGTTGGCATTAAGTCATATTTGGTCAATACCAGAGCCTCCATTAATGTTTTGCCATTAGAAACATTACATCTTTGTGGAATCTACAAGGAGGATGTCTGGCCATCTCAGATAACAGTGACTGCATATGATAATTCAAAAAGGTCTGCTGATGGCATGACTACATTAAATATGAAGCTTGGATTTCGAACAGTCACTGTCGACTTTCACATACTAGAGATGGATCCAACTTACAAAGCCATTATAGGGTGGCCTTATCTAGAGGTACTAGAGGCAGTCGCCTCCACCAATTACCAGTGTCTCAAATTCACTTACAAGGGACAAGTGATTAAGGTGACTAACATGCCTCTAGACCATCTATCTTCTCCACCGCCACTCCTCAGGTTGCCAAATGAGCCGATTTTGACAATACTAGATCTTCCAGAAATAAGTAGAAAGCATTGATTTGAATGACCATGGCAGCATTGATTGGGCTCAAATAGGCGACTGCATACAGGTAATGAAGGCTAGGCAACAACAGTGGCAACGTCCACTAGCTTGATCTCAACAACAACCCGGCTTGGGGATTGTTCATAATCCACTCCCATTACATGCTCCCGCTTCGGCACTGGCACCAGTACATCCAAACCCAGGAATTGGTCTAATACACTCCATTGTCCAGGAAGATGTTAGCCGTGCTCAAGGTTGGCAACTAGAAAATCACAATGCAACTATGCCAGTCAACCCAGCTAGGCCTCCTGCCAGGAATCCTCCTAGATAGATAATCCGTGCACTATCTACTCCACAACCATCACCAAGCTCAATAACCCAACCACTGGTCGCCACTTCTTCTCGATGACTCATCATTAGGCCAGCCCCCGCCTTGACTACACCTCCCTTAATGATTGCTACACACCGGCCCTTGCTTATCCGGCCTCCACAATCACCACCAAACCTGAACCCCCAGCCTATGAGCTCTGTCACTCCAAAACTCCAACCTATCATACCACCAACCCCACAACCTACCACATTACCAACACCTTCATTAAACCCATCAACCACTCCTGCACCCTGGCCTCTTCTTATCAGGCCACCAGTGTCACCACCACTACCACCTCCAAATCCTACCCCTCTACCCACAAACCCAATCATCCTAGAACCACCAATCCCATTGTCTACCATACTTGCACCTACACCACCTATTCCCACCTCAGTTAACCCATCACCTCTACCCAACCGCCAAATAGCCCCGGTGCTTAGGAGTGAGAGGATGTTCTGACGGCTATTTCCCAAAGCCGGGACACAACCGCAGGATCCAATGGAGGAGGAACAAGTTGAAGAACCCTTGCCGGGTATGGCTTATGATTTGTTGAAACATTTGGATAAGACACCGGCTCGCATCTCTATGCTTGAGTTGATTAAAAGATCAAAGGTGCACCAGGAGATTTTACAACAATATTTGCAAAGGGTCATGGTGAATGAGGATCTCCCACTAAAGAAGATCACTATAGTGTTAGCACCTAGAAGTGAGCACTCAACACTCACTTTCCCTCAGGAGGAATTAGCAGATCTAGAGGTCAAGAGATATGCTTTGAATGTGGCTGTTGTCATCTGTAATATTGAAGTAAAATCATGTTTGGTTGACACTGGAGCTTCTATCAACATTATGCTGCCAGAAACTTTGTAGTTGTGCGGCATTTATGAACAAGAAATCAAGCCATCTTGTGCCATGGTGACAACTTATGACAACTCCAAGAAGTCTACACGTGGGGTGGTCACTCTAGAGGTTAAACTTGGACCATGTACGGTCACAACTGATTTTCATGTTCTGGAACTAGATCCAACTTTTCGGGCTATACTTGGGAGGCCTTATCTAGAGGCACTAGGAGCTGTGGCTTCAACAAACCATCAGTGCATAAAGTTTCCCTTTAAAGGACAAGTTGTCAAGGTGACTAGCATGCCTGTAAGGGACGAGATGAATGATGCTACTTTTACATCACCCCTAGATTTATCAATGCAACCCCAGATCTCAGTGGGAGAGTTGCCAGAAGTTAGATGCATGACTGCCTCTCTACCAAACACAGTGGGATGGCTGATGATGATGAAATTAGGCTATCAGCTTGGAAAAGGTTTGGGCAAGGATCTTCAAGGGATCACTCAGCCGGTTGAAATTGTTTAAAGGCCACGTAGGCAGGGGTTGGGATATGAAGAGGATTCCATCCCAAGGAGGGTCTTCCAACCAGGATATGCCATGGGACTCCACACATTCTTTATCAAAGGGGAGACCATGATGATGGCTGAAGATGACAAGGGTTCCATTACAGCTATCAAGAGAAGGAAGGCTCCAGATGATGAAGAAGACTTGGAAGATCTGTGCTTATCTTTGACTCGTTTGTTCTCAAGTGGGGAAGAGCACCAACAACCACTCAAGGGTAGACCAATCTTGGATCATCCTGTCAAGCAAGCTACCAATCAAGTCAGGACCATTCCACGAGGCCCAAAGACAACAATCTCATGTTTAAACCTCGTACCATTGTTTCTAGATCTTTTGAATGGGCTTTTAGGCCCACTTACCCACTTTGGGCCCATGTGCCCTCTTTCAGCCTTCTATTCTCACTGGGCTTGCTTGCCCATTTACTTCTCTCATTCGCTCCAGGACTGAGGGCTCTTCTCAGCATGGGCTCATAAGCCCATCTATTTCCAAAATTGGGTCCACGTACCCATTCATTTTTTTTGTTAGTTTTGGGCCCATGTGCCCATTTTCTATTACCATTGGGCCCACGAGCTCCTTTTTCCCCTTTATTCTTAAGTTTTTCTCTCTATTAATTCTGTCAATTTCTTGCAAGTTTCGAGTCACTCAAGCTTAGTCTATCTTCTTACTTGAAAATTAAAAAAAAAACGTCTTCTTTGAAACTCACATTTCCATCGAGGAGACGTCTCTACTCATCCCAGAGGGTGCCCCCAATCAGGGATCCCTCTTTTATGAATCATTGATCGATTTACTTGATCCTCCCTCCACTGTAAATACCACCTTTCCAGCTTTGTCTTTAGTAGGTCAGGTTAGGTTAGGAAATAGGAAAGTCAAAGGTAAACGAGTTCCAAGTAGGTATCTGCAATAATTGGCACAAAAATACGCAGAGTGCGCAAGGCTGCCAAACTTTTTAGAGAAAACAATCCAGCTGAATGAAATCCGATATGAGGATGAGCATAACATAGATCATACTTTGGGAGTATATGAGGTAGTATCAGAGAAGGATCCTAAATTTTCGGATGAAATCGAGGACTTAGCTTATGCATATGCATCTGGACTTAGAAGATTTGAAGAACCATCAGCCACAGGGAATGAATCAACTAAGGAACTGAATTTAGGAACCCTGGAAAATCCTAAAACTATCTTCATCAGTGCAAACCTCACTCCCTCAGAAGAACAACGTTTGATCAATGTTTTGAAAGAATATAAGGACACGTTTGCATGGACATATGAATATATGCCGGGATTAGATAATTCATTGGTTGAATATAGATTAACCTTGAAACCTGGAACTACCTCGGTTAAACAAAAGCACAGAAGATTCCACCCTGATATTGCACTCAAAATGAAAGAAGAGGTCGACAAACTACACCAAGTAAAATTTATTAAAGTTGTCCTATATCCGCAATGGGTGGCTAACATAGTCCGTGTTATGAAGAAGGATGGACGGGTTCAAATTTGCATAGACTTCAGGGACTTGAACCGAGCGGGTTTTGTTAATAACACAGCTGGATTTGAAATGCTTTCATTCATGGATGGTTATTCTGAATACAATCAGATCTGGTTAGCTGAGGAGGACCAAGAGAAGAACTCATTCACTACACCTTGGGAAAACATATTGCTATGTTGTCATGCCCTTTGGGTTAAAGAATGCTGGTGCTACATATCAGAGGGCTATGATGGCTATCTTTAATAACATGATGCACACCCTTGTAGAGGTGTATGCGGATGATTTGGTTATCAAGTCCAAGAGTCGGGAAGATCATGCTGAAGTACTAAGGAAGGTTTTGCAACGAGCTAGAGAATACAAGCTGAAAATGAATCCTAAGAAGTGTACATTTGGAGTTTCATCAGGAAAGCTACTAGGGTTCATAGTAAGCAAAAGGGGCATAGAGATCGACCCAAACAAGGTCAAAGCAATCATTGCTATGCCTCCCCTGAAGAATATGAAAGAGCTTCGAGGATTGATTGGGAGGCTACAATTTGTCTACCGGTTTATCACACAACACTCCCAAAGGTGTAAACCTTTCTATGAGTTAACCAAGGCAGGGGCCGATTTTAAATGGGATTCGAAGTGCCAGGAGGTGTTTGATGGGTTGAAAACATACCTGGCAAGTCCCCTATACTTAGACCACCAATTCCCGACAAGCCCTTGGTCCTATACATCTCAGTTCTTGAGAACTCTCTTAGGGCTGTCCTTGCACAAGTTGATGAAGAAGGGAAAGAATGAGCTACTTACTACTTGTCTAAGATGTTTGATGCTTGTGAGCTGAAGTACATTGTGGTAGAAAAGACCTGTGCTGCTCTTGTTTGGGTGGTTCAGAAACTCAAGCACTATTTTCTTGCTCACCAAGTCAAGCTCATTTCTCATATCAATCCTATCAAGTTTCTATTAGAGAAGACAGTTTTGACTGATCGGTTAGGGCGATGGCAGAGCTTCTGTTCCCAATTCGATATCACCTATGTTCTGCAAAAGGCAATCAAGGGCTATGCTATTGCTGAACACCTTGCCCATCATCCCATACCCATCTTTGACCCAGTTCGGTCGGAGTTCCCGGATTACGAACTAATGTCAGTTCGATCTTTCAATCTTTGGACATTATATTTTAATGGGGCTCTGAACTCTCATGGTAGAGGGATAGGTATTGTTTTTCTGTCACCTGAAAGTGTCACCATTCCATAGGCTTTTCAACTCAACTTTTCGGCAACAAACAACATAGCTGAGTATGAAGCCTTGCTGGCCGGGCTGGAGGCTACTCATTTCCATGGTGCCACCGAACTGAGGGTGATAGGTGATAGTCAATTGATCCTATACCAAGTCCTATCCAAGTACCGAACTTCCCATCCAAACCTCAAACCCTACCAAGAGCTCACCACCTGCTACATCAAGCTATTCTTCAAACTCACCTTTGTCCATGTCCCCCGTTCTCAGAATATCCTCACCGATGCCATAGCTTCACTAGCTTCACTAGCTTCATCTCTATCTGTCCTGCTAGGCAGGCAAGTGTGGACTATCCACATCTGTAAGAGGTCAATTCCAGCAATTGCGGATGGACATTTTCTGAAGGTTAAGGAGAGGTTCAACATAAAGGAATACTTGGAACACAAAGAAGAAATCTCCTTAATTGAGTTAGAAGAATTAGAAGAAGGTGAGAGGCCTTGGTATGACGAAATTGCAAGGTATTGCCAAGATCAGTCATATCCACCTGGATCAACCACCAAGGAAAAGAGAAGCATAAGTGGAGTCTTACTCAGGTGTCTTGATGAAGAAGAAGCTGAGTTGGTGCTAAAGGAAGCACATTCTAGAGTTTGTGGTGGTCATGTGAATGCTCAAGCCCTTCATCCGACAAGGGTATTATTGGCCAACTCTAGAAGAAGACTACTTCATCTTTGTCCGGCACTGTCATTCATGCCAACTCCATGCCGACAAGATTCACTCTCTCGCATCTTCCCTTCATCCAATTCATGCCCCATGGCTTTTCGCCATGTGGGCTTTTGATATCATTGGCCCCTTGAGTGACCTCAACTCTGAAATGAGCTCAAAATCATTCATTCTGACGACAATGAAGTACTTCACAAAGTGGGCTAAAGTGGAAGCGTTCATGGAGATTAAAGCGTCAATAGTTTGCTCCTTCATCAAACACAACATCTTGCCAAGGTTCGGGATCCCCAGTGACATCGTCACCGATAATGGGCCATAATTTCTCTCTCAAGATCTGTGTGATCTTTGTAACAGGTATTACATTTCATTGCATTATTCATCACCATACTATCCTCAAGACAATGGTCAAGCAGAAGCCACCAACAAAGCCTTAATCAAGATCATCAAGAAATCTTGTAAGTCTAGCAAGTTTACCGACTGGCCTGATAAGCTTGTAGATGCTATATGGGCTTATCGTACTTCTGTAAAGACTCCCATTGGACAAACCCTGTATGCTTTGGCATATGGGATGGAAGCAGTGGTCCCCTACGAAGTATTACTTCCATCTCTCCGAGTTCAACTCGACGAGGATATTCCTGTTGATGAGAGAAGAGAATCTCTCCTTGCACAGCTTGAACTCTTGGATGAAAGAAGGCTAGCCGCTGCCGAGTATGCCTAAACTTATCAGAACAAACTTAAAAAGTTTTATCAAAAGTGGGTGGTTGAGAGAAAATTCGAGGCCGGTGAGATGGTCATTAAAAGAATTTTCGTTAAGCCGGGGGGTCCCCACTCCAAATTGTAACCTAACTGGGAAGGGCCTGTTGTAATCACTGAAAAGTATCCAGGCAATGCATATGAGTTAACTAATGCAGACGGAGAAAAACTGAATCATCCTTGGAATGTAGTTTACCTTAAAAGTATTTTTCATAAAAATGGAGAAATCACTGGTATAATTTCAAGTCATCAATCCTAGGCTATTCGTGAGATGTCAATGGTAAGTACCATCCTACACACACAACACCTCCCGATCCTAGAATCTAGACAACCTGACACTTGTGAAAGGCATGGTAGAAATCTAGAAACGGAAGGAGTACCCCGACCCTATTCTCTTCTACTCGGTCCAAGATAGGAAGAGAAGATTAGAGAGGGGTAGTATCAAAAACACTCACCACCCTAGTAGGAGGCCGTCTCGGAGGGTGCAAAAGGGTGCCAAAAGATGGACAATGAACCCCTTAGGTTAGAAAAAAAGAAAAATGATCAACCTGTCTGAATGAGTACCCAGAATAATAGTCAAGGCAAAAGGCACTAAAAGATGGGCAATGTCCCCACGGGTCAAAAACCTTTCTAAATATGTGCCACATAGATGAGCAAAAAAATAGGAAAGACCCAAAGAGGCTGAACCCCAATGGGCAATTTGAGTGTGAGTAGAGAAATCCCTCTCAACATCCCTAAACCCTATCAAAGACTTCCTCTATACTCTTCCTCCTTAAACCCCTTGGGTAGGGTAAACCGACCAAATCCAGGTGGAATCCAAGCCGATCAAAGGAAGAAGGTTAGAAGGATTCTAGGTAGGGAATTTTATTTTGCACATGATAACTACCACTTGAGTCTTGACAAACTTCAAAGATCGATGAACTGTCTCAAATACCAGTATTTTCTCCACAAAAAATGCATATTTCAAAAATCCAAAAAAAAATTAAAAATCCAAAAAAATTGCATACTTTAAAAAAATCAAAATAATTTGAATTTGCATATTGAAAAAATCCAAAAACATTGAATATTTTGAAAATTCAAAAAAACTGAATGTTTTCAAGAAAATCCAAAAAAATGCATTGTTAGCTCAGTCATGATCATTGCCTTAGTTGCATCCATATTTATTTTTTTGCCATGTATATTTCCATTTCTGCATTGCATGTTCATTTCATACCTGAGGACTTCACTCAGTTTCACATCAATCTCACATCATCACCTGCATCTGTCATATCCTCACTTTACATCACTCCTACCATTTGTCACTTAGTTATCTTAGGTTCATGTAATATGTATTATATGCATTGATGTTGAAGACCTTGAGGGTGAAGATGATTGGGCCCGAGATCCCCTTCAACAAAATCTACGACGGCTTGGTCATTTCTTCACACTCACGGATAAGCCAAAATTGAACATTGGAGGGACGATAGTTCCTAATTAGGTGTCTTGACCTCCAATAGACAATCTATATCTTCAACTATTTTCTACATAATTTTCTATGTCTTCATATCCATCTTCTTTTCATTCTTCATCATTACCAATGTTATCCTACCAAGTTTTATTCTTTCCTTTCTATTTTATCTCACCATGTTCATGTTTTACTCTTTTCTTTATTTTATCCTACCGTGTCTTTTATTTTATCCCACCGTGTCATGTTTGTCATGCCATTGTTTCTTCTTTTCCATCATTCTATGTTAGTCCCACCATTATCTTTCAATCCCTCTATGGCTTAAGTCTATTTTGTCATTTTCTGAATAATCAGCTTTTTTGCCAGAGCATGATTCATGGTTTTCATGATACCCGAGCAATTTTGTTATGCTTAAACAAACCCTTTTAGAATTTGAGGTTATTCCACTCAGAATTAAGCTGAGTATTTTGGTGAAACTTGAATGAACTTGAGATTTTGAATATGATGGATTGGTATTCTTTTCATTTTAAAATCAATTTCTCTTTTAAACTTTAGCCCATCACAGTACAAGAACACCGCAAAGTTCGGGTTCTTTGCTGATGATGAACCTACGAATTCAAGGACTCCTCACCGCGGCGAGGGTTAGCTACATCCTTTATCCTTTATTTTTCATCTCTCGTGCCAATGGCATGTCTTGTACCAATCAATTATATGAGGTTTTGATAGAACATGAAAGTGATCTAGAATACTTAATGAGATTCATTCTGTTAGATCGGGTAGATAAGCGCGTCTATATCTACACCTTGATGCCACCTTTTCAATCCATCACCATTCCATTCCACTACATTTATCTACGCTCACTTGCATTCTATTACAGTTCACTCCGAATCACTCCACTTCATTACATGCCATTCCCTTGCAAAGCCGACATCAAGGCGAGGCAAGTTGTAGACATGCCAAATTTGCCTAATTTAGAGCATAAAACTCATGTTGTATAGGGTAATATGTTTGATTGTTCTTAAAATGATGCAGAGTCCTTTTAATGTTGATTTGAAGCTTTGCCGAATGAAATCAAATATTTTCTGAAGTTTTCCGCACAAAGCTGTAATTTCTGAGTGAAAACCACACGTAAATCGTGTAAACACGGAAATTGGCTGAATGACCAATGCCTAATGATCATGCATTGAAGGTTATGGTCAGATTCATGCTACGGACAAGTTTTGTTTCATGCCGTGTCTTTCTAGTTGGCCGTCGGAGTCATTCCGACCAGTATCAGATTTTATTTTCACTGGCCTAACTTCCGGATAAATTTATGAAGTTTTTAAGGTTGTGATGGCTGATCCATTGCTATAGAAAGCTTCTTTGGCTTGTTATCTTTCCAACACAACAAATGGCATCGAATTCCGAGCTCAGGAGTGTCCGTAATGGCTTCCAGAAGAAAGACACGCAGAATCAGTCCCATGCGCCATGGTCCCTGGGCACATGTGCCCTAGACCCAGGGCACATGGCCATGCACCCTGCCCCTGAGGCACAAGGCCATGCGCCCCCGATTGAGGGCACGAGGGAACCAGTTTTTGATTTAGACTCTACCTCTAACCAGATCGGAACGAAATTTTCGATCATATTAGACCCTTTTATTTAAGAAGGATGGGATGTGCCCTCAGGTGGGGGTGCATGCGCCCAGCACCAGGGCACATGCGCCCAGCACTAGGGCGTATGCGCCCAGGACCAGGGTGTAAGGCCCTTGGTTTTTAGCCAAAATTGTGACGTTTTTCTCCTATAAATTTAGACCGATTCTGGTCATTCCAGAGGCTGGTTCATGACCCCCTAAGCATCTCAAAACATCCAAGCTCTCTCCTGCATCAATTTTGTGATTTTTAGAGATAGAATTTTGAGCTTTTAGAGAGAGAAAAGTCAGTTTAGGAGAGAGGAAGGCTGGTCTGCAGGTGATCTGCCAGGTCTCTCTTCTTAGGCTTCTACAGAAGCGTGTGGATGTCTTCTGCCCGATCTCTCAACATCAAAGTTCTTCCACTCCAAGTTTTCTTCAGTTTGAAATTGACGGCACATGATTCTGATGTCGGGGCTGGTCGTGATGAGCGCAGAAGAAAAGTCGCGCTGGTAGAACCTGGACTGCTGCTCGGCTTTTTCGACAACCCAGATTTGGCCATATCCTATAATTTTTTTTTACATTTTTTTCATTATTTTTTTTCTGTTAATCTAAAAATAGAAAAGAGGGGTTAGAGATAACCCGAATCCGGTCAATTTCTAGTCAGTTGTGTGTTTTATATTATTTCCCTTATTTATACTTTACTTTGTTTAGTTCTAATTATCTTTTTCATTTGTTTGTTTGTCTAGTTGCATAGGAAATCAAGCACCCATGTGTTGAAGACTCTTCTTCATCGGCCGATTAAAGAAGGATAAGCTTTGACCTGCACTCTTCACGCTAAGGTACACATGGTCATCTTTATTTCATAAATCAGAACCCGCGGTTCCTAGCAACCACATGTCTTAATTTTCTACTTCTCATCTTCCTCCCACATGACCCGAACCGTCTCTTTGGTGATCGAGCGACACTAAGGGATGAAATTTCGGGGATCAATGTGAGTGTGGGACCGAGGTGAGAGTTGCTTTCCATGTTTTCTTTCTTTCTTTCTCATCCCCTATTGAGGTGGTGATCCAAATTAACGGACTTCCTTGAAAAGGAGAGCCTCGTCGAATTTTTAGAATCGACAGAAGGGGCACATGGGCCCAATTTAGAAGGGTAGGCACATATGCTTGATTCTAAAGGATGGGCACACAGGCCCAACTTAGGAAGATGATGGGCACATGGGCCTGAAGGAGGTTAGGCACAAGGGCCCAATTTAGAAGGGTAGGCACATATGCCTGATTCTAAAGGATGGGCACACGGGCCCAACTTAGAAAGATGATGGGCACATGGGCCCGAAGGAGGTTGGGCACAAGGGCCCGATTTAAGAAGATGATGGGCATGTGGGCCCAATTTAGAAAGATGTTGGGCACAAGGACCCGATTTAGGAGGTCAATGGGCATATGGGCCCGATGTAGAGAAGCATTGGGCACTTGGGCCTAGTTCAAGAAAATGAGTGAGGACTTGAGAGCCCAGTTTAGGGGTATGGGAGTGGGCTTATGAACCCCAGCATTGAAGATGGGCTTGGTGGCTCGATTGGCCAAAATGGGCTTTAGGGCCTGGTCTAGAAGGTCGAGATGTCCTTTAGAAGGGAGATGGAAAGGGGGATTGCCTAGCTGGAGGTGGTCCTGATAATCTATTCTCCCAGACCCCACTACTTGAATGATTGTTGACTAACTTGGCCCTAATGGGTTGCCATATAAATGAATGCCTAGTTGGAGGGGGTCCTGGAATTCCCTTGCCTCTAGCCTTAGCCGGCTTGTGATTGGATTTTCTCTTCTCTTCAGCCTTCTTCATTATTTTCCATGCGGGTGGCCCCGATATTCTCAAGGATCGAGGAATCGATCATGGGCTATATTCATTTTCCTTCAATTATGCCCCTTTTGTAAAATAAATTTTAAAACTCTCAATTGTGATAGTTAATTTTGCCTTGCCCTTCTGAGGCTCAGGAGTTGATTCATGAAATCCATGTCTTGGCCTTGTGATTAAAAATAGGTTTGCACTGGATATGCTATCCCCTGTAATTCTTTGCCTAGGCCCTTGCTAGCTTGATATCCATGCATCTCCATCCAAGGTTGTTAAGCGTCGGCATCTCCCTTAGTTGTTCAATGATGGAGAGTGTGTCTTGCTCTATGTGTTCTTGAGGAATGGAGATAATCAATAAAACATTAGGCAGATCATCATAGATTTTGATTTTAGATTCTTCTGCATGTGGATCTTGTTCTTGATTGACTTCCTCTTGAGTTTGCTCAAGGATAGAGGATATATCAGGCTCAAGGATCACAAAAGAGGTAGGTTGAGAGTCAGATATCAGAGGATCATTGATTTCAAGCTTAGATTCTCCCACTAGTTGATCTGGTTCATTATTGGCTAGCTCTTGAGACTCAGTCAAGATTGTCATGACTGATTGGCAAATAAGGGGAGCCAACACTAATTCGGGGTAGGGGCACAAACTTTTGGAAGAGTTTGGTTATGCTTAGCCAGTTGTGAAGGTTGTTGAAAAATAATAGGTTGTGCAACTGGCTGAGGTTGAGATGCAATTGGTTGAAGAGTCGGTGGTTGAATGATTAATTGATGCTGAGGAGCCAAGGTTTGTTGTGTAACCGCCTGAGAAGGATGATCCTTGAATTGTACAACCGGCTGAGGCTGAAGAGCTAGTCGAAGCAAGGGAGCCATTGGTTGAGAAATTAATCGGAGAGGATGGTTTTGATGAGGTTGATGGAGTTGTTGAGGGGAAACCCTATGTCGTGGAGGGCTCCTAGGTTGATGTCTAGGGTTTTTTGTTGGGTTCCCTACAACATTAACATTCCCACTTTCATTAAGGGCTTGATATTTTGGATCGTATAGCTCCATGATTGGTGTGTCCTTAAGTTGAGCTTGAATGTATCTTGCCCTTTCATATAAATCATGCATATTTGTGGGATAATGCAAGGCCAAAATATTCTTCAAAGCCGATATAGAATTAGCAATGATCATCTTGACCAATTCCAGCTCAGAAATTGTATATGCAAGCTTTTCAGCCATCAACCTCCATCTATCAGCATATTGTGTAAAGTCCTCATCCTCTCTCATTTTCTCGACCATTAGATCAGTGAGTGAATAGGCTAGCTCAATGCAATCCTTATATCTTTGTAAAAATTTTACTCTAACTATATCAAAATCTCCTGCCTCCATCGGGTTAAGTGAATAAAACCATTCTAGGGCTTTCCCATCTAATGACCGTTTAAAGAGGAAGGAGGAAGGCCAGGGCCTTCCAATCATTTTACCATTGAGACGATTCATACATGAAATCTTCGACATGAGTAAATGGATTACCAGTGCCGTCATAGTGGCGATAGACCGGTGTTTGAGAAGGAGGGATGTAGGGGAGAGAGGGAATAGAAATTTCGGGGGTTGCCTAGGGATCTATTAAGCATTTGAGTTCTTTGTATTCTTCTCTTAGTTGGTTGAACTCATTAGTCATGGCTTGGCTAGCCGAAGGTTCTCGGGCAATAGCAGAGGGTGGCTACACTGGGAGAAGTGTAGAAGGTGCCCGAACATGAGTAAGGTAAGTCGGTGTGGCTAAGCGAGTGGGATCCTCCCGTGAGAAAAGTGGAGGCTGGGCAAAAGGGGTCGGACTAGAGATATGGCTCAAAGGTCGAGAGGGACTAGAGCGAGCTGAGTTTGAGCTCGCTGTGCTTGTCCCTGAATAAGAACGAGAGCAAGGGATAGCGGGTGTATAGTCCAATGGCCTTGTAGGACTGGAGTGGGTCGAGTCTGGACTGGTTGGGTTTGTACCCGAATAGGAAGGAGAAAAGGTGGAGGCATACCCGGTGTAGGAGTGATCGAGTCTGGGTGCACCAAGTTGATGAACTTCTGATTGGGGACTAGAGATAGGCTGACCATGACTGGTAGAAACATGGCCAATAGATGACTTGCTACCCATGACAGTATGGACAGTAGTCAAAAGCTGATCTAGAGTGACATGGGAGGCATGGGGTCCTAAGATATGACTAAAATCATATGTATAATGTCGTACACCTTCTTGTTGCATCTCAGACCCGTTGCCAGTGTAGTAGCTCGCTGTGTCGATCATCCTACTTGACCTTGATGACACTGACATAATGTTATGTGAAAGAAGAATTTTTGTTCTTTTGTTCTTTTATGAGATTTTTTTATGTTTTGAATTTTTGTTGGAAAAACAAGTACTTACCTCAAGCAAAGACTTCTTTTTGGTTATGTTTGTTTTGATAAAATTTTTTTGGTTTTGATTTTTGTGAGGAAAACAAGTATTATCTCAAGCAACAATTTTTTGGGGAATTTTAAAGATTTTTGTGAGAGAGTTTCCCCTCTTCTTTTTTCTTTTTCACTTTTGTTGTGCAAACAAGTTAAAGCAAAGACTTCAAATGAATAAACACAATTTTTTTGTTTAATCTTTAGATTAGTGGGTTTTAAGAGAATATTGTCCTCTCAATGATAGGTTGGACCCTATGCTCTCACAATGCCGAGAAATCTAGGATTAACACTTTTCTCACAACGATTAGGTTATAGGTGACACCGGGTTTTAGGATAAATGGTACAACCAGCCCAATCGGTGAAGAGAGAATCCTTCACTTTTGGGGACTTATGGAGGTCTTAGTGAAAACCAATCTAATCAACCGAGAGGGAATCCCCAGAAGAGAGATCGAAATCGACCAAGAGACGCGTGTGGGATGGAGATAGCTTTGGGAGGAGGGTGAGCCTCCCTTCTCGAATGACCTAGTGAGCCGGGCAAACCCGATACTCGATGCAAATCTAATGCAAGATGAAGATGACAAGGATAGAGAGCAAACAACAATATAAAAATGCAAGTTAAGATGATAAGATGAAAGAGTAATTTAAAGCAACAAGATGATGTGCAATGATAAGATGATAAACTTAACTAAAACAAGATATGTAATGCAAAGTAAGCACATATATGCAAGCAAGCAATGATATGGAGATGATTAATAACTTAAAAAAACAATATAAGCTCAAGGAGTAACCTTAAAGATGACAAAGCAAATGATACAAATGGCAAGAACAAAGCAAGTGTGCAATGTAAAAGAGCTTAAACGAAGCAAGAGTTATTAAAAAAACCCGAAGTGCAAGGAAGATGAAATGACAATGCAAAGTAGTGGAAAAGCACAAGTAAATTGTGGTCCACAAAGGGGGAACCAAGAAGTAAGTAGTATCTAGCAAGAAGTAAGCTTAAAGGCACAAGTTGTCCCACCGTGGTCGCCAAAAGATGTGGATGCCCGAGTCGGTCCTCTCGGCTAGAATGTCACTCCTCTTCTTTCGATTTCGTCGGTGTTGTGGGGTTGTGGCCGCCAAAATTTTGTGGGTGGTTTGTGTGGTCACTAGAAGCCACAGGCTTCAAAAGTAAACAAGAGGAAGTGTTGAATGTTTGAAAGTTGACCGAGTGTACCTTAGCGGAGAGATTGTGCTTGAGAGATCGTGGGTTCCAACTTCCTTCTCTTTGACTGGCCAAGAAGAATGAGCCTATGCCGGATGATGTGCTTTATCACTACACAATAAAACAAACAAGTTGAAATAAGATTAGAGTCTAAATAAGTGTAGTATCCAAAAGAGAAATGTGCTTAAAATGACAAAAGGAAAAATACTAACCGGATTGGGACTAGATCCCAACCCCGTTTAGGTGTGTTTAAGATGCTTAAAATGTAAAATATATGATTAAATGCATGTAAGATGATGTAAAATGATTAAATATGGTTAAAGTATGAATTCATAGAAGAAAAGAAGAAAAGCTTGGCTGATTTGGTGAAGGATCGATGAAGCTCGGTGCCGATGTAGGTGTCCGGACAGAAACTAGAAGCCCGAAATGCGACCTCACTCTAGAGCTTGCCATAAATGCTAAAGAAGTTAGAATTGATTTCCGTTTTTTGAAAATGAAAGATAACTCATAGTGGGAGGTTTTTTGTAAAGATAGGTTGGCCTGAATCTATCTCTAGAATGTTTTAAATTTTCTGAGAACACAATGGCCGAAAGTTGTAGAAACTAGATTTTGTCGGCGCAATCTTGTTGTAGAAGCTGTTGTGGATGAAGGAGAGATCATAATCGACCCCTGTTTATTTCAAATGAAAATAGACTCATCAGGGGTTATTTCATGTGAAGATAAGGTTGGTTGAATCCTTTAGGAAGAGGTAGGAGATTTGCTGAGAACACAAAATAGTAAATGATGAAATCTTGGATCTGCCAGCGCAATGTCGGTGCAAGAAACACCACAAGCCAAGGAGGTGTTGGAATCAAGCCTTGTTTGTTTGAGAAGATAGAGGACAGCTCGGTGAAGAACTTCTATGAAGACAATCTTGGCCAAATCCTTCTATAGAAGTCTGTAGAAGTTGAAGAAAAGCAGATAGCACTATGGAGCACAGATTAGACTTCTCCTTCTCTTTGGACTAACTTCTTGGCACTGAGGCAAGAGGAGGACGTTTGGAGAAGCTTTGGGATGTGCTAAGTATGCTGTAGAAAAGAGAGGTGAAGAAGGATGTGTTGGCTAAAAGAGGAGATGGAGAACCTTCAAGGGTTGAGAGGAAAGAAAGAGATAGGAGGGCTTAGAGCCTCTTGGGAGCTTGGGACCAACCTCTTTTCATGTAGGTGTGAGTGTCTTTTAAAGGAGATGCATATTACTTTGTTAAGAAAGAGAAGAATCTTGTGGAGGAAGTAAAGGTGGTAAGGTGGTAAAGTGAAAAAGGTGACAAGGACAAGAGTAAGGTGGTAAGGTGGTAAGGTGAAAAAGGTGACAAGGTCAAAAGTAAGGTGGTAGGGTGGTGAGGTGAAAAGGGTGACAAGATTAAAAGTATGGTGGTAAGGTAAAAAAGGTGACAAGTAAGGTGACAAGGTCAAAAGTGATAAAGGTGAGAAGTCAAAAAGGTGAAACTTATGGAGGAAGTAAAGGTGACAAGGTGGAAAGGTGACAAGGTGGAAAATGTGAAAAGTTAAGAAAGTGAAATCCATAAAAGAAGTAATGGTGATGAAGTGGAAAATGTGACAAGTCAAAAAGGTGAATTTATAAAAGAAGTAAAGGTGATGAGGTGGAAAACTTGGAGATGTGTCTCCTCTTATAATCACTCAGAGGGCAAATTTGCAATATTGAAAAAGATGTGCATGTGCAAAATGTCCCGATAGACTGGGTGCCCAAATCGGTATTAATGATGTGTGTGTATCTTGCCAATGACACCCCGTTGACTGGTCAACATCATGAATGCACCACGTATGTGCCTGAGATGGAACTATTCATGCAATTAGATCGTATGTTTCCACACGAAATGCCCCAATTAAGGCGGCATTGGGGTTTTTGTTCCAACTGATGATCATATGCGCATTGACAAGTGAAAAATTGTATCAAGTCCCTGAAGTCCAAAAATGCGCCAAAAGAGACATTGTTTTGAAAAACTCGATTTCTTCGATGTGGTACTTAAATACACTTCACAGAAACAAGGTTTTTGAGCTCTACAATTAGGCCAAATTTGCGTGTCTACAGCTGGCAAAGCTTTCTTTCTCAATTTGATATCACCTATGTCCAATGGAAGGCAATCAAGGGCTATGCGATCGCTAAACATCTGGCCCATCATCCCATCCCAATCTTTGACCCTATCCAATTAGAATTTTTCGATGAGGAGTTGATATCCATTCGGTCCTCCAACCTTTGGACTTTGTATTTTGATGGGGCCTTAAGTTCTAAAGGTAGAGGGATAGGGATTGTTCTTCTATCACCCGAAGGTGTCACCATCTCATAGGCTTTTCAGCTCCATTTTCCAGTGACAAATGATATAGCTGAGTACAAAGTCTTACTGGCCGGATCGGTGGCCGCTCACTTCTATGGTGCCACCAAATTAAGGGTGATCAATTATAGTTAGTTGATTCTTCGCCAAGTGCTTGACAAATACCGTACATCTTATCCTGGGCTCAGACCGTACGAAGAACTCACTGCCTGTTACATCAAGTTGTTCTCCAAACTTGAATTTATCCACGTTCCCCATACTCAAAGCATTCTTGCTGATGCTCTCGCTTCTCTAGCATCTTCACTATTCGTCCCTCTAGGCAGACAGATTAGGACGATCTATGTCTGCCGATGTACCATTCCGATAGTAGAAGATGCACAATTCTTGAAGGTTAAAGGGAAGTTTGAAAGGAAAGAGTACATTGAGCAAAAAGAAGAAGTGTCTTTGGTCGAGTTGGAGGAATTAGAAGAAGGTGAGAACCCGATTCGAGTCGGTTCTCCCCAGCTAGAACGACGAACGCCACTCCTCTCCTTCTTCTTCCAGCTTCCGATTCTAGTGAATGTTGGAGTGTGGTCGCCAAGAACCGCGGGCTCCGAAAGTAAAAGACAAGAGACACTATCAATATTAAAGGAAATGACCGAGCGTGCCTAAGCGGAGAGATCGTGTTAAGAGATTATGGGTTCCATCTTCTTCCTTTTCGGCCGACCGAGAAGGAAGAGCTTGAAGCACTTTTAGTTGTTCCTACAAAAACAAGTAAGCCATAAAAACAAGTGAGAGTGGATTAGAACTAAGATAGTGAAGCATCTTGCAAAAGGAATGAACTAAAACCACAAATGGAAATGGACTAACCGGATTGGGAATGACTCCCAACACCCCTTTTATGTGTTTTGGATGATAATATATGATATGATTAAGCTAAATATGCATGCAAGCATGATTATCTATGATGAAAAACATAGAAACAAAGCAATGCTAGAAGATGGGGGGGGGGGAAACGAGTTTTGGCTCCGAAAATGGCAATCTAGAGTCCTGGGTGACCCAGCAGGGGGGTCACCTGGGCGACCCGACAAGGGGGTCACTTGGGCAACCCAGCAGACGGGTCATCTCTTGTACCAGGACTTGGTTTGCTCCCGAATGCTCCCACGATGCTTTCGGATGGCCTTCAAAGCTTGATGATGACTCCCGGAGGCTCCTTGGACGTAGATGATGATGTTCCCTCAGATGTAGGAGCTTGAGAAGCTTCAAAATGGATACCGATGAAGAAACAGGATGAAGAACGTCGGTTTACGAAGGTGAATGGAATGATAAGCTCTCAATCTCTTGGGCAATGAAGCTTGGAGGATGGAGATGGCTTGAAGTTCTCTAGGGCTCTCTCTTGGGAGTTGAAGACGTTATCAACCTTCCAACACTTTTTCAACCCCTGAAAATGTGGTTAGGGGGTCCCTTTTTATAGGAAAAAGGGCCACAGGGGCATTTCAAGCATGAAAAGTGTCATCTGGAACAGAAGATAACCTGTCTGCCGGGTCATTGGGCGACCCGGCAGGCGGGTCACCTGCAAAACCCTAAATGCCATTAAATGCGCATGCACCGAAAGCTGGTTGTCCGCTGTTCAGGCCTGCTATAGTGGTAGGCATCCCGTTTGATGGGACGCCTACACATGGTCAGTTCCGACCATCCGGAAAAGCGTGTGCCGCTCGTGGGTCACTTCGTTCAGTCCATGCACTATTCTGGTAGGCGACCCATTGATCGGGACGCTTCCCGTACCTGACCAGACTTGACCCCCACCTTCCACCGTCAGAACGGATGGATTTGGTGGGCATTGGGAAATGACCTGTTGACCGGGTCGCCTAGGTGACCCGGCAGGGGTCGCCTAGGTGACCCGGTAGGGGGGTCACCCAGGTGACCTGGCAGGGGGGTCATCTTCCTCTCTAGAGTTTATTTTTGAGCCATTTTCTTGGTGATCTAGTTTGTTTATCGAAAAACTCAAGTATCTTTTAAGAAAACATGAATCTTAAGCTCCTCAAATAGGTAAAATTTGCGTGTCTACAATGGTATCATGAGATTGCGAATTACTGTCAAGATTAGACATATCCATCAGGATCAACCACTGAAGAGAAAAAAGCTATCAGAAGGGTCTCCCAGAGATACACCATCTTAGGAGGAGTGCTTTACAAAAGAAGCCTGGCCGGCATTCTATTAAGATGCGTGGATGAAGAAGAGGTTGAGCTGATACTTAAAGAAGCACATTCTAGAGTATGTGGAGGCCACGTAAATGCTCAAGTCCTCGCTAAGAAGATCATTAGGCAAGGGTATTATTGGCCCACTCTAGAAGAATATTGCTCAATCTTTGTTCAGCATTGTCATCAATGTCAACTTCACGCCGACAAGATTCACTCTCCTGCATCTTCCCTTCACCCGATTCATGCCCCATGGCCTTTCGCTATGTGGGCTTTTGATATTATCGGACCCCTTAGTGACCCGAACTCCACAAACAAAACTAAATCATTCATCCTAACAACTACAGAGTACTTCACCAAGTGGGCAGAAGAGGAAGCATACGTGGAAATCAAAGCATCAACAGTCTACTCCTTAATCAAACGCAACATCATCGCCAGGTTCAGGATCCCGGGCGACATCATCACCAACAACGGACCTCAATTCATCTCTCAAGAGCTGCAGGACCTTTGCAATAGGTATTTAATCAAATTGCATCATTCATCTCTATATTATCCTCAAGGCAATGGTCAAGCAGAAGCCACAAATAAAACTCTGATAAAAATCATCAAGAAAATGTGTAAGTCTAACAAATTCACGGACTGGCCATATAAGTTAGTTGATGCTCTATAGGCCTACCGCACTTCTGTTCGAACCCCAACGGGTCAAACTCCCTATGCCTTGGCTTTTGCAATGGAGGAGTAGTCCCATACGAAGTACTCATTCCTTCCCTTTGAGTCAGAACGCCGAGATTTCCTTCTCGTGCAACTCGAACTCTTGGATGAAAAGAGGCTAGCCGATGTTGAACATGCTAGATCTTACCAGAATATACTTAAAAGATTTTATCAGAAGAGGGTGGTAGAGAGAAAATTTAAAGCCAGTGAGGTTGTGCTTAAAAGAATATTTGTTAAGCCGGACAGTCTCCGCTCCAAACTTCAACCTAATTGGGATCCATATGTAATCTCAGCCGTTTATCTTGGAAATTCATACAAGCTAACTAATGCAAAAGGTGAAGAATTAACTCATCCTTGGAATGGTGTATACCTCAAAAAATATTTCCCTTAAAAGAAAAGCAAGAATCACAAAAAAAATTGTAAAACTTAAAGGTGTGAGGAATGGCAATTAACATCTATTGTTTGCTTGGTGCCCTAATTCATCACCTGAGGAATTAAGGATAGGCACCATACTGCACACACTACACACCTAGATTTTGGTATTTGATGACTGGAAGCTGGAGAGAAAGCTAGGCAACACTTAGCAAAAGAAGGTCGACCCTATCATATTCTTTTCTTATTTCGGTCTTGAATGGATGAAAGGGATTAGAATGAGGAGTATCGAAAGTGCCCACCGCCTTAGTAGGAGGATGTCTCTGAAGGTCTGACATATTAATAGAAAAGGTGCCAAAAGATGGGCAATGACCCCTCAGGTCAGTAAAAGAATAGACCTATTTGAATGTGTACTAACAAAAGTCCAAAAAGAAAAAGGCTCCAATATATGGGCAATGAACCCCTCAGGTCAAAATCAAGCAAAATAAAAAAAACCTATTTGAATGTGGGCCATTAAAAAAATGGGCTAGAAGGAAGTACCCGAGGAGGTCAAATTCTAGCAGGCAACATGGGCACTAGTAGAAAAACAAGTTCGACATCCCTGAACTCTACGAATGACTTACCACCAATCCTCTTCCTTCTTTAACCTTGTGGGTAGGGTCGACCAACTAGGTCCAAGAAGAGCCATAGCCTATCAAAGGCGGAAGGTTAGAAGATTCCGAACAAGGCACTTTCTCACACATGATGCCTACTCTTGACCCTTAGGTAACATGAGGGACACCTACAACAAGCAAGGCAAAGGATGAGATGGTCATTTCCTTCACACCGCACAAAATAAAAAATCAAATACTTCAAAAACACCAAACAAATTCATAAAATCAAACAATCTTAAAAATTAAATATCCAAAACATCAAAAAATCATGAAAATGCCAAAATACCAAAAAAACATTATAAAACCATCAAAACCCAAACAAATCAAAAAAATTCCAAAACACATAAAAAAATTTCCTTTCGATTGACTAGTTGCTTTTGCATTCATGTTTACTTTTAGTCTTGCATGTTTTCTTTTGTTCATACTTATGTTTTTCTGTAAGGCCTATGTCCCTTGACAAAAGATCAAAGCAACTTTGCCATCTCCTTGCAAGGGACTAAGCCAAAATAAAGTTCTAAGACCCTCCCTTAAGTGGATGTAGGAACAAGAGAAGGCATGCCAACTTCATATCCCTAGACACTTGGAGGAAGCAAAAACAACAAAAAAATCAAAAATTGAAAAACTAAAAGTGGACTACCCCAACCCCCATTAGGACTTGCATTTAGTATTGCATTTATCAAAATAAATAATATTTAAGATGTTGAAGACCTCAAGACTAGAGGAGGCTGAGCTTGAGAACCCCTTCAACAAAATTAGTGAGGGCTCAATCATTCCCTAGGCTTGCGAATAGGCCAAAGTTGAATATGCGGGGACGACGATTTCTTCATGGATGTCCTGACCCATTATGTTCAACCTATATCTTCAACTATTTTCTTATACTTATTTGTATTTATTTAAACCCAGCATTCATCATTTTATACATCATAATGCATCATCCCACCATAACCATTCTCTCGCTTTCTCCTTCTAGTCCCACCATGAACCATCTAAAGATGGTCTTTTCTAGCCCCTAGAGGAGGTCTTGATTTTTCACAGAATTGGTTTCCACCATGTTTTAACAATGATTTCATCAAAACAAGAAGTTATTTCATTTCAAATTGAACCTGTATTTCTAAGTAAACCATATGAATTTGAAGAACCCAATCTTGGTTGATTGGTTCTCCTCTTTAATTTTTGCAATTTTTTTTCAATGCATCTCTACCGAGTCCAACACACCATGCAGTTTGGGTCCTGGCCGGTAACTGTTCTCTCCCACATGGGATTTTAGTTATTTACTTTTAGTACTATTATTCTCCTTAGCCAATCAACCAGAGAGAAGGTTTTGATAAGACAAAAGGTAATCTCAGAGTCCGGCAAAGTTTTATTCCACTCAACCAGGACAATGAGGGTGTGTCTAAATCTACACCTTGGTGTCACCTTTTTAATCTGTTACCACTTCATTCCACTACGCCTCAGTACGCTTCACTACATTCACCTATGCTTCATTCATGTCACAACCTTGCAAAGCCGACGCCAAGGTGAGACAAGCTATAGACACGCAATTTTGGTCTAGTTGGAGAGCCTAAATTCTTGTTTTTATGAAGTATATTTGAGTATTCGTTCAAGGAAACCAAGTTTTTCAAAAATTGGAACTTCCCTGTGCATTTCGGCCAAACTGGGCCTATGCCCTATTTATAAGGCACTAGGCCCCCTGTTAATAGGGTGCCAAGCGCCTCACTAGTGGGGCACCTGCACCTGGTCTGACTGACTGGACAGATTGATGGGGCAGTTCTGCAGATAAAGTTGCCCTTATCTTAGCTGTAAAAGGACCCCCATTTAGAGAGTTTAGGACACACCAAGGGCGTCCCCCAAACCCTCTCATCCACCACAACACTCCCAAGGCCTTACAACCCCTCTTCAAGCTCTCAAACTATCCCAAAACCCTCTCTCAAAACCCAAAAAAACCATAGTTGCTTCTCGAAGGGATAGTCTAGTAGAATGAAGTTACCATCTTTTGGGGTATAGAAAGACCCCCATCTGGAGGTTTATGAGGTTCAAAGTCCGTCCCTCACTCCTTCTTATCCTTACCATCTTTTGGGCTATAGAAAGACCACCATCTGGAAGTTTATGAGGTTCAAAGTCCGTCCCTCACTCCTTCTTATCCACCACTACATTCCCAAAGCCTCACAACCTCTCCCCAAGCTATTAAACCATCCCTAAATCCTCCCCCAAAAACCCAAAAACCCACAATTTCCTTCTTTAGAATTATAGTTTTTCTCCAACTTTGAGGACCTCTAACTTCATTTCCTTTACATCTAGTGCCAAATCACTCCCTTATTAGTTTCGCTTGAGTATTGGCTGCTTGGATAAGCCCTTCTTTCATCTTGGAGGTCATCCAACACTCTGGGGTTACGCCGCGAAGAAGGAAGAAAATCTACCGGAACCAGTCCCTAGTGCCCCATCAGGGGGGCACTTTGACTTTGGTCAACGCACCCCATTAACAGGGCACCTGCAGCAGGCGCCCCATATACAGGGCATTAGCAGGGGCAGACCCCATTTTTTCATTTTCGATTTGCTCTTACCCTCCTGCTTGATCCTTTGCTCCCCCTTTCATTTTAACTTTTGTTAATATGTCATTTAGCATACATTAATCCAGTCATTTGCATTTTCATGCATCTTTAAACCTTTAAAATAGGGGTTGAGATTTAGTCCTAATCCGGTTAGTCTCTTTCCTTTTGCATGTTTGAATTCAAATTTGAGCATGATACTACGCTTTCATTAGAACTAATGAACCTTTCACTTGTTTCTATGTTTTCTTATGGACATTTTTAGGTAAATCCGGCTGAGACAGAGCTTCAATCGGATCAAAGATGAAGGACTCACTAAGCTCTCTTCTTACGGCCGGCCGAGAGAGGAGAAGTCGGAACCCAACAATCTCCCATTTCCAAAGGTACAATGGTCATTTTTATTTATTTTCATTCTTCTATATTTTGGAGTCTTTAGCTCCTGGTGAGCACAAACACTAACATCCCATCCACCAAGTCTCCAAAGAAAGCATAAGGACCGGAAAAGGAGATCTACGGATCCCATTTTGGGTGTTTACAGCAGGCAAGAAGGGAAACATTCTTCCTTGCACACGGACTCCACCAGAGGTCATAGCTCAATTTCGTAGGCACCTACAAACAATGGAGCAAATGAAGGGAACTAGCAAACGACATATGGAGAACGTCCGAGAAGAATTGTTACAACCAAGGAGATGTTCCGTACACATTAACAGGACCGGACAAGAGAGGCCAGATATTTTTGGAGACGAATAGTACAAGGGTATGTTTGTTTTACTCATAAACGTAGTTCATTTTTATATTTTAATAGATAATTAAATAGTTGAATATTTCTTAAATAGATGACCTCTTACGAGGAATGGAAGCAAGTCGAAGATCAATCACCGACGAAATGTTACATAGACGCACCGACCAAATGATGGGTCAAGGGTCTGGAAGTGGGAGTGGTCGAGGAAGCGGAAGTGGATCCAATAACCAACCGCAAGATGAGATTCATGATCTCACCCAAGACGATGACCTGGCAGTAGGTCTTGTGGGTCCCATAATCACCAGACTACGACAACGTCAAACGATAATCACGATGGCGATGAAGAACCTAAAATTATGTAAGGAGAAGATTGGTCGAGCAACGTCAAAGTGGTTCTTTCACCATAGTATTCCAACAAATGCTGCGAGGGGGCCGTACTACGAGAACATGATCGACACGATCGCAGATGTCGAGAGGGGGGAGTGCCCGGTCCAAACCCAAAAGAGATATACAATGTATATCTTCCTATGGAGGTGCAAGAAATAAAGAAGTGTGTGGCATCATTTGAACGAATATGGGAGGAACGAGGTTGCACATTAATGACCAACGGATGAACCAATAAGTAAATTTGTTTATACTTATTTATATTAAATGTATAAAAAAAATTTTAGTATAACTTAATTAATATCTTATACTTAACATGTATAACTAGGAAGACAATTATTAAGTTCCTAGTGTACAGTCAAGCCAACACGGTCTTTTGGAAGTCGGTCGACGCATCAGGATAGATAAAGAATATAGAGTATCTTTACCAATTGATAGATGGAGTGATAGAAGAAATAGGAGAGAGCCGGGTAGTTCAAGTAGTCACAGACAATGCGGCTGCATACAAAGTGGCAGGACAGATGCTTATGGTCAAAAGACCAAAGTTGTATTAGACACCTTGTTCCTCCCACTCCTTAGACTTGATGTTGGAGGATATATGCAAGGATCCTCAAATAGACAGGATAGTTAAGCTAGCCCAGTTTATTTCTTCTTTTATTTACAACCACAAAGTGGAGTATGTGTAAAGAAAATAACATGAAACACACAATTGACTAGAAACTGACCGGATTCGGGTTATCTCTAACCCCTCTTTTTTTATTTTAGGATTAACAGACTAAAAATAATGCAAAAAAATGTAAAAAAATTATAGGAGGATGGAGAATCACGAAACAAAAAGATAGGAAAAAGAACAGAAAGATTCTGATAAGAATAAAGAGAGATATGGCCAAATCTGGGTTGTCGAAAAAGCCGAGCAGCAGTCCAGGATCTGCCAGGCGCGACTTTGCTTATGCGCTCATCACGACCATCCCTGACCTTGGAATCAAGTTCCGTCAATTGCAAACTGAAGAAGACTTGTATAGGAAGAACTTTGATGAAGAGAGCTCTGGCAGCAGACGTCCACACGCTGCTGTAGAGGCCGAAGATGAGAGACCTGGCAGATCACCTACATACCAGCCTTCCTCTCTCTTGAACCGACTTTTCTCTCTCTAAAAACACAAAATTCTCTCTCTAAAAATCACAAAATTGATTCAGGAGGGATCTTGGACGTCTTGAGATGCCTGGGGGGTCGTGCACATGCCTTTGTAACGACCGGAATCAGAGTTTATTTATAGGAGAAAACTGTCGCGATCAACACTACAAATTAGGAGAACTTGTGCCCTACCCCCAGGGCACATGTGCCTCCAAGTGGGGGCGCATGCTATCCATTCGAAAATTTTGGTCTTATCCACTCGATCCGTTCAGCGGTAGAGTCCCGGTGAAAAACTGGTTCCCTCGTGCCTCAAAGGTAGGGCGCATGTGCCCTCAAGTCAGGGCACAAGGTCACGTGCCTCAAGGGTAGGGCGCATGGGCACGTGCCCTGGGTTCCGGGCGCATGTGACCAGGGGCCCGGGCGCATGGGACTGTTTTTGTGCGTCCTTCTTCCGGAAGCCATTGCAGACACTCCCGAACTCGGAATTCGACACCGTTTGTTGCATTGGAAAGATAACAGGCCGAAGAAGATCTCTATAGCATTGGATCAGCCATCACACCCTCAAAAACTTCATAATTTTGTCCGGAAGTTAGGATAGTGAACAGAAGATCCGATACTAGTCAAAATGACTCCGACGGCAAACCGGAAAGGCACGGTATGCAACAAAACTTGTACGGAATGTGAATATGATCATAACCTTCAATACATGATCATTAGGCATTGGTCATTCAGACAATTTCCGTGTTTACATGATTTACGTGTAGCTTTCGCTCGTAAATTATGGCTTTGTGCGAAAAACTTTGGAAAACATTCGATTTCATTCGGCGAAGCTCCAAATCAACTTTAAAAGACCCGGCATCATTATAAGGTCAATCACACATGTTACCCTATAAAACATGAGTTTTATGCTTTGAATTAGGTGAATTTGGCGTGTCTACAATAGGGTGTAACAATCAAAATCCGAATGGATTAATCTATATAATATGTAAAAGATCTCGTCAAAATCTACTATTTGACTTAGATGATATTCTTTTCAACTATTCTCACGTTAAAAGTATTTATCTTCTAATCCACTCCAATCTATTCACTATTGATCTATTTATACCATATGTATACTATATCCTCACGTGGAGCTATAGACTTTTAAACTTGATTAGAATAGATAGAGTTTATATCAGATTCTATTGTCTTCCCATTTTAGAATCAATATCTCATATTACTTCTATAAAGATCTAGGATCAATATCCTATCTATCTTATGTCTCATTTCTTCCAGCAGAGATTAGGGGCGCAAACGAGCCGAGTCGAGCCAAGTAGTACGATGTTCAAGCTCGGCTCGTTTATTTTACACGAGTTCGAGTTTTAACGAGTATGCTGAGCCCTTTTTCAAACATGGTTTGTTTATTAATCAAGCCGAGTCGAGCTCGAACTCGAGTAGTAGTTGAACTAAAATTCAACTCACATTCAAATTTAAGCTATATACAAACTCATTTATAATTGAAGCTAGGGGTGCAAATGAACCAATACTCTCAACAAGTAACTCAAAGCTCAGCTCAATAAAAATTTGACTCAATTCGTTTATTATGTTAAATGAACAAGCTTGAATAAAAAATAAAGCTCGACTCATTAAATGAGTCGAGTTTGAACATACTCCTGCTCGACTTGATAAACTCACGAGTAGCTCGATTAAATATTATAATATATTTATTTATTTTTAAAAATTAAATTATGAATATTAATAATTATATATTGCCACTTAAATATATTAAATAATTAAATAATTTATAATTTGAGTTTAAACTTAGATTTAGTTTCATAAATGAGCTAAATCTAAAATTTCACAAATGACTTTTCATTGATTTTAAGTTTTATAAACGAGTTTGTATATAGCTTAAGTTTGAATGTGAATTGAATTTTAGTCTAGCTACTACTTGAGTTCGAGCTCAACTCGGCTCGATTAATAAACGAACCAAGCTTGAACAAGGGTTCAACATACTCGTTAAAACTCGAGCTCGAACTCGAACTCATGTAAAATAAATGAGCCAAGCTTGAACATCGTACTACTCGACTCGACTCAGCTCGTTTGCACCCCTACCCTTACTTAATAGGTAGGTAACTATTGCTAGTTGTAACTTTTGTGACTTTTAGTCTTTTAGTCTCTAAGTTATGACCTTGTGGTAGCACAATAAGCCATATACTCTAGTTAGGTCAAACTCACATGTTACATTATGAGAATGGATTCTTCACACAGCCCTTGTGGTAACACAATAAGACCATGCAAATGTTCCACTCCAAGGTTCGGCAAATGCCTTAGTCATGATCACCAATCCCTTACTGAATGGGACTTATGGTAGCATAACAAACCCATCCAATCTAAGATTTGCTCATCAAGACCATAGCAACAGAAGGCTACGTGAGTCATTCTTAATGTCTCACATTTACGACCTAATTAAAACATAGAGGGATTTTATTTTAGTCTCATCAATAATATGTGCTAAGTATATATAACACCTTTAGAATAATATATATCTAAGATATAACATGTAGCACACATCCATATATCAAATATGCATAAAACCAGGTGATTATAGACTTAACCCTCGCATGCACCTAAGGCACCCCTATAGGTGCAAATCCTTGCTTCAAAATCTTGAGTTGGATGGTCCCACTTCAGAAGGGTGGTCTCACTCTCTAGTCTTCCACGAACTGACTTCTAACTATTACAAGCAGCTTAAGGGTACACAGACCAGCAAATGTACATAACTTAATAAGAAACCTCGATTTTAACCAAGGGGAATACATTAATAGAAAGATGTAGAATGTACAATCATATTGTATAGAGAGAGAGAGGAGGCACACACATGCCCCATTTAATAACATAACCAATATAATTAAAAAACAATTACATGCCAAGCACAAATAAGTCCATGATCACCTCCATATACGCTAACATTAATCATATAAAGATGGAGCACATACGTGATAATTATATGGCATATATCATATATACCAATATAAAATTATATACTATAGATTTGAAATTTCTAATTTCATGCATGTCAAATTTTTTCATAAAATAAATAGCTTGAAAATAACATGAAAAAAGCATATAAACAATTTATATGAGTTAAACATGCATCTCTAAACTATTTATAATATTTATGCATTCCCAATACTTGCAAGGTCATTAATTAATGTCATAATTTATATTTTGTAAAATTTCATTTCACAGAATTAATTAGAACAAATTTAAAGTTTAACTATAAGTGAATCTATGTAAATAGGGTTTAATATCTTATAATAGGTCGAAACCTGTAAAATAATATTCTAAAATTTTTTGAAATTTTTTTGGAAGTTTTTAAAAAATATTCAATTTTTTTATGATTTTAAACAATTTAAAATCATTAATAAATGAGATGAGCGCATTGCGCTAGGGGTACAAATAAGCAGAGCCAAGTTGAGTAGTATGGTGTTCAAGCTCGGCTCATTTATTTTACACGAATTTTAGTATGTTGAACCCATGTTCAAGCTTGATTCATTTATTAATCGAGCCGAGTCGAGCTCGAACTCAAGTAGTTGTTGAACTAAAATTCAATTCATATTCAAGTTTAAGCTATATAGAAACTCATTTATAAAACTTAAAATCAATGAAAAATTATTTGTGAAACTCAATATCTAGCTCATTTATGAAACTCAATCTAAGTTTAAACTCAAAATTCAAATTATTTAATATATTTAAGTGACAATATATAAATATTAATACTCATAATTAAAAATTTTAAAATAAATACTCAATAGAATATTTAATCCAATTAGTCTCAAGCTTATTGAGTCGAGCAAGAATCTATTCAAGCTCGACTTACTTAATGAGTCCAACTTTATTTTTTGTTCAAGTTTCTGTATTTAACATAATAAACGAGTAGAGTCAAGTTTTTATTGAGCCGAGTTTCAAGCTACTTGCCGAGTGTATTGGTTTGTTTCCACCCCTAATTGCGTCGCTTGTTTTGGCGCACAACGTCGCTCGTGCATGCATCCTTGTGGGCCACTAGGTGCACCACAATCTTTTTGTGCCGCACTATCCCTAGTGTGCCGCCACGTGCACCACTCGCCTTCCTCGATGCACTGTTCATCGGGAGGATTTAACTCCCCTTAAATTGACCTTATCTCTTTATCCCAAGCTCAGAAAAATCCATAAAAATATACATTATAATCTTCATCAAATGAGGATTCTGAAACAATCAGCCTTATCTCCAGTAAAAATCGCAATACACCATAAAATGAGAAAGAAGAGGTGCCAAGCCGACTCGACTACGTAGTAGAAATCACCATCTTGCAATGATGATAACTTCTTATCCCAAAGACAAAAAATTCTTCAAAAATACAATATGAAATTATCATCAAATGAAGTTTACAAATATTTATATCTTACTTCAGAGAAAAAAAAATTGACAAGAAGTCAAGGAGAAACATGGCTGCGCCGCTAGACCCAGTAGAACCCTAGTTTGTCGGAAAAATCTCAAATTCTCTTCCTCCGCTGCTGCTCAAAGCAGGAGATCATAAGAAAAGGTTTTGTAATATAATTACCCATCTTCTAAAATCTTTTTCCATCTTCAATTTCATCCATGGACGGAAATTTCACAAAATCTCCAAATCTGGGTGAGTTCAGGAATCATAGAAACACCAAATTTTGGGACTTCTCCCGAATGCTACAGAGCTCAAGCATTTAAACAGTTTGTAGAATTGGAAAGCCATATATCACAAGATTAGATCTATGCCAACCAATCTCTTATCAACATGACATACAGTTTCTGGTGGCCTCAATAAAATAAACATTTGTACACATTCAAGAACACATTAAGTAATATGAAATCACTATTAGGAATCAATACATGACAGCGGAAAAATTTTGATTCCATAAAACCATGATCTTTGCCTTGGTCGATGCCAAACGAGTAAAATCGGGAATCGAATATGAAGTAGAACGAGTGTACCTCATGGGATTTCTAAAATCCCTCACCATGAATGAAGAGAGGACATTCCTCCTTGCTTAAAACCGTTCAAGTGTCCGGTCTCTAGCGGTATCCACACGATCTGCTTCAATAGATGAGTTCTCCCTTCCTTCGAGCCTCTAAAAACCTTCCAGATCCAAGCTAGACCATGGGAGATCGCCTTCTAGAGAAGATAAGAGGAAGAGGGGATGCTTGGGATGTGCTCCATCCCTATGGCTTGCTAGGGTTTGGCTTCATAAGCCATTTATATATATAGAAGATAGAATTTTTCACAAAAACCCAAAACTTCTATAAAATTATGTCCATGCCCTCATCTTATTGACCAGATCGAATATGTGTGACCCACTAGGCCCAATAGTCAATTTGGTTTAAGCTTTAATTAATTTAAAAGAGCAATTCCTTTAAATTAAATCAAAACCATTATCCGATAACAATTTTTACGGCTTTCTGATCATAAAGGGTACAAGCCACATCCTATGATCCCAAATGACTTTGGAGAGTTAAATAACATCCATTAAGCCTTTCCATCATCAATTACCACATGGATTTAAATGCTCGTTCATACAATGTCCCGATCGGTCAGGGGTTCGGCACTGACTGTCAACCTTAAATATTCCAACTCTATGGGATCCTCGTACTCGTATTTGGATCAATTGGAAAACTCCTTTTCCAATTATCCTAAGTACCTTGGCCAAGGATTTAGAGTACTATCCCATAGGACATTCTCTCTCTCTTACCAAGAGTGAACGATCCCTTGTAATCCACTTAATTGCCTCCACCAGGTTTCTTGCACCCAATACATCAACTATACTAGACCATCAAGATGGTGATCCATAAGTCAATAATCAAAGTACAAGATACATCCGATAAGACATCTTTGGTGACTCAGGTCAATGATCCAACCGTGCTATTGAGATGTAAGAATAACCTGATAGATGGGTCGGTAAGATACCGATCAGGTTTTCCTAAATTTGTCAGTTCAATGAACTCATTCCACTAATAAGCACCTGTGTGTGTATCTCAACATCTTCACACTGATGACCAATAAGATCAGTCATTCTCATCACATGAGAAGACATCACACACACTAGTCTATCTAAATTATTTATATCCCATCTCAAGGATCCTATGACTACATCATGATTCAATCATCATTGCATGTGATCAAGGACTTCATTACGATATACGCTTCTAATAAAAGCTAGTAACGAAGTTTTGCCTATTTAATTGAATGAGATATTCCTAGAAACGTTGAATCATATCATATATGATTGGCTTGTAGGGCATACATTTCTATCAATCTCCCACTTGCACTAAAGCCAATCACCCATCTAGCTGATCTCTATCAGCTCAAGGTGAAGCTCAAACACTCTTTGAGTAACTGCTTCAGTTAGTGGATATGTAATATTATTAGTGGAAGATACTTTATCTTTAATTATATCTCTATCAGCTGCATTCTCTCTGATTCTATGGTATTGCCATAGAAGTTTGAAATTTCTAATGAGACTTTGGCTCTACCCCATTGTTTTCCCAAAACAATGATAAAATTTCAAAGAATGTTGGGATAATCCCATAAGCCAGATGAACATCTTCATCTAGTCAGCTTCTCAAGCAATATACAGTCATTATGCAATCTACTTTAGATTAGTTGTAGAATTAGCAGTGTTCTCTTGCATGGAACTCTTTCAGCTCACTGCACCACTATTACTTTGTCTTATTATTAACCTTATCTGATTAGAAGCTTGTGTTCATAAAACAACAAGACTTCAAGTCTTATCCCCCATACATTAGAGATACATCCTTAGTGCTTCTCAAGTACTCAAGGACATATCTCTTTCTTATCCAGTGACTCTCACATGGATTTACTTGATGAATGCTCATAACACTTAGAGCATTAATGAAGTCATGTGCGTAGCATCACAAATGTGATAGGTCCTATTGCAAAAGCATAAGGGCTATACTAATGTGATCTCTTTATCTCTCAAGAAGTCTATAAAGACATCTCTTTAAAGAGATCAACTCCACACTACATAGGTAAGAAACCTATCTTGGAGTTTACCATGTCAAACTCTTTGACTATGGTAACTACGCACATGAATTGGGTAAGGCCAAAAAACCTTTTAGATCTATCTCCATAGATCTTAAAACCCATATTAAGTTTGGAGGATTAATTGATAACTAGGCTCACTTATGATAACATACTTACTTCATTCTTAATATGGGTTTAAACTATTTGACTTTTCATAGTCAACTATTTGACTTAAATGATATCCCTTTTAACTATCCTTACTTTGAAGGTCTCTACCTTCTAAGGTACTTCAATCTATTCTTCAGTGATCCATTTATACCCTATAGATACTAAATCCTTAGGTGGATCAATCAAGTTCTGAACTTGATTAGAATAGATAGAGTTTATATCGAATTTTATTGTTTCTTTCCATTTTGAATCAATATCTCATATTGCTTCAATATAGATCTTAGAATCATTATCCTTTTATCTTATGTCTCATTTCTTCCATCAAAGATATGTCTCACATATCTCTTAGGTTGATTGGACACAAGAAAAGATCTATGATTTGCCCTTGTGTAAATAGTTCCTTAATAAAAGTGTTCATGGATCGTGGGACTGGAATACCTTCCATTTATACCTTGCTCCCACTATCTTTCTAAAGGAGGGACTCTTCCTCTAGAAATATGGAGAGATGAGCAACTCATACCCTTCTCCCTAAGAGAGGTATTAATATCCTTAAGTTTCCTTAGGATATCCCACAAGCCAACACTCTATAGTCTTATATTCCAACTTGACAGGGTTATACTTCTTTACCAGGCCAGACATTTTGAAATATTAACTTGCTTAAGGTCAAGCTTTAACCCCTTTCCATATCTAATATGGAATAATTGGAATAGACTTGAAAGGTACCAATTTGAGAATCAATGCCTATATTGAGTGCTAACCCCTAAATAGACAAAGAAGAATTTTGCAAAGGTTGTCAATATTCATATTATGTCCTACACAATATGGCTTCTCATTTTAGCTACTCAATTAAGCTAAATTGTATAAGAGGTGTCCATCAAAATTATATTCTTCTATCTTTCATTTATATGTGAATTATTACTTAAGTATCCCCTCTTTGATCTCCTCAAAGAGTTATAATACTCATTTCATTAATATTTCCTCTTCCTTCTTAATCTCAAATAATTTCTCGAAGGTTTTAGATTTGTACTTTATAAAGTACATATGTCCATACCTAGATAAGTCATCTTTGAAAATTAATGAAGTTGAAATATTATCCTCTATCTTTAATAGATATGGGCTAACATGCATCTAGATGCATAAGTTCTATAAACTCATTAGCCCTCTCTCCATATCTTACTAATGGAGAGATGGTCATTTTGCTTGATAAGATAAGACTTACATATAGTTAATGATTCCAAATCATTTACCTATATGTTTTTATCCGAATAGTACTCCTTAAGTCTTTTCTTATAAATATGACCGTACTACTAAACTATAGATTGATCAATATCAATCTACTTCGCATAATAAGGATTATTCACACATATTATAAGAGTATACATATCTGATATGAATAAACTCTTTATTATGCTCCCACTGGTAAACACTTTACTAGTTATTATAGAACAATTATCATTTTCATACCATAGAATAAATCACCATTTATTCAACTAGAAAATGAAAATAATATTCTTTTGGAAGGATAATTAAGACAACTCTAGAAGGCTATAGAAAATTTGTATCTCCCACTAGTAATGATACAACATTTTGTACCATTTCATATGTAGGTCAACAATCTTCTTTAAACCTTCATTTACTTGCTATTATCTACAACTCATTGTAGATATATGATGCATATCTGGTATCTCATACTATTATATGCATCCCTAGTATCTTATACTAGAATACACATATATAGTATCTTATACTATTGAATGTGTATCTAAGGCAAGTAAATATTAATGACATAGATACATGGAGCTTCTCAAGTTTCACCTTTACGTTATGTGCAATACACTTTGCACTTTGTCGACTCCGAAAATGGGTTCCGGATCGGCACCTCAAGATAAGAAGGTGAAAGATGGATAGGGGGAAACAGGGGGAGTGAATTGAAAACACTCGAAAAGCGGTAAAGACTCCTCACCTCGGTCCCACACTCAAATTGATCCCCGAACTTTCATCTCACGGTGTCGCTCGAGCACCGGAGACGGTTCGGGTCATGTGGGAGGAGAGTGAGGAGGAGAATAACTTAGAACATGATAAGAGAAATTGTGGTCGCCAGGAGCCGCGGGCTCCACTTTATGTAATGGAAATAGAAAGATGAATTGACCGTGTGTACCTTAGCGTGGGAGATTGAGATGTGAGTTCAACCTTCTTCTTCTTCGGCCGGCCGATGAAGAAGAGTCCAACCGATGTTAGCTTGATCAACCTATGCAACTAGAACAAGAAACCAAGTGAAAAGTTTGGTTAGACTTGTGAGAAGTGTAGTAATTGTAGTAAGAAGAAGAGAAAGAAGCAATTGGAATCGAACTCATCGGCTTCGGGGTGAGCCTTAACCCCTTTTTTGTGTATTTTTTGTGATATAAAATTATGCAAAAAAACTAAATAAAAATGATGCTAAAATGATCCTGGATGAATGAAGAAGACATAGAAACTTGAATGACTCAAATCGGAGCTAAAACGGAGAAGATATCACCAATATAGCCAGACAGCGCACTGGACTGAACGTGCCCTGGGTTTGGGGGCGCAGTGGGCGCGCCCTAGGTATGAGGGCGCGGTCTGCGCGCCCATGGTTCGGGGGCGCGTTGCACTGTCTAGCGCGACTTCGGTGCAGAGCTTGCCACGGGCAGTCCCGATGTCGGAATTGAGTGTCGTTTGTTGAAGTAGATAGAAGACTCGGAGAGGAAGAGTTCTTATGTTGATGACTTCTCCGAAATTCTCTTGTAGAAGTCTGTAAAAATTTTGAAAGTGGGCGGATGTAGAAAACAGAACCTGGATGCGCGCCCTCAGTGCAGCAATCGTCACAAACAAATGGCAAGTCGGAATTGAGTGCCGTCAGTTGTAGATGAAAGAGGACGAAGAGAGGAACAACTTATATGTTGAAGACTTTTGCAGAAGGAGCCCCAGATTTTCTGAAGAAGCCGATGAAGTTGGTTGATGTAGAATGCACGGATCAGGCTTCTCCTTCGCCTCGGGATCGATCTCTCGACGTCGGATCGACTTTGGACGTCGGGACAGCCTTGGGAGAGAGCTTGGACGACCTCAGGACTAGCTAGGCACCGGGGGTTAACCTTGGGTCGTTGAGAATGGCCCTCAATTTATAGGGGAAGGAAGCCGGTGCAAAATTTAAAAACTGGGCCGACCACGCCCCCGCGTTTCAAAGAGGACGAGGGCGCGCAGGGCGCGCCCTCGAACCAAGGGCACGCAGAGCGCGCCCCCATTTCGGGGGCGCGGTCTGCGCGCCCCCATGTTTCAAAGGAAGCAGGGGCGCGTTACGCGTCTCACGGCTAAAAATCGACGGAATCTTCTGGAAATTGCTAAAAATCGACTTGACATACGTAACGCGCCCCCGAACCGGGGGCGCGGTACAAATAATCGAAAATCCTTCTCGGACACCTTCCAAAAATCTGGTTTAGAAGGTGCTAATCGGGGTAATTTGTGATTTAAAGAAACTAACCGCGCCCCCGCCTTTCAAAGGAACCGGGGGTGCGCTGGGCGCGCCCCCAGTTTGAGGGGGCGCATGGCGTGCCCCCGTGTTGAGGGCGCGCCGTCCTCTTTCAAGCGGAGTGGGGGCGCAGTACACTCTCTCTCCTGCGCGCGTGTTCTGTGAGCCGTATCTTGCAAACGGGATGTCCGATTCGGCTCCCGTTTGTCGCGTTGGAAAGAGGGCCTTTAACCGCACCTCCTCAAGTCGGTAAACCAGCCGGCATTACTCCCAATATGTTCACACGGGACTTTCTACTGGTTTACCCTCTCGCGGAAAGCCGAAACCCGGGGCGAAGATCCGAAAGAGCACGGTTCCGGTCGATAAATCTCGGGTCAACTCGGGATGACTTAAAATGATGACCGAACAAGTCCGGTACGATCGGAAAACCCAAAATCATCGAAAAATCTGAGACTAACCCGGTAAACGTGAACCGAAACTCGGAAAAGCCGCGTATCCCTAAAATTGACCGAAATGGCCGTATAGCCCCGGTTGATAAAATATACGGCTAGAATCGACCCAGATGACATGAAAAGACCCGGTGATGACCGGAAAGGCCTAACATGTGGTCCGGGATAGCCGTGTCAGCACAGATCAAAAAAGCCGTAACGAAAGCCGTCATTGACCGACGCCTACCGAAATGACTTCTCAGAAACCCTGAATGTTACGGAACACATGCGGGACTCCCGAGACCTTCAATTATGGACCATTCAAGGTCGGTCATCGAGCAGGCTTCGTGTTTTTATAGTTCACGTGCGGCTCTCGCTTGAAGGTTACGGCAATATTCCGGAAATCATCGGGGGCTCCACCAATGTCCTTAGCTCATGTCCACGAGATAATCCGGATCAGATAACGGTCAAATAAAGGATATCGCCTATGGAATAAGAGTCTAGGGTTCCGAATCAAGCCAATTTGGCGTGTCTACAACTTGCCTCGCCTTGATGTCGGCTTTGCAAGGGAATGGCGTGTAGCGGAGCGGAGTGAAATGAAGAGAAAGCGTAGTGAAACGAGATGGATCGTAGTGGAATGTAGTGGAGTGAAATGGCGATGGACTGAAAAGGTGGCATCAAGGTGTAGATATAGACACGCTCAACGACCAGATTCGGCAAGACGAATCTCCTCAAGTCTCCTGGTTAACTGCCATGTTTCATCAAGTCTTCCTATGTTTGATTGGTAAGAGATGTGCCATTGGCACGAGAGAAGAATAGCCAACCCCCAACGCGGTGGGGAGTCCCCAAAACATGGGTTCGTAGGTTCATCATCAGCCGGTAACCCGATCTTTGCGGTGTTCCTGTACTGTGACGGGCTAAAATTTAAAAAGAGATTTGTTTGAAAAAGTAAAAGAATACCAATCGAGCACATTTAGGCTCTCAGATTCATTTAAGTTTTTTTAAGAGACAAGATTTGATTCAGAATGGAATGATCCTAGATTCCGAAAGGCAAACATTTAAGCATAGACCGTGAAGATATTGACGGTGCAAGTTCTGACCAAATAGAAGGCCCTTGGCGGGATGAATTGGCTGCCATGATGGGACGAATAGCAAAGAAGTTGCAATGGCCATAGTGGTGAAAAGAAATGAAAGATTTGAGGGCACAAAGTGGTTACCGAACATGGTGGGATTAATAGACACGGTGGGATATTAGAGAGGTTGGTGGGACTAGAGATCATGGTGGGATTAGAAAACACGGTGGGATTTAGAATGATCGAGAGAGTGAGAAGGAGAAGTTTAGGAAATGATGTACGCAATGACAACCAAATGTAATGCAATTAATGCTACATGATGCATGTTGGGCTCAAGAAAACAAAACAACACTTGTATAACAAATAGTTGAAGATATAGATTGTCTATGAGGTCAAGATACCCATTCGGGAACTATCGTCCCTCATAGTACAACTTCGGCTTATCCATGAGCATTAGAGATGACCCGACCGTCGTAGATTTTGATGAAGGGGATCTCGGGTCAAGTCTTCTCCATACTCAAGGTCTTCAACAAATAATGCATAAGATAATAATACACGACTAGCGACATATATGCTAGTCGGCAAGTTATGGGGGTTTCCCATGTCTATTCTTCTGTTTCCGTGAGCAATTCCTGTCTTTCATCAAAATGTTAGTTTTGAATGGACAATGATGTCCACTCGACTTTAATAAAGACCATAAATAAATTTAATTTAGCAAAATTTCTTGATTTTTTCTGATTTTTTCTGATTTTTTTTGAATTTTTGAGGAATTTTGGAAGAATTTGACCGAACGTGCCCCCGAACCAGGGGCGCGGCCTGCGCGCCCCCACTTTGGGGGCGCGGCCTGAGTGCCCTGGGTTGGGGGGCGCGGCCTGCGCGCCCCCACTTTGGGGGCACGTTAGATCCCAGTTTCCTGTTTTGACCGGATCCGAATCCGGTTCAAATCGGGACCGATTTCCCCTATATAAACACCTCTTAGGACGACCAAATCGTCCTACCAAGACCCAGGATGGCTCCTCCTTTGAAAAAGCAGCGTGTTGGCTCGGTTCAAGGTATTTCAAGCGTCCCGGGTCATCTGAAGGCCAGAATCGGCGCCGACTTGGTAAGTTCACTGCCAATTTTAGCTTTCAACCACTCTCTTCTTCTTTTCTCTTAAAAATTTTCTCTTACCTCTTGTTTGGGTGTAGGATTACCCAAACTTCCCTGGGCCTCGCCGGTATTGCTCTCCTTCTTGGTTTTCCGGCTTGCTTGACGTCATCGGCTTGTCGGTCAGAGCGATTCTTCGAGATTGGGGCTTAACCGGACTCTTGATCCATCCCAAGCAATATTCAGGCTACTCCCTTGACTTCGGTTTGATGGGAGCTCTTGTTGAGTTGTGGCACCCCGACACTCACACGTTCGTGTTCGGTAGCTTTGAGTGTACAGTTCTTCTTGAAGAAGCAGAGCTCCTTCTCGGCCTCCCTCGGACTAAGAAGGGAGAAACTGAAGGTATGTTCATCCCTTCAGGACCCCTCTCTTGCTTGGAATTCTTGCAGGATTTTTGTCGAGGCTCGGCAGATCAGCACCTTGTTGGCCGGCAAGCGAATCAGTGTTCCCAAGTTGGCGGCTTGGACAATCTCTCTTATGACGGCTCCTGGTCTGGACGAGGACCGAATTCTGTGCGGTGCAAAGGGTTTCGCGGCTTTCCTTGCCACGGTGTTCTTGTTTCCTGCGGAGGATGGTTTCCTTGAGGTTGATCAACTTTCGTGCATCCGCGGCATCTGGAGCGGTGCGCGGTTGGGGCCTTCAGTTCTGGGCTTCTTGTACTGCGGACTGTCCGCAGCTTGCATGGGCCGTCCTCCCTTTGGCAGTGTGCTTTTACTTGCTTGCTAGGCCGATCTTCACTTTAAGTTCGATCCAGCCGGTGAGGTGGCCACCAGGTCGCAGCTCTTCCGCCGTAGCCCCTTGTTCCCATATGCCGATGCACTTGGCTTCGGCGAGAGAGTCGCCAAAAGGTGTGCATCGGTGAAGAAGAGGCCAGAGTGGCGTGCTCACTTTGCCTCCATGAACCGTTCCAGCTTCTTGCACTCTTCTGCTGCCTTGGTGCAAAAGGACTTCCAGGTGTGCTTTGTGCCCGGCGTTGATCTCCGCCTGGTTACAGGTTCGGCCTTTGTGTTGTACAACGCTCACCGTTGCCACTCCCAGATCGGCTAGCCTCGGTACGAGTTGCCCAAGCTGTCCCACCCGCCACCTATCAAGGGTAGGCAGCTTGGCTCTGCAGATGACGAGGAGGAGGCGATCTCAGTCATTGCCTTGTGGGATACGAGTCGGGTGTGCCGCCCAGGCCTCCAGATTGAGGAGGACCCTGACCGGAAGCGCCGCTACATCTCTGCGTTGAAGCTTCTACTTGCCTGAGAGTCTTCTTTTCCTGCTTTAACTTGTCAGCCATGTTGTTTTTATTTTGAATAAACAATGAATTATTTATAGCAAGTTTGAGTAAAAATTCAAAAGAAATTTACCTTGTTTCGGAAAAATGCAAGACAAATGTTGACAATTATGATGAATATGCCTCGTTATTTTTCAACACCTTGAATATTTTTTAACATGAAACAAGATATTTTTGAAAGGTTTTAATATGCCTTTTTTCTTTAGGTAATTTTTCAGAGCAAACCATGAGTCTGATGAATTTTCTTTCGATGACTCCTTGGTCGGCTCGATTTTCTGAACAGCTTGGCGCTTTCTGAAATTTTCGCCATTTTTATCAGTTTTGCTCCTGAAAAATACATTTTCAGCCATTTCTGACTAGTAAATGTATAGAAATTTCTCCTGACCCCTGAAAAATGTTAGCTAGTGATGATAAAAAACATGAATATGTCTAGCTAATTTAGGAATTGAGACATTCAAAGTTATGTGAAAAGAGGGATTTTTGGTGAGAATTTAAAGAGAATTTTTCTTCACAAAATTATTTTGAGCAAACCGTGCATCAAATCGGAATTCTTTCGATGGCGTTGCGATCAGCTCGATTTTGTAAACCTTGAGTGATATTTTCAAATTTCTCCCATTTTCACATTTTTACTCTTTATAAATACCCCCTGGGGGTAAGAATATCTCATTTCCACCTGTTCACCATCTCTCCTCGCGCTAGAAGCTTCAGAGTTCCAACTCAGATCCGGAGTCTGAAACGCCGTCAAAGGTTAGCGCCCCTGTTACAAAAAAATTAGATCGGGTTATGCTCTTCGATTTGGTTCAAGTTTCACGCGATTCGGAGTTGATTTGACGAAGTTATCGCGAAAATAAGAATCGAGCAGGTGAGAGGGTGCGGTCAATGCAAAAATGTTGACCGCGCCCTCGGACCGGGGGCGCGCTGAGCGCGCCCCCAGTTCAGGGACGCGCAGACCGCGCCCCCAAGAGGAGGGCGCAGTCTGCCCGCCCTCACTCTACTCTCCGGGAAGGGGCGCGCAGAGCGCGCCCCTAATATGAGGGCGCGCTGAGCGCGCCCTCAAATGGAGGGAGCGCGCCCTCCCTCTCCAAAGGAGGGGAGGGCACGTTCGGCTGATTTATTTTATTTTTTTTTATGAATGAAATAAATAAAAATGTATGTAACAATGTTTAATATCAACTTCCCTTTTGGCACAGATGCCGAGACGTGTTCGCCGCCACGACTCCGATTCTGAGGAGCCCGAGCTTCCGGCAGTCCGAGAGGTACATTTTCTTTTCCTGCACTTAATGATTAGCTCCTTTGCATTTTGACAATAATAATTGAGTGAACTAATGAAATGATTCTATTGCAGGCCCGGATAAAATCCCGGATCTCGTGGGACCTGGTGCATGCTGCCTACCTAGGCCTACCGGACTTCCAGCAGGTTCGGTTAGAGGAGATGGGGTTTGGGCCCATCCTCCGGGTGACTCCTTTTTGGGAGGACCTACCACTGGTGCAGGTCCTCCGTGAGTCCTGGGACCCAGACTCCTTCGTGTTTCTGTTCCCATGGGGGCACATGGTGCCCTCCTTAGAGGATGTCGCTCACATCACCGGTCTTCGTGTTTACGGTAGGCCGGTAGTGTGTGCCACCTCTTCCGACTATTCGCGGGAGTTCCGGGCCCTCTTCGCATATGAGCCCGAGTTCGACCCGGAGGATGGCCTACGCACCATCGCCAGACTAGAGGCTGGTGAGATGGTAGGCTTGGTGGATGCCGAGCGTGTCCGTGGCGAGAGCCAGGACAGCTTTTTCTGCCACATGGTCGGCCAGGCTGCAGCGGCATTTACCGGATTACCTGGCTCCTTGGAGGCGGACGTAGACTTGCGCCGTTTCCTCCTCTTCTTCCTCGGGCGCCTTCTGTTGGGCTCGAAGACGGACCGCATCCATCTACGATTCCTCTCTTTGCTTGCTGACCTGGAGCAGGTTGGCACGTACGCGTGGGGGGCAGCAATGCTCGCCCATTTGTTCTGTGGCCTCCAGCCTGAGGCGGGTTCTGTTTCGGTTGCCGGCTTCTCTCCTTTTCTTCAGGTGACTTTTGGCAGCTTTCCTTTCTCGTACACTTGTATTGCTCTGCTTTGCTCTGACGAGTTGTGCCTTTTACAGGTCTGGAGCTACCTCTACTTCCCCCTGGGTCGGGCACAGCAGTCCTACCCCGACCTCCTCCCCCTGATGGCTCGTTGGGAGCCTATCCGCCCCATCGGTGGCCATCGCAGCCGCTTGGCTTCAATTCATGCACAGATTCTCCGCTTCCCACACACTGAGGTATGTGTTTAATTTGTGTATCAATATTCTTCTGTTGAAATAATAATCATGATTTTGCTTCCCACAGGTGTGTTGGAGGCCATATCTCATGACCGATGACCATCTCCAGCCCTGGATTGCCCACGTTGGTCGTGTCTTCGGCCGCGATCTTCATCTTCTGTGCGTCAATGAGCTGGTGCCACTGTGGCTTCGGTTCTCGACACGTGCCCTCGGTCTGGAGCAGGACTGGTTGGAGCCTCCTCCTCCTCTTCCCCTAGTTGGTGCTCGTCCCAGGCGCCTTGTGGTATGAAGGCGGCGAGGTAGTTATTGGCTGGGCAGAGGATAGCCGAGACTACCTTCGCCGATACGCGGAGGCGTACGGCCACTTGTTCGTTCCAGAGGGTCAGGTAAATGCTTCTCACTTTCCTTTAATTCTGTGTTGTTGTTCTCTTCTGACCTTCATGTCATTTCAGGAGGCTCGGGCTCTACTGCTACGCCAACAGCTTGAGATTGTTGACCTTCGGCAGGAGGTGGCCACTCTCCGCGGCATGCTGGAGACTGAGGTAAACACTGCCTTTGACCTTTATTTGTATCCTCAACATATGATTGCCTTGCTCTGATGTGTTTTTTTCTTCTTTTGTTCACAGCGGAAGGCTCGTGCTGAGGGTTCACCTCCTTCTCTGTCGAGGGAAGAGGTGGCTGAGCTCCGCCAGCGTCTTAGTGAGGCGAGAGAGGCCCTGACGACCAAGGAGGCAGAGGTATCTTTCATTGTTGTCTATTCTGGTTGTTGACTTTTCTTGGTTCATATACTTCCTCTTCTTTCAGGTTGCTGAGCTTCAGAGTAGCTTGTCCTCCCGTATCCAGTCCTTGGAGTCTGAGGTGGAGACATTGCGGTCTGCCCCAGCCGATCTTCATTCCCAGATGATCGTCTCGGATCTCCGCCTTCAGCATGAGAGAGCCATGCGCGAGATGGAGCGCCAAAGATAGCCGTGCCATGCGATCTTTGGAGCAGATGCACCTGCAGGCACAGGTTCGTTTGTCGGCAGCAGAGGCGACATTGCAGGTTTATCGCCAGGGCATCCCTCCACAGCCGAGCCAGAGTTTCAACCATCAGAGCAGCTCCCATCTGAGTGGCACGCACTGGAGTGGCGGCGCTGCTCATAGTCGGGGTCACCACGGGCGGAGCCAGCAGGGGCAGAGTGGCCAGAGCCAGAGCCATGAGCATGGTGCTTCTGCGTTCCTGGCCACTTCTTCAGAGCGTCGCCGCAATGAGGCGGCTACAGCAGCTTTGGCGGACACGGCTACCATGCCTCCTCCACGTGGTCATTCTCCTAGAGGGGGTAGCAGCAGGCACTGATTTCTGTAGCAGGCTTAGCTTTTCTGATGTTGTAGCTACTTTTCTTCTTTGTTGTAGCACTTAATGGCATAATCAGATCTTCACCTGTTTGCTTCAGTGTTTATTTGATCTTGACATCGCTCAAAAGGGTAGTTAGTATCACATTTCGGCTTAGCCCCTTGCAAGTTTGTCAAGGGGCGAAGCCTTCTAAGGGATAGCAAATAATAAAAATAAGTAATAGATGTAGGGTTAAGAGACATACCTATTGGCGAGATTCTCACCCCTCCTTGACTTGTGTTTCTTTTCTGAAATACTCAATAGAAGGGTTAAATCTGTTCTATGGCTTACCCCCTTGCCTATTGTTATCTTGCCTTGCTTATTTGTCAAGGGGGGTAGCCTTATCAACCAAGTAGAATGTACAAAATGACAGACAAGGTAAAAGTTGAGAGAGCTTACCTGCTATGGTGAGAGTTGCTCCCTTCTTGATCTCGTAATCTCGTCGTTGAGAGAACTTTCTCCTCTTATTTTAAAGTCCCTGAAAACACTTGATAAAAGAGGATTAGATCTTCACAACGACTCATCCCTTTGCCTATTATGGCCAACTTTGACTTAGGTCAAAGGGAGGAGCCCTCTTAATGGGGTGATAATGAAGGTAAATATGCAATGCGGAAATGAAACATGCAAGACATAAAGATAAACATGAATGCTAGCAAAGGCAAAAATCAAGGTTATGCCAAGTTAGATGATGCATTCTTTTTAGATTTTTTGAAAGTATTCAATTTTTTTATTTTTTTTGAAGATATTCAAAAAAATTTTATTTTTTTGGATTTTTTTGAAAATATTCAAAAAAAAATTGGATTTTTGATAATATTTGATTTTTTTGGATTCTTGAAAATATTCATTTTTCTTTTGGATTTTTGTGGAGAATGTGCCAGTATTGAAACAATTCATCGATCTTTGAGTGTTAATCAAGATTTAAGTGATAAACACCACGTGAAAATAAGGTTCCATACCCAGAATCTTTCTTGCCCTCTTCTCTTGATCGGTTTGGATTCCCCCTGAGTTTGGACAGCCTACCCTACCCTAGGGGTTTTAAGATGGAAGAATAATAGAGGAAGTCTTTGATAGGATTTGGGGGTGTTGAGGAGGGTTTCTCTACTCATGCCCAAATTGCTCGTTGGGGTTCGGCCTCTTCGGGTCTTTTCTACATATGGCACTTATTTAGACAAGTCTTTGACCTTTGGGGTCACTGCCCATCTTTTGGTGCCTTCTTTTCATTTTCTATTCTTTCAGGTACTCATTCAGACAGGCCCATATTTGTTTAAACCTGTGGGGTTCATTGCCCATCTTTTGGCACCCTTTTGCACCTTATGAGACGGCCTCCTACTAAGGCGGCGGGCATTTTCGATACTATCCTCCTCTAGTTCCCTTCACCTATTTCGGACCGAACAGAAGAGAATAGGGTAAGGTTTCCTTTCCGCCTTCAGGGTTCTGCCTTGCCTCTCTCGAGTGTTGGGCTATCCAGATTCTGGGATCGGGAGGTGTTGTGTGTGCAAGGTGATGCCTACCCTTGACTTCTAGCTAACACCCTTGGATCGATGACTTGATATCATACCAGAAATTCTCCATTTTTTTTTCTAAGGAAAATATTTTTTGAGGTAAACGCCGTTCCATGGATGGTTCAATTTTTCTCCATCGGCGTTGGTTAGCTCATATGCATTGCCTGGATATTTTTCAGTTATAACAAAAGGCCCTTCCCAGTTAGGTTGCAACTTAGAGCGGGGACCACCCGGCTTAACGAATATGCGTTTAACTACCATCTCACCGATTTCGAACTTTCTCTCTACCACCCTCTTTTGATAAAACATTTTCAATCAGTTCTGATAAGTCCGGGCATGCTCGGAAGCGGCCAACCTTCTTTCATCTAGGAGTTCAAGTTGTGCAAGGAGAGATTCTCGCCTCTCATCGATAGGGATGTCCCTATCGAGTTGAACTCGGAGTGATGGAAGGAGTACTTCGTACGGGACCACCGCTTCCATCCCATATGCAAGAGCATACGGGGTTTGACCAGTGGGGGTCCGTACAGAAGTACGATAAGCCCATAGGGAATCTACAAGCTTATCAGGCCAGTTTGCGAACTTGTTAGACTTACAGGTTTTCTTGATGATTTTAATCAAAGTTTTGTTGGTGGCTTCTGCTTGACCATTGCCTTGTGGGTAATAAGGAGATGAATGATGCAATACAATGCGGTACCTGTTGCAAAGATCACGTAGATCTTGAGAGAGAAATTGTGGTTCGTTGTCGGTGATAATGTCGCTGGGTATCCCGAACCTGGTGATGATGTTGCGTTTGATGAAGGAGCACAGTGTTGATGCCTTGATCTCCACGAACGCTTCCGCTTCTGCCCACTTGGTGAAGTACTCTGTTGCCGTCAGGATGAATGATTTGGAACGGATTTCAAAGTTAAGATCACTTAGAGGGCCAATGATATCGAAAGCCCACATGGCGAAGGGCCATGGGGCATGTATCGGATGAAGGGAAGATGCGGGAGAATGGATCTTGTCGGCATGGAGTTGGCAAGAATGACAGTGCCGGACAAAGATCTTGTCGGCATGGAGCAATCCTCTTCTCGGGTTGGCCAATAATACCCTTGCCTGATGATTTTATTGGCAAGAGCTTGAGCATTGACATGGCTCCTACAGACCCCGAAATGTGCTTCCTTAAGCACTAATTCTACCTCTTCTTCATCAACGCATCTCAATAAAATTCCGCTCAGGCTCCTCTTGTAGAGCACCCCTCCTAGGATGGTATACCTCTGGGATACTCTCCTGATGGCCTTCTTTTCTTTTGCATTTGATCCAGGTGGATATGTCTGATCTTGACAATACCTTGCAATCTCATCAAACCAAGGCCTCTCACCCTCATCTAACTCTTCCAACTCGATTAGCGAAATCTCCTCTTTCTGCTCTAGATACTCCTTCCTGCCAAATCTCTCCTTGACTTTCAGAAATTGCCCATCTTTATATGCTGGCATCGACCTTCTACGGACATGAATAGTCCGCACCTGTCTACCTAGCGGGACTGATAGGGATGAAGCTAAGGAGGCTAGGGCATCAGCAAGGATGTTCTGAGCTCAAGGAACATGGACAAAAGTGAGTTTGGAAAAGAGCTTGATGTAGCAAGAGATGAGTTCTTGGTAAGGTTTGAGGTTTGGATGAGAAGTTCGGTATTTGGTTAGGACTTGGCGAAGAATTAGTTGGCTATCACCTATCACCCTCAATTCCGTGGCACCATAGAAATGAGCAGCCTCCAGCCCGGCCAGCAAGGCTTCGTATTCAGCTATATTGTTGGTTGCTGGGAAGTCAAGCTGAAATGCCTGTGGAATGGTGACACCCTCGGGTGATAGAAGGACGATTCCTATTCCCTTATCGTGTGAATTCAGAGCCCCGTCAAAATATAATGTCCAAAGGTGGGAAGATCGGATCAACATTAGTTCATGATCCGGGAGCTCCGATTGGACCGGGTCAAAGAGGGGTATATGGTGATGGGCTAGATGTTCGGCAATGGCATAGCCCTTAATCGCCTTCTGGGGGACATAGGTGATATCAAACTGAGAAAGGAAGCTCTGCCAACGACCTAACCAATCAGTTAGAACAGTTTTCTCCAGAAGGAATTTGATGGGATTGATGCGGGCAATAAGGTTGACCTCATGAGCTAAGAAATAGTGTTTAAGCTTCTGAACTACCCAGACTAGTGCAAAGACAAAGGGTCTTCTCCACTACAAGATACTTCGCTCACAAGGATCAAAGATCTTTGACAAATAGTAAGTTGCCCTCTCTTTCCCTTCTTCATCCACTTGTGCAAGAACTGCCCCAAGAGAATTCTTCAAAACCGAGATATACAAAACTAAGGGCTTGCTGTGGACCGGTGGTCTAAGCACGGGGGACTAGCCGTGTATCTTTTCAAACCATCGAATGCATCGTGGCACTTCGAATCCCATTTGAACTCGGCCCCCGCCTTGGTCAACTCATAGAAAGGTTTACACCTTTGGGAGTGTTGTGAGATGAACCGGCGGACAAACTGTAGCCTCCCGATTAATCCTCGAAGTTATTTCATATTTCTCGGGGGAGGCATACCAATGATTGCTTTGGCCTTGTTTGGGTCGATCTCTATGCCCCTTTTACTCACTATGAACCCCAACAGTTTTCCTAAGGATACTCCAAACGTACATTTCTTTGGGTTCATTTTAAATTTATATTCCCTAGCCCTTTGCAAGACCTTTCTTAACACTTCTGGATGATCTTCTCGGCTTTTGGACTTAACGACCAGGTCGTCCACGTACACCTCTACAAAGGTATGCATCATGTTATGGAAGATAGCCATCATTGCCCTCTGATAGGTAGCACCAACATTCTTTAGTCCAAAGGGCATGACGACATAGCAGTAGGTTCCCCAAGGTGTGGTGAACGAGGTCTTCTCCTGGTCCTCTTCGGCCAACCGGATTTGATTATATCCAGAATAGCCATCCATGAATGACAACATCTCGAATCCAGCAGTGTTATCAACCAGTACGTCAATATGAGGTAGAGGAAAGTCATCTTTAGGACACGCTCGGTTCAAGTTCCTGAAGTCTATACAGATCCGAACTCGGCCATCCTTCTTCATGACAGGGACTATGTTTGCCACCCATTGCGGATAAAGGATGACTTTAATGAATCTTGCATAATGTAACTTGTCGACCTCTTCTTTCATCTTAAGTGCAACATCAGGGTGGAATCTCCTTAATTTTTGTTTCACCGGGGTAGCTCCAGGTTTCAAAGTTAGACGATGTTCAACTAACGAGTTGTCTAACCCCGGCATGTCCTCGTATGTCCATGCGAACGTGTCCTTATATTCTTCCAAAATTTTAATTAAACTCTGTTCCTCAGTGGGAGTGAGGTTTGCGCTTAGGAGGATTGTCTTGGGATCTTCCGGTGTTCCGAGATTCAATTCTTTTGTCGGTTCATCCACCGTGGCTAATGGTTCTTCAAATCTTTTAAGTCCAGATGCATACGCATCATCCAAGTCCTCAATTCCATCCTCGAAATCAGGATCTTTTTCTGATAAGACCTCGTAAACTCCCAGTGTATGATCTACATTGAATTCATCCTCATATTGGATTTCATCAAGCTGGATAGCATTTTCCAAAAACCTTGGCAGCCTTGCACATTCCTTGCATTTTTGAGCTATTTGTTGGAGATATCTCTCTGGCACACGTTTACCTCGAATTTTCTTCTTTTCTACCCTAACTACTCCTAAAGAAGACGGAATTGAAAAGGTGGTATTTACAATGGGTGAAGGATCGAGCAGATCGATCAGTGAGTTTGAGAAGAGAGGTCCCTGGTAGGGAGCACCCTTCGAGACAAGTAGAGACGTCTCCTCAATGGAAAATTGAGTTTGTGAGAGGACGTTTTTTTTGGGTATTTTGGGTATTTTCAATAATAAAAAGAGAATGAGCCGATGGGGCTCGAGTAGAAATAGAAAGCTTAGGCAAATGGAAGAAAAATGGGCTCGCGGGCCCGATGATGACAAGAAATGGGCAAATAGGCCCAAAGCTGGTGAAAAGATCTAAGGGGCACGTGGGCCCAAATAGTGGGCACGCGGGCCCAAAGCAAGAAAATAAATATAAAGGGCACGTGGGCCCGACTGGTGGGCACGCGGGCTCAAGGTTGTTGGATTGGAATGGGCATAGAAGCCCAGTGGAGTAAGAAGATTTGAATGGGCTCTCAGGCCCAATGATCAGTTCAGGTGGCCATTTCGGCCCAGAAGTGGGAATTGGGCTAGATAGCCCATCATATGAATCCAAGAGGGATAGAGTGAGGATTTTGAAATACGTGACCGTAGGATACGGCTCACGCGGGATGTTGTTTGGAGGTGGGTTCGAGTGGACAAGTTGTTTAGAGATGGACTTGCCCTTGACTGGTTCTTCCTTCTCTATGAACAACCGAGCCAAAGATGAACTCAGGTTGTCCACTTCCTCCTCTTGCTCTGGTGCCTTCTTCCTCTTGACTGGTTCTTCTTCTTTGTCCCCGGCCATCATCATGGTCTCCCCTTTGATAAAGAATTTTTGGAGTCCCATGGCATTTTTTGGCCGGTAGACCATCCGCGGAGTGAAACTGGGCTCATAGCCAAGCCCGTGTCTCTTTGGTCTTTGTACGGCTTCAATGGGGTGCACAACCCCCTGCAGTTCCTTTCCCAACCCCTTTCCTGGCTGATAGCCCATCCCTTTCATCATCCGCCATGCAACTGAATCTGGAGGCATCGTCAATACCATGACCTCAGGTAGCTCTGTAGTTGAAACCAACTTCTGGACAGATTTTGATATTGGTAGTGCAGAAGAGGGGTCATCCACGTCATTCAGAATGGGGATGTTGGTTACTTTGATCACCTGGCCCTTGTATGGGAACTTCAGACACTGATGATTAGTGGAGGCAATAGCTCCTATTGCCTCAAGGTACGGGCGTCCCAAGATAGCTTTGAATGTAGGGTCCAATTCTAGAACGTGAAACTCGGCGGTGACAGCACACGGCCCGAGCCCTACTTTCAATGTAACCACCCCTCGTGCCGGCTTCCGGGAGTTGTCATATGCGGTCACCGTGACGGCAGAAGGCTCGATTTCTTCATCGGAGATGCCGCAAAGTTGCAATGTTTCTGGCGGCATGACATTTATGGATGCTCCGGTGTCAATCAAGCAGGACATGATCTCCACGCCTCGGATGACTACTGCAACGCGCAAGGCGTACTTTCTTATCTCTGGTCGTGCCAACTCCTCCTGTGTAAATGTGAGTGCCGAATGTTCACTCCTTGGGGTCAGGACAGTAATGATCTTCTCAGGCGGGAGGTCCTCATTGACCATGACCCGCTGCAGATATTGTTGTAGGATGTCCTGATGGTTCTTTGACCTCTTTATCAGCTCCAGAATTGAAATCCGTGCCGGCATTTTGTCCAAGTGCTTCAATAGGTCATATGCCGTGCCGGGCAACGGTTCTTCTACCACCTCCTCTTCTGCCTGTTCCTATGGTTGTATCCCGACCTGGGGGAAGACCCTTTGGAACATCCTCCCGCTACGAAGTACCGGCGCCAGCGTGGTAGGGGGAAGTGGTGATGATGGTGATGGTAGGGTTGGTTGGTAGGTTGAGGAGCCCATGGTAGGTAGGGGTGGTGAGGATCGGATGATGAGGGGTCGTGGATTGGTGGAGGCCGGTATGTTGGGTGATGGTTGGGGTGTTGGTGGCAGTCTAATGATTAGACGCCATGGAGGATTAATGGTGGTTGGTGGGTTAGGTTGGGGTGATGGTTGGGGTGCTTGGTTGGGAGGCTGGTGGCGGTCTAATGATTAAGCGCCGTGGAGGGTTAATGGTTGGTGTGGGTAGTGGTGTTTGGGTAGTTTGTGGGCTGGGGGAAGCTCTCGATATGGAGAGTATGGTGCGGTTTGTAGGTGGGGTTGGTATGGCGGGCATGGAGGTGATTTGATCCTCGACCTGCCAACCCTGGGGATGGTGGGTTGACTCCTCGATGGCGGAGTGGACGAGGCCGAGTCGTTGGTTTGGTGGTGCTGGTGCCGGCGCTTGTACGGGTGCATGCACCGGGAGTGGATCTTGGACTATGCCCAGGCCGGGCTGCTGTTGTGCTTGCTGTCGCCGTGGTTGATTCTAACGTGCCTTCATCGCTTGTATGGATTCTCCCATATGTGCCCAGTCAATGTTCCCTTGATCATTAAGGTCATGGATGTAGTCTTTAAGATGGAAACATACATCCACTGTGTGCCCAGGATATCGATGATAAGAGCAGTACTTGGTTGTGTCAACATTGGCCGACCATCCTTCTCTCTCCTTTGGAAGCTCCAACTGTTGTTCCGCCATCAATGCATTAAAGATATCAGTGAGGGGGAATGGCAGTTGAGGATAGTATTCTCTCTTGGGTCCCCCCCTCCTAGGTCGGTTGGCCGATGGTGGCACTTGGTTGTAGGCTTGTTGTTGTGGTTGGGGTTAGTTGTAGACATGTTGTTTTTGAGGCGCTCGGGTGTAGGCATTTGGTTGCTGGGGCGCTCGGTTGTAGGTGGGTTGCTGTGGTGGTGCTCGGTTGTATGCAAGTTGTTGTTGTGGCTGAGGAGCTGGTTGAGGGGCTGGGCGGTATTGTTGGTTGGGTGGTGGGTTACGGTATTGGCTCTGACGGTACCCACCCTGGTTACCCATGGCATTGATTCTCTCATTGTTTACTACCCCTTCGGTGGTGGGTCCTATAGGTGTAGGCTTTCTAGTGTTACGGGGCTTGGTGTCGAACGGGTTGATCATGGATGCATCCTTAAAGTGGGCTTGGAGGTAGCGGGCGCTATCACACAACTCACTCATGGTTGTTGGGCGGTGCATGATCAGGAGGTTGCGAAGGTTGGGCGTGGTGTTCCCTATGAGCATCCTCACCTGCTCCCCCTCTGAGATGGTATCTACTAGCCTCTCAGCCATTCCCCTCCACCGATCAGCAAATCTGGCAAAGTCCTCATCCGGCCTCATCTTTTCGGCAATCAAATCAGTTATCGAGTAGGCTGGCCCCACCCGATCCTTGTACCTCTGTAGAAACTTTGCCATGACGATGTCAAAATCTGCCGCCTCAATGGAATCAAGAGAATAGAACCAGTCCAGGGCGGATCCCTCTAATGACCGACGGAATAGGAAGGCAAGGGCTTTGCGGTCATTTTTCCAGAATGCGGAGTCGTAGAGAAAGCTCTTTAGATGGTTGAAAGGATTACCAGTCCCATTGTAATGTTGGAAGACTGGTATCTCTGAAGGAGGAAGGTGCAGAACTGGGAAGGATGGGACAGAGATTTCAGGGATGGCTTTAGAATCGAGGCGGTGCCTCATCTCTTCGAAGCGCTCATCCATCTGGTTGAGTTTGTTCATTAATGCCTGGGTGAGGCTGGATTCCTGAGCCACGAGAGAAAAGTGTTTACTTGATTGGGTTGGAAGAGGTGGGTTGGAAACGAGAACCGGTGCGTAATTGTGTGAATGCCCCACAACGGGGTGAGTAGAGACACGGCAAGGTTGCCCAGGAGAAGAGATGATCAAGGGCCTGACTGCCGGTTGGGGTGGTGAGGGGGCTTGATTTCCCTCGATCGGAGCTTGATTGGCGGGCATCTTGCCCTTAGTGGCAGATTGGATAATTGCAAAGGTCTCGGGATCAAGGTGAAGAGATAGATCCTTGAGAGCTTGTTCTATAGTATGTGAAGCGGATCGGTGAGCGGGATCTTGGACCTCAGGTTCCATTACGGCATTAACATGGCCATTTGGTTGGACCATGGGTTGCTGAAGCTCGTAGTGACCCGTCTCGTACTCCTCTTCTTGGCCGTAGTAGTCCGACATCCCGACGTGTCTTCCGGACCTTAGAGTGGGCATCCTGTCAAATTTCTTTACAAAATGGTTGAAAGAAAGCAAATGAAGAGTGTAAATGCAAAGAGAGTTTTTGTTTGGTTATGGTTGTTTGTTTGATTTGATTTGGTTTCAATTTGGTTGTTTGGCAAGCAAGTTGAACATAAAAATTAAAGGGATTTTTTTGTTAGGTGTTTTGAAAGAGGGATTTTTTTCTTTTCAATTGTTGTGAGCAAGTAAGTTATGCAAACAAGGTTTTAAAATGACTACTCGACAATTATTGTGTTGAAACCTTAGATTAGATAGATTGTTAGCAATTGTTCACTCAAGTAGGTATGGTTCCTATTGCTCCAATCTTCAAGACCTAAGGTTATCACTCAATCACCACGAGTAGGTACTTGGGTTCTTCGGGTTTTGGGAAGTGGTACAACCGGCCCAATCGTGCGGAGAGGAATACTCCACGGATGGGGACTTACGGAGGTCTTGATGGAAACCACCAAATCAACTAGGAAGGAATATCCCAGAAGAGAGGTTAGAATCCACCAAGAAGGTGTTTGGAGGGTGAGGGTGTGTTGGGAGAGAGAGCCCCCGCCTCGAATGCCGTACGGATCGGAACGAGTCCGGTACCCGATGCAAAAGCTAATGCAAAAATGAAAAATGGAGGGTAGGGGAAGAAGAAGCAATCAATATGTAAACATGAATGAAAGCTATTAAATAAACCAAGCAAGTGAATGCAAACAAGATAAGCAATGAGAAAGTAAAACAAGTAACTAGAAACTAGCAATTAAAAGGTGGTTCGCGCGGGAACCGGCTTGTGTTGGAGTGTCCAATTGGGGACAAATCTGAAGTAAAGGTAAAAGGATGGTCCACGCGGGGACCGAATTGAAAATAAAGTGGCTCACGCGGGAGCCGAGTTTTGGAAAAGTAGGTGGTTCACGCGGGAACTGGTTTTTGAAGGAAAAATGGGTGGTTCACGCGGGAACCGGTTTGTTTGATTGGAAAAAGGAAAGGAGAGCCACGTGGGGCCAATCTAATTGGTGCAAAGGGGTGGTCCACGCGGGGACCAATCTGAAAGTGAGTCGGTTTACGCGGGAACCGGTTTAGAAAAGGGTTTGGTTCACGCGGGAACCGGTTTTAATGAAGAAAGGGGTGGTTCACGTGGGAACCGATGTAAGAGTTGACAAAATAGAAGGAGGGCCCCGTGGGGCCAATCTAAAGGTGTTGTAAAGAGGTGGTCCACGCGGGGACCGATCTGAAAATAAGTTGGTTCATGCGGGAACCGAGTTGGAAAAGAAAGGTGGTTCACGTGGGAACCGGTTTATAAGAAGAAAAGTGGTTCACGCGGGAACCGGGTTGAAATGAAAGACAAGCAAATTAAGTCCACATGGGGGACAATCTTAAAGAAAGAGTAAATAGCAAGTTTAAAGGTAAATTGACATGGAAGATAAAAGACAAGCCGGTTCACGCGGGAACCAAGTTGGAAAACAACTAGTTGCACGGTTGAATCAAGCTAGCACGGTTGAAGACATTGGTTGTCTCACCGTGGTCGCCAAAAAGCTGTCGACTCCGAAAACGGATTCCAGATCGGCACCTCAAGATAAGAAGGTGAAAGATGGATAGGGGGAAAAAGGGGGAGTGAATTGAAAACACTCGAAAAGCGGTAAAGACTCCTCACCTCGGTCCCACACTCACATTGATCCCCGAACTTTCATCTCACGGCGTCACTCGAGCACCGGAGACGGTTCGGGTCATGTGGGAGGAGAGTGAGGAGGAGAATAACTTAGAACATGATAAGAGAAATTGTGGTCACCAGGAACCGCGTGCTCCGCTTTATGTAATGGAAATAGAAAGATGAATTGACCGTGTGTACCTTAGCATGGGAGATTGAGATGTGAGTTCAACCTTCTTCTTCTTCGGCCGGACGATGAAGAAGAGTCCAACCGATGTTAGCTTGATCAACCTGTGCAACTAGAACAATAAACCAAGTGAAAAGTTTGGTTAGACTTGTGAGAAGTGTAGTAACTGTAGTAAGAAGAAGAGAAAGAAGCAATTGGAATCGAACTCACCGGCTTTGGGGTGAGCCTTAACCCCTTTTTTGTGTATTTTTTGTGATATAAAATTATGCAAAAAAAACTAAATAAAAATGATGCTAAAATGATCCTGGATGAATGAAGAAGACATAGAAACTTGAATGACTCAAATCGGAGCTAAAACGGAGAAGATATCACCAATATGGCCGGACAGCACACTGGACTGAACGTGCCCTGGGTTTGGGGGCGCGGTGGGCGCGCCCTAGGTATGAGGGCGCGGTCTGCGCGCCCTTGGTTCGGGGGCACGTTTCACTATCTAGCGCGACTTCGGTGCAGAGCTTGCCACGGGCAGTCCCGATGTCATAATTGAGTGCCGTTTGTTACAGTAGCTAGAAGACTCGGAGAGAAAGAGTTCCTATGTTGATGACTTCTCTGAAATTCTCCTGTAGAAGTCTGTAAAAATTTTGAAAGTAGGCGGATGTAGAAAATAGAATTTGGATGCGCGCCCTCAGTGTAGCAATCGTCACAAACAAATGGCAAGTCGGAATTGAGTGCCGTCAGTTGTAGATGAAAGAGGACGAAGAGAGGAACAACTTATATGTTGAAGACTTTAGCAGAAGGAGCCCCGAATTTTCTGAAGAAGCCGATGAAGTTGGTTGATGTAGAATGCACGGATCAGGCTTCTCCTTCGCCTCGGGATCGATCTCTCGACGTCGGATCGACTTTGGACGTCGGGACAGCCTTGGGAGAGAGCTTGGAAGACCTCAGGACCAGCTAGGCACCGGGGGTTAACCTTGGGTCGCTGAGAATGGCCCTCAATTTATAGGGGAAGGAAGCCGGTGCAAAATTTAGAAACTGGACCAACCGCGCCCCCGCGTTTCAAAGAGGACGAGGGCGCGCAGGGCGCGCCCTCGAACCAAGGGCGCGCAGGGCGTGCCCCCAGTTCGGGGGCGCGGTCTGCGCGCCCCCATGTTTCAAAGGAAGCAGGGGCGCGTTACGGGTCTCACGGCTAAAAATCGACGGATTCTTCTGGAAATTGCTAAAAATTGACTTGACATACGTAACGCGCCCCCGAACTGGGGGCGCGGTACAAATAATCGAAAATCCTTCCCAGACACCTTTCAAAAATCCGGTTTAGAAGGTGCTAATCGGGGTAATTTGCGATTTAAAGAAATTGACCGCGCCCCCGCCTTTCAAAGGAACCGGGGGCGCGCAGGGCGCGCCCCCCGTTTGAGGGCGCGCCCCCGTGTTGAGGGCGCGCAGGGCGCGCCCTCCTCTTTCAAGCGGAGTGGGGGCACGGTATACTCTCTCTCCTGCGCGCGTGTTCCGTGAGCCGTATCTTGCAAACGGGATGTCCGATTCGGCTCCCGTTTGTCGCGTTGGAAAGAGGGCCTTTAACCGCACCTCCTCAAGTCGGTAAACCAGCCGGCATTACTCCCGATATGTTCGCACGGGGCTTTCTACCGGTTTACCCTCTCGCGGAAAGCCGAAACCCGGGGCGAAGATCCGAAAGAGCACGGTTCCGGTCGATAAATCTCGGGTCAACTCGGGATGACTTAAAATGATGACCGAACAAGTCCGGTACGATCGGAAAACTCGAAATCATCGAAAAATCTTAGACTAACCCGGTAAACGTGAATCGAAACTCGGAAAAGCTGCGTAACCCAAAAATTGACCGAAATGGCCGTATAGCCCCGGTTGATAAAATATACGGCTAGAATCAACCCGGATGACCTGAAAAGACCCGGTGATGACCGGAAAGGCCTAACATGTGGTCCGGGATAGCCGTGTCAGCACAGATCGAAAAAGCCGTAACGAAAGCCATCATTGACCGACGCCTACCGAAATGACTTCTCAGAAACCCTGAATGTTACGGAACACATGCGGGACTCCCGAGACCTTCAATTATGGACCATTCAAGGTCGGTCATCGAGCAGGCTTCGTGTTTTTATAGTTCACGTGCGGTTCTCGCTTGAAGGTTACGGCAATATTCTGGAAATCATCGGTCCATTCTCAACTAACAAGGGGGGCTCCACCAATGTCCTTAGCTCATGTCCACGAGATAATCTGGATCAGATAACGGTCAAATAAAGGATATCGCCTATGGAATAAGAGTCTAGGGTTCCGAATCAAGCCAATTTGGCGTGTCTACACACTTCTTCTTCTACTTACCATCATCATGATAGTAGAAGAATACCATGTCTAATTTGGGTTATAATATCTTGACTTACTTCTTTGACTTTTAACTATCACCATCTATCTCTATCTATTGATCTTACTTCTTTCTATTAGTCTCACCAATAAGAAATATTCAAAATGTATTATTCTTATTTACCTTTAATTAGCTCATCACCATGAGCCATAATGGATATCATATCCATCTATCCATGTTGCCACTACTATTTTTATATGATAGAGGCTAACATCTAATATAAGGCAATTAATACATCTTTTCAATAAGATAAGATCTTATCTCTTCTCACATCATTAGATAGTGTAGGAGATACCTACTTCTCAAGTAGGATAGTCAATAGGTCAACTATGAGAACTATTCTCTTATTTCTAAACCAATTTAAGAAGTGTGAGCCATTAAAATACTTAGCATCTACTATGCTAGACTAATGGTGGTTTATAATATTCTACAATAGAGATATAATTACATCAACATTACAGACATTCATTAAAATTAAGATATGGTCTTTCATCCTAATTTATATTCCCACCAATTTTCGACGAATTTGCATAACCCTCATTATGCAAAGACGGGATATCACGATAACATCTTAGTGGGGACCAAGACCCTACTAACTTTATGGTGATGACCTTGTGGTAGCACAACAAATCATCCCATACTTAATAGGTAGGCAACTATTGCCAATTGCAACTTTTGCAACTCTTAGTCATTTAGCCTCTAGAGTTATGATCTTGTGGTAGCACAACAAACCATATACTCTAGTTAGGTCAAACCCGCTTGTTACGTTATGAGAATGGATTCTTAACATAGCCCTTGTGGTAGCACAACAAAGCCATGCAAATGGTCCACCTCAAAGTTCGGCTAATGCCATGGCCATGATCTCCAATCCCTTGCTGAATAGGCCTTGTGGTAGCACAACAAACCCATCCAATCTAAGATTGGCTCATCAAGACCATAACAATGGAAGGCTACGTGAGTCATTCTTAATGTCCCACGTTTATCAACCTAAATAGAACAAGGAGAAATTTTATTTTAGTCTCATCAACATAGGTGCTACATATAAATATTAATATACCTTTTGGAATATCATATATTTAAGGTATAATATGTAGCACACACCAATATCAAATATGCATTAAAACATAGGTGATCATGGACTTAACCCTAAGCATACACCTAAGGCACCCCTATAGGTGCAAACCGTTGCTTCAAAAGCTTGAGTTGGCATGCTCCCACTTTAGAAGGGTGCTTCTTCAAGTGGTCCCGCTCTCCATTCTTCCACGAGCCAGCTTATAACCATTACAAGCGGCTAAAGGGTACACAAACCCACAAATGTACAACTCATAATAAGAAACCTTGGTTTTAACCATAGGGAGTACATAAATTGGGAAAGGTAGAATGTACAATCAGATTGTATAGAGAGAGAGGAGGCACATGCAGGCCCCATTTAATAACATAACCAACTTAATTAGCCAAGCAATCATAAGCAAAACATATTTAAGTCCATGATCACCTCCATACACACACCAACATTCATCACATGAACATAGAGCGCATACGTGATAATTATATTAGATATATCATATATACCATCATAAAATTATATACTGTAATTTTGAAATTCTAAATTTTATGCTTGTCGAATTTTCATAAAATAAATAATTTACATGCATAAGACAAGCAATATAAAACATTCAGATGATTCATGCTTTTCCAAAATTTCTCAGAGCATTAAATTAATGTCCAAATCATAATTCTTCAAAATCACATTTTTTAGAATTTATTTGAACACTAATTTAGTAAATAAAGATTTTAAAACAATTTTAAAATCATTTATAAAATGATTCTATGCTAACCAAAGTCCAAGACTATCTAACAAGTTCATAAACATTTTATAAGCCTATTAAATAATTTACCAAAACTTATATAATCATTAATTTCATTAATGTTGATCTTAAAACAATTTTAAAATCAAAATAATAGAATTCAATGACAAAATAGTAAAACTTTATTTAATAAGTCATTAAACACTTTAATAACTCATTAAATAATTTTTTTATTTTTTTGAATTTTTCTAGAATTTTTTTGTAATTTTTTGATCAAAAATGAATTTTAAACAATTTAAAATTATTTTCAAATTATATTAACTGGCGGCGCATTGCGTTGACCAATCGGCACCGGCCACAACCCCGACGGGCTCAGTGCGGCTATGCCGCATACCCCCCGCGACTGCGCCAAACCGCCGGCCGCCGCGCACCCCCGGCGCCAACGCGGTGCGGCCGCGTACCCACGCCCGGGTGTTTTCTAGGGTTTCCACGCAACAGCCCCGCCCTTATCGGGCGAAGGAGAAGCAGAGTCCGGTTTGGATTCGGACACGCCAATGTGCAGGGGTTCGCGGCGGAAGCGAATATAGAAGATGAAATTTTTCACAAAAACCCAAAACTTCTATAAAATTACGTTCATGCCCTCATCTTATTGACTAGATCTAATGTGTGTGACCCACTAGGCCCAATAGTCAATTTCGTTGAAGCCTTAATTAATTTAAAAGAACAATTCCTTCAAATTAAATTAAAATCGTTATCCGATAGCAATTTTTATGGCTTTCTAATCATAAAGGGTACAAGCCACATCCTATGATCCCAAATGACTTTGGGGAGTTAAATAACATCCATTGAGCCTTTCCATCAACAATTACCACACGGATTTAAATCCTTGTTCATACAATGTCCTGGTCTGTCAGGGGTTCGGCATTGCCTGTCAACCCCTAAATATTCCAACTATATGGGATCATGTACTCAGATTTGGATCAATTGGAAAACTCCTTTTCCAATTATCCTAAGTACCTTGGCCAAGGATTTAGAGTACTATCCCATAGGACATTCTCTCTCTCCTACCAAGAGTGAACGATCCCTTGTAATCCACTTAATTGCCTCCACCAGGTTTCTCTTGCACCCAATACATCAACTATACTGGACCATCAAGATGGTGATCCATAAGTCAATAATCAAAGTACAAGATACATCCGATAAGACATCTTTGGTGACTCAGGTCAATGATCCAACCGTGCTATTGAGATGTAAGAATAACCTGATAGACAGTTCGGTAAGATACCGATCAGGTTTTCCTAAATTTGTCAGTTCAGTGAACTCATTCCACTAATGAGCACCTGTGTGTGTATCTCAGTATCTCCACACTGATGACCAATAAGATCAGTCATTCTCATCACATGAGAAGACATCACACACACTAGTCTATCCGGATTATTGATGTCTCGTCTTAAGGAACCTATGACTAGGAACATTTAGATAACATACCTCTAGATGATCGATCTCATTATCATGAGCTTATCATGATTCAATCATCATTGCATGTGATCAAGGACTTCATTACGATATACGCTTCTAATAAAAGCTAGTAACGAAGTTTTGCCTATTTAATTGAATGAGATATTCCTAGAAATGTTGAATCATATCATATATGATTGGCTTGTAGAGCATACATTTCTATCAATCACATCAATTCGACGTTAGTTTCGATCAAGACTTGAACATGGCTCTAATACCACTATAAGAAATTGTCCTACAAAATTTGGTGTAGCGAAAGCAACAATTCCTATGGGTTCATTTAGAACATGTTTCAATTGAAACCGAACAATGAAAACCAAAAATCAATCAAAATGGGTTAGAATATACCTGATAGGTATTCATATAATCCCATGGAGAGGAAGAAGATAAGCTTATAAAGCTTTAAAAACCGTTCAAGTGTCCGATCTCCAGTAGTATCCACATGAACTTCATCCATAGTATGTTCTACTTTCGCGTCGGCCTCGAGAGCTATTCTCGAACGAAGCTCCATCGCCCATGAACGCCTTCTAGAGAGAGAAGGAGATAGGGAGGAGGCTGAGGATGTGTTTTTCACCCTTGGCTTGATAGGGTTTGGCTGAATCCATTGGTATTTATAGAGAATTTTAGAATTTTTTATAAAAATCCAAAATCTCCATAAATTATGCTCTTGCCCCAGTACTTATGGATAAGTCCTTATGTATATGACCCACTAGGTCTAATAGCCTATTTAGTTTAGACCTTATTAAAATACAACAATTCTATCTAATTAAATTAAAATTATTATCTGATAACAGATTAATTGGCCTACCGATCATAAAGAGTACAAGCCATATCTCATGATACCAAATGGGTATGGGGATAATCTTATCTCCATTGAGTCTTTTCATCATCAGTTACCACATGAATATAAACTCATATCCATTCAATGTCGCAGTCAGAAAGGTGTACGACATTGACTATCAACTCTTTAGTATACCGACTCCATAAGATCCTGTACTCAAAATTGAATCAATTAAAAAACTCTTTGTCTAATCATCCTATCTACCTTGGTTAGGGATTTAGAGTACTATCCCATAAGACATTCACTCTCACTTACCGAGAGTAGACAATCCCTTATTGTCCGCTCAATTGTCTCCATCAGGTTTTTCTTGTACCTGATTCATCACTATACTGAACCATCTAAATAGTGATCCATAAGTCAATGGTAAAATTACAAGTTCCGCCTAACAAGGCATCTTTGGAGACTCAGGTGAAAGGTCCAACCATGCAACTGTGATGATAGAAAACCCTGATCGACAATTAGGTAAGATACCATTCAGTGTTTCTAATTTGGTCAGTTCAGTGAGCTCATCCAACTAATGAGAACCTGTATGTGTTTCTTAGTGTCTCCACATTAATAACCAATGAGATCAGTCATCCTCATCACATGAGAAGACATCACATACACTAATCTATCTGGATCCTTGATAGGATCCTATGACTAGGAACTTTTAGTTAACAAACCTCTAGATGATCAATTTTATTATCATGATTTAATCATCATTGCATGTGTTCAAGGATTTCATTATGATATTTGCATCTAATAAGAGATAGTAATGAAGATATGCTTAGTTAATTGAATGAGATATTTCTTGAAATGTAGAATCATATCATATATGATTGGCTTGTAGGGCATACATTTTATCAAAAAGGTCGAAGCCCCTTGTGTTCTTTATACGTTATGGATGTGCACGCTCTCGACAAACAAGTTGTTATGACAGTTAATCAAGGGTATTCGAGTAGTTGCTCGATGTAAATGAACATCGGATATTCACACCATCTAATGAGGAGGGGTTAAAAACAAATTTTCATAGAACCTGAACCTTAGTTCTACAGTTTTATAATATCACCTGGACTATATAGTACTTTTATGATTTATCTCCTATTTTACTAAAAATCGGATGTTGATATTTCAAGCATACAAAAGCAAAAAAAAAAAAACTCTTTTCAAAAACATCATATTGATTCTCAAGGTTCCCACACACACGCATCTTAGAGAGAAGGCACTTCAATTCCCTAGCAGGGGAACAAAACACTGGCATTTCCATTTGATGGCAACATGGGAAAGAAACCTGCTCCAAGGAAGAAGAGAAGTGTAGCGAAGTGGTGACAACTCATTGTGACACTTGGGTGGTTCTCCTTTCTTCTTACTAGTGGCATGGGGATGGTGATGCAAGAGAGGGGCTTGGAGAGGGTTTCCTTGGGTAGTGTATAGGTGTCAAGACTGAATTCTAGAGCTCTGAACTTTCCAAAATTTCCAACCTCTCAAATGTCGAGGAATCTTTAGTTTTATTGGAGAAGTCTCAAGATCTTGCCTATACCATGCATAATCAAGGTTTGACTTCAGCGACATTAAAGTGCCTTTGCATATGCATGCATGCTAGAGGAGGCAACTCCCATAAGGGACACATCCGTACCAATCATTAATGAGATCGTGTGTGAGTATGGACATCATATTGATGATGTACTGGCCACATTATGGCCTTGATAGAAGCGTATGATCGAAAAGATGTCTCTAGCTAACACCATCATTAAATGCACAATCATGGCTATTAATTGTGCACATAAAGTCATTAAATGCTAAGCATGGTGCCATTGATGGTGGTTAATTTTTAAAGTTTTTGGTCAGCTCAACACTTCTAGTTAGGTCATTGCAATAAATGTGCATAGGCGATAGTAACATCTGTGTCAGGCAACCTTTCTATCATTGACTTATGTGTCAAATCTGTACACATCCTGTTGAAGGGACACATTGACTCTTAGGCAAATGACAAAAGGCTTATAAAGTCATGTTCGAGCTTCCTACCAACCGGAAGCATCCTGCAAAAAGATTGCATGCAGGCCAACATTGTAGGAGATAGTGTATCACATTATTTATGAGGTTCTAGGTAAACTAGAAAAGGCTTGCACTTGACTCAATTTACAACCTCTCTTGCTTGCTTAATATTTATGAGGTTTGATCTTTCAAGTGCATGTTTGCTCTAATAGGATGGGGAAGGGAGGCCAAGTTTAAGTCCAGTGCGGCGGCATCACCGTGCCTTCGCAAATGGTGCTCTTATATCACACATGGGTGAGAATTGATAAAAATATATGCCTTACAAGTCAATCATATATAATATGATTCAACATTTCTAGAAATACCTTATTCAATTGATTAGGCAAATCTTCATTACTAGCTCTTACTAGATGCATATATCATAATGAAGTCCTTGATCACATGTGATGATGATTGAATCATAATGAGATCAAGATAATGAGATCGATGATCTAGAGATATGTGATCTAAATGTTCCTAGTCATAGAATCTTTGTGACAAGACATCAATGATCCGAATAAACTAGTGTGTGTGATGTCTTCTCATGTGATAAGGATGACCAATCTTATTGGTCATTAGTGTGAAAACACTGAGATATACAAATAGGTGTTCATTAGTAGAATGAGTTCACTGAACTGACTAATCTAGAAACCCTGATCAGTATCTTACCGAACTATCTATCAAGTTATTCTTACATCACAATAGCATGATTAGATCTTTGACCCGATTCCACCAAAGATGTATACATCTTATACTTTGATTATTGACTTATGGATCACTATCTTGATAGTCCATTATAGTTGATGTATTGGGTTCAAGAGAAACCCGGTTGAGGTAATTGAATAGACAACAACGGATCCTGTCAATAGGAGAGAGAGAGTGTTCTATGAGATATTACTTTGAATCTTTGTCCAAGGTACTTAGGATAATTTGAAAAGGAGTTTTTCAATTGATCCAAACTTGAGTACATGATCCCATAGAGTCAGATTATTTAGGGGTTGACAGTCAATGCTGAACCTTTGACTGACCGTGACATTGTATGAATGAGGATTTAAATCCATGTGGTAATTGATGATGAAAATGCTCAATGAATGTTATTTAACTCCCCAAAGTAATTTGTGATCATAGGATGTGGCTTGTACCCTTTATGATTAAAAGTCATAAAAATTGTTATCGGATAACATTTTTGATTTAATTTAAAAGAATTATTATTTTAAATTAATTAAAATTTTAACCAAATTGACTATTGGGTCTAGTGAGTCACACACATTAGATCTAATTAATAGTATGAGAGCATAGGTGTAATTTTATAGAAGTTCAGGGTCTTTATGAAAAAATTCAACTTGTATAAATAAATAACTTATGAAACCAAACTCTAACAAGCCATGGGGTTGGAGCACATCCCAAGAACTCTCTCTTCTTCATCTCTTCTTATGAAGGTGATCTCCCATGGTCACATTTGAAGCTGGAAGGTTTTTGGAGGCCCAAAGGAAAAGAGAACTCATCTATTTGAAGTAGATCATGTGGATACTATTAGAGACTATCCACTTGAACATTTTTTAGTAAGGAGGAATGTCCTCTCTTCATCCATGGTGAGGGATTTTAGAAATCTCATGAGGTACTCTAGTTCTACTTCATATTTGGTTCCTAGTTTTACTTGTTCGGTATCGACCAAGATAATCTAATGGTTTTAAGGAATCAAAAATTTTTCTGCTACCATAAATTAATTCTTTAGAAGAATGTGTGGGAGTGTGAGGAGGAGTTCTAGGCAACGACATATCAGGTCTTGTTTACAAAGAGGTGATGAAAAGGCATAAAATCTATGGTTGGAATGAACTTGAGAAGCATTCGGGCCCATCAACATGGTGACTAGTGCTCGAGTGGTTCAATGACACTTGGTGTGTATCTTTCCTGTTCCTGATGTTGTCTCCTTTGTCACTACTTGGTATAATGGTGATGAAGGGGGTGAGATGGAGATCACAGCTGGTGATCTTCCTTATCTTGATCATCAACACCATTGGTGTTTGGCAAGAAAACAACGTCGAGAAGTGCTCAAGACTATGAAGAAGATGCAATAGAAACATGTTGCAGTGAACTAGGATAAAGAGTCAATCCCAAATTTGCCTACAAACAGGCACATTCTTAAAATTTTAAAATGTCATCAAACAACTTAGCATCATTTTTTAAAAAATTATTTTTTTGGCTAAACAACATGATTTCATAGTTTTTACTTTAAAATTATAATGTTTGAGCTTGATATAATTGTTATCTTGAAATCTCACAAAAAATTAAATTCAACCAAACACCCCATTTTTAAGACTCCACCAGTATGAAAGTTTAAACTCTTTGACCCCCTCTTAAATTTTTTTTAAAAATAACCCTTCTTATAGGTTGATATGAAATGTTAATGAATTAAATGTATCAAGAAGATGTTTGTTTTGGTAACATGACATAAACAAGTGGTCAGTTGGACATCAAGATGGATCAGTGGATGAAGATCACAAAGATGAGAGTAGATGAGAGTAGAGGAGAGCAATGAGAAGAGTGGAAGAAAACTTCTTTTTATTTCTACAAGTGATCATCTCTCCATTAGTTCTCCCTCGTTTATATAGATGAGAAGCTATCTTCAGAATTGCATGGATGATGTTTTTTACAATAATACAAAAGGAATCTATCTACATTACCAATTACCGTTATTGTTATATAACATGTCGACATTTGTATACGGTGAAAAAAGAATATTTAACAATGCAATATGCAATTATTGCTTGGAGAGAGTCGTTGCTTTCTTTATTTTCCCATCTTGCCTACTCAGCTATCTCTGAGCACATTGTCCCATATATCTCTTACTTTAGGACCTAGTATATTAATATCCCTGTTCTTGGTAACTTGGTCCATTGCCTATTTGACTTTTATGTATTAACTTGCCTTGATCAATGATCAAAATCTACCCATTTGTCTAGCTTAGCACTTCTATTGGCCACTTGCTGTGATTCTTGATGCTTCTAATAGTTTTTATTTGTTCTTCATGAATATTTACTTGACCTTTAAATTTTTTCTATTGTATAATGAATGAGTATTGTGGATAAACTTTTCATATTTGTAGTGATGGAAAAATATTTTCAATTGTAACTTTTGAAAAGGTTGCAAGAATATCTATATCAAAGACTTGTATCAATAGTGGGATCCATTCAATGATAGCTTTAACAATCATTGGAAAGTTGAGATTATTGATTTCTTCTCTAGTGATAATCAATTTATTGATAGCACCTCTTTCTAGGGCATATATTGTTCGATCATTTATTTCGTGATGGACAAATCTCTTTTCCAGTATACTCAGTTATGCAATCCTTGTATTCCTCAAATAGTAAAACTATTGGTTCATCCCATATTGCTTTGTTAATAAGATCGTTTATTTCTATTGGGAACCTTTTGTTTATTTGCTCAAAGGTGAATTTTTTTTGTTATTTTAATTGGTAATGTATAAAATCTTGGTACTATAAAATATCGAGGACCTATTATTTGCTTTTCGTCCTTTGTGAATTGGTTAGTCATTTTATTTATAATGACCGGTGAATATTTATTTATAAAGTTAATTTTTAATGTCATTTTTCCAATTCCTTCTTTTATTGTTTGAATAATAAATTCTTTTTCAACTTCATTATTACCTACGATGTACATAAAAGAGTTTTTAATATCTGGTTTGAGTTTATATTTCTGACTAAATCACTAATGTTCTATTTGGTATCGGGATAACTTGGGAATAAACTTGATTTATCTCCAAAATTTAAGGGATAAACAAGTGTTATCCCCAAAATATTTTGATACCAAATAGGCCCTTATGGTTTTGACAAATATTATTTCTTATTTGTAGGCCAATTTTTTACAACGATACTTTTGAGTCTAATATAAAAAAATATTATAATATTTTTATTTTTGGATTATAATTTCAATAAAAATTCTATTACTTTATCTTGTGATTTTTTTCTATTATATGAGGTTATATACTTTGCTCATTATGAGATTTGTTAATTTATTCTATTTTTATTCTCATGCTTAATTTTTTTTCAAATTTTTTATTATTACAATTAGTTAGTTCCTCATGATATGATGGCTTTATTATTATTTTTATAATTTTTAAACCAATATTATTTAACCATTCATTATTTTTCTTTTATTATTCCATAATAATTTTGTAGAACTATAAATCCTAATATTGTAAAGATTATTTTTCTTTTAGTTGAATTTAAATTGACTTCTACATTTGAATGGAATGTAAAACCTATTTCTGATATTGCTGGATACTTTTATGATTTTATCAGATTTGATAGCATAGATTTTATGATTTACATTTTTTTTTCCTTTAATTTCACTTATGAATGGTCTTTTCATTCGTATCATATTTAAGGATTCTGTTATAACTTTTGCTATCGTTATAAGTTTTTATTTTATTTTAAAATTAATTATGTATGGATTTATAGTTACATGGTTGTAATGATCTAGAATGTTATTTTCTATTATTATAACTAGTGTATCAGAGAATTATATAAAGTATTGAAAATAAGATTGTGTAATTCTTTGTGTATTTTCATCAAATGTTATATATTATTCTTTTTATAATTTGTAAACCAAAATTATTTAACTATTCATTTTTTACTTTTAATGTTTCATAATAATTTTCTGGAACTAGAAATCCTAATACTGGGGAGATTATTTTTCTTTTAGTTCAATTTAAATTGACTTAAACATTTGAATCTTATGATGGACATTTTATGATTTTATCATATTTGATAGCAGAAATTTTATGATTTGTATATATATTCTTTAATTTCACTTATGAGTGGTCTTTTCATTCTTATCATATTTATGGATTCTGTTATAACTTTTGCTATTGTTATAAGTTTTTATTTTATTGTATAAGTAATTATGTATGGATTTATAGTTATTTGGTTGTGATGATCTAGAATGTTATTTTCCATTATTAAAACTATTGTATCAAAGAAGTATATAATGAAAGTAAGATTATGTAATTCTTTATTTACATCTTCAATGTCCATTTCACTTATGTTTGAAATATTTTAAAAAGTGGTTGTATTTTCATCAAATGTTATATATTATTCTATGTGATTTGTTTTTTTTCATATTGAAAGTAAGATTACGTAACAGATATTTACCCAAATTGATTTTGTCGTATTAGTTTTAAGTTGTATTTGAACCATAGTTAAACAATGATATGTTTTTTTGGCTAATGTTATTACTTCACTTTGTTCACTTTTTTAAATATTTTTCTATACGGTAGAAAATTCTAGATTGTTCGTTTTCATCATCTTCTATATCTTTTATCATTAATTTAATAGCAAGAAATTTTAGATTTTCTAGTTTAACCTTATTATTTTCTATGATTAATTCTCTAGCAATTTGAGATTTGTTTTCTATTTAAGATCTTCTAAAACTATATATCAGTCTCTTGGTAAACGTATTTTTTCTATCTTTGGTTTAATTATCTTAAAATAAGATGTTTCATCTTCTAACAATATTATATTTTGTGATATTGATTTTGTAGTTATTGTTAAAGATTTACTTTCACGTATCATTCCTATATTTTTTAGTTCACGATAAATACATAATTCTTCATCTATCTTTTTATCATTAAGACTTATTGTATATTGTAAAAAATGTCAAAATTTAAATATTGATATATAAATTTATTTTGTATCATTCCTATTTATGAATATGAAGGATTAGTAAATCTTTTATTTGTAATTATTACTATATCTATACATCCAAAGTGTAAATATTTATTTTATCTTTTTTGAATCCATTCTAACATATGATTTATTTTATCATTAATTATGATTGTAAATTAGTGATTGTTTTATTTATTACTAAAGAATCTACTATCTATTCAATTCTTTCTACTAGCATTTTTTCTACATAGATTCTATTTTAATTTGTAGACTTTATTTTTTATTTTTCAAGGTGCGTTATGTACTTTTTTATAGACATCTTCATTAACAATTATTATTCTTTTATTTTAATTTTCATAGTTTTTCTCAATCATATTTATTTTTTTATGTAGATGATTCTTCTTTTGATTTTTTTTTACAAATCATCATATACATTTAATATAATTTTGTTGAAATGGGTTAAATTCATGTATTAATTTGCTAATTATTTTATTATGAATCTTCCCAAACTTACAAATCTGTTTCTTCTTCACCTGTTGTTTCTTCTTCGTAAACTTCTTTGCCTTCTACAATAAATAATTCATATTCATAATTTTAAAGTTCATACAAAATTTTTTCTATACCTATTTTATAAATATAATAAATTATATTCATACTAATAGTGTTTATTTGTCTTCTCTTCGGACATAGGTTTGAATAATGTCATTCTTCACCACATTTAGAACATTTATATTTTTTATTATTTTTTTATAAATATTTTATTCTATGATAAAAGGTTTTTGGTTTATATTTTTTAAAAATTTATTTTTATAATAAGGGTATTTGTTAGATTTGCTAAAATATTTGTTATATTTATTATGTTTTATAAGGTTTTTCTGGTAATATTTTGTTGGTCCACCATGCTTGCTGGATGTAGGCATACAAGCATATGGAAGGATTCGAAATTTTCTTTCGTAACAATTCAGTGGAATTGGTGAAGATCGACATTTGTCAAATAATTATTTGATTTATGAAATGATCGTATTAATGATGATTCTCTATAACAATTTTCAAATAATTATTATTTCATAATTTATTCCAGTAGAAAGGCTACCTGTACCTACCCTATTTCAAATAATAATAATTATTTCATAATTTATTCCAGTAGAAAGGCTACCTGTACCTACCCTATTTCAAATAATAATTATTATTTCAAAAAATTATTATTTCATACTTATTTCAAATAATTATTATTTCATAATTTATTTCATAATTTCGGTTTCAGTTAGAAAGAAGAGATAGACATCGTTTGATTTGACATCCCATCGCGGTGAAAATTTATTAAAGTATTTTAATTCTCAATGTGTCCAATTTTTTTGGAGAAAATCTCCAAACTCTATTTAAAAATTCAATGGAGAACTCAACTATGTAACAAATATTACATATTCGTATTTTTTATAAATTAATTTATGTATCTTCAATATTTATTACATCTGATATTTTTGAGGCCATAAAAATTGTAATAATGTTGTTTGAAGTTGATTATGAAATACAATAATTGATTATGAGATAAAGAATTATAAAATAGTACAATCCGTAGAAAATAATAAAGAATATCTACATAATGACTTCATCTAAACTAATATCAGTACCAATGACCTAAATTAGGATTCTAGATTTTATCTCTAACTACAAAGATATATTCAAAATTATGAAAGAAGAAGAAATTGAACCTATAAAAGTTTGTTTGGAGACAAACTTTCAACGATACTTAGAATATAAACTCTACAAAATAAAATCAATCATTATACTAAATTCAACAACTAATTTAAAAAATACAAGAATATTATGATTATAAAATCGATAACCTTAAACAACATAAAATATATTTATATGATGACATCAAAAGAAAACACTAAAGAAAAAAAGTATATTTTAAAAATTAATACTATTAAAGAAAATAATAAAAATTCAAACAAAAAAATAATATTAATGAAGACATTTATAACAAAATACATAATGCACCGTAGGAAATAGAAAAAAATTGATAAAACCCCAAGATGCTATAAAATAGAATTATTATCCGAACATAAAGAATGAAAACTTTAGAACAAAACTAATAATATATTTTAGAGAAAAAAATTTATAATTTGAAAAACAACTTAAACAAATAAAACAAATAAATTTAATTCAAACTAGTATAAGCTCACATATCTTACCCACCTTAAAAAATTACTCAGAATAAAAAAAGCAAAAAGCTAAAATGGTAATAAATTATTAAATAATGAATATACATATTGAATTCCATGAATTTCATATACTAAGTTGCGATAGTAAATTAAAAAATACAAAATAAGAAATGGTTTTATAAATTCGATGCTAAATCAAGATTTTGAAATAAAACTAAATAACTAATAATAAAAAAGAATTATGTGCTTTCCCAAAACCATATAAACATCTTGAATGGAATGATATGCCTTTTGAAGTAAAAATGTTTCTTAAGTATTTCAAAAATGAATGATGAAAAGTTTATCATTGTATATTTAGATGATATCTTAATCTCTGATAATTATGATCAACACGTTCAACACCTAAAAATAGCCAAAGGACATCTTATAAAATATGATATTATTTTATCGATAAAAATAGAATTACGTAAGCAAAAAATAGAATACTTAGAAAAAATTATTGATCACTGATCAATAGAACAACAAAATCATATTATATCTAAAATAAAAGAGTTTACATATACCTTGAACACTTTAAAATAATTACAAATTTTATTTGAATACTTAACTATGTAATAAAATACATTTCTCATTTAAGCGAACTAACAAAAAAACTAAAAATAAAATAAACTTAGAAAAAAAAGTATAAAAATAAAATGATAAAATAGTTTCAAGATGAGAAATAAACAAGATTAAAATATCATTATCAAAAAAATAAATAAATGACACATATAAAATAAATCATTACAAAAATTTCAAAATCAATTATACCAACAAAACCTGATAAACTCGTGGTATCAACAAATGCCAATCAATATTGTTGGATATGAATAGTAATGATAGAAAAACAAAAGGATGTTGTAGGATATACTTTTTAAAAATTGAAATAAATTACTCAACATATGAAAAAAAATTAACAATATTAAAAACTATTAAAATTTTCAAGCATCTGTCACTCTTATCAGATTTTAGTATTAATATTATAACAGAATGTTAAATCATTATATAAAAAATAAAAAAGAATGCCAAAATAATAGAAGAATAAGATGGCTTATGTAATTAAATGAATTCAACTGAAAAATATATTTTTTACTTATATATCAAAATGCTATTGCTGATTATTTATCTCGACCGTTATAGAATACAAAATAATTTTATTATAGTCACCGTGAAGAATACTAGTACATTGTATGGCAATATCAATAATGATGCATCATCTTCCAAAATTTCCTCTAGTAATAATGGTATCTCATCAAGAAATAACTTGTCAATAACTCCATATGTGACTCCTCTCAATAAAGGTGAATCCAAAATAAGCATTAATTTTGTAAAAAAAATATAATAGTTGGCATGTCAAAGATTCAAAACAGGCATGCTACTCACCAAATTGCTCATGCATGTAGCACTTACAAGAGTATCAATAAAGTATTTAAAAGAACTTATGAAATTCTGAATAATATATGGAAAACCACTGGAGGTCTCCAATGTAATCCTGAATATGTTCATGCAATCAAGCAAATACAAGAGTACATTTTGTCAATAGAAATAATACTCTTCAACATATGAGCAACCATAACATTCTTCTAAATCAAAAAGCAAGACTCCAAACAAAAGAGCAATTTAATTAGTCCAATCAATATCATTGTCAAATACTTCCTTTTGTAGAAAAATTTATTCAAGGAGATAGCTCAATATGATTAATAGTTTAGAAGAAGAAGCATTATGTTATTTTACATTAGAAAAAACAAGACGTTAACTTTATACAAACCAATAAAAAAAATTTATTAATAGCATCCATAATAAAATATTTGAAGTACTAATAGACTACCTATTATGTAACGTTTCGAAAAAAAAAAGTTTTTTTTTCTTTTTGTAACACCCGCTCCGCCCTGCCCTCTCTCTCTCTCTCTCTCTCTCTCTCTCTCTCTCTCTCTCTCTCTCTCTCTCTCTCTCTCTCGTCGGTTACGCCCGCCCTGCCCGCATCCCTCTCTCTCGCCGGTTTCACCGCCCCCCTTCTCTCTCTGTCTCTCTATCTCTCCCGTCTCTCTCTTGCCGAGATGTTCTCCCCCCCCCCTTCGTCGCCGCTGCCAGCCACCCTGTTGCCGCCCCCCCCTTTCGTCGTGCGCGCTGCTCGGCCACCTCCATCGTGCGCACCCTGTGCCCGGGCCGCCGTCTTCCCGCGCGTCGCCCGCACGACCAGCGCCATGCCGCCTGGCCGAGCGTCGCCTGCTCGCGAACGTCTCTGCTTCACCCACCCATCGCTGCGTACACCTGCCCGCCTACCCATCACCGTGTCCCCTTGTGCTGTTGGAGGCCATCGCTGCAACCCCCCCTTTCCTTCCCAGGCGTCGCCCTGCCAGACGCGTAGCCCGGTGAACCCCCCCCCTTCGTCGCCGCTGTCGGCCTTCGTCCCCCTTGCCTTCACTGTTGTGGATACCGGCATCCTCCATGCCGATTATCGTCATCCTCAGCCACCCCTCGTCGTCGCTGTCGCCCCTCGTCGTTCGGTCGCTGTCCAACCGTAGCCGCCGCCCCGCTTCTCCGCTGACTTGCATGCCCACGCGAGCACGCGGTCGCTGGCGCCACCCGCCACCCAGCCGCCTGTGTGGAGAGCCGCCGCCCTCCTCTTCTCCTCCCTCGCCGCTGCGTCACCGTCGATCGTCACCACCGATCGCCGCCGCTGCCACCTGGTCGCCGGCCACCCTTCCGCGCGACGCCGCCGCCAGCCATCCTCCCGCGCGTCCGCCGGCTAGCCTGCGCACCTGCAACCAGCCGCCAGCGATCGCCGCCGTTTGCCGCCGCGTCGCCATCGTCGCCGCGAGCCCACTCCCCTGTTCCGCCGGAACGCCACCGCGGGGAGCTCCCTCCCCCGCCTCAGCCGCTGCCAGCCCCCCCCCAATTGCCTCCGCGCACAGCCACATCCGCCAGCCGTCGAGCGCCGCCGGCAGCCTCCTCCGCCGCGAGCTCCGCTAGCCATCGCCGCCGTCGCGAGCACCACCGGGCCATCGTCGTCGCGAGCGCCGCCGTGACCGCCGTCGCGAGCCGCCAGTCGAGCCGTCCAGCTCTGCCCGGTCCAGCCCCCCCCCCCGGTACAGCCGGTCGAACCGCCCGGTTCGACGCCGGTTCAAGTTCTTTTTCTGATTTTCGGAATTAATAAATCCGGAAATTAGATTTGAGGCCAGAAAAATAGCAGGAAAATCCAGAAAAATCCAAAAAATTCACAAGAGCTTCCAGGTAGGTTTCTCAAGCTCTTCTATGTATTTTATCCCATTTTGATTAGAAAATATGCATGATTTAACTTATGGATCTTGATTTGACTAGTTTGGACTTTTGACTCATGATTCGTGAAATTTCTCAAAAATCCTTGAATCCAGAACTTTGAAAATGATATTTTGAATATTATGGGACATGTTTGGCATGATTCTGGATGGGTAGAACTATTTTTCATGAGACTTGACCATATGTTAATTATGTGTATGTTTATGTGCTAGAATGGGCCTAGAATTGAAATATAATTATGTGGAGTTTTGGAAAAATCAAAAGTCATCAGATTTCACTTTTTGGAACCTATTTAGGTCAGATTATGGGTGTTGACATCAGAAGTTAGCTTGTTTTGATTACGCCAAGCTTGATTTAAGTTAATTGTCTTGTATATGTGATTAAGTATGTCTAGTTCGGTTTGTCATTTCATGTATGTAAATCAAGTAAATTTTGGTTAGTTTAGTTTCAGATTATGTAATATGTCATGCATGATATGATTATGTTCATATGGTTAGGTATGGTATATGTTTGATTCAGAATATGTCAATCAAGTTGATTAGTACAAGTCTTGTCTAGTTATGGCAAAATATGTTTAATTTGGTTTCAGATCATGGGCTATGCTATGCATAGTTAGTCATGTCAATTTGATCATGATTAGTATGAGTTGTCATTGAGAACCAGTTCAATTATGTCGGGTTATCATATGTCTTGTCAAGTTTGTTATGAATGTTATGTCTTGTATGAAAGGCTATGAAATTGATGTTTATGTCATGTAAGCATGGTATGGTCAGGTATGTCATGATATGAAATTATGTTATGAACTCTTGATATGACGTGCTATGAAGGCTTCACCAGCCTATGTTAGACAATTGCCCGTGGGCAGCGGGTAACTTAGATGAATCCGGCCCTCCCACAGATCCCGGATTACCGCGGTTTTCCCTTAGTGTCACCACTGCCTAGGTGCACTTTGGGCTAGCTTAGTATATGTTACTTCTATATATATATTAGAGCTGGTGAATGCATTTTGTACATGTGAAGCAAGACGACCAATTCCTTGCTCTTTGGGTATGTGTTCTGGAAAGGATATGAAATATGTTACTTGTGTGTCATGTATGGATGTTAAACCATGTCATGTTAGAAAAATCAGATTTGTCTGTTAAGTTAAGTCTTGAGGTCATTTAGATGATATTTGTCTAGCTTGTATGGTCTTGTGTGCATTGGTCTAGAATTAATTGGCTTTGGCATAATCTTTTCTTTGAAGATAATTATGTTCAGATATGGGTTGTGAGATTAATATAGAAGACATTTTATACTTTTGTATTACATCTCAATTTAGATATGTTACATACCATTGCTTGATTATATGTTATTTATCCGATTGATGGGTGAAGGGTGTAAATCCTACGGAGTCCCCGGACTCACCCCGTTGTGGGTTAAATTTTTCAGCAGGTTTTGAAGATTTAAGAGCTTGAAGATGAGGATCAGGTGGAACCAAAGGAATCAGAGTCATTTGCACATGAAGATTCATGGTATCCTCTACTTAGGTAGATGATCTTGGTTGTTTTTGAACAAGAGTGTGGATAGACTTAGAAGTATGATTCTGTTATCTTGTTTTGATGGATCTTAGCAGATTAATTGTTTAAGTTTGGGTTGTGGAATCCAAGTGTTGGGTTTCATCCCACTGTCACGACATTGTGTATTTCCGCTGCGTATTTGTGGTTATGTTATTTAAATTCCGGGTTGTGACAGGAGTGGTATCAGAGCATTAACCCGGCCGGAAGGTCTATCTTGACCTGCCCAGGTGTTTGATATCGATTTGGGTGAATTAGATTTGATACTTGGATTATCTATTTGAATCAATTAGATTTGATTTTAGACTTTGAAGATTAAATTATTGGATGTCTAGATTGGATAATTGATTGTATATGTTTATGAGGATCAATTTTCAGATTTTGGTGAATCTTGAAGCTTCATTTTATGACAATAGGATGAGATTATCAATTTGGGTCAATTTGATTTTGATATTAGATGATGATTTAATATGTAGAGATTCAAATTGGATGATCAATCAATATATGATAATCAACTTTTAGATTTGGTTGATCTTGAAGTTTAGATTGATAGAAATCAATTTATCAATTAAGGGAAGATTTTATTGTCATTGGTGTAGAGAATTTTAGTGTTTAATAGTTGATGGATATCATATGGTTTAGTATTTTTTTTATGAGCTGAAGTTCAAATTTTGTGTAACCGGTGAATTGTATTGATTAAATGAATATGATTGAGCTCATGATGATATGATTTTTATTTAAGTGTAGATAGAGAGCTAGATAGATTGGTAGATTTTTCATATTGTAAAATAAAGTGGATTTTATAATGATTTTATAGGATGATCTTCATGAGAATAATTGAATTATTGGTGTAAGTTAATTGGGATATATTTATGATAAGAGGATATATCATGTATTATTGGAAGGAATGAGATTAATTAATCATAAAAATTGAGGATGAGATATTTAGAAGATCATGTATATCGGATTGTTCAAGTGGGGTTTTGATTAGGTATTTATAAGATACTACAATCTAGTTTATATTATGACCATAGTATCTAGAATCTTAGTTATTATTTGCCGATCTAGAATCTGAGTAATTGCTCTACCAATCAATATCCTTGTCTAAGGACTTGAAATCTTTGATTCATGAATTTCTAAATCATAGGAAGTATATAGGCTCTAGGTGATTCAGCTTGATAATTATGAGTTAAATTTGTATCGTGGACAATTTTGTTAGATATAGATTTGTTAAGACTTTGATTCGTATTAAGAGTATTATTTAAGTTGTTTGGAGTAATTTGGAAATTGTGATTTAACTTCTATTGAGAAAGTAATTAGAGATCGTGATATACTTGTTGAGGTTTAAGGGAATTGGATGTCTTTGGCACTAGATTGTGGCTCTTTAAGCAAGGGAATAATTTGGTTATTATTTAAGATAATACAAAAATCAGATTCTGGATTCCAAGTTATAAGAGAATGAATGTTGGTGATAGTTTAGCACTAATAATGTCGAGGTTTATCTTTAAAAAAATGAATGATGATTTATGATTGATATTCTTGTTTTGAAAGGATATTGGAATTTTAGTTATTTTAGATAATGAGCAGATGTGTATGATATGAGGATGATATCATCTGATAGATTGATGAATAAGAGAGATTGTTGAATCATTAAAAAGATTGCATTGGATAATCTATGGAATAATATGAGTTATTCAATTATGTCTATGTGAGAAAATTTTTGATATATTACTTGATTAAGAGGTTTGATTGGAAGAGTTGGATATCGAAACGAGATTATATATCTAAACTTTGAAGAAGAATTAAATTTTTTAGTGTGATTGTATTAGTAGTATTCTTGTGTTATTAAAAATAAGATGTTGTAGTATAAGTTTTGAGGATTAATACTTGTTTTGGTAGGGTTATTATCACTTGTTGTAAGTTATCAAAATCCAATTGATGATATGGCATGACATCCAAGATTATAGCCTTATTCTTTACGAATCATGAACATGAGAATTATTCTATCTATCATCATCTTTGCAGAACCTCTCCAATCAAGGAGTACTTGTTACCACTCATCCCTGATTTGTCAATATTAAGTGGAATTATGTTTTGAGTGAATATAGATTATGTCAGATGATTGTGAATATTTAGCTCAGACTTTGGTTTAGTTAAGATTGAGATGATCTTCAAGTCAACTATAGATAGGTGAATAAGTTGGTGATATCTTGCTAGTTGTTTGAAAGTGATTGGAATTTGATAAATTTATTAAACATCCAAAGTGTTTAGAGATTGAGTTCCAACTGGTGGAGATTAAATGAATATATAAGAATCACAATAGAATAGTTATGGTTCCTTGAGATTTGGAATGACTTGATAATTGAGGAAGTGCAAGGCATGACAAATAGATCCCAAATGTATTAGAAAGAAAATATTAGAGATCTTTGTGAAAACTTGATAATTATTTAGAAGATATTAGGGGATTATCATTGGAAAAAAAATGGATAAGAGGACTAGGTTGATAATCTTGTCTCATATGGATAGTATAATCTTCATTATTTTAGATAATTTTCAATGATGAGTATGGCATGTTTGAGATATGATAATAAGGATGAGATTTAAGTGTTATAATTGATAAGAAGATTGAAGAATATTGATGTATAAGAAGGTTAGAATAATAAATGATGATCGGTGATAATATTTGAAGATCAAACTTTTGGATAAAGTTAGAGATTGGAGAGTTAATTATTATGAAGAAATGGTATAGACATATGATAAATTAGAGAGAGCTTAATGTGATAATTTTTGTGAAATCGAGATACAATAATTAGATTATCATGAATGGTATGATATAGAAGGAAGAGTGTATAATTAGAAATTTTGATATGGATAATATTAGTGGATGATGAGAATTTTGGCACATATATTGTGTATCATAATTTGAGGATCTATTATTGAGTTCATGAGAATCAAATTATCTTGACTCCTCTTTTCGACTTAATAGTAAGAATTTGAAATTTTGAGGACGAAATTTATTTTAAGGGGTGAAGATTGTAACGTTTTGAAAAAAAATTTTTTTTTTTTCTTTTTGTAACACCCGCTCCGCCCCGCCCTCTCTCTCTCTCTCTCTCTCGTCGGTTACGCCCGCCCCGCCCGCATCCCTCTCTCTCGCCGGTTTCACCGCCCCCCCTCTCTCTCTGTCTCTCTATCTCTCACGTCCCTCTCTTGCCGAGATGTTCTCCCCCCCCCTTCGTCGCCGCTACCAGCCACCCTGTTGCCGCCCCCCCTTTCGTCGTGCGCGCTGCTCGGCCACCTCCGTCGTGCGCACCCTGTGCCCGGGCCGCCGTCTTCCCGCGCGTCGCCCGCGCGACCAGCGCCATGCCGCCTGGCCGAGCGTCGCCTGCTCGCGAACGTCTCTGCTTCACCCCCATCGCTGCGTACACCTGCCCGCCTCCCCCATCACTGTGTCCCCTTGTGCTGTTGGAGGCCATCGCTGCAACCCCCCCTTTCCTTCCCAGGCGTCGCCCTGCCAGACGCGTAGCCCGGTGAACCCCCCCCTTCGTCGCCGCTGTCGGCCTTCGTCCCCCTTGCCTTCATCGTTGTGGATACTGGCATCCTCCATGCCGATTATCGTCATCCTCAGCCACCCCTCGTCGTCGCTGTCGCCCCTCGTCGTTCGGTCGCTGTCCAACCGTAGCCGCCGCCCCGCTTCTCCGCTGACCTGCATGCCCACGCGAGCACGCGGTCGCCGGTGCCACCCGCCACCCAGCCGCCTGTGTGGAGAGCCGCCGCCCTCCTCTTCTCCTCCCTCGCCGCTGCGTCACCGTCGATCGTCACCACCGATCGCCGCCGCTGCCACCTGGTCGCCAGCCACCCTTCCGCGCGATGCCGCCGCCAGCCATCCTCCCGCGCGTCCGCCGGCTAGCCTGCGCACCTGCAACCAGCCGCCAGCGATCGCCGCCGTTTGCCGTCGCGTTGCCATCGTCGCCGCGAGCCCACTCCCCTGTTCCGCCGGAACGCCACCGCGGGGAGCTCCTTCCCCCGCCTCAGCCGCTGCCAGCCCCCCCCCCAATTGCCTCCGCGCACAGCCACATCCGCCAGCCGTCGAGCGCCGCCGGCAGCCTCCTCCGCCGGGAGCTTCGCCAGCCATTGCCGCCGTCGCGAGCACCGCCGGGCCATCGCCATCGCGAGCGCCGCCGTGCCCGCCGTCGCGAGCCGCCAGTCGAGCCGGCCAGCTCTGCCCGGTCCAGCCCCCCCCCCGGTTCAGCCGGTCGAACCGCCCGGTTCAACGCCGGTTCAAGTTCTTTTTCTGATTTTCGGAATTAATAAATCCGGAAATTAGATTTGAGGCCAGAAAATTAGCAGGAAAATCCAGAAAAATCCGAAAAATTCACAAGAGCTTCCAGGTAGGTTTCTCAAGCTCGTCTATGTATTTGATCCCATTTTTATTAGAAAATATGCATGATTTAACTTATGGACCTTGATTTGACTAGTTTGGACTTTTGACTCATGATTAGTGAATTTTCTCAAAAATCCTTGAATCCAAAACTTTGAAAATGATATTTTGAATATTATGGGACATGTTTGGCATGATTCTGGATGGGTAGAACTATTTTTCATGAGACTTGACCATATGTTAATTATGTGTATGTTTATGTGCTAGAATGGGCCTAGAATTGAAATATAATTATGTGGAGTTTTGGAAAAATCAAAAGTCATCAGATTTCACTTTTTGGAACCTTTTTAGGTCAGATTATGGGTGTTGACATCAGAAGTTAGCTTGTTTTGATTACGCCAAGCTTGATTTAAGTTAATTGTCTTGTATATGTGATTAAGTATGTCTAGTTCGGTTTGTCATTTCATGTATGTAAATCAAGTAAATTTTGGTTAGTTTAGTTTCAGATTATGTAATATGTCATGCATGATATGATTATGTTCATATGGTTAGGTATGGTATATGTTTGATTCAGAATATGTCAATCAAGTTGATTAGTACAAGTCTTGTCTAGTTATGGCAAAATATGTTTAATTTGGTTTCAGATCATGGGCTATGCTATGCATAGTTAGTCATGTCAATTTGATCATGATTAGTATGAGTTGTCATTGAGAACCAGTTCAATTATGTCGGGTTATCATATGTCTTGTCAAGTTTGTTATGAATGTTATGTCTTGTATGAAAGGCTATGAAATTGATGTTTATGTCATGTAAGCATGGTATGGTCAGGTATGTCATGATATGAAATTATGTTATGAACTCTTGATATGACGTGCTATGAAGGCTTCACCAGCCTATGTTAGACAATTGCCCGTGGGCAGCGGGTAACTTAGATGAATCCGGCCCTCCCACAGATCCCGGATTACCGCGGTTTTCCCTTAGTGTCACCACTGCCTAGGTGCACTTTGGGCTAGCTTAGTATATGTTACTTCTATATATATATTAGAGCTGGTGAATGCATTTTGTACATGTGAAGCAAGACGACCAATTCCTTGCTCTTTGGGTATGTGTTCTGGAAAGGATATGAAATATGTTACTTGTGTGTCATGTATGGATGTTAAACCATGTCATGTTAGAAAAATCAGATTTGTCTGTTTTAATTTGGTCATGTTAAGTTAAGTCTTGAGGTCATTTAGATGATATTTGTCTAGCTTGTATGGTCTTGTGTGCATTGGTCTAGAATTAATTGGCTTTGGCATAATCTTTTCTTTGAAGATAATTATGTTCAGATATGGGTTGTGAGATTAATATAGAAGACATTTTATACTTTTGTATTACATCTCAATTTAGATATGTTACATACCATTGCTTGATTATATGTTATTTATCCGATTGATGGGTGAAGGGTGTAAATCCTACGGAGTCCCCGGACTCACCCCGTTGTGGGTTAAATTTTTCAGCAGGTTTTGAAGATTTAAGAGCTTGAAGATGAGGATCAGGTGGAACCAAAGGAATCAGAGTCATTTACACATGAAGATTCATGGTATCCTCTACTTAGGTAGATTATCTTGGTTGTTTTTGAACAAGAGTGTGGATAGACTTAGAAGTATGATTCTGTTATCTTGTTTTGATGGATCTTAGCAGATTAATTGTTTAAGTTTGGGTTGTGGAATCCAAGTGTTGGGTTTCATCCCACTGTCACGACATTGTGTATTTCCGCTGCGTATTTGTGGTTATGTTATTCAAATTCCGGGTCGTGACATATTATATGAATATAAAGATTGTATAACTGAATATAGGGGTGTAAAAAGAATAACTTTAACTTATTATGAAATAGATGAATAAGCGATATTAGCACTTGAAAAAGGTGCAGCCAATGAATTAATTATTATTAGAAAAAAATAAATAGTTTCAACTTCCCAACAATTGTCAAATCCATTATCGAAAGTATTCTATTCTTATTATAAGTGTTTGAAATTGACATCATTCAACCTTTTTCGAGGTCATAATTGGGAATACATATCGTTCATTGCAAATATAGAAGACCCAACTTCATTATTCAGTTGATATCAAATATAAAAAGATTAAATAGAAAATCAACATCAAGAAAGAACAAATTAACAATATCAAGAATATAAAAAAATGACAATAGATGGCCATTAGATACACCAAGCCAGACAAATGGATAGATAATGATCATAGATCAAGACAAACTAGTTCACAAAAGCATAATTAATGGACCAGGATATAATGGGTAGCTGGATATTAAAATACTTAGACCAAATGCAAGGAAAATATGGGATACATGAAATGGAAGAATATATCCTTCGGCAAAAGCAACGGCTTGAAATGAATAGAAAGAAGTCATCCACAATACTTGAAGCACTATATGTAGATACCTTCAACAAATAATTATACAATGCACTAGTTCCTTGTGAATTATTTCACCTTCTTTACTGTAGCAAGATTTCTTTACTTTATTGCATTGCATTATTGTAAAGAATAGTCATCCATGATGGCTCATAGGCAATTCCTTGTCTATATATGATGGAATGATTTATGATTGGCTGGATTTGTAAGGAATTATTCTAAGGAAGCGAAATACATTGAATTCTCAATAAACCATGGTCTTTGCCTTGGTTGATATCGAACATGAAAACCAGGAATTGAAATAGAAGAAGATCTAGTGTATCTTCACAGGATTTCAAAAATCCCTCACCAAAGATGATGATAGCACGTCCTCCATTCTTTAAACATTTCAAGCAAACAGTCTCTAGCAGTAGTCACACAAACTACTTTCACAAGCAAGTTCTCCCTTGCTCCGTGGCTCGAAAATCCTCCCTAAATGGAGTTGCACCATGCAACAACACCTTCTAGAAAAGAGAGGAGACATGGAGTAGTTGAGGACATGCTCAAATCCTATGCCTTGTTAGGGTATGGCGTCATGAGCCTTTTTATTTATAGAAGACATAGTTTCTATAAAGTATGTCCATGCCCATGTCAATATGGATCAGTTCTTATGTGTGCGAACCACTAAGTCCAATAGTCATTTTGGTTGAAGTCTAATTTAATTTAAAGGAATAATTTCTTTAAATCAAAGCAAATATGTTATTCGGTAACAGATTTGACAGCTTTCCAATCAAAAAAATTGCAAGCCATATCCTATAATCTCAAACGACTTTGGAGAGTTCAATAACATTCATTAAGTATTTCCATTATCAGTTACCATACATATTTAAATCCTCGATCATCCAATGTCCTAGTTGGTTAGGGTTTCGGCACCGACTATCAACCCCTGAATATTTCAACTCTATGGGAACTTGTAATTAAAATTGGATCAATTAGAAAACTCCTTTTCAAATCATTCTATATTCCTTGGCCAACAATTTTAGGGTACTATCTCATATGATATTCTCTCTCTCCTACTGAGAGTGAACGATCCCTCATTGTTTGCTTAATTGCCTTCATTAAGTTTTTCTTGCACTTTATACATTAATTGTACTAGATCATCATGATGGTGATCCATAAGTCAATAGTCTAGGCACAAGGTACATATGATAAGACATCTTTGGCAACTCAGGTCAAAAAATCCAACAATGCTAATATGATGATAAAATAGACAGTTGGTAAGATATCGATCGATGTTTCTAAATTGATCAATTCAGATAACGCATTTCACTAATAAGCACCTATATGTGTATGCATCTCCACACTAATGACTAATGAGATTGGTTATTCTCATCATATAAAATGATATCACACACACAAGTTTATTTGAATCCTTATGTCCTATCTTAAGGATCCTATGACTTTGAACATTTAGATCACAAGCATTTAGATGAATGATATGTAAGGAATCAATCTATGGCTTTATAATATTTTTGATTCCTCAAATTCAAGGTCCTGGCCTTAGTTGAAAGCAAATGACAAAATCTTGGGATTTGAAAAGTTCCTCGCCATAGATGAAGAGAGGACGTTCCTTCTTTCTCCAAACCGCTCAAGTGGATGATCTCTCGCGGTATCCACACAAACTTTCTCCAAGCATTAATTCTTCTTCACTTCAACCTCAAAAATCCTTTCGGAATGGAGTTGGACCATGCTAGGATGCCTTCCAGAGAAGAGAGGAGAGAGGGAAGCTATTGAGGTTGTTCTTTAACTCTTTGGCTTGATAGAGTTTGGCTTCTTAAGCCTTTAATATAAAGAAGATGCAATTTTTCACAAAAACTCAAATCTTCTATATATTTACATCCTTTCCCTGTCCTTAAGGATTAGTTCTAATGTATGTGACCCACTAGGCCTAATAGTGAAATTGGTTGAAGCCAAATTCAAAAAAGAATAATTCTTTTAAATTAAATCAAATTTATTATCCGATAATAGATTTGACGGCCTTCCAATCATAAAGGGTACAAGTCATATCCTATGATCACAAATAACTTTTGGGAGGTAAATAGCATTTATTGAGCTTTTCCATCATCAGTTACCACAAAGATTTATATCCTTATCCAAGCAATGTTCTAGTTAGTTAGGGATTCGGCACCGACTGTCAACCCCCTTAATATTCTAACTCTATGGAATCATGTACTCGCGAATAGATCAAATGAAAAACTCCTTTACAAATTATTTTATCTACCTTGACCAAGGATTTAGAGTACTATCGCATATGATATTCTTTCTCTTATCAAGAATGAACGATCTCTTGTTATCCAATTAATTGCCTCCATCAAGTTTCTCTTGCACTCGATACATTAATTACACTGGACCATCAAGATGGTGATCCATAAATTAATAATCAAAGCACAAGGTGCATCCAGTCAAACATCTTTGGTAATTCAAGTCAAAAATCTAACCGTGTCACAATGATGATAGAATATCCTGATAGACAGTTTAGCAAGATGTCGATTAGTGTTTCTAAAATGGTCAATTCAGTGAACTCATTTTACTAAAGAGCACTTGTATGTGTATCTCAATATCTCTACATTAATGACCAATAAGATCGATTATTCTCATCGTAAGAGAAGATATCACATACATAAGTCTATCTAGATCCTTAATGTCCTATCTCAAGTACCCATGACTTGGAACATTTAAATTACTAACATTTAGATGATTGATCTCATTATCATGATCTCATCATGATTCAATCATCATTACATATAATCAAGGACTTCATTATGATATACGTATCGAAAGATAGATGATAATGAATACTTGTTGAATAAGATGATACAAGAAATGTCTGATCATATCACATATGATTGACTTGTAGGACATACATTTCTATCAATCTTTCACTTGCACTAAAACTAATCACCTACATGCTTGATCCCTATCATTTCAAGGTGGCCCTCAAACACACTTTGAAAAGCCTTATAGGGTGTTTGGTTACAATTTTTTTCCTCTTTTCAACATAAATTTTAAAAATCAAATAGCTCAGGTGTTTGGTTACTTTTGTAATATTCTGGATTTTTATGGCATCATTTAGGTTTTTAATGTAGTGTTTTTAATTATTTACGTAATGTGCTTAAATGATTTTTAACACATTTATATAGATAGGTAAATTGTTTTTATTTATTTTTATTATGTCTTATTAATTTTATAGATCGCTATATTTTATTTATAATAGGTGTTATTTATTTAATCTCATCTTAATTTTTTTTCTCGTCTCTCCTATTGAATCTCTCTTCTCCCCTTCCGTTTTTATCCCTCTCCATACCCTAATCATCCTCCTAAACCGTCGCCTCCTTCCGTTCTCTTCCCTCGCCATCGTCGCCCACCGTCTCACCTTCAATCGTCTCTCCGTCTCTCTCTCTCTCTCTCTCTCTCTCTCTCTCTCTCTCTCTCTCTCTCTCTCTCTCTCTCTCTCTCTCTCTCTCTCGCCGCCCGCCTCACGGTCCCTCTCCCTCCTCGCGCCACGCCCCCCCCTCAACGCTGTCACCAGCCGTCGGTGGTCTGCGCACGCGCCATGTAGCCGTCGACCTCGCCGCCGTCTCCTCGTTGATGCCCACTGCGTGCCTCCTTGCGCGTTGCCATCCCCGACCAGCCCCACGACCATCCCGCCTCACCGTCGCCTCCACCTCGTCCCACACCTGCGTCAGCCGCCCCTCAGTCGTCGCCTCCTTCTCGCCACCGCGCACCCTACGCCACCTCTCGCCCCACGTTGCCATCCCGTCGTGGACCCTCCTGACGTTGCCCCCGTCGACCCGCCATCCCTCGCCACATCGGCGTCCGCATCATTGATGTTGCCTCCCTAGTCCGCACCACTGCCTTCCTGCCTACGCCGTGTGCCTGCCGCCGCCAGCTGCCGGCCGCCCCGAGCCGTGCGGCCTCCCACCCGCGTGGAGCCGCCAACGCCTTGCGCGTCTACGCGCGGCGCCCCCTTTGCGCAGCACTTCGCGGTCGTTGGCATCTGCCGACGTCAGCCGTAGCCGCGGCATCGCCAATGCCCGCAAAAGCCTCCGTGCGCCATCGCCCTCTCCGCCATGCGCTGCCTCCCCTTGGACCGCCGGTGCACCCCGCCCCCTATCCGCATGAGTCTCCTTCTCTCTCTTCTATCTATTGTCCATATTGTATGATCATGAAATTATTTCTCCTCAAATATTTCTCTAAATTTTCTCTTGATCCGACAACCTATTTTTCTTGCGTATACTTCTTTTTCCAGCAGCCTAGGTGGTGAGGATTAGCCCTTTTCAATTAGTTCAAGATGTGCATCGCGTTGTCAACGTTCGATATCCTTTTCGGTCGCCAATTTCCGATTTCTCCAGCATCAATTCCAGTAGGCATCCTTGACGTGTTTACTATCATTAAAATTCTTATTTTAATTATCCATGATCTATAGAATTGACCTTTTAATTAATGGGGTGTGTAGTTACGTTTTTATGTAATTTGTGAGTTAACATGGGTTAATTAGCTAGATGTGTAGTAATATGGGATGATAGGTGCTTGTCTTTGTTTATGTATATATATGAGATTATGCTTAGTTAGTAGTGTATTATTGTTCCTTTTAACTTGTCACCCGATTACATATTAGCTTGAATATACTGAGTTAACCTTGTTAAGCTATGATGATAGGTTAACAAGATTAGAGGCTATGGTGATTAATCTTCCAGCATCTAGTTATGTCCATGTTTAATCATGCTTAGGTGTTTGAATGTGGATATTGTCTCATTCTAGTTTATTTTGAGCATGGTTGTCTAACATGGATTGGTTGTGTATATATTCAAGTTAATGTTCATAGTTTGTGTTGTTATGTCATGGCATAGTATTGTTGATGTTCATTGATCTTGCATATTGGTGGTCATGGCATGGCCTGATTGAGGTGGATGCATGATGCATTGAAATTATAATGAAAATAACTACACCAGACTAGTTAGTCGTGACCCGAGGGCAGCGTAGGTTAGAACAGTCCGGTGCATCCTTCGATCTTGGATACCGCGGTTTGTCCCTGTGCCACCACTGCCTAGGTGCACTATGGGATTTCGTTTAACTATATGGTACTACTATATATGATATATCTAGTGATAGCTGGTTGAGGTGGCAAGACGACGCATTCCTTGCTAATAAGAAAAAGGTGTGGTTCTTATTAGAGGATAGGTGCATCTGTGTGAATGTCATTCTTATTAGAGGATAGGTGCATTATTGCATGGTATGGTATACGTGGTCTAGTGATGTATTTCATTTTGTCAAGTATCATGTTGTGTTGCATGGTGTATGCATGGTTTGTCCCATTTATAGTATATCATCTTATGGAGCATATAGTAGGTGATTATGCATGTTCATCATTTCAGGTCGTTTTAAGGTCTTTATAGGTGCTGGTTGGTGTGTTTATAGGTGTTGGTTGGTAGTTTAAAACACGTGGATTAGCCCAAATATTTAATGTATTGACTAGCCTATATTTACATATAATTGTTGTAGGTCTGGGTACCTATTTTAATTAATATTTAGGGCCTTTTGGCTATCCGATTTGGCGGATGATAGGGTGTCTACTAAGTCATCGTACTCATTCCAATCCTCTAATCAATTTTCAGGTAATCAGGTTTAGCGCAGCAAAAGTGTGATGGATTGATTCCCAAGAAAGCAAATTGAATGATTCTTGTAATTTAGATGGTAATTAGATTTGTTTAAATTATAGCATAGCAATGTTTTTAATTTTAATTTGTGGATCTATAAACTGGGACCTAGTTGTCTTCATTTTCCCAAACCGATGTTTTTACGGGGTTAATTTTCCCCGGTCGCGTCGTCGGATTATCCCACTATGCTTGTTAAAATCCGGGGCATGACAACTTTTTTTAACTTCTCTCTTTTTTTAAAAAGTGACATAATTTGGTTAATTGATTTCTTTCAAAATAAAAATAAGAGAGGACTTGTTTTTTTTAAAGATAGACATGGAGGCATGCGGAGCCCATCTCTTTCTAGCCCGACAGAGGTTGGTTGTCCTCTTCTCCAACCGCTCCTTTGAACATCGGTAGGCCCTGAAAGCGAAGAGCATGGGGCAACGAGCAACCATGCTCCACCCCAAAAGAAATATAGATGGAGGGCATGGCAGGTGAAAGCAACACTGGAACCACCTTCCTGTTCTTGCTCGAGAACCTCCATGAGGAAATGGCTCAACCGATCTAGAAGCACCTAGCCACAAATCTGTCAGAGACAAGAAGAAGAAGGAGGAGGAGGAGGCATCTCGAACAGCTGTGGTAATGGTATGCCTTGCTTTAGTGGGTTAATACGGGGTTGGCGCTCCTCCCACCACCAACAGAGAACTCCCATGAAGAAGATAGCTGACGAGGATATTCCATCTGCGGTGCAGTGCTGGGTGCTTCCTGCACTGGCCCAGAGCCGTTCGCTTTGTAGACCTGCCCACTAGGGCCACTAGCACCACTTGACCAGCATGGTTCTAGCCAGAGAACTTGCTCAGCACGTCGACAGCAAGCCGATAGGGTGATCCTAATGCCACCATCGACACGGACGAGGAGGATGATAGAAATATATGCCTTACAAGTCAATCATATATGATATGATTTGACATTTCTAAATATATCTTATTCAATTAATTAGGCAAATCTTCATTATAAGCTCTTATTAGATGCGAATATCATAATGAAGTCCTTGATCAAATACAATGATGATTAAATCATGATAAGATCATGATAATGAGATTGATCATCTAGAGGTATTTGATCTAAATGTTCCTAGTCATAGGATACTTGAGACGGGATATCAAGAATCCGGATAGACTAGTGTATATGATGTCTTCTCATGTGATGAGGATGACCGATCTCATTGGTCATTAGTGTGGAGACACTGAGATACACATATAGGTGCTCATTAGTTGAATGAGTTAACTGAACAGACCGAATTAGAAATCCTGAATGGTATCTTACCGAACTGTCTATCAGGGTTTTCTATCATCACAGTTGCATGGTTGAACCTTTGACCTGAGTCGCCAAAGATGCCTTGTTGGGTGGAACTTGTGCTTTGACCATTGTCTTATGGATCACCGTATAGATGGTCCAGTATAGCGATAGATCGGGTACAAGGAAAACTCGATGGAGGCGATTGAGACAGATTCTAAAGGAACCCATAGAAATCGTTACTTTTGCCGCACCAATTTTTTATGGATGATTCCTTACAGTGGTATTAGAGCCCGGTTCAAGTCTCGGTCGAAACCGACGTCGAATCGACATTATTTCATGTTATTTATGTGTTCCCGAATCTGTGCAAACGTCTATTTTGACGAGGCCACCATAGTATGTGTATGACTCAGATAATAGATTGGTTGGCTCTAGTAGAATCTCTTGATATAGGTCTTTAAAACACCACAAACCTTTTGAAGTTTGGATCTCTGTAGTATTCGGGAGAAGCCTCAAAAGTTGGTGTTTCTGTCATGCCCGAACCAACACCCGGATTTGGGGATTTTGTGAAATCTCCGTCCACAGAAGAAATTGAGGCTTGAAAAGGGTTTAGGAGATGGGTAATGTGATTACCTAACCTTTAGACTTGATCTCCAACTTTGAACGGCGGTGGAGGGAGAGAATTTTTTATTTTCTGACGACCTAGGGTTCTACGGAGTCTGGCGGCACCGACCTGTTTCTTCCTGATTTTCTGTTGCTATAGAATTTTTCTATGAAAGGATATAATACATATTTGAAACCTCATTTGATAAGGATTCTAGATTGTATTTTTGGAGAATATTTGGCTTCCGGGATAAGGAATTATCCTCGTTGCAAATGGAGATTTCTGCTACGGAATCTCGGTGACCGCCAGCTCTTCTACCTTATTTTACAGTCAGTTTAGATTTTTCCTGCATATGAGGCCGACTATTTTGGATTCCTTATTTGATAAGGATTCTAACGCATATTATTTCGGATTTTTTGGAGTCCGGGATAGGGAGATAGAGACCTGATTTTATGGAAACACTCCTCCCGGATGAACAGTGCACCGGCCGCAACCTTATCAGGCGGAGAAGAAGAGTCCGAAACGGACCCGGAACCGGATCTGGATCCGGGTCAACTCTCGGTTTGACCGGGGGCTCGCGCGAGCAGTCGCGTGCGCGCACGGCGGAACACACGGGCGAACGCCGGACGGGCGCAGTGCACCGCCAATTTTTTATGGACGATTCCTTACACTGGTATCAAAGCCCGGTTCAAGTCTCGGTCGAAACCAACGTCGAATCGACATTATTTCATGTTATTTATGTATTCCCGAATCTGTGCAAACGTCTGTTTTGACGAGGCCACCATAATATGTGTATGACTCAGGTAATAGATTGGTTGGCTCTAGTAGAATCTCGTGATATAGGTCTTTACAACGCCACAAACCTTTTGAAGTTTGGATCTCTGTAGTATTCGGGAGAAGCCTCAAAAGTTGGTATTTCTATCATGCCCGAACCGACACCCGGATTTGGGGATTTTGTGAAATCTCTGTCTACTGAAGAAATTGAGGCTTGGAAAAGGTTTAGGAGATGGGTAATGTGATTACCTAACTGTAAGCACCCGGAACGGGACATCTGCGGATCTCCCCCTCCCGGAACCCTTACGCCCGCCTCGGTGTGTGTTGGTGGGTGGTGTTGTGCTATGTGAGTGTGGTCGCCAGGAGCCAAAGGCTCCAAAATATGGTGGAATGAAAGAAAATGAAATAGAGAGATGACCGTCGTACCTTCGGAAGCGGGGAGATTGTTGAGTTCCGACTTCTCCTCTCTCGGCCGGCCGAAAGAAGAGAGCTTAGTGAATCCTTTGCCTTCAATCCGGTTGAAGCTCCGCCTCGATCGGATTTACCTAAGAATGTCCATAAGAAAACATGGAGACAAGTGAAGGTTTCATTAGTTCTAATGAAAGCATAGAATCGTGCTCGAATTTAGATTCAAACATGCAAATGGAAAGAGACTAACCGGATTGGGACAAAATCCCAACCCCTATTTTTGGTAGGTTTTAAACATATATGAAATGTAAAAATGTTCTAAGACATGCTAAATAACATGATGATCAATGCTAAAGTGAAAAAGGAAGAAAAGAACTCGATTAAACGGGCGATCGGACTTCGAAAAACGACAAAACAAACTTCTGCCTTTCCTGGTGCCCTATATATAGGGCGCCAGGAGCAAGTGCCCCCTTTATGGGGCGCGTTGACCAAGGTCAAAGCGCCCTGTATACGGGGCACTAAGTCTGGCCCGAACAGACTTTCTTCTCCTCTTCGCGACGCCGCTCCGGAGTGCTGGGTGGCTTCCGGGACGAAGTAAGAGCTCCTCCTTGTAAACAATATGCAAATAAAGCTGATGGAAGGTGGTTCGGGTGCTGGATGTATGAGGAGAGACGGATAGGGGCTCTCAAAGTTGGAGAAAAATCATGTTTCTGGGTGACAGAAACAGAAGGTTTTAGGGTTTTTGGTGGAGGATTTTGGATCGATTTGGAGGCTTTTGGAGGGTGAATATGGCTTAGAATCGTAGTGTTGGATGAGCTCTAGGGTGGCACGGAGTTGGAACCTCCTTTTAGTCTCAAATGAGGGTCTATTTATAGCCCAAAAGAGGGCACTTTGGCTATTTTCGAAAAACAGTGCCATGTGGCATAGCGCCCTGTATATGGGGCGCTAGCATCATGAGGTTTGTCAGGTTGACAAGACAAGTCACTGCGGGAGGTCAAATCATCATGTCAAATCGATCGGATTTGGTTCCAGGCGCCCTGTTTATAGGGCACCTGGTGCCTCGTATACAGGGTGCCAGGTGCCCTGTATACAGGGCCCCAGGTGCCCTGTATACAGGGCGCCAGGTGCCCTCTATATATAGGGCGCCTGGCGCCCTATAAACAGGGCGCCAGGTGCCCTATTCTTGGGACATTTGGCTTGTTCGATTGCTTTATGGACCCACCTTCAGAATGTGCCAGAAACTTGATCTGTCCGGAAAACACGATGTGCTTTAAATATTCTTTATGAAAACAAGAATTTGAACTCTCCAACTGGGCCGAAATTGCGTGTCTACACTAACCTTTACACTTGATCTCTAGCTTTGAACGGCGGTGGAGAAAGAGAATTTTTTATTTTTCCGACGAACTAGGGTTCTGCCTAGTCTGGCGGTGCCAACCTATTTCTTCCTGATTTTCCGTTGCTATAGAATTTTTCTATGAAGGGATATATACATATTTGAAAACTCATTTTATGAGGATTCTAAATTGTATTTTTGGAGAATATTTGGCATTCGGTACAAGGAGTTATCCTCGTTGCAAAATAGAGATTTCTGCTACAGAATCTCGGTGACCGCCAGTTCTTCTACCTTATTTTACGGTCGGTTTAGATTTTTCCTAGATATGAGGCTGACTGTTTTGGATTCCTTATTCGATAAGGATTCCAACGCATATTTTTTCGGATTTTTCGGAGTCTGGGATAGGGAGATAGAGACCTGATTTTATGAAAACACTCCTCCCAGATGAACAGTGCACCGGCCGCGACCTTATCGGGCGGAGAAGAAGAGTCTGAAACGGACCCGGAACCGGATCGGGATCCGGGTCAACTCCCAGTTTGACCGGGGGCTCGCGCGAGCAGTCGCGTGCACACACGGCGGCACACACGAGCGCACGCCGGACGGGCGCAGTGCGCCGCCAAGCGCAGCCCAATGCACCAACTCTTTTTCTAATGATTTTTAAAGTGTTTAAAATCATAGAAAATTTTGAAAATTCGCCAAAAAATTCCAGAAAAAATCTTAAAAATTCTATAATATTATTTAATATGTTTTAAAGTGTTTAATGGCATGTTAGATGATGTTAAGTTCTATTTGCATAGATTCACTCATGATTAAACTTTAAAATTGTTTTAAAAGTTTGATTTATATAATTAGTGTCTTAATTAATTCTATAAAATGAGATTTTACATAATATAAATTGGGACATTAATTTCTGACCTTGCACGTTATTGTGAATGCATGAATGTTCTAAATAGTTTAGATGTGTTTGTTTATTTCATATAAATTGTTTATATGTTGTTGTCATGTTATTTTCATGCTATTTATTTCATGAAAAATCGACATGCATGAAATTAAGAATTTCAAAAATAAAGTATATAATTTTATGCTGATATATATGATATATCTCATATGATTATCATGTATGCGCTCTATGTTCATGTGATGAATGTTAGTGTGTATGGAGGTGATCATGGACTTAATTATGCTTGACTTGTGATTGCTTTTAATTGTGTTCGTTATGTTATTAAATGGGGCCTGTGTGTGCCTCCTCTCTCTCTATACAATCTAATTGTACATTCTACCTCCTTCCATTAATGTACTCCCCTTGGTTAAAACCAAGGTTTCTTATTAAGTTATGTACATTTATGGGTTTGCATACCCTTAAGCCGCTTGTAAGAGTTAGAAGCTGGTTCGTGGAAGGTTGGAGAGCGGGACCACTTGGAGAAGTACTCTTCTGAAGTGGGAGCATGCCAACTGAAGCATTTGAAGCAAGGATTTGCACCTATAGGGGTGCCTTAGGTGCATGCTTAGGGTTAAGTCCATGATCACCTGTTTTTATGCATATTTGATATGTGGTTATGTGCTATCTTTTATACCTTAGATATATGATATTCCAAAGGTGTTATATATACTTAGCACATATTATTGATGAGACTAAAATAAAATCTCTCCTTGTTTTAATTAGGTTGATAAACGTGTGACATTAAGAATGATTCACGTAGCCTTCCGTTGTTATGGTCTTGATGAGCCAATCTTAGATTGGATGGGTTTGTTGTGTTTCCCACAAGACTCATTCAGCAAGGGATTGGTGATCATGGCCAAGACATTTGCCGAACTTTGGGGTGGACCATTGCATGGCCTTGTTGTGTTTCCCACAAGGGCTATGTTAAGAATTCATCCTCATAACGTAACAAGTGGATTTGACCTAACTAGAGTATATAGCTTGTTGTGTTTCCCACAACGTTATAACTCTAGAGGCTGAATGACTAAGAATTGCAAGGGTTGCAATTGGTAAAAGTTACCTGCCTATTAAGTATGGGATGACTTGTGTTTCCCACAAGGTCATCACCATAAAGTTAATAGGGTCTTAGTCCCCACTAGGATTTCATCGTGATATCCCGTATTTGCATAATGAGGGTTATGCAAATTCGTCGATAATTAGTGGGAGTATAAATTACGATGAAAGACCATATCTTAATTTTAATGAATGTATGTAATGTTATATTAATAAAATTATATCTCAGTTGTAGAATACGATAATAAACCACCATTAGTATGGCATACTAGATGCCAAATAGCTTAATAGCTCACACTTCTTAAACCGGTTTAGAATTAAGAGAATTGTTCTAATAGTTGACCAATTAACTATCCTACTTGAGAAGTAGGTGTCTCCTAGATTATCTAATGATGTGAAAGAAAGATAAGATCTTATCTTATAGACAAGATGCATTGTTTACCTTAAACTAGATGTTAGTCTCTGTGAGATATAAATTGTAGTGACAACATGGATAGATGGATATGAGATTCCTCATGACTCATATTGATGAGCTAACTAAAGGGAAAGTTAGAACAACAATACATCTTAATTACTTCTTGTTGGTGAGACCAATAGAAAGAAGTAAAATCATTAGATAGAAATAGGAGATAGTTAAAAGTAAAAGAAGGTGGTCAAGATAATAAAGCCAGAATAAGACAAAATTCTTACACAATCATGATGATGGTAAGTGGAAGAGGAAGTACAAAGTGTATTGTATATAATACAAAGGTGGAGCTTGAGAAGCTTCATGCATTCAAGTCATTGACACTTACTTGTTTTAAATATACACGTAATAGTATTAGATACTATATGTGTATATCATAATATTAGATACTATAGATGTATCTAATGGTATGAGATACCAGATATGTATTTTATATCTACAAGGAGTTGTAGATGATGACAAGTAAATGAAGGCTTAATAAAGAAGATGTTGACCTACATATGAAATGGTGCAAAAGTTGCATCATTATTAGTGGGAGGTGCAATTCTTTAATAGCCTTATGGAGATGTCTTAATAATTAAAATTGCTATTATATCCTTCTACAAGAATATTATATGATTTCCTACTTGAATAAATATTGATTTATTCTGAGCTATAGAATTGATAGATGTTCTAATAGATTGAATTGCAAAATGCTTGATAGTGGGAGCTTAATGAATTGTTTAATCATATTTGATATATTAGCTCTCATGTTATGTGTGAATACCCCCTTTAAGAGGAAATGAGTTGATTTAGATCAATCTACACTTTAGCTTTATGTAGACACAGATAATGGGTTAATGAGTTGTTAGAACTCGTACATCTAAATGTATGTTAGCCCATATCTAGTAAGGCTAAACAAGAATATTTCTATTTCATTATTTCAAAGATGATGTCTCTGGGTTTGGATACATGTACTTTATGAAGTACAAATCTAAGACCTTTGAGAAATTATCTGAGATTAAGAATGAAGTAGAGATACTAATGGAAAGAGTATTAGAACTCTTTGATGAGATCAAGGGGGGGAATACTTAAGTACATAATTCACATATAATTGAAGGATAATAGAATCTAATGGACACATCTTTACACATTTTAGCTTAATTGAGTAGCTAAAATGAGAAGCCATATTATGTAAGACATAATATGAACAATGACAAGCTTTGCAAAATTCCTCTGTCTAATTTTGGCTAAGAACTCATTATAACCACTTGATCTTAACAAGTACCTTCTAAGTCTGTTCTGATTATTCCATATAGGATATGGAAAGGGGGTTAAAACTTGACCTTAAGCAAGTTAAGGTTTCGGAATGTCCGACCTTGTGAAGAAGTATAATTCTAACAAGTTGGAATATATGACTATGAAGTGTTGGCTTGTGGGATATCGTAAGGAAACTTTTGGATATTAATATACCTCCCTTGTGTATAAGAGTATGTGTTGCTCAGCTCACTATATTTCTAAAGGAAAAGTTTCTTCTTAAGAAAGATAGTGGGAGCAAGGTATAAATGGAAGATGTTCCAGTCCCACAACTCAATGACACTTCTATTAAGGTACCAGTTAATAATTACATAAGGACAGTTCATAGGTCTTTACTTGTGTCCATTTAACCTAAGAGATACGTGAGACATATCTCTGATAGATGAAATGAGACATAAGATAGAAAGGATATTGATCCTAGGATCTATATAGAACTAATATGAGATATTGATTCTAAAATGGGAAGAGACAATAAAATCCGATATAAACTGTATCTATTCTAATCAAGTTTAGAACTTGATAGATCCACCTAAAGATACAGTATCCATAGGGAATAAATAGATCACTAAAGAATAGATTGGAGTGGATTAGAAAGTAGAGACCTTCAAAGGTGAGAATAGTTGAAAAGGATATCATCGAAGTCAAATGGTTGACTATGATGAGATCTTTTACCTATTCCATGGGTTAATCCATTTGGATTTTGATTGTTACACACTATAATTATAAGATAATCTAATTGGATGTTAAGATAGTGTTCCTCTAAGGTATTTTGAGGAACATGTGTATATGATACAACTATAGGGAATGAAGTCCCAATAACATCCAAGAAGAGTGTGTATTAAGTTCATTTATGGACTGAAGTAAAACTTCCTATATATCATTTATAAGGTTTAATGAGATTAAATCTTATGACTTCGTTAAGAACGAAGAGGAGCCTTGTGTATTCAACAAGATAAGTCGGAGTGTTATTACTTTCTTGACATTTTATGTGGATGACACACTACTCATTGAGAATGAAGTAGGTGTATTATCATAAGTGAGCCTAGCTATCAAATTAATCTCCAAGCATAATTTGGGTTTTGAGATCTTTGGAGATAAGTCTAAAAGCAATGCTTAGTTAATGTACGTAGTCACCATAGTCAAAAGGTTTGACATGATAAACTCCAAGATAGGTTTCTTACCTATGTGGTGTGAAGTTGATCTCTCTAAAGTGTTGTCTTTGTAGACTTCTTGAGAGATAAAGCGATCACATGAGTAGAGCCCTTATGCTTTTGTCATAGGGTCTATCACATTAATGTGATACTACATACATGATGTGATAAATGCTCTAAGTGTTATGAGCATTCATCAGAAAGATCCAGGTGAGAGTCATTGGATAGTTTAGAAATATATCATTTAGTACTTGAGAAGCACTAAGATTGTATCTCTATACACTGGAGGATAAGACTTGAAGTCTTGTAGTTTTACAAACACAAACTTCTAATCAAATAAGTTTGATATTAAGTCAGAATAATGGTGGTGCAGTGAGATGAAAGAGTTCTATGTGATAGAACACTGTAAATTTTACAACATATGTAAACAAGTTTACATAGTGGTTGCACACTACTTGAGAAGTAGTCTAGATGAAGATTCTCATCTAAGGTATGGGATTGTCCCAATTTTCTATGAAAGTGTACCATTGTTTTTGAGAAAACAATGGGGTAGAGCCGATGTCTCATTAGAACTTTAGAACTTCTGTGGCGATACCATACAATCAGAGAGATTGTAGCTTATAGAGATATAATTAAAGATAAAGTATCTACCGTTAATAACATTGCAGATCCACTAACTGAAATAGTTACTCAAAGAGTGTTTGAGCTTCACCTCGAGCTGATACAGATCAGCCAGATGGGTGATTGGCTATAGTGAAAGTAGGAGATTGATAGAAATGTATGCCCTACAAGCCAGTCATATATGATATGATTTGACATTTCTAGATATATCTTATTTAATTAATTAGGCAAATCTTCATTATAAGCTCTTATTAGATGCGAATATCATAATGAAGTCCTTGATCAAATACAATGATGATTAAATCATGATGAGATCATGATAATGAGATTGATCATCTAGAGGTATTTGATCTAAATGTTCCTAGTCATAGGATACTTGAGACGGATATCAAGGATCCGGATAGACTAGTGTATATGATGTCTTCTCATGTGATGAGGACGACCGATCTCATTTGTCACTAGTGTGGAGACACTGAGATACACATATAGGTGCTCATTAGTTGAATGAGTTAACTGAACAGACCGAATTAGAAACCCTGAATGGTATCTTACCGAACTGTCTATTAGGGTTTTCTATCATCACAGTTACATGGTTGGACCTTTGACCTGAGTCTCCAAAGATGCCTTGTCAGGTGGAACTTGTGCTTTGACCATTGTCTTATGGATCACCGTATAGACGGTCCAGTATAGCGATGGATCGGGTACAAGGAAAACTCGATGGAGGCGATTGAGACAGATTCTAAAGGAACCCATAGGAATCGTCGCTTCCGCCGCACCAATTTTTTATGGACAATTCCTTACAGTGGTATCAGAGCCCAGTTCAGGTCTCGGTCAAAACCAATGTCGAATCGACATTATTTCATGTTATTTATGTGTTCCCGAATCTGTGCAAACGTCTATTTTGACGAGGCCACCATAGTATGTGTATGACTCAGATAATAGATTGGTTGGCTCTAGTAGAATCTCGTGATATAGGTCTTTAAAACACCACAAACCTTTTGAAGTTTGGATCTCTGTAGTATTCGGGAGAAGCCGCAAAAGTTGGTGTTTCTGTCATGCCCGAACCAACACCCGGATTTGGGGATTTTGTGAAATCTTCGTCCACAGAAGAAATTGAGGCTTGAAAAAGGTTTTTGAGATGGGTAATGTGATTACCTAACCTTTACACTTGATCTCTAGCTTTGAACGGCGGCGGAGGGAGAGAATTTTTTATTTTCCGACGACCTAGGGTTCTACGGAGTCTGGCGGCGCCGACCTATTTCTTCCTGATTTTCTGTTGCTATAGAATTTTTCTATGAAGGGATATATACATATTTGAAACCTCATTTGATAAGGATTCTAAATTGTATTTTTGGAGAATATTTGGCTTCCGGGATAAGGAGTTATCCTCGTTGCAAATGGAGATTTCTACTACGGAATCTCGGTGACCGCCAGTTCTTATACCTTATTTTACAGACGGTTTAGATTTTTCCTGCATATGAGGCCGACTGTTTTGGATTCCTTATTCGATAAGGATTCCAATTCATATTATTTCAGATTTTTTGGAGTTTGGGATAGGGAGAAAGAGACCTGATTTTATGGAAACACTCCTCCCGGATGAACAGTGCACCGGCCGCAACCTTATCAGGCAGAGAAGAGTCCGAAAGGGACCCGGAACCGGATCTGGATCGGGGTCAACTCTCGGTTTGACCAGGGGCTCACGTGAGCGGTCGCGTGCGCACACAGCGGCGCACACAGGTGCACGCCGGACGGGCGCACTGCGCCGCCAAGCGCGGTGCAATGCACCAACTCTTTTTCTAATGATTTTAAAGTGTTTAAAATCATAGAAAAATTCAAAAAATGCCAAAAAAATTCATAGAAATTCAGAAAAATTCTATAATATTATTTAACATGTTTTAAAGTGTTTAATGACATGTTAGATGATGTTAAGTTCTATTTACATAGATTCACTCATGGTTAAACTTTAAAATTGTTTTAAAGGTTTGACTTATATAATTAGTGTCTTAATTAATTCTGTAAAATGAGATTTTACGTAATTTATGAAGATTTTGAGTTTTTATAAAAAAATCCATAATTCTCTATAAATACTAATGGTTTCAGCCAAACCCAATCAAGTCAAGGGTGTTAACCATGTCCTCAGCCTTCTCCCTATCTCCTTCTCTCTCTAGAAGGAATCCATGGGCAATGGAGCTCCGTTCGGGAAGAGTTCTCGAGGCTGGCGCGAAGGGAGAACCTACTGTGGATGAAGTTCGTGTGGATACTGCTGGAGATCGGACACTTGAACGGTTTGAAGAGCTTAAGAAGTTCATCTCCTTCCTCTCCATGGGATTATATGAATCCCTATCAGGTATATTCGAACCCGATTTGATCGGTTTTCAGTTTTCATCGTTCGGTTCTGATTGAGACAGATTCTAAAGGAACCCAAAGGAATCGTCGCTTTCGTTGCACCAATTTTTTATGGACGATTCTTTACAGAGGCAACATCGAGAATCGGATGCCATCATGGCACCATCTCAAGGTAGTCGTAGCAAATATCGTTATGAACCACGGGCTCCACTTTGAATCAAACGAAGTGCTGATTAAGAAAAGATGACTGTGTGTACCTTAGTATGGGAAACAAGTGCTCAAGTTCAACCTTCTCCTTCTTCGGCCGGTCGATGAAGACGAGTTCTCAACCACTGCTAGCTTGATAAATCTGTGCAACTTAAAATAACAAATCAAGTGAAAGAAGTTGATTAGAACTGAGCAAAGTATAGAAACTATAAAAAGAAAAATAAGAAAATGACTGTGTACCTTAGTATGGGAAACAAATGCTCAGGTTCAACCTTCTCCTTCTTCGGCCAGTCGATGAAGACGAGTTCTCAACCGCTGCTAGCTTGATAAATTTGTGCAACTTAAAATAACAAATCAAGTGAAAGAAGTTGATTAGAACTAAGCAAACTATAGAAACTATAAAAATAAAATTAAGAAAATGACTGTGTGTACCTTAGTATGGGAAACAAGTGCTCAGATTCAACCTTCTCCTTCTTCGGCCGGTCGATGAAGACGAGTTCTCAACCACTACTAGCTTGATAAATCTGTGCAACTTAAAATAACAAATCAAGTGAAAGAAGTTGATTAGAACTAAGCAAAGTATAGAAACTATAAAAAGAAAAATAAAAAAATTAGCAATCGGATTTGAGCTCACTAGATTGGGGCGAGCCCTAACCCCTTTTTTGTATTTTTGATAATAAAAACGATGCAAAACTGAATTTAAATGACCTAAAAATACTGTAAATGAAAGAAGGGAGGCTAAGAGAGTGGGATGGCTCGGATTGGAGCCAGAACGAGCAGAAGAAACCGGTTTAGATGGCCTGCACTTGGGTGAGTATAGTACCTTGCCGGCGTGACTTCGGTGCAGATGCTTCTATGGTCGACCCTGATGCCAAAATTGAGTGCCGTTTGTTTCTACGGATAGAGAAATCAGAGAGGAAGAGATCTTATGTAGATAACTTCTTCAGAATACACCTATGCATACCTATGGAATTTTTAGAAGTGGATAGATGTAAAAGTAGAACTTGATTGTGCGCATTCGATGCAGCAATCACCACAGACAAATGACATGTCAGAATCGAGTTCCGTTAGTTGAAAATGAAGGAGACACAGAGAGGAAGTTTTCTTATGTTGATTACTTTTACAGCACATGTCCCGAGAATTATTTAGAGGTCGATGAAGAATGTCGATGTTGAGAGCACGAATCGGGCATCCTTTCTCACGTTGGGGTCGATCTCTCACTAATAGGATGGAGTAGAACGTGAAAGAGAGCTTTAGAGAGAGCTTGGACAACCTCTGGACTTGCTGGAGCATGCGTAGTATCCCTCGGTCATTGAGAATGGCCTTCAATTTTTAGGAGAAGTGGACCCGATGCAAAATATAAAAGGAAACTGAACGCACCCCTAGGTTTGGGGCACAGTGGCCATGCCCTCAGATTGAGGGAGCGGTGAGCGCGTCATTGCTGAAAAATTCAGAAAAAATCTGGAAACTTGCTAAAAATTTGGTTGACAAAATGAACGCACCCCCAACTTGGGGCATGGTCAAAATAATCATTTTTTAAGAGGGAAAACCTTCTAAAATCAGTTTGAAAAGTCCAAACCGGGGCAAGTTTCCAGTTTCTGAAATCGACCGCGCCGTCAGTCCAAGGGCACGCTGATCTGAGGGCACGCAGACCGTGGCTTCACCTTGAGGGTGCACTGACCGCACCCCCAATTCGGGGGAGTGCTCAGTTCTTTCTTCTACGCGCCCTATGTCCGTGAGCCATAACTTGCAAACGAGATGTCAGTTTCAACTCCCGTTTGTTGCGTATGAAAGAAGACTCACAAACGCAGCTCTCCAAATTGGTAAACCAACTGGAACACACCCCAAGACTTATGTATAGGATTTTAACATACGATTTACGATTCTGAGGATGCCGGAGGCCGGAGCAATGATCCAAAAAACATGGTTTTGATTAAAAAGCCAAGGGTCAGATCAGTATAACTTAAAACAATGACTGAACAAGTACGATGTGATCATAAAACTTGGAATCATCAAAAATGTTGAGAATAACCTGGTAAACGTGAAACAAACCTCAAAAAGCTAGGAATAATGGGAAACCCAAAAATCAACTGAAACGATTATATGGCACTGATTGGTGATAATGAAATGACTAGGGTTGACCTAAAAGACTCAGAAAACTTGGTGATGATTGGAAAGACAAAACACATGGTCCAGGATAGCCGTGATAGTACAAATCAGAAAGCCATGATAAAAGCTGACATAGACGTGTGGCCGCTGAAAAGAACTTGTCGGAAACCCATATGTTGTAAAATTTATGTGGGACTTCCAAGAACTTCAATTGTGGATCGTAAATGGTTGGTCATTGAGCAGGCTTCGTGTTTCCATGATTAACGCATAGCTCTCACTTGAAGGTTACAACATTGCTTCGTAAATCTTCGATCCATTCTCAATTCATGCGGCTCTCTACTGACATCTTCAATTCATCTCCACAAGGTGATTTTGATCAGATAACGGTAAGATATAGAGTATTGCCAATGGAATAAGAGTATGGAGTCCCGAATCAGTCCAATTTGGCATGTCTACATAAGGTACCTATGTAGAATCCTTATCAAGTACCCTAGTAGAAGTGTCCTCTAGTTGTGGATTTGCAACCTCTTCTAGTTTTACCATGCTCCCATTGTCTTCTTTAAGAAGGTACTCTTCCTCTAGAAATACAGCTCTTTTAGCAACATAAACCTTTGTTCATTGGGGTGGTAGAAGTAATATCTATAAGTTTCTTTAGGATATCCCACAAATCTACACTTCTCTTTCTTAGATTCCAACTTTTTAGGGTTATGCCTCTACACGTGAGCTATACAACCCCATACCTTAACATGTTTAAGGTCAGGCTTTTTCTCTTTCCATATCTCATATAGAGTAGATGGAACAAACTTGGATGGTACTTTATTCAAGATATATGCAATAGTTTTAAGTGCATATCTCCAGAGAGACAAAGGTAACTTAGCAAAAGTTGTCATTGCCCGTATCATGTCTAATAATGTATATTTTCTCTTTTTAGCTACTCCATTAAGTTGAGGAGTGTATGGAGGTGTCCTTTGAGATAATATCCCATTGTCCTTCAAGAACTGTGTGAATTTAGTACTTAAGTATTCTCCTCCTCGATCTGATAAAAAAGTCTTAATACTCTTTTCCAGTTGCTTCTCTACTTAATTCTTATATTTTTGAAATTTCTCAAAGGCTTTATATTTATACTTCATTAAGTACACATATCCATACCTAGAGAAATCATCAACAACTCAGTAACTCTCTCTCCATGTCCACTAAATGGAGAGTTGGTTATCTTACCCATGAGGCAAGACACATAAGTGGGCAGTGACTCTAAATCATTTGACCTTATGCATTCATCTTTATGGAGCTTTTTGAGTCTTTCCTTATTGATATGACCAAGCCTATGGTGCCATAATAAGGTCTGATCTATATCAATCCTATTCCTCTTAGGATTGATATAGATCAAACATATAAAAACCATTCGTCAAATTTCCATTGACAAACAATTAACCATTCATATTTATAAAACAACACCCATTTTCAAACCTCACAATAAATCCACATTTTTTAAGCATGAAATAGACACAATTTTCTTAACTATTGAAGGAACATAACCACAACTATAGTAAGACATCTCCTGAAGGTAACTTGAGGATAGCTTGTCCCACGACCAATGGTGCAACCTTTGCACCATTTCCCATGCACAGATCAACCTCTCTACTTTGTAACCTTCTACTACTTGTCAACACCTGCAAGTCATTGTAGATAAGAAATGTACATCCAGTTTCTAATACTTATGATGTAGATCTATAAGACAAATTGACATTAATGACAAAAATACCTAAAACTACTCCAAGCTTTCTTTTTGCCTTCTCTACAAGGTATAACTTGCAGTTCCTCTTCCAGTGGCTATCCTTATGACAGGGGAAGCATTGTCCTTTGTCCTCCTTGGGCTCCATCTTCTTGGCTACCTTCTTGACTTTAGCTTTGCCTTTTTTTCCCATCCGATTAGCCATCCTTTTCTTGTTCATCTTACCAACAGGTAGCACATGAGGTTTTCCATTGTTCAATGTGCCTGTAGCTATCTTCAACATATTTAGAAGCTCTGCTAGAGAGCATTCTAACTTATTCATGTTGAAGTTCTGATGAACTGAGAATAGGAGGATGGTAAATATTAGATGATAAGGTTAACTATCAGCTCCTTGTTCATAGAGAACCCAAGCTCAATACATGATAGTGGAAAAAATTTTCATTCCTTAAAACTATGATCTTTGCCTTGGTCGATGCCAAACTAGTAAAATCAGAAACCGAATATAAAGCAGAACGAGTGTACCTCATGAGATTTTCAAAATTCCTCACCATGTATGAAGAGAGGACATTCCTCCTTACTTAAACCATTCAAGTGTACGGTCTCTAGCGGTATCCACATGATCTACTTCAATAGACGAGTTCTCTGTTCCTTCAAGCCTCAAGAAACCTTCCAGATCCAAGCTTGACCATGGGAGATCACGCTCTTGAGGAGAGAGGATGAAGAGAGGCTTCATGGGATGTGCTCCATCCCTATCGCTTGATAGGGTTTGACTTCATAAACCTTTTATTTATAAAAGATGGAATTTTTCACAAAACCCAAAACTTCTATAAAATTACATCCATGCTCTCATCTTATTGACCAGATATAATATGTGTGACCCACTAGACCCAATAGTCAATTTAGTTGAAGCCTTGATTAATTTAAAAGAACAATTTCTTTAAATTAAATCAAAATAGTTATCCGATAATAGTTTTTACGATTTTTTGATCATAAAGGGTACAAGCCACATCTTATGATCTCAAATGACTATGGAGAGTTAAATAACATCCATTGCGCATTTTCATCATTAATTACCACATGGATTTAAATCTTCATTCATACAATGTCCCGATCAGTAAGGGGTTCGGCACCAACTGTCAACCCTTAAATATTCTAACTTTATGGGATCATGTACTCGGTTTTATATCAATTGAAAAACACTTTTTCCAATTATCCTAAGTACCTTGGCCAAGATTTTAGAGTACTATCCCATAGGACATTCTCTCTCTCCTACCGAGAGTGAATGATCCCTTGTTGTCTGCTCAATTGCCTTCACCGGGTTTCTCTTGCAACCAATACATCAACTATACTAGACCATTAAGATGATCCATAAGTCAATAATCAAGACAGCTTGGTAAGATACCGATCATGTTTTCTTAAATTGGTTAGTTTAGTGAACTCATTCCACTAATGAGCACCTATGTGTGTAACCTAGTGTCCCCAAATTAATGACCAATAAGATCGATCATTCTCACCACATGAGAAGACATTACACACACTAGTCTATCTGAATCCTTGATGTTTCATCTTAAGGATCATATGACTAAGAACATTTAGATCACATACCTTTAGATGATTGATCTCATTATCATGATATCATCATGATTCCATCATCATTACATGTGATCAAGGACTTCATTATGATATTCGTATCTACTAAGAGCTAGTAATGAAGATTTGCCTAATTAATTGACTGAGATATTCTTAAAAATGTTGAATCATATCATATACGATTGGCTTGTAAGGCATACATTTCTATCAAGTGGAAGCATTATCCTTTGTCCTCCTTGGGCTCTATCTTCTTGGCTACCTTCTTTACTTTAGCTTTGCCTTTCTTTCCCATCTGATTAGCCTTCCTTTTCTTGTTCATCTTACCAATAAGTAACACATGAGGTTTTCCATTGTTCAATGTGCCTGCAACTGTCTTCAACATATTTAGAAGCTCTGCTAGAGAGCATTCTAACTTATTCATGTTGAAGTTCATGATGAATTGGGAATATGAGGATGGTAAATATTAAAGGATAAGGTCAACTATCGGCTCCTTGTTCATAGAGAACCCAAGCTCAATTAACCTCTCCATCCACTCTATCATTTTAAGAACATGTGTCAACATAGACATTCCCTCAGTCATCCTTGTCCTAAATAGATTCTTAGATATCTAATATCTCTCTATCTGATTATGTGCTACAAATAGCTCCTTAATATGAGCCAAAATGGATATAGCATCCATCTTTTATGTTGCCTTTGCAACTCACTACTTGTAGAGGCTAACATGTAGCATTGGACAAGGGATGCATCCTTCTTTTACTTTTGGAAGGTTATGATCATATAATCATTGGCATCATTAGATGGCTCATTTGGTAGTGGCTTCTCAAGCACATAAGTTATTCGCTCAGTAGTGAGAACAATTCCCAGATTTCTAAGCCAGTAAGAGAAGTTAGCACCAGCAAACTTGTTGGCATCGAGTATGCCATGCAATGGGTGGTTCGCCATTGAAATCTACAAAGAGATATAATTAAAATGAGATAACATTGTAAATATTTATTAAAAATGTGATAAGGTATTTATCTTAATTTTATGCTCTCACTAATTTTGGCAAATTTACATAACCCTCATTATATAAAGACGGGACATCTCGATGATGTCTTAGTGGGGACTAAGATCCCATTAACCTTATGGTGATGACTTTGTGATGGCATAACAAATCACCACATACTTAATAGATAGGTAACTCTTGCCAGTTGCAACTATTATAATTTTTAATCATGTTTAGCCTCTAGAGTCATATCCTTGTGGTAGCACAACAAATCATATACTCTAGTTAGGTTAAATCCACTTGTTATGTTATGAGAATAGATTCTTCACATGGCCCTTATGGTAGCACAACAAAGCTATGTAAGTGGTCCATCTCAAAGTTTGGCAAACTACCTTGGCTATGGTCACCAATCCCTTGCTGAATGAGCCTTGTGGTAACACAAAAAACACATTCAATCTAAGATTGGCTCACTAAGACCATAACAATGGAAGGCTACGCAGGTCATTCTTAACGTCCTGCGCTTATTGACCTAATTTAAAATAATGAGAGATTTTATTTTAGTCTCATCAACATATGTTGTACAGATAAATATATGTATATCTTTGGAATATCATATATTTAAGGAATAGGCAATAGCACACATCCACATATCTAATATGTATAAAGAAAATAGGTGATCATGGACTTATCCCTAAGTATGCACCATAAACACCCTTATTAGTGCAAAATTTAAAGCTTGCATCAGATGTTTGAGTTGGTATGTCTCCACTTCAAAAGCTTCTTATCCAAGTGGTCTCGCCCTCCTATCATCCATGAGCCATCTTCTTGTCATTACAAGCAGTTCGGGGTATGCAAACCTAATGAATAAACATATCATTGTAAGAAACCTTGGCTTTAACCAAGGGGAGTATAAACTTGGGGGAAGATAGAATTTACAATGAGATTAGAGAGAGAGTGAGAGAGAGAGAGAGAGAGAGAGAAGAGGCATACACAAGCCGCATTTAATTACATAACCAAAATAAATAACCAATGCAAGATAATTAAAACTAAACCCATGATCACCATCCACACACACTACAAATCATCACAAGAGCAAAGTGCTCATACGTGGAAATTATATAAAATAATATTTATATCATAAAACTATAATATATAAACTTTTGAAATTCTCAATTTAATGCTTATTGTAATTTTCATGAAATAAATAACATGAAAAGAATGCATAAACAATTTACATGTATTAAGATAAGCACATTTAAGCAAATAACCACATCTAGACATTCCCAAACTTATGCAAACCACAAAAATAATGATCTAAACATAAAACTATTAAATCATATTTTTCAAAATTAATTTAGTAATTATTTTTACTAATTTTGATCTTAAAATAATTTTAGAATCAAGATAAGAGAATTATATGACAAAATAGCTAAAAAACTATTTAATAAGCTATTAAACACTTCAATGGCTCATTAAATAATTTCTACAATTTTTTTTAAAAAAATATAAAATTTTAAAAAAATTTATAATTTATTTTAATTTTAAACAATTTAAAATTAAAATAAAATTTAAAAAATCAACTGCAGACGAGGCTCAATCAAACTGGCTTGGTCTAGCACTGGTCCAAACCACCACATTTGGGTCCAACCCAGATTGGCTTGAACTGCCACCGGGTGGACCCTTCTTCCCTGCCCGTTAAGAAGCTATGGGGAGGCGAAAACCCTATCTGCCATCTCAATTTTTTGGGCTTGATTAGGAAGTCTAAACAGAGTATAAAAATACATAAAAATAATATTTATAATCTTTAAAAAATAAGAAATCTATTAAGATAGGTTTCTACCCACCAAAAAAAAATTGTAAAATGAGAAATACTTGGAGGAAGATGTCGCCACTGTGGATACCCTATCCATCGGAAAAAAATGAAATTATGCTGCAAGGAGGGATGATTAAGGCTGAAACTTGAATGTAAACACATGGTAAATCTATTACCTATCTTCCAAACCCATTAGAAGCTTTCCCATGTCCCCATGGAAGGAGAAATATAAACTTCCTTAAATCTAGGTGACTACGCAACCATGATAGAAACATCATATCTCGAGAACACTCCCAGACTCTACAGAGGTCGATAATTTGAGATATCTGTGTCGTATAAAAGCCCTTTGTCATGAAAATATCATGGAGCAAAACAATCATATCTCATATGATGCACAGTTTCTCCATGAAAATAGGGGCTTACACAATTTCAGGAAAACCTAAAAACACATAAAATAACTCAAAATTAACATTGATTTCAACCAAGAATTCAACTTGGATCTGATACTAATGTAAGGAATCAATATACGGCTTTAAAATATTTTTTATTTCTCAAATTTAAGGTCTTGGCCTTAGTTGAAAGCAAACGACAAAATTGGGAACCGAATAAGAAAAAGATTAAATATTCCTTCTTAGGATTTTAAAAGTCCCTCACTAGAGATGAAGAGAGGATGTTCCTTCCTGCTCCAAACCATTCAAGTGAATAGTCTCTGGCGGTATCTACACGAACTATCTCCAAGGACTAATTCTCCTTCGCTCCAACCTCAAAAATCTTTTCAAAATAGAATTGGACCATGCAAGGATACCTTCCAGAGAAGAGAGGAGAGAGGAAGGCTGCTAAGGATGTTCTTCAATCTTTTGGCTTGATAAGGTTTGGTTTCTTAAGCCTTTAATATATAGAAGATGCAAATTTTCACAATAACTCAAATCTTCTATATATTTACATCCTTGCCCCTATTCTTAAAGATTAGTTCAAATGTGTGTGACTCACTAGGCTCAATCGTCAATTTGGTTGAAGTCAAATTAAAAAGAAAACAATTCTTTTAAATTAAATCAAATTTATTATCTGATAACAAATTTGACAACTTTTCTATTGTAAAAGGTCTAAGCCACATCTTATGATCTCAAATGACTTTGGAGAGTTAAATAACATCTATTGGACCTTTCCATCATTAGTTACCATACGGATTTAAATCCTCATCCATGCAATGTTCCTATCAGTCAGGGGTTCAGCACTCACTATCAACCCCCTTAATATTCTGACTCTATGGAATCTTGTACTCGTGAATGGATCAATTGGAAAACTGCTTTTCTAATTATACTATTTATCTTGGTCAAGGATTTAGAGTACTATTCCATATTCTCTCTCTCCCTCTCTGTTTCTCTCTCTCTCTCTCTCTTATCAAGAGTGAATGATTCCTTGTTGTCCTCTCAATTGCCTCCACCAGGTTTCTTTTGCACCCAATACATTAACTACATTGGACCATCAAGATGGTGATCCATAAGTTAATAATCAAAGCACAATGTACATCTAGTAAGACATCTTTGGTGATTTAGGTCAAAGATATAATCGTGTCACAGTGATGATAAAATATCATGATAGATAGTTTAGTAAGATACTGATCGGAGTTTCTAAAATGGTCAATTCAGTAAACTCATTATACTAATCAACATCTATATGTGTATCTCAATGTCTCCACACTAATGACTAATGAGATATGTCATTCTCATCATATGAGAAGATATCATATACATAAGTTTATTTCGATCCTTAATGTCCTATCTCAAGGACCTATGACTTAGAATATTTATATTACTAACATTTAGATGATTGATCTCATTATCATGATCTTATCATGATTCAATCATTATTATATATGATCAAGAGTTTCATTACAATATATATGTCTAAATTAAATAGTAATGAATAAATATCAATTTTATTGAAAAGATGATACAAGAAATGTCTAACATTAGCTTGTTAGGCATACATTTTCATCATGACCTCATTATCATGATCTCATCATCATTCAATCATCATTATATGTAATCAAGGACTTCATTACGACATATGTATTTGTTAATAGCAAGTAATAAAGATTTATCGATTAATTGAATGAGATATTTCTAGAAATGTTGAATTATATCATATATGATTAGTTTGTAGTGCATATAATGATATGGGTAATTACTTCAACCCCAATCCCACAACTTGACATGAAAAAGTTGACTCGATCCCGCACTTCTCACGAACAGGAAGTTGAAAGTGCCTTCATTTTATTTTATTGTTAATGTTTAAAATTTATATTATAAATTAATTATAAAATACTTAATTCATATTTTAGCTACTTAGTTAGTTCTTTTACTTATAATAACGATTCAATGTTTTGTTATATATATTTTTATAATTTAAAAATACATTAAATTTTTTGTTGGATTTGATCATGATCGACCTGTGTTGACTTGAGTTGCCATCAAATTTAATAGGGTTGACTTGGTCTTGATGTAAGGAATCATCCTACGAAATATGGTGTAGCGAAAGCGACGATTCCTATAGGTTCATTTAGAACTTGTCTTAATCGGAGCTGAACGATGAAAATAAAAAATCGATCAAAACATGTTTGAACATACTGATAGGGATTCATATAATCCCATGAAGTGGAAGAAGATGAGTTTATGAAGCTCTACAAACTGTTCAAGTGTCCGATCTCTAGCGGTATCCACAAGAATTTCATCCATAACAGATTCTCCCTTAGTGCCGGCCTCAAGAACTCTTCTAGAATGGAGCTCCATCACCCATGGACGTCTTCTAGATAGAGAAGCAGGTAGGGAGGAGACTGAAGATATGGTTTTCACCCTTGTCTTGATGGGGTTTGGTTGAAATCATTAGTATTTATTGAGAATTTAAAATTTTTCATAAAAACCTAAAATATCCATAATTATGCCCTTGCCCCTAACTTATGAATAAGTCCTTATGTATGTGACCCACTAGGCCCAAAAAACTTATTTGGTTGATGCCTAATTAAAATAAAATAATTTTATTTACTTTAATTAAATATATTATTTGATAATAGATTAATCAGCCTATCAATCATGAAGGGTACAAGTCACATCTAATGATTTCAAATGGTTATAGAGATTATCATATCTTTATTGAGCATTTTCATCATCAATTACTACATGGATATAAACTCTCGTCTATTCAATGTCCCGATCAAAAAGGAGTATGGCATCGATTGTCAACTCCTTACTATACCAACTCTATATGTTCTTGTACTCAAAATCAGATCAATTGAAAAACTTCTTTTCGAAGTATCCTCTCTGTCCTAGTAAGAATTTAAAGTACTATCTCATAATACATTCACTCTTACCTATCGAGAGTGAACGATCCCTTATTGTCCATTCAATTGTCTTTCTCGAGTTTTTCTTGTACCCAATCCATCACTATGCTTGACAATTTAAATGGTGATCCATAAGTCAATGGCCAAAACACAAGTTCCGCCTAACAAGACATCTTTGGCGACTTAGGTCAAAGGTTCAACAATGCAACTGTGATGATAGAAAACCTGATTGACAATTCTGTAAGATACCATTCAGGGTTTCTAATTTGCTTAGATTAGTGAACTCATTTGACTAATAAGCACTTATATGTGTATCTTAGTGTCTCCATAGTAATGACCAATAAGATTGGTCATTCTTATTACATGAGAAGATATCATATACACTAATCTATTCGAATCCTTGATGTCCCTCTCAAGAATCCTATAACTAGAAACTTTTAGATCACATACCTCTAGATGATTGATCTCATTATCACAATCTCATGATGATTATTGTATGTGACCAAGAATTTCATTACGATATACGTATCTAATCAGAGTTCGTTATGAAGATTTGCCTAATTATTTGAATGAAATATTTTTAAAAATATCGAATCATATCATATATGATTAACTTATAAGACATATGTTTCTATCACTTGACCCTGACCAAACTTTATCTTGAAATGAAGTGCTCCTCTTTAATATATAAGGTGGAGTAAGAAGAGTAAGTAACTCCCGTAATTTAAAACGTGTTTCTACTTAGGTATGTTTGGTAAGAATTTGTAATATGCGAATTCCATAAAAATATCCTACACGTCTTTTCTTAGATGCTCCATTGACTCTACATAAATGCTTGATTCGAAAATCTTGTTTGGCATATTAATTGAACATGTAGGAGATTTTTAGTCAAAAAATATATTTTTCTTTTATTTATTCTTTGACAAATCTAAGGTTGTTTAAAAAATATGAAACATACAAATAAAAATATCTTTTTATTTAATCCTCTTCTCAAGTGGCCCCTTCAAACTTTTGAGAGATTTTTCTATTGTGCCATTCTATCTCATCTCTCATGAAATCTCTAACGGGGTGTTTGGTTGCATTATAATTTTTTGTACACTTTCATGATAAAAAATTATATTAAAATAAAAAGTGAACCAACTCATGACATAAAATTATCATGTTTGGAGGGTTGTGATTACAAAAAAGAGTAACTACCACACATGACCAAACAAAGTGGGAGACCACAAGAAAAAAGAAAGAGGTGACACCCTCTTTTTTGTTTAAGAAGAAAATCACTTTTAAAATATAAAATTATCATGATTACCAAACACCTGTTTTAACAAGTTTTCTTACAATTTTTAAAAATTAAAACAAAAACCTTCATTATCATGCAACCAAACACCCCATAATGCATGCAAGTCAATGAGAAATTGATTCGTTTGGTTACACATTTGTCCTATTATGGATTTTCAATGATTGAAATCTTTTTCTAAATTCCTACCAAACACATCCTTAGGTAAATATGAAATAACAGTTGTAAATGATTGTCCAGAAAAGAAGTGAATGATTAAGTCAAACTGTGCAGCATGCTATCCAAGTCCAGCTCATTTATTCATGTTCCAAATCTACTTCATCTTGATCTAGTGGGTTCACAGAGTCCAAACTCCAATGGTAGCTTAATAGATTTGAACTTGTTAGGGTACATATTTTTTTTGATCCAAATGAGTTTTAGACACGGATAAGAACTCAATCTGAACTTGAGTTTGAGTTCAAGTTAAACTCAAATCTCGATTAGTGCAAATTTGTTTATGAAACTCAAATTCAGATTTAACACATTTTAAGTTTACTTAATTAATATTTATTATTATTAAATAATTTTAATTAATTTAAAATATACATTAAATAAAAATACTTAAACAAATTACTACAAAAATAAAAAACTAACCAAAACTCAGCCGTTATTTGCACCCGATGAAGTATCCTGCTCTACCATCCGTCACTGTTTCGTATCAGCTTAGGATAAATCGCACACGGTTAAGGTGGCAACTTGATGCTTTATTTCCATCCATGTTTGCGAAGGGTACTTTGGTAATATCGGATGACGTGGCGACGACACTGAAACGCGTTAAAAGGCATCCCGTCCGCGACCTCGCTTTGGTAGCGGCGCGAGACGCCTGAACCCGGCAAGCCCGAAATGAAGAACGCGAAGAAGCTCTTCTTCCCGCTCACCATCCTCGCAACGTCAGTGCTGTTGTTCTCCACCCTCCCCTCCGCAATTTCCTTCGACGGCTCGGACCATCGAGAGACCAACCGTGGCGGCGATGACGTCCACAGCGCCGGCCACAGCGAGGTGGGATCGGGCGAATGGAAGGTCCTCACCAAGGGAAACTTCTCCTCCCAGACACGCCTCCATCCTTACGTTCTCGTCATGGTCACTGTCTCCTGTACGCTCACTCTCTCTCTCTTCCGGTCATCGTCGGCGATTCTTGTTCTTGCGATATCGGGCTTCTTTCGGCTTGTGGACATTGTTTTCCGTTTAGTGACCACACGGAGTGGAGTCATGCACCAAGGAAGGGGGTAAAACGCGAATAAGGCCTGCCCTTGGTCTGTCTTCGTTTTCCTTACAAATGGAGGACAAAGTAAAAATGCTTTATTTATTATTCCTCACTGATTGATGTACAACTTTGTTGAGCACACATTTTCATACAGAAAAATTCTTGGACTTCGGTGCTGCTCAATAATGTTCGTATCGTGTACATACAGTGTGACAATGCCTGCCACACTAGAGAGCGGGGAGGCACGCAGCTTCACCCCTCATTGTTCAAGTTCTGCTTCTTGCTCTCACATCATCTGCATTTCCTTCTTGATCTCTCGGCTCAATTCTTCCTTGCTAACCTTAACTTTACATGCAAGAAAGAAAATGTGTGATTCTGAAACTGGATTTTGAAAAGGCCCATGACGGAGTAACTTGGCAGTGCTTATGTAGATCAAGTGGATCAAGGCTTTTGTAACGTCGGCAAAATTCTCAATTGAAATTAACAGTGAGTCCTTTGACTTTTTAGCAGCTCAAGAAGTATGCGACAAGGAGATTCAATTCCAATCTCTCTACTTTTGTTTGTATTGGTTGGTCAAGTGTTTACTGCTTGTCGAGAGAAAGCTAAACAGGAGAATATAATTCAAGGAATCAAAATAGGTAAGAAAGCAGAACATGTTACTCACTTGCAGATTGCGAGCCATTCTCTTTTCAACTTCAGATGAGTCCAAGCGTCTCAACTTGTTGATATGTTCTGCTTTTGTTTGTATTGGTTGGCCAAGTGTTTACTGCTCGTTGATACTTGACAGAGCTAGACAGAAGAATATAATTTACGGAATCAAAGTGGGTAAGAAAGCAGAACATGGTAGTTGCAGATTGCGGGCCATTCTCTTTTTGGCTTCAGATGAGTCTAAGTGTTTCAACTTGTCAATTATTACATCTATTTGAGGCAGTGTCAGGGTTAAAGATGAATGTTAACATATATTAGCTTTTGGGAATCAATATTGCTAGCCACCAGAAGAATATTATTTAAATGATCTTTAGCATCCCTGGGATCTCTTTCCCTATCAAGTAACTCGGTCTCCCTTTATCTGATAGAGAAATTAAAAATGCATATCGCAAAATTTTGGTCAGAAGCATGGAAAGGAAATTTCATAGTTGAAAAGGTGGAATGCTTACAGTAGGTGAGAGATGGTTATTGTCGAAGACAATACTTTAATGTGTGCTTTTTTATTTTTTCTCTATGTTTCAAATTCCAAAGAGTATTTGTAAAAGACTTGAAATTGTGAGTGCTAACCTCTTTTGGCAAGGCTCAAAGGAGAAGAAGGGTTTGTGTTTGGTTGTTTAGAAGTTGTTTAGAACCAGGCTTGCAGAAGTACCAAGGAAGGAAGAGTTGACTTTTTGAATATTTGGCCCCTGGCCATATTAAACAATGGGAGAGTTGACTTTCTTCCTATGGAAATTTTAAATAAAGCTCTGCTTACAAAATGGTTGTGCAGATTAAGTCAAGAGAGTAATGCAATTTGGTGCAACATTGATCATTCCAAATATCTTTCTAAGAGCAAGCTGATTGGGTGAAGGATTTCAACCACTTGAGGAGAACTTTAAAAATTTAGAAAGATATTCTGTAGAATTGGAGCTTCTTTTTCCATTTCAGTTGGTAATGACAGGAATATCATGTTTGTGTTGGATAGATGGATTGACCACTGAACTCTGGCTGAACACTTCCCTGATTGGACTAGCTTTCTTGTAATAAGGATGTTTTGGTATCACATGCTTGGGAAGGTTTCTATCGGTCGAATAATTGGCTCTTAAATTTCAGAAGGAAATTGAAAGATGATGAAATTCAGGATTTTTTGTTACTCCTAAAATTACCAAGGGAATTCTCTTATTTCCTGACAAAGACCTTAATTTGAATACTGAGGAAAGTTTCTACTTTCCCTGTAAAACAGCATCCATCAAATTAAATTATGGTGGTTTGGTGGTTGAATGGTGGAATAAGGTTTAACTACATTTTCTGCCTTGATAGATTGAATTTTCTTGTTGAAAATTAGAAGAGGAAGGCTGCCAACTAAAGTCTATTTGCATAAGCTGTTCCATGTGTCCCTTGAATCTTGTATCTTTTGTGGGATAATGGTGGAAGATTTGGAGCACTTATTTCTTCAATGCAGAATAATTCACTTTTGCTAGCTTACTCTGTTCAATAGTTGGAATATTTTTTGGCCTGATATAGCTGATCACGTTGGCCTGCTGAACTCATGGAGTAGCCTTAACCCTTCGTTGGAAGATGAACTTGAACGGGATTTTGCAACACCTGCTTTTTGTTTGGCTATTTGCAGAACAAGGAATAGAAGGATCTTGAGGATTCATTCTCCAATTCTAGCTCAATGCTCTCTCTCACGGCTTCTTTTCTTAATGACTAGTATTTTGCTCCTTTTTGGGTGCTTCCAAACAAAGACCTATTTTATAGTAGGTTGTTTGGTTGGAAGAAATTCTTTTTGTAGTAGTTTTTTTTGTTACATCTACCTTCTTCGTAGATGTATTCCTGTTTTCCCACCCTTGCGTTTGCTTTTTTTTCCTCTTGTAATCTTAATGTTATTTTACTTTTAATATAAATGGAATTGTGACTTCATTCCACCTTAAAAAAATCTTACATGCGTTATACAATCTTTTAATTGTGAGGACATGATTCTGATTCAAGAATTGATTGATTGGGTCAGAAGTAACCATGAAATTTTGTATTCTATGACTCATGTTGGGTTCAATGACCACTTCATATTGGAACTGTGGATCCATTGTTGAAAAGCGTAATGTCTGATTATGTGCAGGAAAGAGGAGCAAATGCAGGGTGTGTTTTTCTTGATTTTTCTCTATTCCTTTTAAACTCACATAGAGGCCAGCATGGAAGGGGAACAATTAAGTGTATAATAGCCATGGAATGCGATCTCCCGAGAATCTCTCGAGATCTCCCGATAATCTCTTTTCTTCCATGAGTCCGAGAAACGAGATCGCCGAAACGAGAATATCTATGTAGTACCTGTGATACCTTGATCTTCTCCGCCTATTATTATTCCCAACTTGTTAGATGATCTTGTTAAGTTTCGTTCTTATATTGCCAATTTTATTATGGAATCCTTCCACATATTCATCTAAACATTATTGTTTGATAAAATTTCATAGCTTAATATTTTAATAACTATATATGTACAATTGACCCAAAATGTTATCAATCTCCTATCTATATTGTTCAAGATAAAATTTTGATCTGATATAAGATCCTTTATATGTCTCATGCTAACAATAGTTCACCATCTCTATATTACGTTTTTAATTCTCTCATGACTTATTTTAATATTTAATATGAGTTCTCTTGTCCTTTTTAAAGAGATTATATGACATTCTACATCTAAACATGCACATTGATTGGTATTTCCAAGATCTAATCCCTTGAGATTTTTTCGAGATCTTTTATCTTCAATCTCCGTGAGAAAAAATATAGATGTGAGATGACAATCATTGGGTAAAGTATACCCTACATAAATGAAATCCGAGATCCGATCTCCCGAGATTTTTCCGAGAATCTCACGAGATCTCTTCTCTTTCACGCTTCCAAGATGAAGTCGAGATCCGAGACGACAATCCTTGATAATAGCTAAAGGACATGGAATGTACAATCATCTCATGTATTACACCAAACAAAATCAGGTTTCCAAGGCATAATTTATCATGGGAGAAGTTTCAATAAAGGAAAAGGTAGCTGCTAAAAGTTGTTGACATGCAGATATCCTATCTAAATATTCTTTTCTTGTATTTTGTTTTTGTAGCCAGCCAGTGTAGCCATTTCCCCTTTATTCTGTTCAGACCTTTCTAGTCTTTCATTAAAATTTTATCCTAAATCATTTTGACCAATAAATGTTATTCAGTTTGGGAAAAAAATCTTCACGTCTTTAATGATTCTAGTTGTTATGTTAGGTGGTTCACCCTGCGCTACTTGTATAAAACGTATTTCTCTTCAAGTATCATTGTACAACAATACAACACATCTATTGGTGATGGGAATTTCTCTATAACCCTGCCACAATATCAGACTTGCATGTTGTTGGCACTGAAAATTTCATTATCCATGGGGTATGATTAAGTATAATTCAAGCCTCATCAATTAAAGGCCTAATGGATCCTTAACAAGGTTCAAATCCCACTTAAAACACCAACGGCCAAGATTAAAAGATGAGATGAGATGAGATTGGCATCAAATCTAATGGCCAAGATCATCTCTTCACTTAAGTTTTGGATATAGTGCTTATTTGGTCCTTATTGGGAATTAAATCCTACTTAAGTAATGGACGTCATGATAAAATGATAGATTTAAGATCCGACATATTCCGAGGAAGAAAATCGGTTTTCTTTGGTAAAAAATTCATAAAAATCAGGATAAATCTCAGAAAAACAGAAATCACCTAAAAATTTTTAAAAATAAAAATGTAAAATTTAACATGTTTTTATTGCATAACATTGCAAGATACTTTCACTTAACACATGTTTTCATTTCATAATATTGCAAAATACTTTCACTTAACATATATAACAATTAACAAGATAAAATTGAGTCATTGACATAAAATGTAATTTGATACCTTTTTTTTCATTTTATCTATGAAATTTGCCTCATCCTCTTGCTCCTCTTGAGTCTCTTGGACATGGGTATTTCATTGAAATGTTCTTGCCTTTATCGGCCCATTCCCATATGAAAAGAATGACGTAGCTATCTCGTGAAAATCATATGTAGGGTCATGCTGCTCTGCACATGCATTGGTGAAGAGTATGGAATGTATGGCTCAAAATCGTGATGAGAAGCTGATTTTAAGTATTGATATTTTGCAAACTCATCAAAAAAACCTTGAGTCATCGTCACTTGGGTCCCACTAGAATGTTGTATGAAAGAGCCGCCATCTCCTCCACTCCCTCCACCTCCACCTGGCTGTGTGGTTAGTACGAACTCCTGTTCATCATCATCTGAAGAGTGTGGGAGTGGCTGCATACTATGTATTGGACTCATAAGATCTCATTTGAAATCTAACTTTCTTTTCTTGGCTTCTTATATTCTATCATATGTTGAACTCCCAAGCCCCTACTTTTTTTTCAACAATGCAAATCGTTCAATTTTTCTTACTTTTATTTTTGTCTTTTGCTTCATTAGACTGGGATTTGGTTGTGTAGCTAGGGGTTGGGTTGGACTTTTGCTAGAGTTAGAGTTGCAGCTAATGTTGCTGGGGTAGAAGATAGGATTAGTTGTGATTGATAAGTAATATTAACTTTTTTATCCATGCCCTCAACCCAGCATCATCTAGTTCTCCTTTTGCCCATACACAGTCCTTATGATCAAATTCAGGTAGCTCATTATTAGCTGTCTTTTCTTCCATCCAAGCAGTAAGTGAGTGCTCCTGAAAAATGTAGTCAATATTAACTTTCTCAAGTAGTTCTTGTGTTCTCTGTCTTTCTTCATATACTTCACCTGCAAATTGTGTAAATCTCTCCTCTAACAATTTTTGGCGGTTTTTAATACTTTTTAAATGCAACCTCATGTTATAATGGCGAAAAATTAGCTTCTCCAACCTATCAGATGTTAGCTTGTTTCTCCTTTTGGTGTGTATGATGTTGAGTGTACTCCAATTCCTCTCATAATGGGAGGAACTGATGCTCTGACTTAAATTCTTGATGGCAACAAATGTAAGTAGATTCTAACCACTTTTTGTGTTCACCTGAATCCACCACTCAACTGAAAACATAGAACAAATAGAAAATGATTAGTCTTTAGGATGATGACTTACATAAAGTATTAATATAAAATGTCATATTATTAACCATACCAGGGGAAACTTTATGTGAACAGTATCTTAGATCTGAATCTTATTACACTCTAACTCTCATCTTGTATTGTTGCATTCGAAAATTGATAAATATGAAAAAATTAGAGTTCTCAAGAAAATATTAAAACCATTTATAAATAATTAATAATCATTTGCTTTTAGCTCAGCTTTTGTTCTATCTTGCTGAGATTTGGTCAAGCACTGTATCACTGATAGAGTACCCCACAAGACTTCATTGTCATTGGATACTTGTTCTTCAAATTGGATGTAGGGATTTAAGAAATATCCTGCAATCTTGTAACTAAATGTCAACGTTGCATATAATACTTAAATAAAAATACAATAGGCACATACACAATAAAATACCTGCTGCATGTACATCATGATGCAATGTCCTATCCTATCACACATCAATTATTTTTCACCATTTTTGAAGCCTCTGGGATTCTTTTCCTTGATCTTGAGTTTTGCACGGTCCATTGCATCATAAAGAGTTCTCATTTGGTTTTTGCCATCTGAGTTAACTAATCTTAAGACAACTACTAGTGGCTTAATAATTGTCAAGTAGTAGAAAATCTTCTCCTAAAATCTTTTATCCGTGATCAAATTCTCTATCTTCATAAGAATTTCCAATTGATTCTTGTGTAGGTTGCCAATTATGTAATTATAGTAAGCTTCGACATTTACGAACATGACCAGTGCATGTCTTTGCCAATGCAAACTCTCTAAGGCAATAAAATTTGTAGCAAATCTAGTAGGCGCTTGCTTGATTAGATTATGTCCCTTGGTATGCTCTCTCATGACATGCAGTAAACGAGGGTGTGGATAAATAAAAATGTGATCACCTGAGCTTGCTTGACTAGTGTAGATACTGAAGTCTCCTTACCTATGTCCTCCAACATGAGATTAATAGAGTGTGCTACACAATACTCAGAAGAGATTTTGTCTTTTCTCTATTAATTTCTTCTCTATTGCCCTGGAGGATAGTTCGTTCTCAATTATAAATTGAACAACATTTTTTTCTCCGATCTCTTCTACAACAACATCCATCAAGGAAAAGATATAGTTAGTATTCTTGATATAACCCGAAACATTAATTGATTTCAAGAAAGTTGTACTCTGAATAATAAATCAGAAAGTTAATCATACTTCTCTGGGTGATGTCTGTCCACCCATCACATATTACTATGCAACATCTCTCTCTCCACACTAACTTGAAGCCATTTATTCATGTCTTCAACTCCTCCATCTCTTGCTCTAGGCCTGTAGCATAAAAAATCTACTTCTTGGGACTTGTATTCGCAATCTGGCTTCAGTGATGACATCAACTATAGTATGAAAGTATGGATTAGTGGATGTGTGTGTTGGAATACATGCATTCAAGCATGTAGAAAAACTATTATTGTTTTCACCTCCAATTAATTATAGTAAAATAAAGTTAAAAATAAATTGAATTATTTAAGATTTATAATTGTATGCAAAAATCACTTTACCATATGTCTCACTGTTATCTTTGCAGCTATTCTTGTTATCTTCACTCTTTTCGTTGCTTGCTGAATAGTCATCTGTGAGGCACTCTGTTTCTTAAAAAATATTCATCTCCTCCTACTATTGTCAGGGTTGGGCACATCGACTCAGATCAATGATATGGCCCATCTCCTGCTCTCATATCTACACCCTCACTAGGTGTAGGTTGTGTCGAATGTGATCGACGAAAATATGGGTCAACTCCAGACCTTCCTACTCCCCTCCTCTCATCGTCCTCCTTTTGTGCATGTTTGCTTGCGTGCCTAGATGTTCATTGTGTAACTCTTTCCTTTTCTAGATTCTCCCTCTGTGGGGCTCTACTCGTGAGGTAGTCTATACTCTATAATGTCTTCACTCATCTCTCTAAGCACTTTATCACATTTTTCAACATTGCCACCCGCCCCAGCAATGTGTTGTTTCAATTGATACACTCCATTCATCTCTTTCCCACACTGCCACCCAATATCATGCGTAGGCACAGCCGTTGAGGGAACATCACCTTCACCATAGTCAGTCATTGGTTGTAACTACAAGCGAATAAAAAATAATTAAAAAAGTAAACTACCAAGTTAAAAAATAAAATAATTAAATTAAATGGGAGTATGAACTATTTAGAGAGTAACCGGGAAGAGAACAACCCCTTAAATGGGTTGTTCAGTTGTTTAGGGATTGACGGAAATCGAACACCTCCTTGAAAGGACGGTTCAGGCTGTTTAGGAAATCGAATAGCCCTTAAGGGAGTTGTTTGTTCTTATAATAAAATGAACGGGGGATCGTGATGGGGGTAAGGAACTTTAAACACATTTTTAAAGGGTTTAGGAATAAGAAAACTCAAAGGATTTGACATAATAGATTATTGAAGAAGAATTGTTGCCAAATATAGCACACAACACCAGAATCATTGTCGGAAGAGCTGGATCGCTAGAATTATTGGAATCAACCACGAAATTGTTGGATCGTTGCCACAATCGCCCAAATTGCCCACGGATTTGTCTAGATCATCACCTGGATCCAACTAGAATCACTTAATGATTGCCGAAATTGTCGGAAATTAGGAGCCCTTGGTGTGAATCGGCCTTAAATGGTAGGGGTGTTCATGGTCTAGTTTGGTTTGGTTTCTGAGTATTTTTTCTCAAACCAAACTATCTCTCAAACCAAACCAAACCAAACCAAATTTTATTAAGGTAGAGTAAATATGTCAATATTTGGTTTGGTTTGGTCCGGTTCAAACAATATTTTATTAAGGTAGAGTAAATATGTCAATATATAATTTCGTTTTATTTGTTTTAAATCACATTCTATTAAAATTTAGTATATTTGTTTATATATTTCATTAATTTATCTTAAAAACTCTTGAAACAAATTTATTTTTATAAGCAAAGACACATAAATATTGTATTATATATAAATTAAAATAAAATATTTAATCTAATTCGGGTTATTCGGTTTAGCGGTTTGCTTTGGTTTGAAGGGCTCGAGAATCTAAATCAAACCGATCGGTAGTTCAAACCAAACCAAACCGAACCAAACTCCAGGTTTGGTTTGGTTTTTCGGGTTGAACCAAATAGTGAACAGCCCTATTAAATGGCCAAATATTGGATTGATGTCATGTCTGGATTAGGCCTAATAGCTATCTGTCGTCGGGACTTAAGTTGTCTTGACAGAATCGGTTGATTGACTGATTCAAGATAAGAATCGATCGAATTAGATGACTGATTCCTTCGGAATTTTTTCAAAATCATTTCTTCTGTTTGGAATCGAATCGAGACCAACCGATCCAATTCAAGAATCGGTTGATTCTAATTTGATCCAGTTGATTATGTGATTAGTGTGTTCTGACAACCTAAGTGTGAAATTGATTTCTTATTGTTCACATTGGAAATTTTCAAAAGTTTTAGTACTTTAGATCTTAAATTGAGCCTATTAAAGCGCCAGCTTCAACCCATCAATCATCCATCTATGCAGCCTACAACTGACATGATGGTTGGGTTGTACGTTTCTTATAAGTCCTTGGTTTTAACCTAATAAGTAGCCCAAGTGATGTGGGGAGAAATCAATTAAACCGACTAGATGAAAAAATGACCAAAATGCAGGATGAAATTGACTAAATGCTAAACCAAAATTTTTAAAATGCCTAAATTTGGTTTATCCTGCCGTAAATGTCCTGATGGGCCTGATGGTAACTGGATGGGAGTCAGGAGGCCATGGTGGTGGGCAACTGCAAGGTGGCTGTTGGGCAATTGGCCGTGCGTGAGGACGTCGTGGTAGTTTGCGCGAGTGGTCGACCCTCAGGGTGATCGGAGGCACATCGGGATCACGTGTGTGAAGACATTCACGCATGGGAGCATTTGAGGCCGCCTCTAATTGGGGAGTTGTTGCCGTGCGACAACCGCTGTATGTCGAGGGTGATGTGGCAACATCTATGCGTACCCAAGTACGTGAGGAAAGCTGCAAACGGTAGGTAGCTTCATGCTGCACATTTGAGCCTGTCAACACGATGGAGGTAGCGAGGAAGAGAAATGAACGAGGCACCATCAGTGTCAATCTCTTCTCGAAGACTTGTTCAGGGAATCACCAGAAGTCTCTCCAAGTTGGCGTATGTGATCGATAAAGGGACAAGGAGATCGATAGATTCGGGCTGCTGGTGATGTTAACACCAATCAGCCCGCATTGCCGTGTAGGTCACGACCCTCTTAGAGATGTCCAATTGCGATGACCGGCTTTGGCTTTGGTTGCCAATGTCGCTTGAACAGGTTTAACGGAAGGAATCTTCTGGATGTCCTTGTGATTCTAGAAGATGCAGAAGTGCTAGGGATAGATCGTGCTTGTCGTGTTGTAGTGGCTGCAGAAATCAACATTGGAGAACAGATCTGGATCTGAGGCCTTCGAGGATGAACAGGAGCAGATCGATGTTGATGAAGACTCCAGAGACACCAACGAGGTCGACGACAGCATCGGTGATCGTCGATCTGTCGCCTTTGTCATTGCAGACTTGAAGGTCTTCACCATTGCTTAGATTTGAGGACGTTGTTGAGATTGTTGCGTCGTTGTCGAGGCTGTCCTGTGAATGGGGAAGGAATAGGAGAGGAACCAAGAAATGAACAGGGGAGGAATGACACGGAAGCCGGAGGATAAGGAGAAAGGGAGGGGAAGGCTACAGCCAGAGGGTGGAAGAAGGGAGGGCCTCCTCAGCCGAGCTGGGGATACGAAGAGGAGAATGGGGCGGAGCCCCTACACATAGGAAGACCCAAGGCGAATCCCAAAAATTTCACTATATTACCATGTTGAAATGTTATGGGAGCACCTCTTGTATAGAGGTCTCTCTAATTATAAAAAGACCCTTTAAGAAAGACTAATTACAAATATAGACAGACTTTAAACATAAATTTAACACTAATTAAAATGATATTAAAATCATCCCCGTCATCAAGTTAATGCTTTTTATTCATGGTCCGTCACTCATGTTTATTAGGCTGATCATAATCCAAGTCCATTTCAACACAAAATTTGATCCAAGACCATGTGTGCGCAATCTCCTTTGAGCTTGCCACCTCATGTGGAGATTTTGATGCCATCTCCCTTTGTTCATAAGCCTATCGCTCCCACTTATTACTCTAGAGCCTTCCAACCAAGCTCGATACTTCTCCTGGCTATTTTTTAAAAGATAATGGTCATATCCAGTGAGCAATCAGAATTTCCTACAACCTGCGAGCATTTGGGGCAAGGATACTTTCTAAAAGATAGGTTGAGAATACTGATTGACAGGAGGACTAAAAGCAGGGTTGTGCAAAAATCGATGAACCGAAAACTCGAACGGTTCGGTTCGGTTTGTGAGAATACTTTTTCGGTTTCTTGAACCAAACTAAGTTGGTAAGGATATCTCGGTTCGGTTTTGGTTCGACATCTCCCAAAACTAGATCAAGCCGATAAATTGGTTGACCCGGTCCTCCTCATTGCCACGACGCCACTGCTTCCTCTGCTCTTGAGCCTTGTCGGTTGTCCGCCCTCATCCCCCTTCTCCTTGCCTGCTCACCAATTGCGGACTTGTGGTTGCCACCACTTCGCTGCCCTGCTCTGCTCCTTATCACCACCATTTGAGTTCTACCTCCCTCTTGGTTCTCCTCCTCCTCGGGACCTCGCCATTACTAGTCACCGTGATGTCATTCGGGCCTCACCATCCCCAATCATTGGAGGGGGTTGGGGCGGTAGACAAGTGGAGGTGGCATCCGCCGTCTGAGACACCGTGGAGCCACTCCCCCTCATATATGCACCCATCGGGTACTTGTTGTCGTCGTACAGTAGGTTGCCGCACCATAATCTTGTGTAAAAATTCTCATTTGGGTGGAGGTATTCGGCATGGTAGCCCTCCTAGCTGCCCTCTTCACAACCATGAGAGATGTAACCATTCTCAGCCTCGTCGGCAGTAGCAGAGGGTGTGGTGGGGGTGGTGGCAGCGGAGGAGTTGTCGACTTTGTCCGATGGCACAACGGATGACATGGCAAGGAGGATGCCACCTGCAGCCTATGGAGGATTGTTACTGTTGCTTCCACATGAGGGGGATTTAAAAATTGTTTGGTTAAATTTTTTTGAAGCCAACACACTGGGTCCTCCTCTTATGGGCAATGCCAATGCTTCAGGCGGCACCAAAGCATTAAAGTGACAATGGCTTTCACTGTTTGGGTGAAGGTCATTTAATAATAAAATTATTAATAATCTTTTTATTGTTTTAAAACTAACGGTTTGAATCGGTTCATTTTTTATTTAGAGTTTTATTGAACCAGTTTGGTTTGGTTCAGTTTAAGATCCGATTTGGTTTTGGCTTTTAAAAAATGGTATAAAATTGGACTGAACTGAACCGTGAACACCTCTAACTAAAAGGGATCATCACATTCCCCATAACTATAGCAACTGGCCATCGAGCCAACAACAGCTGCAAGATTTGCCTTTTCGAAAATTAGGAGGTTAGTGGCATATATTTGGAGCTAGCCAACTGGCCTATGGGTAGTCAACCATCTGACGGCCAAGTGAGACCATCGGAAGGCTTATGGGATTCTGATGGCCTTGGAAGATAACAGGGAGGATCGTGAAGGGATCCTACAACTCAACAACACTTCACGGCTTCCGAAATTGCTGTTCGGAGATGCCTACACCCATAGGACTTCATCTCGATCACAAGGAGTCTATGTATACTTACTAAAAATGTATCGTAGCCTTCCTATGGTGGCTACAAAGCAAGGATGGAAATATTGGAATAGGAATCAGTGGACACCGATTCGATTTGAATTGGATTGATTTAGTCGAAATCAACTGATTCCTTGGAAGGAAAACCGATTTGGAATTAGTTTGGATCGGTCTTTTTTAAAATTTATTCATTGTAAAAGTTGAGAAAAATCAATAAAATTTTTTAAAAATAGGAGGTGCTCTAAAAAGGTTTTTAAACACTGATTCAACATAATTACAATAGGATTTAAGACAAGTAGCCAAGTAGGTAATTGTTTTAGGTCGATCACGGGATAAGGGAGGGGGAGAGCTGGAATCGCCGCCTCCCATAGTCGGAATTGCCTGGAATCAAGAGTTTGGAGGAGGGAATCGCCTGAAGATTGATGGAAGGCTGAGGAATCAAAGTCAAATTGGTCGCGAATCATCGAAATCAACACTAAATCGTTGGAATTCCGGTTGGAATCGGTTGGATCGCCGGTGCCCTAGTTGCTTCGGGTGGTAGGGGAAGGGGACAAGCAATATTAGTCTGATTTCACCCTTAAACCGGTGATATAGGGTCAATATTGGGCTAGAATCGGGTCCGATATCGTTAATAGTCTGGGACATAAGCTTTCTTGGTGAATCGGTTGAATCGACTGATTCAACACCAATTTAGATTGATTCGACCAATTCTCGACTGATTTAGACTGATTCCGCCAGGAGTTACATCTGGATTGGTGCTTGTTGGAACCTCAATTTTTAAAATTTTAATTTCTGCTTGGTTTGAGTTAGCATCGACCACCATGAAAATAGGTGATATTCCATCGGAGTACTAACTAATTTGGGTGATATGCATAAAATATGTATTGAGGTTGTTTGAGTTCTTTGAAAATTTCTTTTCGATCTCTCCCCATCGAATAGTGCAAGAATCCGATGTCAATTACATCGAGCAATGACTTAAATACCCTTGATTAGCCATCATAGTAATTCGTGAATAGAAGACATATATTCATACAATAAACACGTGAGCAACAACCCCATACACTTGATGGAATGCAAAACTTAGTGTTTTGAACTTGGGATTGATTTGGTTATGGATTTATTTGAATTATGTTTGTTCTTAAAATTTTTTATTGATTTTTGTAGGATTTCTAATTGAGGTTTGAAATTTATTGGATGTTTAAATTTTTATTTAGTTTTCAATTTTTGATGGGCTTTGAATTTGGATTTTTAGATTTGGGGATTTGTTCGAGATTTGAATTGATTAAGACTTAGTGTATTTTAGTTGAGTGATTTGGTTTCAACTTGATTTGGGTTTGTTTTAAAAGTTTGATTTGTTATGTTTTTTTAAAATTTTTTTAAATTAGGACTTGATGTCTTTTGGTTGAGTCCAAATTGTGATTTTTGTTTAGGATGCATTTCATTTAAATGTCATTTTAAGTTAGGACTTAACATATTTTTTTAAATTGAGGATCTATTCTACATTTTCTTTATGTTTTGGGTTTGATTTGAGTTGACTTGGACATTTTGATTTGAGTTTTTTTTTGTGTGTTGTTTTGGGAATTCAATTTGATTTTTATATCAATTTTGGATTTGGATTTAAGTTGGATGAGTTTAATTTGGATTAATTTGGTTTTTTAGGAGAATTCTGAATTCCAAATTCGGATTCCAAGCTTTGACAGTATAGATTTATGTTATTTGAGATTTTGGATTTGTGGAATTTTGATTTTGAAGTTTTGAGATTGAATTTTAGATTTGAGAATCATTACTTTTTGATTTAAGATTTCAGATTTAAGATATTTTTATTTTAATATTTAGAAATCATTCTTTTTTTATTTAGGTTCAAAAGTATGGAATCTGGAATTGAATTGCATAAAACCCCTTTATTGTTTAAGGAGATGGACTTGATGCTCATGGATTCGTTGTACTGTTTGTATTTTGTTTTGTTTTTTTGAGTTTAATTTGTTGCCTTTTTTTTACTCTGAGATTTGGGCTTTCAGATTCAAGTTTCATTGGGTAAAATTTGGTTTTGATTCATTTTTCATTTTGTTGTTATTTTTTATATATTTTTTATTGTAGGTTGTTTTTTTTGCTGTCATGGGTACGGTTGTTTTGTTTTGTATTGTTTTCTTTTATGTTCGAGGCTTGCTTTTTTTGTTCTGTTTTTGTTTCTCTCTTTGTTGTCCTTTTTTAACACATTTTTTATGTTTTAAATGAATGAGTTTCTTTTATGGTGTATTTTTTATTTATCTTATTGAATGATCTTCTGATCCGTTTTGAGACATTTAAGTGTTATTGAGTTCTTCTTGTTTTAACATTTTGTTTTAAAGTGTTTTATTTGTCTGAGAATTATTTTAGAATAGAAAATTTTACTTTTTACTTAGCTGGACCTATTTAAAGTTTTTTTTAGATTTTTTTATTTATTTCTATTTTTATCAGGTTCATTTGATTAGTTTGGTCTTTTGTTTTTTAAAAAAAGTTCACATTGTGATATTTTAATTATCTGAAATTAATTTGGAGTTGGGAGAATTATGTTCGAACATTGATCAGATTATTATTATTTTCAGATTCATTTATTATTAAGTTTTTATTTTTACATTCCTTCACGTGTATGGGGCTTTCCATGAGCTCCAATGACAGTAATGACATGCAAAATTCGAAATTCCATTTATTGGCAAATTCGAATGCAAATTACACGTGGAAGACAAAAGAAATGTCATGTTTCCCATTGATAGATTTTTCCTTAGTCCATGACGAACATAGGATGATCCTTCATATGTCTCTCATTTTTAATTTAAGAGAAAATTTTGACATAATTTCTTTTTAAATTGATGATATATACCTCTCTTAATAAGTGGAGTTTGATACTCGCTACTCTGGGGGAAGGATTGGTAGAAGATGAGAATTTGCCCATTTCTCTGTCCGGAACTAACCATTCTCTGTCCGGAACTAAGCATGCTGGGAGCATGCCTGAGTACCCGTCTCGTGAGGTACCTATGCAGGTAGGTTAGCCTCTTAATAAAAATGTTTTTCTCAGATTTAATTAAATTTTTTTTTTAATGCCTTGATGGACGATTTAAGTTTCTTGAGGCCCCGGAGGCTAGACCTTCAATGAGGCTTAATGACTTGTTTGAGCTTCAATGGGGCCCTCGCGGCCCGTTCTTCTCCTTCTATAGGCACTGGAGCAAGGTCAGTAGACTGTAGGACAAAGACTCCGTTAGTCTCATCCTCCTCATTCCTCGGCAGCAGCAAGAGATAGAGAGGGTGACGGCAGCAGCGGTTGTGGCAGGGGCCTGGGAGAGTCGTTCTTCTCCTGTTGCAAGATCATCTACAGCATCATGCATGGGATCCGACCTACCTATTCCTCTCCTTTTCTCTGTGCGGTAGCGACAGAACCAGCAGCCTATGGCTGCATCTTCGGTGGTAGCAGTAGAAGAGGGAGGGGGCATCTCATACTAGTATGCTAATCCCTTACCTCTTCCTTTCCTCGGCCCCTCCTCTTCCATAGATGACAGCAGCCGCAACAAACAGGAGAGAATCCCCTCGGTTATGTGCAGCAGCAGCAGCAGTAGGGGTATCATCAAGTGAGAGATGGCAGCACCAGGAGGGTTGGCTGGTCTGTTTTGCAGCATTATGAGGCAGCAGCATCGTGACAGCATGGAATGGCTGCAGCAGGAAGGGGAGCACAAGGAAGGTTGCTTCGTCCCTTCTCCATGTTCTTCCACAGATGCATCCAACCACAGGTCTTGGAAGGGAAGGCAGCAGCATCTAGGATTCCATCGACATCCTCATCTCCCTCCATGTGCAGTGGATCTGACTTGAGCGGAGGATGGGCAACCATGGTTGGGGCATATATCAATGGTCTCCAACGGCAGCAGCCACAGCAGCAGGTGCTTCACGTGGACATCTTCATCTCCTCCATGATGCATTGGAACATCAGCAGCAAGTCACCATGGCAGCCTCCGGATGGGTAGCAGCAATAGGGCCGGCGTAGAGAACCAGAGGAGTTTGTGCAGCAGTCTCCTTGATCTCCTCCATCGATCCATCCAACCGTACAAAGAGGAGGGAAAAAAAATCAAAACCGTCTTCCTCGGAAGAAGTGTTATTCCCTCGTAACTCCTCTCTCATTATGTACAACAGGAGGAGGTGGGAGAGAGAGAGGCATGGTCAAACGTGGGCTGTGGGGTTACGTGGGAAGTAAGTGAAGATGTGGGCATGGCAGTTTCCTTTTATTTGAGTTGTGCGCACTAAATGAGGCGGCTGGCCCTTTTGACTTGATCTCCACAAAAAAATGACTCCAATCCGATAGTTAGTATTAATTTCAGATGAAATTAAGTTAATTAACTATGACATTGACCGGAATAATCCGGAAGATGTTCCGATGATCATAAAACTTGTGCTCCATCATATCAACAGTAAAGAATTCTCAATTTATCCATGGATCACCGATCCGGCAGATTTTTCCAATCGATGCAATCTCAGTCCTTGAAAATTCCAAAATTGTATTTTAAATACAATTAAACATCGATACACCAGAATTTTGGTTTCCATACATTGATCTTACTATCTGAAATTATTCGGACAGTTTTGCCCCCATCGGGAAATGCATGCCAACTTTGCAATTTTTCAAAATTTGTTTGACTTTCCGAATATGGATTGGATTGATGACCTAACTTCGGTGTTATTCATCTGGAAGTCAGGCGGATTTTCTGGTGGTGCTAGATGTTAATGGGCCTGCTTGGATTTGACCGAGCCCAATAGGGACAAAACAATCATTTTTTTTGTCTGGAGTCGGATTCCGACATTCAAGGCACCATTGCAAAGCTCTCTATTAAGACAATATTGTTGGCACGTTGGCTTAGTCATTTGGGCCCATTAAGCCCAGCAAGGATTACTTAGAAGTTCACTCTCACTATTTTGCCCATATCTTGCTGATTGCAACTCGGATGTCTAATCTGACTTTAACGTTGCTCAATATAGAGTTAGACAGACCCAATTGTGGGCCAACATCTTATTGGGCCTGCCCTGAATTGCTCGAACCTACCAAGAGCAAAAGTGGTCATTTTCTTGTCTAGGGTTCGTTTGAAGTCGGATTTTGACATTCGAGGTACCATTGCAAAGCCATCAACTGGTACAGTCCCATGAACCCATTTGTTTTGTCTTTCGGGCCTGATATGTCCCTGTTAAGGCCGTTCGAAAATTAACTTTCAGTGTTTTCCTCATAACTTTCCAAATATGGGTCGGATTGCCGATCTGACTCTGTCATTGTTCATCTGAAAGCCAAGCAAACCTTTTGGTGATGCCACTTTTTTTTAGACATTCTTCCGATTGCCCGGACTCCACAAGGGCAAAACGGCCATTTTATTGTCCGGAGTCAGAGTTTGACATTTTGGGCGCCGTTGGAAATATCTTGACTGGTACAGTATCGTGGGCTCACCTGTTTTGTCATTTGGGCCCATTAGGCCTACCAAAGGCTATTCGAGAGTGTTTTCACCGTTTGATTCATAACTTGTTGAATTCAAGTCGGATTTTCGATCTGACTTCGGTGATGCTTGAACTAGATGGACAAGATGGTGATGTTTGACTGTTATCGAGCTGTCATCTGGCTGGTCGGGCTCAATAAGCCTTATTGAGCCTGTTCGGCCCGTTGACCCTAAATGTGATGAAAAGTGGGTCACACTTATTTGTTCAATTTTCTTTTATGTATTTTGACCGAGACTTGCTATTTTTGGGTATCATTACATTTTTGGGGTGCCAACAGTGCTCTAGGCCAAAATCAGATCAACGTCTACTGATCCGATTCAAGAATCGACCAGTTGCTATCTGATTCGACTGATTCAGTAATCCATACTACGGATGATCACACAAGAGATCCTATGTCACCATAGATCTTGCATCTTCAGTCGAAGCACTGAAACTACAATGCTGTGTTTCCACTTTCCTTGTTGCCAAAGCGTTGTACTTGAAAATTGGTTACTTTGGATTTCACTAGGAATGTCCGTCTGAAGCTTCATTTCATGTTTATTTTCTGCTTGATAACATGGGCAGTACTATGTTTTTATTATGTTACTCACACATTGTTAGCAAGTGTATTCTACCTTTCTGTCTTAGTCTTTATGCTACTAGTATGGTTTGATGAATCCTGCATTGATCTGCAGGGTCTGGAGAATCTCGATCTCTTATGAGGGCAGTTTCTCGTATGGTTAACAATAACCAACAAATGTTTGGAAATCTGAAGCTAATGGTTGTATATAGGAATTTTGAGAAGATACTAGCTGATGTTCTTGATGCTGCTGAGGGATTAGAATTATTTTTCTTCTATCATTCAAAATCTATTAGGTACCGAGGCCGGCTCCGTGCACATAATATATTGTCTTCAGTTTCACATATTTTATCCCTTCAACATGTTGAGTTTCCTTTGAAATTTTTGAACACCGGTGAAGAGCTTGAAAGCTTTCTTCAATCTACAGACAGAGCTATACTTTTGTCAGAATTCTGTGGATGGTCAGCTAAGTTGTTGGATGGTGCAAAAAATCAAACTAAAGAGAAGTTTCACGGGGAACAGCTATCACATCACGGTGGGTAAATTTAACGTGTTTTACTTTTTTGTGTGACATCTCATGTGTCTTTAGATGTATTCATGAGTGCTGCTGTATTTAATTTATGCTGCCCTGTGTTCCAATTGAATTATTTATGTTCTTTTTATAAAAAATCCCTCGAAAGTACAGCATGTGAAATCTTGTATCATCTTAAAAAGCCCTTGTAAGTGTTACATCATATTTCTGAAGAGCCCACGCAGTTAACAAAGATTTAAAAACATTTTTTCTGAACTGTTAATATTGAAATACCAAAATTTCTCATCCTCTCTTTCAACACTTGACAAGGATTCCTCGGTCAGGACCGGCTGCTGGATCTCCAAGTCTTCTTTACACATTTCGAGTATGAAGGCACAAGGCTTGCAGTGGCCGGTTCACTTCAGTATCTCCCAGCACTCCCATTGGGATCTACTCCGGATTGGTCCAAAATAAGCTGATCTAGGCTTATCCATTTGGCCACAAGATTGGGCTCCTTTTTCTTGATTGGAACAGCACCTGCCCATCCTGATTCCTATTGGCTGATCCTACAAACCATGCTGCTTGAGCTCTACTGTCATTCACATGGTTTGCAGTATCGGCCAATTTGATTATGCGGTGGGAGCATGATCCAGGGGCAGGCTTCTGCTGTATTGGGTTATGTTTGGTCAGATCAACCTAGATCAGCCGATTTCAGACTGATCCAGAGGAGCCAATCCTGTTGGGATTTCTACCTCTGGCAGCTGCTGCCCCTTCACCCCCTCTCAGTACTTCCAATGGCGACCCCAACTGCCTTCACCTTGTATCAATCAATAAATTGTTTTATGTTTTGATGCTCTGTTTTCTATTTTTGGAAGAACCTACCACACAGGACCATTCTTGATCCATAAAACCTTGGTTGTATGGCACCTCCAGCTGGTTTGTCACCTCCTACCTACTCCAGCATGTCTAAGGATCTCTACTACCTGTCACTAGCATTGCCATTGGTCCATTGCCACATGCTTGCAAGTCAGTACAAATAGGAGAGTCAAAATGGTCGTTTACTGACTGGAGCTAAAAGCTAACTCATTAAAAAGTGCTAGCGTTGCACTAATTTAACAACTTTAAGCGCTTTTAGGGAAGTGTCAATATTTCATGGGCATCTAAAAAATTTCTATATTTTAAGGTTTTCTTAAAAATCTCTTATTTTGGTTTCTGATCTTCCATGTCTTGGAGGGCTGACCAATTTTTTTTTTACTAATTCAATTGGACATGGCAGTTTTTATGCTTGCAAGCCAGCTGATTCTTGTGTGATCTTTTTCTTGGGTGGCAATGGGTCAAGGATCGCGGGATCGGGATCGGATCCTGGATCGGTGGGGTCCGATCCGATCCGGATCGGATCGGATCGGACCGATCCAGGCCAATTCCTATGGAGCCAGACCGATCCAAAATCGGTCTGGATCATTTTTTTTTTTTTTTTGCTCTATGAAAAAATCTGGAAAAATCACCAAAAAATCTATAAAAATACATAGGACTCAGAAAAAATGTGAAAAAAATATAGGGAACACTCATACATATAACAAATTAACAATCAATCATATAGAACACATATCATATCCAATCACACAATAGAACACATCATACATCAAATAAGATACATATTTTTACCAAACAAACAATCATATCCAATCACACAATAGTACAACACATATTCTTCTTACCACTCATAGTCTCATATTACATTGCGTGAAATAAACAAACGAAATACATTATACATATGCCATCGCCACCAACTATGGTAATGTCCGGAGTAGGACGGATCTGGATCTCTGTCCTGGTCATTCTGATTTTCTGTAAATCTCCATTGATTAGGGTCAGTCATAATTGGCCCGTATCTATAAGAAAATAAAGACTGGGCCATGTCGGTAAACTCATAAACTCCCTGATCAGTCGGAGGTGGAGGTAGAAAAGATGGTGGAGGTGGATAGCTAGGCTCACTGTCTGAGGCAGGTTCTGGATAGGAAGATGCAAAGTCGTCAAAAACATTCATCCTCGTCCAGCGTACGCTGCCCCTGCCACTCGAACATGAGTGTCTTTTATCACTCAAATCATCTGGACCTGCTCCACTCGTACGTGCACTACTAGTAGAGCCACCCTCACCTCCGCCACCCCCACCTCCACCTCCACCCCCTGTACGCTGTTGTTGTGTGGGTGGGACAAATTCTTCTTCATCCTCATCTGATGAAGGTGGCTGAGTGGTCTCGGTGTCAAGGAGATGATGTCGCCGTTTGATACTTAATTTCTTCCTCTTCAATGTAGGATCTCCTTGACTTGCTTGCTGTAAAGGTAAGCATACTTTCTTTAAAGCCTTAAATAATCCACCATTCTTCTTGGTGGTGGTGGTGGTAGATGGACCCGCATCTGGAATCCGAGCTGGAGCTGTAGCGGCGGGGGGGGGGGGAGCTCGATGTCTCTCTGGAGAAGCTGTAGTCCGGGGTGGATCAGGAAGTGGAGCTGTGCACGGAACTTGACTTTCTTCAGCTTCTTGCATGTCTTCTTCCTCACCAACGACGCTGTCAAGCTCTCCTTCGACCCATGATCTGTCGTTCGGGCCGAACTCTGGCTCTCCCTCAGCATCTTTGTTTTCCACCCATGCTGCAAGTGGATGTTCTTCTTGGAATAGATATTCCAAGTCCACATCCGCCTGGGACAAGCCCTGAGTAGCTTGGGCCTGTGCTCTTTCTTGGTACAATCCACCTGCAAACTGGGCAAATCTCTCGCTCCGATGTCTTCGCCTAGCTTTGATATTCTTGATCTTCAGCCTCATATTGTAATGGCAGTAGACAAGTTTTTCCAATCTTTCTGTCTTCAACCTATTTCTCCTCTTCGTGTGAATAAGGTTGAAGGTGCTCCAATTTCTCTCGCACTGGGATGATGATGTGCTCTGACTTAGCACCCGAATTGCAACGGATGCGAGTGGATTCCATCCAAATTCCGTTTGTCACCATAATCTACCACTCACCGTAATTGTAAAGAAGACAATTACAAGCATCGATAACGTTATGTAAAAAAATCAAGTAACCAAAGAGTCATTAATGTGGGTTAAGATATTACTGGGGGGACCCTATCACGTGAGTACCGCAACTGGACCCCGTACACCCCAATCCGTGCTCGTATGAAGTCATCCGAAGAGGCAAAATAAATCGCTTATCTTCTCTTGAGATAAAGTTAAAAGTGTAATTAATATGAAACGTATTACTTACTTCAACCTCAGCGCACGTTCTGTCTTCTTGGGTCTTACATAGTCGTTTAATTACAGATAGTGTGCATGATAATACTTCACCATCATTACATACTTGGCCACCATACTGTATCCTTGGGTTCAAGAAGTACCCTGTAACGACATAATTACTCCATTAGTATTAGGGGTAATACACAAAAATAGAACTTGTAGAAAGTGACCTGATGCATCAACCGACTTCAGAAATACGGTGCCCTCAGAACAATACACAAGGAAGTTTATAAGTGACCTCCTTGTGATTCCAGTCCATCCATCGCACATTACAGTGCACCCCCTCTCCTTCGAGATGGTTTTGAATCCATCTATCCATGAGGTCAACTCATCGACCTCCTCATCCAAGCCTATTTCATATATATATTTTGATGTAGGGGCTTTCAACCCAGGCCCGGCCTCACCAATCGCATCAACCATAGTCTGGAAATATGGACTGGTGGCTGCATGTGCCGGGACACCTACAAATTCAAAAACAAGATAAGGGAAAAGAGAGGGTTGTTAATAATAACTAACCAAACAAGAAAGTCATATCGACAAGCAAATGCTAACCACTTGCATAAACAAATCTTTACCTGCATATAGAAAGAACTTGACCATATGCTTTAGGGCTTTCTTTGCTGCCCCAGTCGATGTCTTCACCCCTTTAAATGCTTGTTTTATACCCCTCTGACCTCTGCCACTCTCCCTATACATGGCAGTGTCTCCTGTCGGCATCGGTCGAACAGAATGTGTCCTCCGAATTTCAAACTCTCGAACAGGGCGTGTGCCCGCCCCCACATCAGATCGTCTAGCAGCCGAACCTCCTGCTCGTCTTCGTTCCTCATCCTCACGGGCCTGAGCCCTACTCTCATGAACGGCTCTCCTAACCTCGGCCTCTTCCTCATCTGATGAAGATGAAGAATCAACTTGGACCCTTTCATGTGCTGGCCCTTTACCTTTCTTGCTCTTTCCGGCCATAAGATCGGCGTCTCTCCGACCTAGCAACTCGTCATATAGGTCTTGTCTCTGACCAATTCTCACCTCTCTCTGTGATGCCCTTCCAGTTATATAACCCCTCATCTCCTCCCTCAGCTCAGCCGTTACTTTATCACACTTCTTTACATTGCCACCCGTCCCGGCTATATGTTGCTTGAGCTGATACACACCTCCATTCATCTCTTTTTGGCACCACTTGCATCTAACTCTCTTCTTCTCTGAATCAAGGAGATGGCCATGTTGCCATCCAATGTCACGAAATGTTGCGGGTCTGGTGCCATGCTCCTCGTCCGACATCTTATCTACAACACATAAAATCGTACACAATATTAGGCCAATTAAATCCACCCCCATTGGGGGGTGAAATAATCCCCCCCAATGGGGGGATTTCATACCAGCCCCCCCCCCTAGGGGGGGGCGTCGTCAACAAAATACCCCTTCGGGGGTGACTGTTCAACACCCCCGAAGGGGTGATTAGCACCCCTTCGGGGGTGCAATTCCACCCCCATTAGGGGGTGAAATAATCCCCCCCAATGGGGGGATTTTATACCAGCCCCCCCCCCCACCCCGCGGGGGGCATCGTAAAAAGTCACCCCTTCGGTGGTGATCGTTCAACACCCCGAAGGGGTGATTAGCCCCCTTCGGGGGTGCAATTCCACCCCCATCGGGGGGTGAAATAATCCCCCTCAATGGGGGATTTCATACTGCCCCCCCCCCACCACCTAGGGGGACGGCCAGCAAATACCCCTTCGGGGGTGATCGTTCAACACCCCGAAGGGGTGATTAGCACCCCTTCGGGGTGCAATTCCACCCCTATCGGGGGTGAAATAATCCCCCCAATGGGGGGATTTCATACGCCCCCCCCCCCCCCCCACCTGGGGGGGCGCTGTCAGCTCACCCCTTCGGGGGTGATCGTTCAACACCCCGAAGGGGTGATTAGCACCCGTTCGGGGTGCAATTCCACCCCCATTGGGGGGTGAAATAATCCCCCCCAATGGGGGATCCCAAACCTGCAGGCTGCAGCCGGCCAGGGGCCAGGGCCAAGGCCCGGGGGGGGGGAGGGGGGGGAAGAGGAGATCGAAGGTCCCCCCCCCCTACAAACCTTGTGTAGGGTGGATTGCCCCTTGGGAAGGTTGGATCGCCTCTTGGGAAGGCTGGATCGGCCCTCCAACTGCTGGATCGCCGGCAGGAGAAGCCCTAGATCTCCAAGGAGCCTTGGTGGGAAGGAGAAGAACCAGAAGGGGGCAAGTGGGGGGAGAATCGGTCCGGATCGACCCCAAATAGGGGGTGATCGGACTTTAAAACAGGACCGGATCGATCCCGGAATCGGTTCGATTTTCCGGTTTTCCGGCGAATCGGTCCGGATCGACCGATTTTGGGATCGATCCGGGTGGATCGGTCCGGGATCGACCGATCCTACCGATTCCGGCCGATCGAGCCGGGACTCCCGGCTGGATCGCTAATTCCGACTGGAATCGGATCGGTAGGTACCGATCCGATCCAAGAATCGGTCGATCCCGATCCGGATCGACCGATTCTGCAATCCATGCAATGGGTAGGTAGTCACAGGGAGAAAGAAAAGTATTGTTGGAAGCATCCTTATTTTTATTATTTACTTTGCTCTCTTTTTCTTCTCCAACCTTTTTGGTTCATCATTTCTTGTAGACCTTATGATAGTTCTTTTTCTGGTGGATTTCTCAACTTTCTGATGGGGATCTGGTTTAGTCCATTTAGGAGTTTTAAATCTCTTTTCTATTTTAGTCAAGAGGAACCTATTTGTAAATATTTGAGTTTGTTTTGAGTCATTTTGTTTAAATTTCTATTCTTACAGGACATAGTTGTAAATATTGTTCTTTGAAGTCTCTTTTGTATGGATGGCTCTCTCCACATAAAGAGCCCACCCCATGTTGAATAAAGATACATGGTGATAATTTTTGGAAAATCGGCTTTGTTTTCGTAGGGGGTGGTGCCCTAGCTCATCCTTCACCCCCTTCATGATGGAGGCTTGCTACTTCACCACTGGCAAGAGGCTGATTGTTAGCCCTAGTAGGAGGCTGGCTTTGTTCCCGCCACCACCTACATCTCCTCCTTTGTTCATGCCATGATACCCTACTTGGATGCACAAGAAGTAGCCATGCCTCTAGGATTGGGCGATCTGGCTTTGCCACAATCCCTCCAAGGGCCTCATTCTTTACGTGCTCACAGGTGCCTCCACAATGCCTCTGGACAAACCTTCGTCATGCAGTGCGGGTATGTTCATTACCTCTATGATTTCCCTCTGGTTGTCTACTGCCACACGCACTCGCTTGTACATCACCAGACCTCCATGAACCTCATTGGGTCCATTTTCATGCCATGAAGGCGTCACAACACTTGCTAGGGAGGCCTCTTCATGCACCAATGATGCATTTGGCTACTTGCAAGGCCGACACGACCCCCATTGGGGGTTCTCTTCTTTATGCCATGAACCCTGGGGTTCCCCCTACAAGAGCGAAGCCGATTTTCTAAAAATTCTCACTATGTATCTTCATTCAACGTGGGGTAGGAACATAATATATTTATAACCACAATTTTATGAAGCTTTATACTAAGTGGCACATCTGCACCAAATTGCTTGTTACGACATGTTTGTCATACAGTTTATTGTCTATATAGTTATGCTGCTCAATTAGCAATGAATCTGCAGGTAATCCCCAAGGTACACACTTCACTAGCAAAGCAAATGGAACTCCTTTTAGCTGGAAGGAAATTCAGAAGGTGGCTTGCATTCCTTAAGAATCTGAGACTTTTTTTGGCACACCCTTCCAATATGAGAGAAGGAAATAAACCAGATAATGAAATCTTGATTACAAGTTTCTTTTGCCTCAACACAGGGGTTGGAAAATGAAAAGCTAACCTGTTCGGTCGAGAATGAGCTTAATGGACTTGATTGGCTCAGGGACTTTTTCCTGGCTAACAGAACTGCTCCAGAAATTGAATCTGAAACATATAATATTGGGACTGGTTGTACATCAGACAAACTTCTGCAGTTTGAATCTGTTTTTTCAGAATTCAATGAGGTTGCTAGAGACTTTTCTATGCCTATTGAGAGGCAAAGATTTGGTGTAATTTCTAAAAGATCCTTGCTGTCGTTCCTTGGTCTTGAAGTCCCAGAAATATGGACATTTCTCATGATTTTTCCAGGGTTCCCCGACTTGTCAAAGACGATCGAAAATGTAAATGACCTCAAAGTAGCTCTACAGGAGCATCATCCTGTCATAATAGAGGTAAGTGTAGTGCTTTCTTTGTTCTTTTCCTCCATAGCATGTTGTGAAACCTTGAAATTTTTATAAAACATATTTGAAAATATACATTTTGCATGGCATATTTTGAAAATTTATTGAGTTCCATTTACTTGGGACAAGATTTTTTTTATCTTTGGCTACTATGAAAATGTATGATATTTCATAGAAATGTTAGCTAAATACATGATATGCATATAAAATATGTACGTCAAGATTTGGGGTTCATAAAATGTCTTTGGACCTCTATCTATCGGAAGTTGCGATTTTTTGATGTTAATTACATTGAGAATCTCAAACACCTTTGATTAACCATCGTAGCAACTAATATAAAAAGAAAAGTTCATCTATAAAACAAAATCACGTGGGAGCTATAACCTCATAAATTCAATAGAATACAAATTTAGTGTTAAGTTTGATTCGAGTTTCATTTAAGTTTTAACAAGGTATATTTTAAGATTCTAACATTTTAAGGTTTATGTTCCTTAGTGGATTCTTAAATGTGACATATTTTGTATGGAATTAACTCTTTTAATGTCTTTTATTAAAGTATGTTTTGAATTATTAGAGTTAATTTGGATCCAAGCATGTTTGGATCAAGTTTCATTCAGATTCCATCTAAGTCGTAATATCTTAGACTTGATGAAATTAGATTCTAATTATCATGGGCTTAACACTTTTAATTCAGGGTCTTAACATGAGACACATTTTGAATTGTAGAGTTCATTGATTCCGAAGTTCATTAAAGACATATTTTGGATTTATTTTATTAAGATCTTAATCCCATTTTTATCTAAGTCTTGATATTTTTAGACTTAATGAAATCAGATTTTATGACATTTGATTGTAGTATATTTATTATCACTCAATTCTTTGTCTTTGAGTCTTATCTTTAGGCTTAGGAATTCATGGATCTGAAACCAATCATATCAGAAATCTGATTTAAACATGTGAATCACATCATTCTCATGTATGAATGTCGTATGAAGGTCCTCACGCTAGCTATCTTTCATATTGGGGATCACTAAGACTCAGCGGGATCTAAAGTTCTCTCAGATCATACAAGTCCGTTTCACATCATTTTTTGTTGGCCATATCCCCTCTTATCATATAGAGTTTAAGATATTCATCACATAGGAAACATACCTCTTCTATTTTGAACATCGATCTCATATCATCTCCACTTATACCATGAACCATTAGGTAGAAGGTACACCAGGCTTATCTATGATATCAAGATTTAGAAGATCTTATCTTTTTTATATTTCACATGGACCATTCAAATTCCATCTTCTTCAGCCATCCGAACTGGACTTCGCTTTTACTACTTCAAGCAGCATCTGGAGTTAACATAGCATCTTATGCTCGTATCATATTCAAATCTGATTATTTGTGTTTGGGAATCAAATGGTCATGATCAGCTCTAAGGCATGATTTTAAATCCTCATGAGTTCTAGTGCATTAGGCAGGACTTTCTCATTCTAATCATTACCTGTTCTTATCCAACATATATGCATGCTGATTTACTCTAGATGTGGTCCGAACCTAGGTAATTATCACATCCGAAACTATCACCAAAATAAGAAATCAGATGCACAATCCCTAGGGCTCAAATATGTGATTCTGACACATACTAAATCAGATTTGATCTTACATCCTGGTTTCGGATTCCAATTGATTAAGTTCTTATCCTAGGTTATAATTTTCATATTTAATTATGATCTGATTTTTTTAATATTTTTTCAGATTTGATTATTGTGGGTCAATCACTATATTTGCCTTCCGTATAAGTATGTAAGTTATATAATGTTCCCCTTAACCATGGATATATGCACTATTGACATATCAATATCATTCATATAATATGGGGGTACATTACACTATACAGTCATGTGGGGAGGCTTATATGTATCCATAGTCCCATCATGTCAAGTGGTATTATGTCATTATCTTTGGAAATATTTATTGCCTTATATAAACATGGATTTCTCCCATCAATTATCTACTTAGATCATAGAATTTGGTCTATAACAACCTCATTCTAAATCAAGTGAATTGACTCAAGTGGATTAAGTATATGAACTCTCCCCACTTTTGGATGGATTGGTGACACTGAGTGCAGGCTTGGGGTCCCTGTCCAGGATCAAACACATTAGGACGGACCTAAAGTGCTTGTCCAACATTATGAGGGTGCCTAAGCTTAGGTATGTCTCTTAAATATTTATTTTATGTTTGAATATTTACGAAGCTTGATTATTTATGTCATTCAAGCCACGTTTGGCTCATTCCTCATGTCATAGTTCATTTCTAGCTTGGAAGACTATTCTTTCATTCTATTCTGGGCCAGATGGCCATGTCTTCATGGTCTTCATTTCTTGAGCTTTATCTCATCTTCTTGCTTTATCAAGGCTGCCCGGGAAAGCTCTTAGTCCATCGGATGTGTTCTAAGGGGGCTGGGTATCGCCTTATCTTTATGGCCACCTTAGAGTGCATGAGATGCTCCCTATCAGGGGACTGTTTTATGACCGGCTAGGGTCTGTAGAAGGTCGAGAAAAGGACCTGTTATGGAATTGATCTCTATGTTACCAGAGGCAAGCACCTCAAGCGCTTAGGCACTGAGGTGAGGGGCAACTGCTTTGTCTCACCATGGCCACCTTATTCGCCTCAGCCGCTTAGGTGGCTAAGGTACACCAAGGCGACAAGGCGATTGCCTCGGTCACAATTGGATCTGGGCCCAAACCAGACTCGGCCTAGATCCATTTAACTTAGGGTCCGTTTGGGAAACAGTCAGGAGCCCTTCTTTTTGCCTTCTTCTCCGCCAATAAGTGCTTTTACAATTTTGTGTTACATTTGGCAACATCACGTATGCCACTTCTCCGGAGGTGGAAATAAAAAGGAGAAATTATCTCCTTCTTGTAACTGCAAAAACTCCTCCCGATCAGGAGAACGCATGCAATTAATCGCCTTTTCCCATTTATAACTCAGCATCTCCTGTACACCGATCTTTCAAAAAAAATACAAATACAAAATGAGGAGGGTGTGAGAAATATTAATATTTAAAATAAATACAAGAAATAAAATATAAAAATGTGACATAAAAGTGATAAAAATTAAACACAGTTTAAATCCTTGTATTTTATTTCTGATTTATTAACGAAATAAAAAAATGAATTAAATAATATATGATTGAAATTAGAATATGAGAATCAAAATTGAAGGCATACAATTTTGACTACCAAATCTGATAACTTCACATATAAACGCCTCACCCTTTGACATTGAGATGCAAACAAAATTTAAAAGGTTAAATTTTGATTTAAATTAAAAAATAAAAATTATTAATAAAAATTATAAATTATCAAAATCCAAATTAGTTATTTTTTATTTTGGTATTTTTATTAATTAATAAATTAAGTCTTTTTTTATATTTTTTAAAATTATAAACCGACTATCTAAAAATTTATATTATAATGAAATAAAATTAGATAAAATTGTAAAAAATTGACATATAGAAAGATAAGAAAGGGAAGGTAAACTTTTAAGTCACTCTATCAAATTTAATAGTAATATAAATTTTTTTTACTTATTCTTTTAATAAAAATAAGTTCATATATATTTCATATTTTACAAATTAATAAAAATAAAATTTGATTTTAATTATTAAATTAAATTAAATCAATATACTATAATTTTTATTTGATTAGTGATTTTAGTTGTTTAAGTACTATTTTGAGAGTTTGATGACAAAAAAACAGAAACTTCATCAGTGTTATAAATAAGTTTTATTATTTCTACTCATTCATTTCTTGCAGAGTAATTTTTATCGTACGAATATTTTTATCATAGAAGTATTTCTGTGGTCGACGTAAAATGTAACCAAACAACTTTCACTCCTGTAAGCGAGAAGACCTTCTAATTGAAGTGACTTCAAGAAGAAGACACTTCTAAGAGAAGTACTCTGATCAAGTTGCCAAACGGACCATTAAAACACCCCCCCTGAGAACAGATCACTTCAGTCCCCGAGTGAAGGGAACAACCTTAGTCTCTAATCAGAAACGACCACAACCCCTAGGACACTTAAGTAACGGTTCAGTGAACCGCTACTATTGGTAATGAGTTGTATTAAGTTCGGTAGCGTTCTAGTAAGACATGGTAACGGTTCAGCCCTTTTCGGTAGTGAGTTAGCGTGTTAGTGAACTGTTACTAGTGGTTACCGAAAAGCGTTGAACCGTTACCAATGCCTTATTAACTTGCTACCAAAAGGGTTGAATCGTTATCGACATTTTTACTAACTCATTATCGAATTTAATAAAATTCGTTAATGACGGTAGCAGTTCAACCCTTTTTGGTAATAGTTCATTGAATTGTTACTGAACCTTGTGGCCATTTTTGATTGGAGACTGAGGCTATTCCCTCCACCTTGGAACTCCCATGGTGGAGAAAACACCCTTAGTCTCTAATCAGAATATGCCACAACCCCATGTCACTTAAGTGGCAGTTCATTAACAATCGGTTCACTACTGAACCCTTATTGAACCGCTATTGAAGTCAATATAACTCATTACTAAACATCATTGAAGTCAGTGTAACTCGTTACTGAAGTTAGTGTAACTCGTTACTAAAACTAGTGTAAGTTGTTACTAGACCAGTTGGTTCAGTAATAATTTAGTAATAACTGGATTACCATTACTGGACACTTACTAAACTGTGACTAAAGTTAGTGTAACTCATTATTGGATGTTACTAAAGCCAATGTAATCCATTATTAAACTGGTTGGCTGAGTAATGATTTAGTAACAACCAGTTCAACGTTACTGAACCCTTAATGAATTGTTACTAAAGTCAGTGTAACTCGTTACTGAATGTCACTGAAGCTGGTATAACTCGTTACTGAACTAGTTGGTTCAATAACGATCAGTAAGGGTTCAATAACGGTGAACTAGTTGTTATTAAACCGCAACTTAAGTGACATGGGGGTTGTGGCATGTTCTGATTGGGGACAGAGGGTGTTCTCTCCACCGTGGGACTGAGGTGATCCAGACCCCCTATTCTGACTCTCTTTTCTCGATGATGACCTACTGCACACGAAGCTCCTCCTCCTCCTTCAGTGCTCGATGCCACCGTCTGTCGCCGGAGAAGCCACCATTGGTGTCGTTTGTTGTTGGAGGAGCCGCCATCGTCGAAGTTTGCTACTGAAGAAGCTGCCTACGACCTTTTCCTGCATTTATATATATTTCTTGCATTTTTGATGTATTTCCTGGTTTTCTAGATATATTTCCAGTTTTTTATATATTTTATTTTTAAAAAAATAAATATAATCATAAAAAATGTCTCCTCAGACGTCTAAGGCACTTGCCTCAAGTGCCCGAGGCGAGGCGAGGGGTACCTCGTCTCGGTCGCCTAATGCCTCTGACTACATAGGTTGATATGAGCTAGACATGTGACCAGTTATGGGGTCGATATATGGTGGAAAAAGTGACATGTGGATATGGGCTGGATATGTGACCGGTTATGGGGTCGATATATGGCTGAAAAGGCGACCTGTTATGGGGTCTGATAGGCCGTGCTTGCAGGCTGAAATGATGACCACTATGGGGCCGAACTGGCATGAAATGGAGTGTTATATGGTTTTGGATGGGGACCAAACATATGGCTGGATGGGCTGATAAGTGACTTATATATGGGTCGATAGAGGGCTGATAGTTGACTGTATATGGGTTGGATAGAGGGGTTGTATATGACCTCTGATATAGGGTCGATAGGGAAGACGGCATTGACAGCCTCTTCATCTTCTCCTCATAGGTGCAGCAGATAGGAGGGTTGAAGAAGCCTCCATCTGTAGCACAACAGGATGGGAAGACGATCTCTTCCATTGGCGCAGTAGTCAGGAGGGGCATCTGTGAGCATCAGCAGTAGCAGGTCTCCAGCCGGCAGCATCATCATCCATCAGCAACAACACGGCCTTCCTCTTCCTCTTCTTCCATTGCCGGTGGTAGCAGCAGTAGGGAAGGAAGCTTTGGCGGCCATAGGAGCTTGGCAGGAAGGGGAAGAAAGGTGCTCCTCCATCTCCTGTGTACATCGGTGGCAGCAGGGGGCTGGAGAAATGATATCCAGCTGCAACATCGGTCTCCCCCTTTTCTTCTCCCATAGACTTCAGCAGGAGATCAAATGGCAGTGTAGACATGATCTTCATCTTCATCTCCTCCTTTTCCTATTATGGCAGGCAGCACGTGGAGGATGGGAGAGGCAACGTAGACATGATCTTCTTTCCTTGGACATGGCGGCAGCAACCTCATCCTTTCTCCATAGGTGTACTAAGTAGAAGGATGAGAAGGAGATGGCACCAGTGGCTGGATGTGGAGATGGTCTCCCTTCTGACAGTTCTTCCAACTTCCTTCATGGTGCATCATTTTTTATGGGGATGAGGGTGGCAGATCTGTTCATGGGAGAGTGGGGAAGTGGGAAGTGGGGGGTTGCGACAAGAGGAAGTGGGAAGTGGGGTGCGACAGCTTCTCTTGACCCGTCCAAGTTGGGATCGTGGGGAGTGGAAGCGGCAGTTTTTTTTTACCTGAGTTGTGTGTAGATGGGTGGGGTGGCTGGGTCTTTTAACTTAGTCTCTATCTCAAGGAGTTAGATCCAAGGGTGGACAATGAATCATTTTTAATCCATTGGTGAGAATCGATCCTCTTCTCATTGAATCCTAGCCATTCCTTTCAAGTAGGATCTATTACCAATTTACCATTAAGGACTTGATAAAGCCGGATCCATAACTTAAGTGACAGACACATTCTGGCCATCCATCTTTTGAAATAAGAACAGATCTTGGCCATTGTATCTGTGCACCATCATCTCATCGTCTTGATGGCCAATCCGATGGCCCATAGTCAATATTAGACTCAACATACTATAAATGCCCAAACGACCATCATATAAGTCAGAATTGAGCTCCGATCAGGCCTGATTTATATATTTTAATGATCTATCATCTTGGACACAAATTGCATCATGATCAAGGTGAAATTACTTTAATTTGTCCCTATAAACCTTAGCCATTGGATTATAGATCATGATATCAATAGCCGAGATAATTCAGCTTATCCATATGCTGGAAAAATATGGAAATACCCTTATTGGTTGGATCATTCTTTGATCTGTATTCTGAGTGTTCCAATATCATTTTGGTCTACCCATATCAGTTTCTTGATCATTATTTATCCATTGTGTGTCTTATTCAAAAAACTCAAATTTTTGATTTTTGTGAATAACTTGCCAAATGTTGATCGGATTTCTATTCCGGTTTTTTACTTCTATTAACATTGACTTAAACGGATCATATGCTGCCATCTTTTGTTATTATGCCTAGTCTCGGTCATTTGGGCCCAATAAGCACCACTTTTAAGATTTTGCCATTCGGGTTTATTTTTTGACATCTGCATCCTGCTAATTAAAACATTTGCTGATCTTAGCACCTGGGCCTATTCTTAGATCATCTTGACCATTTTGCCTCTTACATGACTTGGATTCAAAGAAGCTTAAATTTTGATATTTTGTATATATTTTGCAAAATACCGGCCAGATTTTCTGACTGAGCATGTTTTCCACACATGTTGACTTTCTTGGATAACATAAGATCACCAACTTGTTATTGGGCTGGGCTTAGACCTCACGGGCCAAATAAGACCAAAAAAGGGCGTCTTGGTCATTTGGGCCCACTTTGACATTTTAAGCCCGACATATGAGATATTTGTTGTAATCGTCTTTCAAGTCCTTTTCTAAATATTTATGGCCCAACAAATATGAAATATGTTGACTTTGCTATTGGGTCCAGAGAAGGGCAAAATTTAATTTAATTTTTTGCAAATATCTCTCTGTATATTGGTTAGATTTCCAGACTGAGTTAAGATTTCATCAATATTAACTCATTAGGACCATATGACATCATCATTTTGTTATCGGGCATGAACATTTGGGGCCCAATAAGCATCAAAAATGGGATTTTACCATTTGGATCCACCTTCTGGCACCTGTGACCCAGTAATTTGGCACTTATCAGATGATGTGTCATCCGGGACCCTCTTTTCTGACATTTTGATCCGATAAGCTTGAGATTTGGCAATTTTGGGACCCAAGCCCATTTTATGACATCTTTGGTCATCGGATATTTTTTATTTGCCATCTGGGTCTACTGACATTCTTGACCCAATAAATTTAGAAAGTGACGATAATGCCGCCTTGGCCCATTTTGTTCCCAATAAGCATAAAACATGGAATTCGCCATTTTGGGCCTTCTCACTGACATGTCACTCGATATTGGCCATCTACATCAACCATATCGGGCCCATTTTGGTATTTTCGGACCAATAAGTTCCAAATCTAGGAGACCCATCCTCCATGACCACTTTCTGACATGCATTCTCAGAAGAGCAAAACTTGTGGAATTTTGACTTTGGGCCTCATTATGGCTCATTCCATTTAATTCCCTTCATTATTATTTTAACAAACCCTCGACTTTACGAGGAGCTAGACATGTCCTGCATTGGTATTTTGACATAACCTGGGTCCAATAAAATTTAAAATTTTTGGTACCAACACATGTTAAGCATTTCTACAATGTTCTCAATGCTATCCGGTGACAAGCCCTCATAAGCTTTGCTTTGCAATTATATCCCGTGCTGTGAGTATCCATAAGTTGATCTCTGAAACTTGTATCAGGTAGGGGAATCACACTTTTTCTGGACAAGTACAAAATTTAAGGGAACACAACTGAACAGTATATGGGTTCACAACTTCACATGCGCTTGCAGTTGCCTACATGATCTATTTTGTCACTAGCCTGTTTGGTTAGAGTATAAGAAATGATACAATGTCAATTTTTATATTGATATTTTTAGAGGATCTGAGTATCAATAGCAAAATTGATACAAGTGGACACTTGCATTACAATTAATGTTTTGATTGTATTGTACTATAAATTTTAAAATCTATATCAGTAGCCAAACATCTCATGATGATTTATGTTAATAGCAATTTCATTGTTAATAGGTATAGATGTGTTTAATACTGTTTCCAAATAGGCTGTTAAATTTTAAATTCCTAACTTCTAAATGTTCAACATCATGCTTTGTAGGTAGCTAGAAATCAGAGAAACCAGGAAGGAGCTTTCCCACTGGATGCACCATCGGTGATTCTTTTTATAGATAGATCATCTGAGTTACCAAATATCAGAGAAGAAAGCAAAGCTGCCCTGGAAGTTTATAGACAGGCTGCACTTCACTATGGGCTTCCTAAACAGTTGCTTAAGCAAAGCAGTGTGGGAACTCCAAGTAATTTAAGCCCGCTTGGTGATTCAATGATCAAGGACATGTCAGCATCCAGAATTGTAAAAGCAAAGGATAAAAGGTCTTTCGTGATAGTGAAAGAAGATGGGAGCCTATTAGCTGAGAGGGTTGTTAGTGATAATCAAAATAATCCTGCATACAGTATTATGAAACAATTGGTTCATCGGGAGGATTCCACAGCCAAAACCAGGGAGATTAGAATCAGTTTGTTAGCAAAGGAAATCGGATTTCAGCTTTTGTCTGATGATTTTAATGTGGAAGTAATAGATTTACAGCCGGGTGATAAGGAAGGTTATTTACTAAGAAGCGATGGAGATGGTCTCACCAAGAGAACAGGAAATGAAATTGTGGAACACCCTATTGATACCAATGTCAATGTTGAATATTTAGATTCATCTGATATGGCTAATTTAGCTGCAGCAGCAGGTGGCAAGGATTTTGAGCTAGTCACTGTCAGATCTGTCCGGCGCATGCCGGAACCAGTATTACATAATGGTGAAAATGTTGAAGATTTGCCCATTGTGGCATCAGACGAAGAGTCAACAGAAAATAATATTCATCCTCCCAGGAGCTCAGAGGCTAATTCAGGAATTATGTACTCAGAACCACTTGTATTAAGCCCTTTAACAAGTCATGCTGATAGTGTCCTTCATTTGAACCAAGATGTAGTTGATGATGAATCTGCTGAGAAGTATCACGTTGATCATGTTGAGAACATGTCAAATGGTGCATACCGTGATGAAGTTAAACATACACATCAATTTTCTAGTGAGACACATACATCCACAGACAATTTAGATGAGCAACAGGGGTTCAACCATATTTTCACAGGTTATTTTTTTTTCTCAGATGGTGGATATGAATTGCTTAGAAGTTTAACAGGAAGCTCAGATGTCCCGACAATGGTGCTGCTTGATCCAATTATTCATAAACACTACGTCATGCCAAAAGAGAAATATTTTACCTTTGATTCATTACTCAATTTTATTGACAAGTCTCTTAATGGAAGTCTTTCTCCACATGGACGTTTAGAGCAAACTGTTCGAAGGCCTAGAGAGATGCCAATACCCCCATTTGTTAACCTGGACTTCCATGAAGCTGATGGTGTTCCTAGAGTGACAGTCAAAACTTTCTCAGATGTGGTCCTAGGCCACAGGTGTCATGGAAAGAGAACACCATCTGAATGCAAAGCATATGCTAGCACTTGCAAGAGGGATGTCTTGGTGTTCTTTTGCAATAACTGGTGTGGGTTTTGTCAGAGGATGGAATTGGTAGTTCGTGAAGTTTACCGAGCTTTTAAGAACTTTAAAAGTTTGTCAAAGGATCCCATGTATAAAAGTTTTCTACCTTCTCAAAGTATGAAATTTTGTTCATGGTATTTGTTCTATTGTTTTGCTATATTGGGGAGCACTGTATTGCTTTTACTTAAGTAAAACTAACTGTGAAGAAAGTGCTGACTTCTTGATGAAAAGTATTTACTTTCCTTTTTTATAGTTGATATGAGGTGGAAAGTCTACTGTTGTATTTCTTGCTGTGACAAATTCAGCTTAAATTTGTTGGCTTATGTGGAGAATCAACAGTTGTTTATGAAAACATGATTATAACTTGGTTTTCTTAAGATTGTTGAATTGCATTCGAAGTCTACCATTACTTCGCAGTTTTACAGCTTAGACTGTACTGCTTTATAGTTGATATGATGTGGAAAATCTACTGTTGTATTTCTGGCTGTGACCAATTCAGCTAAAATTTGTTGACTTATGTGGGGAACCAACAGTTCTTTATGAAAACATGATTATAACTTGGTTTTCTTAAAATTGTTGAATTGCATTCAAAGTCTACCATTACTTCATAGTTTTACAGCTTAAACTGTACTGCTGGTTTTATACTGTAACCTATCCTAGAGAAAGCATATGCTTGTTTGTTCTGATTACTCTGTTATTAGATAATCTGTTTTTTAAGGAACGGATGGCACAAAAGGATAATCTGTTTCTGCCATCAGCTTTTGTGAGCACATCAAGCATCTAGATATACATGTTCAACCGCTGACGTTAAATATAATATGGATGTTGATACTCTATTTTTTTTTTAATTTGGTTATCAAAGATGTGGGCATAACAGCCTATGATTAGTGAATTGTACAAGGTTGGGTGAGTGATTCTCTCTAGGATATATGGTTGCCTGCTTGAGAACAGGTTAATGGGAATAATTGGATCTGTTATGTTATGCTCACTGGTTATGAACAAGAAAAAGAGAATAAAGAATGAACTTACCACGGGATGGATGGCCTTCTTCTCCTTTAAGCCCATGCCTCTCCAACAAAGATGAACAGTACAAAATAGGACAGAGCAGAATAGAGATAGAGGTAGAGAGAGAGAGAGAAAGGGAGGGAGGGAGAGAGAGAGCAGGCTGAAGGAAGAACAGTCACTGGAGGCAAGAAAGGAAAGAGCATGTGAGGCAGAAGAGGGAAAAAACACTACAGATGGCTGACAGAAAACGAAGTGCAGTCTACAAGGCATGAGAAGAAAAATTGCAGGTAGCTTCAAGAGGAAGAGCACTGTGGGTGGCAGTTTGCAAGGCTTGAGAAGAACAATAGCAGTTAGCTTCAAGAGGATGAGCACTGTGGGCGGGTGAAGACAGGAACTTCAAGCTCCAGGGTAGAATAAAAAAGAGAACTGCAGACGGTTGAAGAAAAAAATTGCCGGCACACTGCAAAACAGAGTAAGAAGAAGAGAATTTGAGGAACTGAGGGCCCTTTTCCTTTAGCAACAATCAATTTAGGAAGCCAAGGCCATCAAAGTGGAAAGAAGAATCAATCAAACGGACTTGTCAACATGGGGTTGATGATAATTTATTCATTTGAATCATTGACTCTACTCTTATCTTCTTTTTTTCCTAAACTTCTTACTCCAATTGGCAGCAACTCATGATGAATAAAATGGGTGATGTCCACCATTACTATGCTCATGATTAAGAAAGAAAAAGAAAGTTGTCGAACTCTAAAAAAAAATTCTTGAAAACTTTTAAAACAAGAAACTTCTAAAATTCGCAAATCCACTTGAAACTGCAAACATTGAACAAAGGATTCATGATCTATGTAGTCAAAGGTGTGAGACGGTTGCGGCAAGGACCCCTCTTCTCACCTCAACCCCCTTGCCCTTTGCCTCCAACGATGGAGGTGATCAACACCCCTCACTGCCGCCATACATGTTTGAGCAAAGAAGAGAAGGGGAGGAGTTTTCGGGGGTATAAACATCTTAAGAAGGCTATAGGGAAAGTATCCACAAGCAGTTCTGTGATAGGGGAGGGTCGCTGGCTGAGTGAACCAGCTCCTGCCACAGTCTGGCAAGAGATCCTTTGGACGGGGAAGAAGAGAGTTTAAGGTATGTCAGACCTCATAAATGGCAGATCTGGAAACTTCACACAAACCATACTGGGCAGTGATCTAACATCAAAATTTTAAAAAAATTTCTTTTGGAAAAAAAGAATTTTGCATTGGATTAGCTTTCGACAGCTAGGAAAATATGTAATATTTCATAGGAATATTATATAATTCAATGATTTGTATAAAAGTATGTAGTGAGATTTTAAGCTTCTTTGGAAATTTTTATTTGACCTTTCCTTATCAAACTTACGAAGTACTGATGCCGATGTTAATTACATTGAACAACAACTCGAATACCATTGATTAAACGTCATAACAATTTATGAATATACGACATGCATCCAAAAAATAACCATTCGGGAGCAACGACCCCATGGACTTGATGGAATACAAAACTTAGTGTTTTAATTTTGATTTAAGTTGTTTAGGAGTTTGATTTGTTTTTTGGGTTTTGTTGGGATTTCCTTTTGGGGTGATTTGGATAGGATTTGTTGCCTCCTGGTTGAATGATTTGATTTGAGTTTGATTTGGATTTGTTTTGGAGATTTACTTTTTTGGTTTGTGACTTATGGGGTGTTTGGTTGCATTTTAATTTTTAAAAAGGTTTCATGATAAAAAATTAAATTATAATGCCAAACAAGATAATTTTTAAAAGTGAAAACGTGACAATGAATGTGTTTGGCAAAAATATTTTAATTTTTAAAAATGATAATGAGGTGTTTGGTAGCATTTTAAATTCAATTTTCATCAACTTCATAAACATCAAAAAACAAGTATTTCATGTCATACAAATTTAGAAATTCAGAAGATCAAAGAAAAGACAAAATATTCGTGTCATACAAGAATTTAATCAACTAAAAATATATAATTACAATCTACGACGTCTAACATAATCTTCCCACATTTCTTTTGCCGCCGCCGGGATGAGGAGGTCGCCGAGGGCTTCGCGAGGGCCGGGAGGGAATTGTATGTTAACATGCAATTGTATGATTGATAAAATCATCGCGTTGATTATTCAGCGAGTTGATGATGCCCGGAAGAACTCACCGGAAATTCAGAAACTCGCGGGCGCGACTGCATCGGGAGGAACACAGTCAACTCCTTAAAACTGCGCACGCATTCTGGGGGAAGTAAAACGAGAAAATCACGGTAATTAAATTCAATAATCCGGAAGTGTTGCTTCGATTCGGCGCTGCGGATTGCACATTGTGACGTTTACTTTGCCATAAATCCGAGAATTAAATGCGAAGTGTTGGCTCGGAAGCGATCGTCCCCCCGGCGACGAAGGAACCGAGGAGTTCGAGTCGAATCTTTCCAATAGCCGAGATCGAGATCGACGAGGATTCCATCAATCACTGCTGGAGCCTGGAAGCGGAGATGGAAACGAATCGGGAGGAAATGGAAGGTCGATCCAATAGGAAGGGGGGAAATGAACGGAGACGTGGGGGGCGGCTCTGTGCGTACCGGCACGGAGAGCCCGTCGGAGAGGCCATACCCCACCGCCTCTCTCTCTCGCCACCCCCCCTTTATTTTATTTTTTTTCTCCCCTCTCCCCCATCGAACCGCCTCAGGCCCTCCCCTCTCTCGAATCTTCTCCCCTGCACCGCCTCTCCCCCCTTCGTCGCACCGCCTCCGGCCTCTGCTCTCTCTCTCTCCCTCCAAAGCACCGTCGCCATCGCGTCCCCCCCGCACGCGGCTGCGGCGCCGAAGCGCCGTCGACCTCTCGTCCCCCCTCCTCCGCGCGCGAATTGCAATGTCCCCCCCTTGTCTCCGTGCGCGCACCGCACGCTTGCAGCCGTCGCCGCCGTCTCTCCCACGCTCTCCTTCCCAATCTCTTCCCCTCGCTCACTCGGCCAGCCCACCGCGGCATTGCCGCAGCTCCGCCCCCCCCCATCGAACCGCCTCACGCCCTCCTCGTGGGAGAAGTCGAGGAGGTCCTCCACGACGAAGGCCTCCCCGCCGCCCTTGCCCCCGCTTCTCCGAGGTGAATTGGCGGCTCCCGTCGCGGCAGCTCGGGCGGATCGAGGGGGGGGGGGGGGGGAGGGGAGCGTCGGTGCCGGCGACGGGCGGGGGAGGAGACGCCGTCTCACTTTCAAAAAAAAAAGTGGTCTCCACCACTTTTTTTTTTCACGTTGCCCTTTCGATGAATAACTTTTTTAAAATAAAAAACGAAAAAACGGGCCAAACGAAACTTCGAGAGTACTTTCACTGCAATTTTCAAAAATTAAAAAAAAAGGGTCATTATCACCTAACCAAACACCCCATTAGTGTCTTTATTTTGGAGATTATTTTTTGATTTTATCCGAGTTGATTAAAGTTTATTCAACGATTTGACCCTTCTTTTTTTAATTGCTTTTTAGACTGAGAATCTGTTTTGTACTTGCTTGTTTTGATTGATTTTTTTTTATTGTGTTTTTGGGTTTGTTTTGAGTCAGTTTGAATTTTATTTGAGATGTGGTTTGCTTAGTTTCCTTATCTGAGTTATGAGTATTTTTTTTTTAATTCTGGGTTTTATTTTGGATTCATTTTTTTATGTCTTGGTTGGGTGCCTTTTCAATTTGAGATGTTTTGTATTTATTTATTTTTTGTAGCCTTGATGTATTTTAAGAGCTTTGATTTGGGTTTGAGTTTTGTTGAATTTCAAAGTTTGAAAATTTCCTGCTTTAGGACTTTCAATTTCAGGTTCCAGATTTTTTTTAAAATTTTTTAGATTTTAAGATCTTGACTTTTGGTGTTGCAATGTTAAGTTCCGACTCTGTGTTTGTATGTTTTCTTTAAATGTGAATTCTAAGAGCCTTTGTGATGCGGGACAAACCGGCTAGACCGGGCTAAACGGACCAAAAATAGAACGAACTGGCGCTAATCGCCGCTAAAGAACCTAAACGAACCCAAAATAGAGACGGACCGGGTTCAAACCGATCGAAACGGGCCCGAAACAGGACGAACCGGGCCCAAAACGGCCTGGATCAACCCAAACCGGCCTGAACCGGCGTTGAACCGGGATGAACTGGCTTGAACTGGGTCTGAACCCGGTCGGACCGGTTTGGCTGCTGGTCTGGGCCGTGGACCGGCCTGGCGTGAGCCGCACGCGCTCGCTCGCGGGCGCGTGTCCGCTCACGTGTGCACCTTGGGGGGAGGGTCGTGGCTGCGTGAGGCTGCACCGTCCGGGGTCGCGTGGCCAGATCCCCGCCGTCGCGTCTCGTTGCTGTGGCGGAATCGTCGGGCGCCACGCGGGCGCGAGACGACAACAATGGGCCGCGCAGCACGCCTCGCCCACGATTCGCGTCGTCGTCGTCGTTGTTCGGACGGAGCCGCGCGCAGATGGCGGAGCAGGGAAACAGGAGCCCGGGGCCTCGGCGTTGTCCGGCCGGGGCAACCAAGCTCTGCGGGCCAAAGGGAGGCAGGCTGGGTCAACGGGAAGAGGAGAAAAGGGACACAGATCCGGGGAACGCCGGATCTGCCCCCTCCCACACGCTTCTTCACCATCTTCTTCTTCCGCTTCTTCTTCTCCTGCGCAGCCCTCTGGACCGCCGACGGCAAATCGGAGGGGAGATGGAAAAGGCGGCGGTGCTGGGGATCCAAACGACAACCCGAGAAGGAGAAGAAGCCACTGCGTTGCCGTCGTTGTGGTTGAGGGAGGAAGTTGCCGGAGGTGGAAGAACCAGGGATCGCCAGATCTTCTCCGTCCGAAGCTCCTTTGCCGGACGCCTCCTTCTTCTCCTCTCGTCCTTCAGCAGCAGCCGGGTAGAGATGGAGTTGGGAGACAGAGATTGATGATGGGGTGTTGCTGTCGAACCAAGAAGGGGAAGAAGAGAAGAACGGCGCGGAGGCCGGAGGGTGAGGAGGAGGAAGGGGGATTGGCTACCTGCCGGTTCTGGAAGATGGAAATGGGGAAGGCCCTCATGGCCGATCGGGGGAGATGAGGAAGGGAATGGGGCCGCAGCCCCTGCGCGGAGAACGCACCCGGGAGGGTTCCAAAAATCTCTTCTATTCCTTAATCAATATGTACATCGGTCCTCCTTATATAGGAGTGGGGAAAATTAAAGAAAGGACCCTTTAAGAAATCTATTTACAGACTTGTCCTCATAGGGACACAAATAAAAGAAAAATCCAAAATTACTAAAATATGTCCCCATCACTTTGACTGCAGATTGACTGTTCCTTTGAGCAAGGGTTTTTGACTTTCAAGCATGGAATGCGATCTCCCGAGAATCTCTCGAGATCTCCCGAGAATCTCTTTTCTTCCGTGCGTCCGAGAAACGAGATCGCCGAAACGAGAATATCTATGTAGTACCTGTGATACCTTGATCTTCTCCGCCTATTATTATCTCCAACTTGTTAGATGATCTTGTTAAGTTTCCTTCTTATATTGCCAATTTTATTATGGAATCCTTCCAAATATTCATCTAAACATTATTGTTTGATAAAATTTCATAGCTTAATATTTTAATAACTATATATGTACAATTGACCCAAAATGTTATCAATCTCCTATCTATATTGTTCAAGATAAAATTTTGGTCTGACATAAGATCCTTTGTATGTCTCATGCTAACAATAGTTCACCATCTCTGTATTACATTTTTAATTCTCTCACAGCTTATTTTAATATTTAATATGAGTTATCTTATCATTTTTAAAGAGATTAAATGACATTCTATATCTAAACATGCACATTGATTGGTATTTCCAAGATCTAATCCCTTGAGATTTTTTTGAGATCTCTTATCTTCAATCTCCGTGAGATAAAATATAGATGTGAGATGGCAATCATTGGGTAAAGTATACCCTGCATAAATGAAATCCGAGATCCGATCTCCCGAGATTTTTCCGAGAATCTCACGAGATCTCTTCTCTTTCACGCTTCCGAGATGAAGCCGAGATCCGAGACGACAATCCTTGCTTTCAAGCATTCTCTTTGTTAGTTTTGACATTGGCATTTCCATGTTTTGACCTTGGGTTGATATTTCTTGAATTTAGGAGTCTCTGTTTCAGATTGTCAATGTTGATTAGGATTCTTTCATTCTTTATTTCAAATTTTCAATGTTGATTAGCAACACATTTGTTGTTTTAACTGAAGTTAATGGATTCTAGAGCCTCTCATCCTTATTTTCAGATCTGATCGCCATGAGCTTAGGTTCAAGACTTCTTCATTATTTTTTTATTTCAGATTTAATCCCCTTTTTGTTTGCTGTGCTTTTTTATTACTGTCAAATTTTGGGTTCAGGGATCCTGGATAGGCCCCTTCTCAGCTTTTTCTTACACCCTTGGCGTATTCTGACTTGCAGACTTAGCAGAATTCTGGATTCGCAAGGGTTGACTTTTATTTGGAGACTTTCCTGCTTTTTTATTATTATTTTTACATTTTTGATTATCAGATTGAAGGAAATTTTTGACTTTCGGATCTTCTTCTTTTTTTATTTGTATGCATTCATTCAAGTTTATATGGCTGTTACCTCATGCCATCAAATATACACCATCGGACATGAAGTTCTCAATGCTTGAGTAAAAATGAAATACATATATATGGAGGGATGGCATAGAAGTCATGATTCTCAACAACTTGAGTGGATTAGGATTAAACCCATTTAGCCTTTTGTAGACATTATGGAGTTTATCCCGATTGGTTTAGGATAGAATTGTACCTAGTCTTTAATAGGCATGTGGGGATTCTTCCTAATGATTTAAGGATCAATTATATCTAGGACTTTGATAGGCTTATGAAGACTCGTCCCACGATTAATGAACCTCATCAGCTCGTGGTTCGACGTATCAGCATGTCTACACACACATGGCCTCTTCATGGCTTAATGGGTATGTTGTTCTTTGTCGGGACATAGTATGACATTGAGGTCTCTAATTGACTTTTGTATGTCTACCTTAAGAGCCAAGGGATGGGCACAAGGCTGACTCCAAGCTTACCCATATGTTAGAATTCCTTTAAGTTAAAGCTAAGACTAAGGGGTGGGCACGAGGTCGGCCTCAAGCTTATCTTAGTTTGTTCAATTAAATTAATGAATTTTTGTTTAATTCTTTGTTGATTGTTCATTTTAATAATTTTAATGGTCACCCGCCTATCTTGAACAGTTATTGGCCCATTGGACCAGTTAATGGGCCGAGCCCCATAATTAGATGAAGCTCCTTGTTGTTCCTCGTCCGGCTGCCTCCAAATGGGGTCTTTATCTGTTTTTTTAAAAGAAACGTCTCGATACAGGTGGGCCCCACCTAAGTTCAAGAGGATGTTGCCTACGGTTGCCCTTGAAGATTGCGACAAAGGCCTCTGATGATGTTGATTGTGGCACTCCAGGTGATGACCGAGGTCGACGGTGCGAGTGGAGGAAGGAGATGATAGTAGATGACAGCAGAAAGACGGATGGAAATCCTCGATGGCAGCAATTGAGGCAACCAGGCCTGATGGGGGAAGTTGAAGAAGGTGCAGACAGTGATGAGGAGACCAGTCAAGACCTTGACGTCGGCTGTTGAAGTGGTAGTAGGGCCGCCTCACGATGAAAGCAAAGGAAAGTAGGGGATGCTTGGCGACGATGGCGGCTAGAGGAAAAAGCCTCTAGCAAAGGTTGGGAGAGGGAGAGTCTCCAATGGCTTCAGCTGGTGAAGGAACAGCTCCCATTGTAGCCACACTAGGAGCATACAGATAAGAACGACGACGACGAGGAACCCATTAGATCTACCACGAAAATAGGGGAGGAAAATGGGACTTCTTGACAATGGCTATGGTAGACGGTTGTGTCTCCTTCCCCTGCCCTCTCTTCTCTCTCGCCCTCTTTCTCTTCTATCCATCCTCCTAGATGTTGCCACGGGTGGTGCTTATTTAGGGTAAGAAGCTTATGTTGATCAGGAAGGTGTCCCGATGTCTTCACATGCCATGTGTGTTGATTACAGATGTCTTACGGGGATTTGGCCTATGTGATCTTCGGCAAGAAAGGGTTGCGGGTCGCGACCTCATTTTTTTATTATTTTTTTTGAAAAATTCAAAAAATGAAAAATATGAATTTTTTTTAAAAAAATACAGAAAAATCAGAGAAAAATAAATGACACGATTTAAACAAATAATACATCAACTTTATTTCAATGTGACGTGTTCTACATTTTTTAAGTAGTTGATGTACTCTTCCCGTGTCATTTGGGTTGAGTACATAGCTTAATACATATACACATAACGATCATATTCGTCAATCCCTCGGGAAACTATCCTAAGACTTGATCCAAATGAGTCATCATAACTATAAGTCGATTGAATCGAAGTATCTGATGACTCCACATAATTAATTCTACAATACTCTTGATCTTACATACGGAACCAAGAATCCTGGGATGAATCATATGCATAGTTGGAGGCATCGTGGTATTCTCCTCCAGCTCCATGGCTATGATGACCTCCTCTACCTTGCGGCCTTGTACCATGATCGGCGTCTTGGGTCGCATGGGTATATTGCTCCTCGCCGGTAAAACATAGCGACGTTTTAGGAGATATAGGAGGATCTGGGGTCCCTTGTACTTGTAAAATGCTCGCGCCCCCGTATCTAGCACCATCATCACTGCTACTCTTTGACGACGAATCCTCGAAAGTCTGGTACTGCACTCGAATGTTCGGCTCTGGCGTATCTTCTTGATCATCTTCGACCATATCGGCATCTGCAATATTAAAAGGATCAGTCATAACTTGTTTATCTTTTCTCCTACTTTGCGTACCTCAACTAGTTCCTTCTCCGGTCCTTTGTCGCTTTGCTAGGAAGGGAGGGATCTAGAATTCTTCGGCCAAAGGGATATCATCGAGCACTCCTTCAGCCCATTGTCAGTCTTCTGGGTTGAACTCCGGTTCTCCCAACTCTTCTCGATCGTTGACCCAAGCTTCTAAGAAGTTCTTCTCGTAGAATATTTGATTCAAATCGATGTCCTCCTCTTCAATTTGTAGCTCCTCGACCGAACGTCCCGCCACTTGTGATATCCAACTCTTTTGTTCCATCTGGTTCTACTTTATTCTCTCCAAATTCTTCAACTTTAACCTCATGTTGTAGTGACAATACACGAGGTCTTCAAGTTTTCTTGATGTCAACCTATTTCTTTGTTTCGTGTGAATCAAGTTGAATGTAGACCAATTCTTCTCGCAGCCCGAAACCGAAGTGGTTTGGCTTATGACCCTGATATCTACGTCCACTAAGTCCTCTTACCCTGGTACCTTACCATGGTCCATCCATCAATCAGCTGCATAAATTGAATGTCTTACATTATTATTTAAGTAAACTTTGATTAATTAAATGATGAAAAACAATGCTACGTACCCGTACTTAGTAGCATCACAGCTCATTCAACTCTGCTCGTTCTAAAGTGAAATGTCCGCATTCTGTAATCGTACATCTTGTTGCATGTGATAATAGCCCGATCGTCGTCACCGAGCAACCGTCGGATGACGCCCTTCACGTCATTTCACGTCATCTAATAGCTCGTTTGTTGCCTTGAACTGTGGACTATAGTAATACCTTGGGTTGAAAAAGTAACCTATGAAACAAATAACATTAGTAAACAACTTATATATATCTGACATTAAAAAAAAGATTAATAAATGTTTAAGAAAATATACTTGCTGCATGTATGGGTTGATGTAACGTATGTTCCCAGCAGCGATCTATGATATCCCACCACTTGACGAAGTCGGACACTGCCTTGGAGATTTCTTCCTTCGATCTCTCAACCGCATCGTATAAATACCCCATGTCTGCTTTCCTATCTTCGTCAACTATCCTTAGTACTTTCACTATGGGTTGGACGATGTTTAACGTCTTCTTTACAACTTTTTAAAAATCTCCACTCTCTATTGTCTCCTCTACTTTTCTCCTTTTTCTCTTATCCGATTGGTTACATCTAGCTATCCAACTACCCCAACCCGGTGAAATGACCATCTGAGTTAGAGCTCTTCTTTTGACTCAACAAACTTTCTAACAAAATATAGTGGGAGGCGAACCGGGTTGCACCGGGCCGTAACAACTCTCGCCCTTTGGTGTGTTCCCTCATAAGTGCAAGAACAAAGTTGTGGTTGTAAATAAAAGAAGAAATAAATTGGGTTAGCTTAACTACCATGTCTATTTGAGGATTCTTGCATATATTCTCCAACATCAAGTCTAAGGAGTGGGCAGAACAAGGTGTCCAATACAACTTTGGTCTTTTGACCATAAGCATCTGTTCGGCCGCTTTGTATGCGGCCGCATTGTCTGTGACTACTTGAACTACCAAGCTCTCTCCTATTTTTTCTATCACTCCATCTATCAATTGGTTAAGATACTCTGCATTCTTTACCTGTCCCGATGCGTCGACCGACTTTCAAAAGATTGTGCCGGCTTGACTGTACACTAGAAAATTGATCATTATCTTCCTAGTTATACCTGTTAAGTATAAGATATTAATTAAGTTATACTAAAAAGAATGTTTATATATTTAATATAATTGAGTATAAGAAAATTTACTTACCGGTCCATCCGTCGGTCATTAATGTGCAACTTCGTTCCTCCTATATTTGTTCAAATGATGCCACGTACTTCTTTGTTTCTTGCACCTCCATAGGAAGATATACATTGTATATCTCCTTTGGGTTTGGACTAGGCACTCCCCTCCCGACGTCTGCGATCATGTTCTCGTAGTATGGTCCCCTAGCGTCATTTGTCAGAATGTTGTGATGAAAGAACCACCTTGACATTGCCCGGCCAATCTTATCCTTACATAATTTTAGGTTCTTCATCGCCGTCGTGATTATCGTTTGACATTGTCGTGATCTGGTGATTACGGGATCCACAGGACCTACTGTCGGGTCGTCGTCTTGGGTGAGATCATGAACCTCATCTTGCAATTGGTTGTTGAATCCTTTTCCACTTCCTCGACCACTCCCACTTCCAGACTCTTGACCCATCATTCGGCCGGTGTGTCTATGTAACTCTTCGTCAGCGAATGATCTTCGACTTGCTTCCATTCTCCGTAAGAGGTCATCTATTTAAGAAATATTCAACTACTTAATTATCTTTTAAAATAGAAGAATGAATTACGTTTATGAGTAAAATAAACATACTCTCGTACTCTTCGTCTCCAAAAATATCCAGCCTCTCTTGTCCGGTCCCGTAAATGTGTACGGAACGTCTCTCCGGTTGTAGCAATTCTTCTCGGACGGTCTCCTTATGCCGTTTTCTAGTTCCCTTCATTTGCTCCATCGCTTGTAGGTGCCTACGAAATTGAGCTCTGACCTCCGGCGGAGTCCGTGTGCAAGGAAGAACGTTTCCCTTCGTGCCTGCAATATGAAATTTTAAACGATAAATAGCACCAAATATTACTTTGTCGCAATATTTACATTGCACTTTTCTCTCCGCCAGGGAGATCAAGTTGCAATGTAACCAAGCCGGATCACTCCGAGTCGCCCCGCCAGTTTGAGTTGTTTGGCTTGGAGAAGACATTTTTTTACTAAATAATTATGTAAGTAATTAACTATTTAAAAAAGTTAATGATGTTAATAAGTGACTACTAATCTGAATAAACTTTTAATTATGTAAAATAAATGACTAACTAATTATATAACTAAGTAAGTAATTAATTATACCTTCTAACTAATTATGTACTTAAGTAACTACTAAACTAAATATCTAACTAATCTTCTAGCTAACTAACTATCTAAGTAAGTAAGTAAGTATTAAAAAGAAGAAACTACTTTACTAACTAAATGAAACAAGTATTAAATAAATATACTAAATGAATTAATGAAGTACTTAATGAAATAATTAAATAAATAAAAAAGAAAATGAGAGTAATGAGAGCAAAATTTGAGAGCAATGGGAGCTAGAGTTCCCCCAATTCGTTGGCAACGGCCATATGACCGTTGCCAACAGTCATATGGGCTGGGTCGCGCGACCCCCGCGACCTAGCCGGTTGAGTCGGCCTGGCTGGGTCACGACCGAGCCGGTCGGGACCAAACCCTACCGGGTCGCGACCTGGGTCGCGTCGGTCGTGACCAAACCCTACCGGGTCGCGACTTGGCAAATCATGATTTTCGGTAGCCCGTCTCATAAAGATCACGACATCATTCTGATAAGGCAACCGAGCCCTTACTATCGGGGGAGACCTGAGCGGATATTGGATGCCATTGATAGCAATCCTGGTGCCCGATGGATGCGTATGAAGCTTGTGAATTCTTCACACGACCCTCTGGGGTTTTTTGAGTAAGTCGTGCCATTTTTGGTGGACATGAGTATCTTCCTTGATTTGCTCTGCCTCTCGATGGTACCGCATGCCATTCCTTTTGCAATACGGTTGTGTGCCTTTAGAAATAGGAAGAAGAGGGGATGTCGAGTTTAGCAGAAGGTGACGATTCCGGGCTTGTCTTGACACCAAGATAGGATCATGACCTATCAAGCTTCTCAAGTGTGGGCCATGTTTGATCTTAAATGGGCCTGATTGAGCAATAAGTTAACAAATGGGCCAAAATTAACAACTAATAGGATTATTCGAGAGTTGAAACATAGTCCATTAATTGCATGGAAGATGGATATGAAAATAAGCATCGAGTGGGGTGACTTTTTGATGGATTATGGCTGAAGTGGGTTCTAATTAATGGGTTACTATGGGAATTGAACATTGTGGATCAAGTGGGGATTGGGATGGATTTAATCGTAATTCAATTAGGGTAATATGGTGGCACAAATGGGAATTGACAAAAATATGGGAACTAGGTCCGCTTCTAGTTATACTACCATTTCTTCACCACATTTGAAATTTTCAGGTGCCAATAGGCGGTGTAGTGCTTTGATGATAGTTCATTTTAAATTCTCAAATCTTCGATATTGGGCCCAACAAACTTGTCTTCTCCACCCAAACTTGGCTAGAGACAACCCTCCTGCGGCTGATGGAGGCCCAACGATGAATGGGGAGAGACTGCCTAGGCAATCTTGGCCGAATCAAGGTAGAGAAGGGCCATCTTGCTTTGTCTCATCGCCTAGGCGGTCATCTCAAGCACCTTTGATAACATAGACGATCTCTGAAAAAACTAAAAAAGGAAGCAAACAACAAATGCATGTGGAGAAATCCTACACTCCCGCCAAAGGGGATCATGAACTCTAAAACAAATTCTACAAAAAGAAAAAAGCAATAGGAAATAGAATCTTCGGAAACTAAAAAAACTAAAAAAGGAAGCAAACAACAAATGCATGTGGAGAAATCCTACACTCCCGCCAAAGGGGATCATGAACTCTAAAACAAATTCTACAAAAAGAAAAAAGCAATAGGAAATAGAATCTTCGGAAACTAAAAAAGAAACTTGTAAAATCAATTAAAAATAAAAAGACAACTGAAATAGAAGCCTAGCTGTAATACATATAAAAGCACTCTTAAAATAATAATGAAATCAAAAAATATGTTAAAATTATACAAAAGTGTAGGATAAAAATTATTTACTCAACTCAACTCAACTCAAGCTTTAGTCCCAAATTAATTGGGGTCAACAATATGAATTCTCTTTCTTCACTTATGTCCATTTTAAGTTATATTTTCAAAGACAATTAAATCATCCAAATCATATTGAATTACATTTCTTCAAGTTAACTTAGGTTTGTCACATCTTTTTTTGTTAGGTTATTTTAATATTTTCTACTTTACTAACTAGAGTCTCCGCAGGTCAACATTTAATATGCCCAAACCATCCATGTCTTCTCTTTCAATTTAGTTACAATTGTCGTTATTTCTCTATTTTCTTTAATATATTTATTTTTTATTTTATCTAATCTAGTATGACCATGTATTTATTTTAACATTCTCATTTCAACAATATTTATTTTAGAAATATGTTTTTCTTTTATTCCTCAATATCTACTACCATACAACATTGAAGGTCCGATAGTTGTACGATAAAATTTTCTTTTCAAGTTTAGTGGAATCTTATGATCATATAGAACCATTGTAACTAATCTTCACTTCATCCAACCCACATTTTTTAAGGTGACCATGGCGACAGTAATGCTTTGTTACTTAGGCGATAAGGAGAGGCGTTATGCAATGTCTTTTTATGGTAAAACTTGATAAAATACCTATTTATGGTAAAATTGATAAAATGAAAATTTACCGGTAACAAATAATACATAAAAGTGATAAATAGCTATGACACTATGTAAATCAATTAATAATGTGTTAGCATATAGTTAAATGTACTGAATAACAATAATACCTAATTTGAACTAATAAAATTAGTTAATTTTAATATTAAATATTTATGAAATTATTTGATCCTAATTATTATTCTATTAGAATATCTATTTATAATCAAAGTTTGTTCTTTTTAGTTCAAAACCTCTTCATTAAGTGATATTGATACTTGATTAGTATTATTTGTTCTCAAATCAAACAAAATAAGAAAATAATGTGCTAATCACCTAGGTGCCCCTTGTCTTGACAAGTGAAAGGACACCTTGTCACCTAAACGACATCTTGAAAACAACGATCCAACCTATATGATTATCATCATCACATTCTCAATCTTTTTGAATAATTGAAGGGAGATATTTGAAATGAGTTCTCTGAGATAATATTACTTTATTCAAATTAAAACCTCTGCCTTCTTCTCTTTGGTTTTTATTAAATTTACAATGCATATATTTTATTTTAATTTTATTTATCTTGAAGTCTTTAGTCTCTAAACTATATTTCATAGTTCTAACTTTCTAGTTATTCTTTGTCTCTCATCTATCGGTACGATATCGTTTACAAATATCATACACCAAAGTATATCATCTTATATAATCTTTGTTAATTCATTCATAACTAAGGCGAAAAGGTAAGGACTTATTGCAAATCCTTGATATCAGTGTATTGAAATAGGAAAATCTTTTGGAGAACCATTAGTTGTTTCATCATTCATATTTTTTAACACTTATATATATATATCATGCACTATCTTTCATTTCAACACCCATCACAAAATCTCTCTTGGAATTTTATCATAGGTCTGGCCTTTTCCAAGTCAATAAACATTATATATAAATATCTTTTTCGTGTCTCAATATTTCTTTATCAAACTTTTAATAAGAAAAATAATTTCAACCGTAGATCAAGTAGGCATAATTCTAAATTAGTTATAAACACTTTAATTTTTTTTTCTAAGAGTCCTAGAATGTATTTGTTATTAACTGAAGAGTATTAGGACTTGATTCTTCTGGAATATTAACAATCGTAGTAGGGCCATACATTTAATCAAATGGTATCAAGCATGTAGGCTCACTGAGTAAGGGGGGGTGGAGCTTGCTCCACTAGCAGCTTTAAATGATGCATTATTATTCAAATGATTATGAAAGCTAAACATTGATGGGAATACTCTATGGGCCAAGATTGTGTCCTAAATATAATATTTGTGATAAATGATTATTGGATCAAGGACTTTAGAGATAGAAGTAGGGTTTTAGCCATTCGGAGAGGTATACTTTACAACTGGCATCTTTTTTATTCTATAACAATTGAGGTAAGGGATGGAAGAACTTCATTATGAATGGAGCCATGGGCTGGAAATGCTTCATTTGCTCATATGTTTTCTATCCTTTTTACTTTATGTAGCAACTCGAAAGTGAGAGTTAGCGATCCTTGGGATGGGGTCTCAAAATGGTGTGTTTGGTTTAGGAGGAACCTGGAGGATGATGAAATTCAAGAGTTCTCAAGTTTACTTGGACTCCTTGAGAACCGTAGATGCTTCAATGGCAGAGAATAAAGTACTTTGGACTCTGTAATAAATCATTTTCCCATCTAAGTCCACCTTGAAGAGATTGATTGTTGGTGACATGGGCATTTATTGGCACCAGGATGTGTGGAGGCAACACATTCTGATCAAAATCAAGCTCTTCCTATGAAAGATCAAGGATTGTCGTCTCGGATCTCGGCTTTGTCTCGGAAGTGTGAAAGAGAAGAGATCTCGTGAGATTCTCGAAAAAATCTCGGGAGATCGGATCTCGGATTTCATTTATGCAGGGTATACTTTACCCAATGATTGTCATCTCACATCTATATTTTATCTCATGGAGATTGAAGATAAAAGATCTCGAAAAAATCTCAAGGGATTAGATCTTGGAAATACCAATCAATGTGCATGTTTAAATGTAGAATGTCATATAATCTCTTTAAAAAGGACAAGAAAACTCATATTAAATATTAAAATAAGTTGTGAGAGAATTAAAAGTGTAATACATAGATGGTGAACTATTGTTAGCATGAGATATACAAAGGATTTTATTTCAGACCAAAGTTTCATCTTGAACAATATGGATAGGAGATTGATAACATTTTGGGTCAATTGTACATATATAGTCATTAAAATATTAAGGTATGAAATTTTATCAAATAATAATATTTAGATGAATATTTGGATGGATTCCATGATAAAATTGGCAATATAAGAAGGAAACTTAACAAGATCATCTAACAAGTTGGGGATAATAATAGGCGGAGAAGATCAAGGTATCGTTGGTACTACATAGATATTCTCGTTTCGGTGATCTCATTTTTCGAAAGCACCGAAGAAAAGAGATTCTCGGGAGATCTCGAGAGATTCTCGGGAGATCGCATTTCACCAGGAAGATAGGAAAGCATCATTTGCCTACTAGAAGCAATCTGCATAAGATTTTTCCCACTGTCCGCCTGCTACCTTTTTTGTGGAGTGAAGAGAAAAGTGTGGACCATCTCTTTTTTTGTGTGGGATTATAAACTTCTTATAGGCAATCATTTCGAAATGTTGGAAGATTGTTTAGGTTGAACCTCCAGATACTATTTCTTTTATACTTGCTTGGCCGGGTTTCAATCCGTGGTATGCAGTCATGTTGGTTTGGAAAGTAGTTCTTACGGCATTGTTATGGGCTTTCTGACACATGAGCATAGTTGTCAAGGTGACAAGGCACTTAAGGTGTTGAAGGGTGCCAATTCTGTTTAGACGATAAGGCGGCCGCGTAGGCATTACTTAGGCAATCAAGACGATATCATTAGATGTGTATATATGTATATACATATACATGTATATAAAATCTTATATATGATTATATAATAGTATTGATAAATAAATTATGACATGAGAACATATATGTATGTATCAAGTAATAAATAAATTATTGAAAACAAGAATTACTTACTGTATGTACATCGTGGCGTAGTGTCATGTCATATTTGGTATCTATTATCATTCGCCACTTCTTATAGCCTTTGCAATGTTTCTCCTTGATTTTCAATTTCGTTGTCCATGGCAACGTAGAGGTATCTCATCCAGTTTTTCTTATTTGAGTTCACTAATCTCAACACATATATAAGTAGCTCAGTGATGGGCAAGTAGTAAACAATTCTCTCCCCAAAATGTTTGTTCATAATCAAATGCTCCATCTTTTCAAAGATCTTTAATTGATACATTCTGTTGTGCAGGTCAATCATATAGCAAATATACTAATTTAATGCTATAAACCAGACTAGTGCATGTATGTGTCAGTGCAAGCTCTCTAAGGCAATGAAGTGCGGCAAATCTAGTTGGTCCATGCCTGATCAAATTGTGCTCCTCTATATGATGTCTCATGATGTGTAGTAAACGATGATGTGAATAGATGAAAGATGTGATCGACTATGCCTGATTGGTAAGTGTAGAAACGAAAGCCTTCTTTTCTATATCCTTTAACATCAGATCAATGGAATATGCTACATATAATATTTAGAAGAGATGTGGCCTCTTGTCTATCAACTTGTTGCCTGCTGCTTTGTAGGATGGTTTTGTTATCATTAACTTGACAATGTTCTCCTCTATAATATCTTCCACAATGTCGTCTATAAGGCCAAAAATGTAATCAACTTTCTTGATATAACCTGAAGCATCAATAGACTTTGAGAAGGTTGTGGTAGGAATAATAGATAATAAAGTTGATCATACTTATCTTGGTTATCCCTGTCCAGTCATCACACATGGTTATACATCCCCTCTCGCTCTATATCAACTTGAATCCATCAATCTAGAACTTAAGCTCTTCTACATCATCATCAAGGTCAGCAATGTAGATATACCAACTGGTCGAGACCTTTAATATTGATTCAATCTCCTCAATTGCATCAACTGTGGTTTAGAAGTAGGGGCTAGCGACAACATGTGTTATAATGTCTGCATTAAGTTGAGATGAAAAATATGTTATTGGTTCATTATAAAGAAATATATAAAATGCATATATCTAAGTTGACCATTTTAAGATTATTACTTACACGTAGAAACCATTTGTAAATATACTTGACTGCTCGCTTTGCTATGGAAGTGGCTGTCTTAACCCTTTAAGTACCTGTCTTATTGTTCTTTGAGAGCTGTGGTGGGGACACTAGAGCTAAGATCAATTCAGTCAGGTTTATCAACCCCGACGTCACCGATCTGATATTATATAGTTAGGAGCAGTCCATTCTTAAATTTTCGATGTTATTTGCATGAAGTTTCTTTCTATTTTGCACGAAAACTTTCTTTTATGATATTCTCATGAATAGTTCAAGGGTATTTGGCCGGTTTCACTGTCTTGGCCCGTTAAGATGTTCTTTTTGTCATTTCCTTGATATGTTTTTACATCTCAATGCCTTGTAATCCATCTGCCATCTCCTATATAAAGGAGGTCCGCCAAATGAATGATGGTAATGAAATGAAATTGATTTTCCCATTAGCTCTTGGCGTTTCCAGATACCCCCTGGCCCCTTGCCTCTCTCTCCTACTCATTATCATCCACTACCAAGCCCTAGCTCTCGTCTTCTCTTTTGGCGATAGCGCAGCTGCCTTCTCGTCCACCATAACTCCCTCCAAGCTTTTCTCCTCTAGGCGTTGAACAAAAATTGTTTTCTCTAAATCTTCTCTTCCTCTTTATCTTCTGTGCTGAGCTGAGATTCTGTCCTCCAGTGTGTAACTATCATGTTTGCTAGTTTCTTGAGGGTTTCTAAACCCTAGCCTTCTTACCGGGAAGCCCTACAGAATGTTGGTGTTTCGTTATAGTGCTATTGCTTCAGCTTTTGTTTAGCAGACTATTTGACCTCCACTCCGAAGGCTACTGAAAGAATGATGTCTGCACGTTTTCTCCTTCTGTAAATCTTACTATCGGAGGTCTCTTCCTCCAATATCTATTGCAAGATATCTTCTCGTCTTGAGATCAACCGTTTGGCCACCGTTAACAGATAAGTGAATGATGTGTTCATGACTTCCTACTCTGTTCCTCTTTTGGATCTATTATCGGTTAGTTCCATTGGGGTTTTTGAACATCTATTCTAGATCTAATGCACATATGTCTCAACCTAACAACGTCGATGGCATATAGTTAAGGAATTGGTCCTACTCGTTTGATGGTTTTGGTGCAGTTCCTTTACTTGGCTAATATAGATTCGAGAAATATCTGCCTTAGCCATTTATTAACAAGGCTGGAGATTTTTCTGGAACTAGTCTTGCTACCAACCTTGAATCGAGTTTGTTCCGATAGCCATTTATTAACGAGGCTAGAGATTTTTATGGAGCTAGTCCTGCTACCAACCTTGAATTGAGTTTGTTCCGATGAAGTGTTGTTGTTGTAATTCATTTTTGGTAGTTCTTCCTTGATGAGTTCACCTAAACGATGACGACAAGTGACAGTTCTTCTGAGATCTAGGCATTGACCTATGATTTGGACTTGGTAAATTGGGACATGATGAAGGTACTTAGTCAATGAATATTATGAGTTTCTTTTAAATGCTGATTTGATTGAAACAAGGCTATCCTTATGGATCCATACTGGTCTGTTCTAGTGAGTGTTTTTATGATTTGGTTCATCCATAAATTGGTTTTGGTAGCCCTTAGTTTTCCTCGGTCTGTCCCTTATTCTGGTTGCTATTTTGGTGACTCTCCTGAGATGCCAACTATCAACTAAACCTGCTAGCACCATAGTTCCACCCTTAGGGGAACTCTTATCTCTATTTCTATACCAATCTTAAGTTGTTGTTCGTTGGAGTATATGTTTACTATTCGAGTAAGATCTATTTGAGAATTAATTTAAAGGTGGTGGAACCGGTCGTTTTCTGTTCTAGAAGATTGTCAGAAGTCAAAATTCTTATTCTTAGCTTGTCAACTTGATTATAAGCACGTTTCGAATATGCTTGTACTGATCTTTTACCGTCCTATGAGTCATGGGTCACATTTCTAGTTATGTAAGGTTGTGTTAAATCAAAAAGTGTATAAGGAAATCATGCTTATAGTTAGCCGAGCTGACAGCCCACGCTATGGCTTAAAGGTACGTCTTGAATAAGAAAATCTTTGTATAATTATTTTGTTTGCCTATTATGCCTTTGAACGCCATGCTCATTGTGTGAATAGGTTCTAGCTAGTTCTAAAAAAGAGTCGGCGATAAAATGAGAAGGCTTTAGAGTGTACCCAACTTGAAAACTTGATAATCAGCTTTGTTATTGGTAGTACGATCATAGTCTGGTTAAATTTGATGAACGATGTTTTGTTTAAAATTTCTCTATGTTACCTTAATGGATAAAGTCACCAGTCTAATTTCTAGTAGTAACTTTGTCATATCAACTTGTTAATGTAGTAAATCTGACTAAGATGTTTTGAAGTAAATTCTTGTGATGTGAAATTAAGTGTCCTACTTATTGGTCCTCATTGTCCCGCATCAAGTTGTTTTGTTGCCTGAACATGTGAGGATCCTTAGTGGGTTGCATCAAAGCATATCAATGGAATGGACCCTACCTCACTCTAGTTTCCACATCTTCAATAGGTGTGGGGTGGGGTGGATCGTGAGCAACGATATGCCAACTTCCCATCTCCAGAGTCTCTTACTCCCATCATTTTCTCTTCATTTTACCTTTGTGCTTACTTGGTAGCATGCCATGCTCTCATGAGGTCTTCCTTAGAATTTGCGAAAAATTTAGGTTCAAGTTCAACTATTCCCTTAACTTTTCTATTTTATCCCCCCTATCATCTCTTCTTCCCCAAACCTTGTCATACAAGTCCTCCCTCTGTCCAACATGAATCCCTATATGTGAGGCTCTTCCAATCAAGTATGCCATCATAGGTTCATTGTGCTCCTTACTTTGTCACATTTTTTAACATTTTTCTTCACCCCACTTATATGTTGCTTCACACAAAATACTCTTTTGTTCATATGTTTTCTACACCAATTACATTGCAATCTCTTTTTGTCGAAATCCACTATATAGCCGTGTTCTCACCCAATGTCACGGATAGCAGGTGTATTTTGTTCAGTCATTACTTTTTGAGTCCTTGATTTAAAATAAACATGAAATCAACACATTTAAAAAATTAAAAACTTTAACAATTAAAGAGAGAATCCATAACCGGGGGGGGATTGCTCCGAACAACCCCTTAACCAGGCTATGAAGGAGACTGTCATGTTGCAAGAGGGCCGGGGGGTGCTATTCAGTAGCAAGAGGGGATTAGGGGCTGTTCTATACCGTATACAACTGAAACAATCATCCTTGTGTTTAAGGTCCCTTGCGGGGATTAGGGAGGGGGTGTAGCAGCCCCTTAAGGGGTTGTTTCATACCTAAAATAGTCCCCTTAATGACTATTTCAGGCGTATTGGAGGGGGATGATGGGAATTGGGATGGGGGATTGGGGGCCTTGAATCGGTCGATTGGAGGTGGAGGGGGGGGGAATCTATGGATAATTCATGTTCAAGTTCAACTCTTCCTTTGCCTTTGCCTTTTTGGGCCCCCTTGTCATCTCTTTTTCCCAAAATCTCCTCATACAAGTCCTTCCTCTGTTCAACATGAATCTCCTTTTGTGAGGTTCTTCCAACTTCCAATCAAGTATGCCCTCATAGCTTCACTATGCTCTTTATCTTGTCACGTTTTTTAACATTTTCCTTCACCCCACTTATGTGTTGCTTCAAACGGAATACTCATTTATTCATCTTTTTTTTACACCACGTCATAGTTGTCAAGGCGGACGCCTAAGTGGCGCTAGTGCCAAGGCGCCTTCCCAAGGCACCTTTTTGGGGGCCCTAGGTATTTTTACATGATTAAAAAGATTTGGAGGGTTTTTCTTTTGATATTCCCTACAAGGGACTCCTATTTAATGATAGTTTGAACATATTAATATATTTCACTATCACTTATGCTATCATATATATTTAAAATTTATGATTATAAACATATATTATATATTAAAATTTATAAAGTTTTCTTTTAGCTCTCTCTTCTCCCTCTCTCTCTCTCACTTAATTGATCAAGATTAACTTCTTATTCACGACTACTCTGTGCCCCCCGTTTAATAATATTATAAAAATATTTTACTATCACTTATACTATCACATACATATAAATTTTATAATCATAAATGTGTTATATACTTAAATTTTATAAAAATTTATTTTAACTCTCTTCTCTTTCACACACGCATCATATTTACTTATATACATAGATAAAACAATCATATTCAATTATAACATAAAAATATAATTATATTTATGTATATTTTTATGTATACCGACTCTCAACCCAGCCTTCCTTGAATGCCACCTTGACCGCCTAGGCGACATCTAAGCGGCCGTCTTTTCGCCTAAGCGGAATTGGTACCCTTCAATACCTTGAGTGCCTTGTCGCCTTGACAACTACCACTTACATTACAGCCTCTTTTTGTTGAAATACACTATATGGCCGTGTTCTCATCCAATGTCACGAGTCGCAAGTGCATTTTGTTCGGCCATTGCTTCTTGAGTCTTTGGTTTACAATAAAGATGAAATCAACACATTTAAAAAAATTAAAAACTTCAACAATTAAAGAGAGAACCCATAATCAGGGGAGGGGGGGCGGTTGCAGTGGGATTGCTCGGAACACCCCCTTAACTAGGCTATTAAGGGGACTACCATGTTGCAAGGGGGTCGGGGGGCTCTATTTAGTAGTAAGAGGGGATTAGGGGCTGTTTTGGTCCGTATATGATTGAAACAATTACCTTCATGTTTAAGGGCCCCTTACGGGGATTAGGGAGGGGGTAACAGCCCCTTAAGGGGCTATTTCAGACCTAGAATAGTCCTCTCGATGACTATTTCAGGTGTATTGGAGGGGAAGGAGGGGAATCGGGAGGGGAGATTAGGGGGGCCTTGAATTGGTGAACTGGAGGTGGAGGGGGAAATTGCTTGAAGAACACTTGAGCATGGAGGAATTGTCATCGGAATCACCGGATGTTGTAGGGTGCATAACAACCTCTTAAATGGTTGTTTAAACCTTAAACACGAAGGTGATAGGAAAGGGGAATCACTTGAAGAATCCCTGAGCATGGAGGATTTGCTGCTAGAATTGCAAAATGTTTGAGGAATCGCCATTAGAATTGCCTGATGTTGGAGGAATCGCTACTAGAATTGCTAGATGGTGGAGGAATTGTGGCTGAAATTGATTGAAGAATGACAAGATGAGGATGAATCATCATTGATTGAAGAGATCACTGGAATCACCACAGGAATTGACATGCCCTAGCCAATTCGGAAGAAAAAAGAGTGGTAAGGACAAAATAGGGTTGATATCACCCTTATATCGGTGATATTGGGCCCGATATCAATAACATCACGGGACTTAAGGTCTCCAGACTGAATCGGTGGAATTGTCTGATTCCACACTGATTTAGAAGAGTTGGCTGATTCATGACCGATTCAGACCAATTTTACTGATTTCTTACCTATTCCACTAGGAGTCTATCCGAATCGGTGCTCTAGGTCAAAATCAGATCGACATCGCCCAATTCCTCCTGATTCAGAAATCAGCCAATTTCGATCTGATTCAACCGATTCTGCAATCCATAGCTGTGCATGTGACGGTATGATGATGCTTGCTACTTCTTAAAGAAGAGCGGCAGGGGTTGCAATGGCTATGTAAAGGTTGGGGAGGAAGGGACGTCCTGTATAGGTGACATTGTGCCATGGCTGGTGGAGGAGGTGGAGGTGTTGGCATTGGAAGGTTCAAGCGATGTAATGGCCATGCGCAAGAAGAGCAAACTGTAGGATTTGGCAAGATCCGACAGATTCAGAAAGGAGGAGGTCGACTGGTATTCTGCAATCAAGGATGTCTTTGTTGTGCAATGCCAATTGCGCAAATGCCATGCAAAGCAGATGAGGGAGACAGCAACAAGGTGGCAACAATGCTTGGTCACCAAACACAGGAGGCATCAGGCTTGTAGAAGTAGAGATGACCATGGTGGGGACTCTAGGAATCGCTGGAGGCTGGAGATTCTATTGCTACGGTTGATGATTGGAAATCAAGTTGAAGTCACCAGGCTTCAACTGTTGTTTGCTGCAGCAGAAGGTGCAGCCGTTGACAACAACTTCCAGGGATCACGGGAGGGTGCTGAACCCATGCAATGTTGGACTGCCGATGTCAGTGTTGAGTGAGAGAGCTCTTGTTGTAGTGCTGGACGTGTCAAAGTTGATCCTGAGTGAGAGAACGTCTGGGCCAAGGGGAATATGGAGGGAAAAAGGCATAGAGGCCCATCAGAGGTGAAGGGAGAGAAGAAGGCCTCTATGGCCGAACAAGCTGGTGGAGAGAGATACCAGGGCTGAGTCCCCTATAGGATAGGACTGAACCAATCGGTTCCAAAAATTCTTCTCTTCAACTAATTTTGGGTGTACAAGATATGGACTCTATTTACATAACCAACATTTAACATTTTGACCTTAAACAAAAACATTTATGATCATGCTCTTAATGACAAAAAGAACTAAAAGAAACCTAACTAATTTCTCATCACTTCCACCGGCATGAAATAGTGGAACTCCACGCACACACCTGAAAAATGAGGGTGGTGAAGTTTCGACCCTCACCAGCCTTGTCTTACATTTTCCCTTTAAGTACCCCTTAGGGGGGCTCATTTGAAGAACTGAGAAGAAGTTGCAAGAAGAGAGAAACTCTAGCAGGTAGCACAAGGCAGAAACCCTTTAAGAGGAGCAAAGAACGTGCTTAAGGTGCTAGGGAGGAAAAGCCAAGTGAGCCTATGACACAAGAAAGCGATAACCAAGGGTCACGCCTTGAAGGTAAGACTGGCCGCAAATTCATGCCATATTGGGCCATGATAGGATATTGAACTCGAGGTATTCATCTCCTAATTTCTATATATATCCTACCATATATGTTCTGAATATCTCAATGATGAGAGTTACATATTAATGTGTAAAGGGTGCATGACCCAATACATCATCCTAATCTCTTTTTCATAGTTATGTCATGAGACTAAGGATATGATATTAAAGGGTCAAATGACCCTTAACATATCAAAATATGTTCTTATCATGCCCATGAATTTTTCTGATTTTTATTAAATGAAAATTGTCTCATTTACGCCTCCTCATTCCATTCATTTTATTTTTCAATATTTTTTCAATGTGAATGAAAAATTTTGTCCCCATAAAAATTTAAATTTAATTAAAAATAATAATTTAATAGATAATTAGACAAATAAATGATAAATAATAAACAGATAATAAAAAATAAACTGATAAGTGAATAATAAGCAGATAAATAAATAAAAAATAGGTAATGAATAGATAATTAAGAAATATTAAGCACAATCAAGTATTAAAAAGGTAAGTAACAGTTATTAAATGAGTGAAGAAAAATCATACAAAAGTCTGATAAATAAATAAATAAACAGATAAAACAGAAAACAATTGGTCAAACGAAAATAGAAATAAAAATAAACAGAAGAGAATAAATAATCATTCATAAAAAGGAAATAAGCAGAAATAAAGAATTAGTAAACAGGCCAATAAACACTGAATAAACAGAGAATAAAGAATGAATGAATCAAAATTAATAATAACACATAAACAGACAAATAAACAATAAAAATAACAGAAAAATGAAGAATAAATTTCAAGGGGAACAAAAGTAATAAATAAATATAAAATAAGCATGAACAAAGAATGAAAGAAAAGATACAAATATAATAAACCACATTGCATAACTAACAATAAAAATGGATTTTTTCAGTAAATCATTAAGTTAATAAAAACCCAAATCATTAATAAATAAAATAATAATGCAATAAATTGTAGCATAACATAAAAGTTAACCTTTACCAACATATAGAAAAAGACTAACATGTAAATCAAGCAAAATTTCATAACCTATGTATAAAAGAGAAACTTAAAGGCTACGGGAGAATGCCTCATAACGTCTTTTGCTTATGCTTAATTAAATGTTTAATGTGAATCAATAGCTTCACGTGATACATTGTAATGGTGATTAATCAAAGTAATCAAGTGATTACTCAATATAGTTAACACTAGCATGACCCATATTCCATGGGGAGAGATCCAATCATGTGAATTCACATAGTAACCTCAAATAATGTTTAAGTGCGAATAAACTTCCTACATTTTAAGTGATGATTCCCTTAAATCAAACTTCACGTGTACCATACACCGCATGTATATTTTTATAATATAGAAGAATAGGGTTTCACATTGTACCATACATCATTTATTTATGATATAGAAGGATAAGGTTTCCTATGTTATCTGAGGCGTGAGGCGCCTGAGGTGAGGGACCCAGCGCCTCGCCTCAGGCGCCTAAGGCGGGTGCCTCAGGTGCCCGAGGCGTTTTGAATATTTTAATATTATTTATTTTAATAAAGATATATGTGATATTAAATAATTGAAATAAATGCATAAAAATATGGAATCATTAACTAACAAGAGTGGCAATTAAATATAACATTAGAAAGACAAATACAACCATACAACCATAATAAAACAATACAACCATACAACCTTACATAATACATAAAGTAAGTCTAATTCGAATACAACCATACAAATACAAATATCACTCACTAGTCACTATCAATCACTATCAGAATCAAGATTGGTGGGAGCTTCCTGATCATCATTACTGGTATTGTCCGAATCTTCATTAGAAAGACAAACTCTTTTCTCAGAAGACCTAGAAATTCATTTCAAACATGTAAAAACACAAAACATCAAAATTAGAACAAAAAAAACAACCAAACTCAACAACTAGAACTAAGACATGTAGTGTTTAAAATACGACCTCGTACTTGCCCCCTTCTCTTCATCCATTCCAGCAGCAAGTTGTACATCTCTCCATCTCAAGTCTTTGCCTTCATCGACAAGATTCATCAATGTCATCTAAGGATATTGGGTCTAGACCCAATTTCTCCAACCTTAGATATCTTTCCCTAAGCCTTTGGTTGTATTGGACGAATACCAAATCATTTAATTTCTTTTGTTCCAATCTATTCCTCTTTTTTGTATGAATCTATACAACAACAAATAAAAATGAAAAATATGATTCTATTAATCAAACAAATGATATTGGATTAGTTCAAATGCCTTGAAATTGGAAAAGAATATTACTTGCTCAAATGTGCTCCAATTACGTTCACAACTAGAGGCACTACATGTTAAGCTCAATATGCGTATTGCCAACTTTTGTAATTGAGGAGTTGTGCTTCCCCAATCTACCCACCAGTTTGCTACAAAATAACAAATGGCTATTAAAGTACACTAGAGTGATTGATACAAGTTTAAAAATAAATAAGCAAATCATCGTACCCGGAGTAGATGTCTTTCGAAGTCTAATAGCCATGTCCCTACCAAACATACCTTGTGCCTCTCTAGTCTCTATACATCGCCAGTTGCCTAAAAATTTGATCTTGGTCTTCATGCAAAGGTACCAACTTTTCAATACAATCATACAACCCTCGCTTGATTTCATTGTCACTCTCAATATCGGGATTGGCATAGTGAAACTGTGGATTTAGATAATACCCCGTAGCATGCAACAGACGATGTAACTGAAAATACCATCTTCTGTCAATGATATCCCAAATTGGGCCATATTTATCTATTTTATCATCTAGTGCCTTTTTTATTCCTTCCTTGGCACGATCCATGGCTTCATATATATATATATATCCCATTGTAGGTTTTTCACCATCAACTAGCCTTAATACAAGGACAAGTGGTTTGAAGATCTTCAAAGCATAAGCCACTCCTTTCCAGAATGTTGTCTTTAATACAATTTCACAACTCTTTTTTTCTTCAACTTTTTTATTCCATCGATTGTTGTTATTTGTCCAATCCTGCGAGGTGAACATACGTTGCAAATCATCCTTGCATGTGTTTAAGTTGTCCAAACTCAGATAGTTAGTTGCAAATCTAGTTACAGCTGCACGAACAAGGTTCTTATCATTTGTGTATTTCCTCGTAAGTGCTAGAACCTTGGTGTGGCCATAAATAAAGTTTGTGACATATTTAGCATGTCGAATTTTGGATTTTATTGGTGACAACTTCGAAATATTTTCAAGTATTAAATTAAGGCAGTGAGCAGCATATGGTGTCCAAAACAAATGGCGGTGTGTGTCCATCAAAATGCGGCTTGCAGCCACATAGCTCGCCTCATTGTCCGTAACAATCTGCAGGACATTAGCTGGACCAACCTTCTCCACAACCTTATCAAGAAGACCTGCTAGCAGCCTGGCATCTTTTACCTCTGACGAAACATCTACTGATCTTAAAAAAACTGTCCCAGTAGGAGTGTTTACCAAAAAGTTAATTAATGATTTACCCCTTCTATCTGTCCATGCATCTGACATGATTGTGCAACCAAATCTTACCCAACTGCCCTTCTCCTTCTCTACCAACTTTTAAGTGGTCTCAATCTCCTTAGACAAAAGAGTTTCTCTTATTTCATGATAACTTGGTCCTTTCAAGTCTAGACCAAACTAACCAACTGCCTCTAACATTGTTTGAAAGCTATTCAGATGGACAATGTTGAAAGAAATGCCCGCTTGGTACATCCATCTAGCGATGTACTGAATACATCGCTCTCTTTCCTCTTTCAAATGTTTATTGTCCTTTATTGTTTTTGCCTTGGACTCCTCAGGAGGTGCACAAAAATAATCCATGGGCCCTTTCATCCATGGAGGAAGAAATTGGAGTGAAAGCTCATCTACATTTTGTGAGACATCTTGTGAAGATGTCTCCATCTGTTGTACTCCTTGCCCAAGGAGGTTGTCCCTCCCTTCTATCTCTCTAATGTTCATTACCTTTTCAACTCTCGTTTGTTTTGCTTGTTGCATACACTGTTTTATCTCCTCCTTAGCCTCCATGCTCGCTTTCTTGCAAGTAGTCACATTCGTCCCCAATCCTGCAATGTGTTGCTTCAAACGATAAATGCCTCCTTTGCAATTTTTTGGCAAAATTGACACCTAACAAGATCCCGGTTCCGAGGATCTACTAAAATCCCATACATCCAACATCTTTGGATTTAGGAGGTGCTCTTGCTTTGGAACCGGAGGCTTCACTTGTAGACATGGGCGCAGAAGGTTGACTATTAGAACCTGTCTCTAATCCATGGTCTTCACGTGTTTGAGACATGATAAAATATAACCTAAAATAAATCAAAATATTAAAACAAAAGAACAAGACAAAATGTTAAAAATGACTCACAAAATGTTAGCTTTTAACTCCAACGAATGAAAATAATGTAACATTTAACAAACATAAATATCTAATCAAATATGTGCTACATGCAATAACCAAACAAATAAAAAAATTAAACAAAAAAAAATCACCTTTGCACAGACCCACGACGGCAACGGCGTCGGATGGCAGCGGCAGTAACGTCTGGCAGCGGCATCGGCAGCTTCCGGCGACGTCCAACTGCGACAGCGATGTCGTCCAACAGAGGCAGCCACGGTGTCTGACGCCTACAGCAGCATTAGCAGGGTCGGCTGCTTCCGGCGTCGGCGGAGGTGATAGTGGCTTCCGGCGGGGTCGACGGCGGCGGCGGTGGCATCTGACCGTTGCGGCGGCGGCGACGGCATCTGCTGGCAGCGATGGAAGCGTCGACGGCGGCTTCTGGCGGTGTCGACGGCGGCAGCAGCGGCGTCCGACCACTGCGGCGGCAGCGGCGTCTGCTGGCGGCGGCGTCGACAGCAGCTTCTGGCAGCAGCAGCTGTCGCACAAGGCACAGGGCGGAACCCTTGTTCCGTCGGTTGGGTTGGGCGCGATGGGGAGAGAGAGAACCGAAGGGGGGGATGTTTAAGTTAATCGGATCCGGTTCTTACCGGATGAGGGGGACAGGCAGGCGAGGCACACAAGGCGCCTGAGGCGGCCGCTGAGGCGCCCGAGGCGCCCGAGGCGTTCGCCTCAGGCGACAACGGCCAAAGCGAGGTGGTTTTCAACCGCCTCGCCTCGCCTCACTGCCTAGGTGGTTGAGGTGACCGCCTCTAACAACATAGAAGGTTTCACATGCATGTGTTTAAACAAGCATCAGAAATGGAATATACAGCAATTTCATTATTGTAAAAAGGAGATTTGCAAGCTTAACGTTGTACAAGCATGCCATTTTTCAGTTGTTCATCCTCTATTTCTTGTTTTGCAGATGAGAAGGAAGATGCCTGTGTACATGACTTCCCATCCATATACCACATGGATTGTACATTGAATGATTGTGGTTCCATTTTAAGACAATATGGGAAGGTAAACGCCCATACAATCTTTGATGTAATCATATGTAGTATCTGTATGAAATTTATGCTGTTCAGTTTGGCGTAGTTGGACGCTAATGGCCATTAGTAAATGAAATACACGGAGTGAATTGGGTTCCTTTTTATTTCCTACCAAAGGGCATTGTGATGGATTCGTAATCATAGTTTTTGTTAAAGAAAATTGAAGCTCTTTGAGCATATGAATGAAAATTGGGATTCCTTGTAATCAGGATGTTTAAAGTAAATGTTTTTATTTTTTGCAACTAAACCATTGTTTGAGTGCCATTGTACGTTTGCAACTTCTGCGTTGACATTGCACATATCATCTTGAATGTCAAATTATGTTCAATTAGTTGTGCCGTTCTTTGGAGACTACTGTCAACTAAACCAGAAATATGAAAAAGGTTCATGTGAAAGCTCTTAGCAATAGTAAAACAACAAAATGAATTTCTTGTTAGGTAATCCATCAATTAGCATAATTATCTTCATCATCTCAGAATTACTTCAACAGTCAACAGTAGAGGAAAATGTGAAAGGAAAAAGGTAAATGTAAATTGTGCTTGCGTTAGTCACTTGATTATTGATGTCCTCTATTGCCATCACGCAGGGAGAAGTTTACCCAACTCTCATGCTGTTTCCAGCAGCTAATGAAGACTATATTACTTATGAAGGAGATATTTCAGTTCTGGGTATCTTTGATTTTCTTGCGAAGCATGGAAGGAGCTCTTACAATCTTCATCAATACAAAAGTAAATATCAGAGTATACTATGCAAATACTTTATCTTTGTCCATTGTTGGGCATGTCTACAATTAATTTTATGATGATATTGGGCAAAAAGTATGCACCCCAAAGGAGGATTAATGCTCCACTTTTTTTAAGATGAAGTGATTCATTCACATTTCACAGTTGTGTTAGTGAAAATAGTTACATCATTCTCAGGAGAGAAAACCAAAATGCAAGACATATGGTGGTGCTTTTTGAAGTTTTACCAGCGGTTAAAGCCTATTCTTAATCTATGTACTTGAAATTGCTTTATAAGTAGTTATTCTGTCCACTAGAAAGTATTTTTTTAGATAGTTTAATGGGTTCATTGTTTGTAGGATTGGCACCATACAATTTGATCTAGCTGGATTGGTTGATTCTGGACTTAACAATTTGTACCAAATCCACTGAGTTGAGATCAGGATCGGAATTGGAGACTGATCCAATCTGGATTGGATCTACAGGATTGGCCAATTCCAGGTGTGAAAAATTGATCCAAAATTGGTCTAGATTGATTATTCAAAACACAAAAATATAAAAAATTGTAAACAAATAATATAGATGCATTTGGGGTCAGATCAGTGCTTGGAATCTGGCCTGACACTTTAAGGGTTAGATCGGCTCCAGAATCCAGTGCCATAGGGCATCACTCCGCATCTATGGGGAAGGCAGGTCATACCTGGTTCAATAGGAGCTTCTTCTCCATCGTGGCAGATTCCAAACTCACCAGAATGAGGTTAGAATCAGCTGATTTGGTTCAAATCATTCTGATCCATGTCTGATTCGGTTGATTCCGACCAATTTGGGCAGGAATTGCGGATTGATTAGACCCCCCTGGTCAGGGTCAGCCTTGTTGATCTGGAACCTGAAGTGGCTAATTCCAATCCAGATCAGTCAATTCTACGAATCATGGCCCAAATCTGTTGATCCGTGCTTTAAATTGGCTGGGTCAGCCAATTCCAGACATATTCTGCCGAGTCTGGATCAAATTGGGCAGATTGGCCAATCCTAGGCTTATGGTGGATTGGCCAATCCATCAATCGGATTGTACCTGGCTCATCTAGTGTCCAATCTGGATCAAGGAATGCTTGAGCTGGTTGCACTAACTAGGCATTATTGACAATAAATCCATGAATTTTCTGTTGCTATATATTACTCTTATCTGAACCTAGATGTCTTTTGTAATAAAACCAAAAGGGTTGCTTGATGTGAAGACAACTTCTATTCTTCTTTAGAAAGTTGAAGTGCACCTTGTTACTCGACAAGACATGCAATTTTCAGAATCAACAATAAATCCTCATCTCTTCTTGTTATGTTCAAGCAAAATTCGATTCTCAACGAGGATTTGGCTTTTCTATGCAATGGGTCTGGTTACACTTAGGGTCTGTTTAGCACAAGTTTAATTTAGGATGAACTTAGTTGATCCCGTATTTTTAGAGATACATTAGGTTTATCCTCAAACTAATATTATACCAAACGTGCCCTTGTCTAAAGTTTCAAACTAAAAAGAAGAAAGACAACATATATGTATTGTAAATTTAGTTAAGGTCAAAGAGAAAAGATGGAGAAGTTAGCTTGGATTATCATGTCAAAGTATTCAATTTATGTATGTTGAATTATTATCTTATATTATTTAATTTATGTATGTTGAATTATTATCTTATATTATTTAATTTATGTATGTTGAATTATTATCTTATATTATTTAAAAACACCTAATTATCAACTATGTTTCTCCCAGATTAATATCATACACTCAAGCATGTCCCTACAGCTAGGTTACTACTATGATATCAGGAAATTTGCAACAAACTAGTCCATCGACGCACTGATCTCGGATCAAAGAAGATAATATCAATTCTAAACACTAAGTTTGTACAAATAATCTACAATATGTTTAAGGTATTTATAATTTGAATAATCAAACTGACTCAACGATCGCAATCTAAGACATGGTTCGTCGGGCCCAGGTTGGTCGGTTTTATTGGCAATTGACCCGACCTCGACCTCTTTATCCCAACTTCAGAGACACTAGAAAAGGGCATGCTTTTAGTATGCGAGGGAAGCTGAAATGCTATTGCGAGAATCTCCCACAATGGCATTTCATTTATTATTTTTTTATTTCATAATATATATATTAGTCATAAAACTTATTTTAAAATTAAAATATATTTGAACTATTTGACTAATTTTTTATTCATAATAAAAATGATTACTTTTTTATTATTTTTAAATAATAAACTAATTTTTAATTGAATCTGATCTCGTCTGACCTACTCCAACCCATGTCAAGTTTGGCTGGGGCAACCCAGTCCTTACCCTCAACTTACTTAGATTTAAGATACCCTTAAATTTTATATGTCAACTAATTCTTCTGATCCTTAATCCATTATTTTACTGTGCTCCTCTAAGTGCCTAAAATTTTTTTTAGTAATTAGGATAAGTCACACTTGAGTTAGCAGGCTCTCCATAAAAACTCCTACTTACTAACCATGGTATGTAGAATCGATCAATCTGAATTGTGATCAACCGTTTCTCAAATCGGATTAGACCCAATCTATCTAATTCCATCCTGAATTACCGATCCGACATAGACTTCCGGCCATATTGAGCGGAATCATTAGGATCGGTCCAGGATCAACTAATCCTAGTGGATCGAATCGGGAATCAGTCGATCGTGACCGATTCCTTAGAAACCGGAAACGTCTAGAATCGGATCGATTCCAGACCCGAGTCTAGACCCACCCCCCCTTAAGGGGGAGATTGGTTCAATTCTCCCCCCCCCCCAGGTTCCCTCCAGCGATTCTTGCTCCCCTTCAGCGACCCGCCCCAAAATCAGTATGTTTTTTCTCCCCTTGGACCAATCCTCCCTTTCCCCCTTCTCCCACCCCTTAGAGGCTTCCCCGAAGACCTTGGAGGGGTGACCTGCGGTCACCCCGAATGGGTGTTTGTGAATTGCACCTCTTCATGGGTGTGCTTTTTCCACTCCTGAAGGGGACAGTCCCTTTTGAACACACCTGTAGTCACCCCTTCGGGGGTGACCTGCTCATGCCCCTGCTTAGGCAACCCTTTGGGAGTGTTTTTATCACCCCCCGAAGGGGTGATCACCCCCTACACCTCCTATGGTGGTGACCTGCAATCACGCCCGAAGGGGTGACTGTAGGTGTAAGCAATCACCCACGAAGGGGTGCCTTGCCCTTGTTTAGGCACCCCTTCGGGGGTGTCTTTGTCACCCCCTCCCCTGAAGGGAGATCATCCCCCCATGGGGGTGCGCTTCTTTAAACACTCTTACAGGGGTGTTTTTCTCACATCCCAAGGGGGTGATCAAGAGGAATATAGGAATGTTTTTTGTTACAAGCATTTAATATAAATTTTAAACAATTTCATGTGTATGCACATAAAATGTCAAACGAGGAGCATGATGTTGCCGTGCAAAAAGACATTGGATGGCAACATGGATATATGTTGGATGTTGTAAAGAAAATGGTAAGATGCAAGTGATGTTAAAAAGATGTGAATGGAGGTGTGTAATGGCTGAAACAATATATAATCGATTTTGGTGGCAATGTGAAGAAATATGATAAAGTCCCAACTGAGTTGAAGGAGGAGATAAGAAGTCATCTTATTATCGGGAGAGCATCAAAAAGATGTTAGAATTGAGTACAAAGTTGAACTTCGTGATGAGTTGCTCGGATGGAGAGACACTGTTCTCATGTCTTCAAGGGGCAAGAAGGGAAAGTCTGATACTCATGTACAGGTTGATTCATCATCTTCAGTTGATGAAGATGAGACAGAGATGAGGAGAGGCATGCATGCTAGTAGGGCTCAGGTAAGAGAGGATGAAGAAAGAAGACAAGAAGCAAGAGGTTTGGGTGCTAGTGCCCGACGATTAGATGTGGAAGGCATTCGGCCTACATATATGCCAAGCCAAGATAGTGAGTTCCTAAGTCGCTGTCATGTAGGCCAACGGACGCTACCTTATTTAGGTAGGATGGCAGGGGGACAGAGAGGCATCAAGTAAGCCTTGAAGGGAGTGAAAGCTAGTACAAGAGCTACAGAGAAAGTAGTGAAGCATATATGCAAGTGGTTTTTCCATCCATGTAGAGTTTTTCTTTTCTTTAAATTGATGAGTTTTTTATTTTTTAATAAACATCAATAATGATGTGATAATCTTCTTTCATGTAGGTCTCCCAACATATGCAGCTACTAGTCAATATTCCTAAACAATGGCAGTTGTCATTGTTGAGGTTGGACCTAAATTCAAAGTGCCTACATCAAACTATATTTATGACAAGGGGTTGGAAGCAGATGTTGATGAGTTAACCTCAGGGATAAATGGATTTAAATCCTGTTAAAAGGAAAGGGGTTGCACTGTTATGTGCGATAGTTGGACGGGAAGCACAAGGAAGCCCCTTATTAATTTCTGTGTATTGTTTTGAAGATACCATCTTCCTGAAATCTATTGATGTATTAGGCCAAGTGAAGAATGCAGATTATTTGTTTGGTCTAATGAATAGTGTTGTAGAGGAGATTGGTGAAAAAAGCATTGTGCAATTTGTCATCGATAATGAACCTCGATACAAGGTTGCAGGAAAGATTTTGATGGAGGCAAGGCCTCATTTGTTTTAGGTGTCATATGTTGCACACTCAATTGACCTAATGTTGGAAAACATAGGGAAGGAAGTAATTGTGAAGCCCCTGGTTGGTCAAAGACAACTGATTACATCTTACATATACGGATATCCCAAGTTGCTCTCCATCATGAGAGAACACATTGACGGTCATGATTTGATTCGTCCCAGTCTGACCAAATTTGCTACACAATTTATTGCATTGGAGAGCCTACATAGGTACAAAAATGATTTGAAGATGTTCATAATCTCTAGTGCTTGTCATGATTACATGGTTATGGCACGAGCTACAATTGACCACTATGCGATTTTATTAAAAATGTAGACCCTTATTGAGAACAACAAGTGGTGAGAAAATGTGCAATACTACATGTCAATCATAGAACCTCTGGTACAAGTGTTAATATTGGTTGACTCAAATGACAAAAATCAAACGGAGTATTTGTATAATGCCATGGATAAAGGCCAAGATGAAAATAAAAGTCAAGCATCCGAGAGGTTACAAAAAATAGTGGAATATTATAGACAACAAATGAGATAGGACACTTCACCATGATATCCATACTGCAGGTGATAACTTAATTTTTTACCAACTTGTTAATTCTTTGATTGCAATAATATTTGTGTACATTAATCTTTGGATTGAATTGAAATATTTTATGACAAGATATTTCTTCAACCCAAGGATGCATTACGGTCCCCAAGTTTGTAATGATGCTGAGGTCTTTTCAGGCACATTGTTAGTTTTTAAATGCCTAGCTTGGACTGCGCAAGACAAAATAGAGGCTGAGATTGAAGTATTCTGGTTGTTACCCATTTAATATTTATTGATTATTGATTATAAGCACTAAACTTAACTATATTTTGCATTGTATTTTATATGACGTTATACAGGCATAAACTTTGAGTGTATGGGGATCCAGATCTTAAATTTTCTCATGACAAAGTTTCTCTTGATACGATATTACATGTATCATTTATGTATAAACATTTTTAGTTAAAAGTTTACCACTTACGAATTCGATGATGTTATTCTTTTTACAACTAATTGGTGGATTTAAGTCAATAAACAGTGTGAATGGAATCTATCGGCTGCCATTGCTATTAGGGTACTGAGCCAGAGTACCATGTCCTCAATGTGAAAGAGTTTGGAGCACATTCAACCTTATACACAGAGAATAAATAGGTTGAAGATGGTAACATTAGAGAAATTAGTCTTTTGTCGTTACAACATGAGGTCGAGAATTCAAAATATCAAGTTAGACAAAAGATATCCAAGGAGAGATTTGCTAGATTGTAGACGGTACGTACCAAGGAGTTGTAGCTAAAGCTAGTAAGGGTTTGTCACAAGGAGATGTGGACTTAAATATCTTTTTCAAGAGGAGCGTCCATTTTCAGCATGGATGGATGAGAAAGAAGCTGAGGGAGAGCTAGAATTCAAACCAAATGATAAATCTTGGGTTAAAGGTGAGCTTGACATTGTCATTGGTGAGGATGAGCATATGGAAGAAGGGTAAGAAACTCAGATTCCTTGCACAACTCCAGTTCCACAGGCAGATCTAGCTCCGTAGATTGATGCTCCAACATAGATTGCGAAATCGGTTGAATCGGATCGCAATCGGCCGATTTTGGAATCAGATCAACCAATTTCGATCCAATTCCTACTTAAAGGACTGATTCAGACCTGAATTTCGTCAGAATCGGTCTGAATCGATCTTGAATTGGTCGAGTCAGATCGGAATCAAAATTGGAATCCTATTTTTTTTTTTGATTTTTTTTTAAAAAGTATTCAGGCTGAATTGGCCAGAATTGGACCGAATCGGTCGGAATTGGTTCGAATTAGAATTGGAATCGGAACTTTTTAATTTTTTAAAAAAGTCCCGATTCTGAATCGGTTTCACTTCTTAAGAATCGGTCAGAATTGGACCAATCCGATTCGAATCGAATCGGATCGGTACCAACCGATTCTGATTCCGATTCTGGAATTCTTGTGCTCCAGTCACAGCTCCAGCACATATTTCAGGTTCAGCCATTGTGGACACTAAATTTCATTTTAAAAAAATGAGAAGAGTGGTTACCACAATTCAGTCTTGTGGGGGGTCACTATTCATTTAAATCTTCACTATCTAGTTCACAAAATTCTCATGTCGACGAGGCCCAATCAGGAGATTATAGCCGGTTGAGGCCCAGCTCTTTTTCTTCTTCCCTGTTGACGTAATCAATTCGAATTATTAAGGGAGAGAGGTTACCCCGTCCATTTTTTTTATTAATCAGTTTTTTTTTAAAAAAAAGAAGACAGAAACGGTAGAGAGATGGCCGATTGAGGCATGATCCCTTTCCTCTGTTGCGACGCCCTTTCCCAAAGCAACCCGGATTGTATCCCTACGATTTAGGAGAGAGTCACGGAGCCAAGAGGGCTAGTTTGAACACCGCCTGCCGTCGTTCGAGCTCAAAAATTGGGAGGAAGTGGAGTGCGGCAGGTCCTCCGGCGGAAAGCCAGCCGCAGAGGACGTATTTTGGAAGACCAGCAATTGAAGGATAAAAGGGGGAGGGAACAGGTCGCGGGAGAAAGAAAATAGAAAATAAAACAAATCGGAGGAAGGATCCAACAGAGCAGAACATCTCCAGTTGTTCGGAGGTAACGGGCATGACGCCGATAGAAGAGGACGAACCAAGTAAGTTACTCGGGCAGCCCTTCCAACTCCCCCTGTCTTCTGCCTCCATCAACACCTCATGCGACCTCGACGATGACTTTTGCGGCTGCCTGCCGCGAAGCTCGGTGACCATGCCGGATCCCCCCACTGGTCATCATGAACAAGTTGGGTGGCGGCACTGGCCGACACATACAGCAGAAAAGGGGGCAGCATTCCAGGCCACCCTCTAGTCATCGAATCTCCCTGCTAAGTCCCTGCGACAACGGCCTCTTGGGGACTTACTACCCCAAGGTGCTCTCACGACATCGACAACTTCCTTGTCACCCACCCCTTTGCGACGCCGGTGACAGTGACGATTGCCGCGACAACCACCGGTAGTAGTGGGGGACTTCGGTGGTTGTCCCTATCAACCCTCACGGCAGCCTCGGCAGATTTGAAGAAGTCGTCGACGACGACATGTCCTCCGCGCCGGGCCTTCTCCGGCCCCGACAGCACCGTTGGCAAGAAGTCCCGCCAAGGGACGCTCCCTGCGACGATAGCTGCTGGCCCTTTTGGAGCTCCTACAGCACCTCCGTTGCGACAGGAGGGCCCACGAGGGGCTCTAGCTCCAGCATCTCTCTCCGCGGCGACAGGAGGTTCTGTGCAAGGAAGTTGGCATTGGCGACCTCCCATGGCAGAAAATCTTGCGACGGGGCATGGCCATTCTACCTGCGCCAATGGGAGCCCTCACGACGATGCTTCAAAGCCTTCAGCGATGGGAGGCTCTGCGAAGGAGCTTGGCCCTGCAATCCTTCTCGACGGCGCCTCTAGAGGGAAAGGAACAGTTGAGGAAGTCGAAGTCCCTGGGGAGGAGGCTCCCCATCGTCCGGCTTCCGCAGTCGCGACTAAGCCCCGCCGACCGTGAGCAGGGGGGCGTCAATGCTGTCTTGCGGCTGAGCCAGCTCCCGAGCATGTGCCCGCACGGGTGGTCCATGGACCATTGCCCCGTGGTGGGGTCCACCGAGCTTCGCCAACAAAAGACAAACCGCGCGCGGCAGCTCGGCCGGAAGGCGTTCCCTAGCACTGGGTGCCATGAAAGGGTGGTTCGGGACCACTACGCCTATCTGGAGGGGCCCACAGAAAGATCGACGTAAAAAAAGAGAGAGAGAGGTCGTGGGTGCATGCACCGCGACCGGGGGATGCTGGCTGGGTCCATTGGACCTGGCCTTCTTCGACCGCAAGGGGCTTCATCAGGCCCATCAGGTCGACTGGAACCGCCAGAGGACCGTCTCGACTCGGCCGAGTCAACTTTCAGCAAGCCTAGAAGACTTTGACAAACCAAATCAACTTAAATAAATTGAAAATGAGAAATGCCATATTAAATAAAGGGTGAGCTCAAAGTTTGAGTGCCCTAGGACGGCTATTCCGGCTATGTCCCGGGTAGGCACTCCTGGACGTGGGCGCGGGTATGCTCCCGTTGCACATGGTTCCATTCTCCCCTGTGCGACAAGTCAAAAGACTTAGTCGTATTGGAGGCGAGCCCACTCGATTGAGGATCGGCCGGCATACTACCGAAATGTTGATTTTCTCTCCGATCTTGTGAGAAGTGCGTCGGGGGGGGAATTCCAAACCTTGGACGTCGGCACGACATGATGTAACCCGACTTGAAATGAAATGAAGTTTGTTCAAGTGTCGACATGTGATGTTTAAATCGGGCACCAAACGTTAGCCCGATGGACCGGATGAGGTGTGGACTAAAATTAAATAATGAAACAAAAATAAACATACATTCATCTAATCTAAAAGCATAAAAATAAGATTTTTAAACAACCCAAAAATCAATTTAAAATATAGGTAACACAAAAATTAAATAAAAAATTTCCAATGCTTTTAAAATTCACCAAAAACAATCTTTAAACATAAAAAATCAGATATTAAAATAAATTTCAAAGAAATAAAAAAATATATTTAAACAACCTAATCAAAACCTTAAATTAATATATGGAACATACTTAAGTCAACGTCGCAACATAAAGTAACGTTTGAAATTAAATAATTTTAATCAATGTGTTAATCAATAGACTCCAAATCATAAGATATCTAATTCATTTAACTAAACCTTAAGTACAAAACAAAACCTTAATCAAATTGAAATTCAACAAATCAAATAAATCAAATTCAATTTACTAAATCAAAACATTAAAGAAAAATCAAATTAAAATAAACAACTTGAGAAAATCACATCTTAATCAAATAAAAATCATTTCAACTAAACATAACGCAACACGTTCGCATCTCATCGGGTCCGCAAGGCTACAGCCGTCTAGTTTTATTGTTTTATATGGTCGTGCACTCTTTACCAAACAGATTGCTATGGCGGTTAATCATAGGTGTTCGAGTAGTTGCTCGATGTAAGTTAACGTCGGGTATTTGTACCATCCGGCGGAGAGGGGTCAAAATTAAATTTTCAAAGAACCCGAACCTCGGTTCTAATAATTTTAAATGTATCGTCGGACTAGCTAGCATTTTTAATGACTTATCACCTATTTTCCTAAATAGTCCAAAGGAGATACGAAAAATGATTTTAAAAATTAATTAAAATTAAAAACGAGGTTCTCACAGCCATTCAGGTGCTAGACCCAGCACTAAAGAAGAGTGGTGCCTTTGGAGGATTCAAGGAACTTAAGAGAGCTATACAACACAATAATGGTATGGGACCACCAGTAAAACAAGAAGTAAAATTGAAGAAGAAGAAATTGAATATAAGATGAAGACATTTGATTCAGGATGACAGCACGCCGACACATTCCTCAGATGATGATGATGATGAAGAGTTTATTCCTACCACTCAACAAGAAGACTGAGGTTCAGTTAGAGGTGGTGGAGGTGGTGGAGTTGGAGGATCAGGTCAATTAGGTGGCTTTAGTAGTGCACGTACTAGTGGAGCAGGTATGCTGACGGGGTCATTTTTTTAATTGTTAAAAAAAGAATAAAAACATAGGAAAAATATTTATAAATTTTAAAAATTAAGAAATATGATTAAAAAAAGAATTCTTTCAACTTTCACTCAAAAGAAATACCATATTGTTGTTTTACATAATGTATGTACTCTGCCCATGACATTATGGAAGAGAACAAGATATTGAACATGTCTATAAATTGATTATACTTATCACTAACTTGTATAATCATCTTAAAATAAGATAAAAACGATCTACCGTAGCTATTATATGTGTAATCAGTAGAACTATCGAAAGATGGTTGGGTCATCCCATAACCCTCTCTATGATACGCCGGACACCAAGAATCCTGTGATGGTTCAAGCCTTGCTCTTTCATACCCATATTGTCTTGCTCTGTGGTTAGCATCTTATGTTGCGTAGGTATAATGCTCATCTCTGGTGAAGTGTTGTTGTTGCTACAGAGTCATTTTTAATCGACCCGGCCCGATGGGGTCATTTTTTAATTGTTAAAAAAAGAATAAAAACATAGGAAAAATATGAAAAAATATTCAAAAATTTTTAAAAATTAAGAAAGATGATTAAAAAAAGAATTCATTTAACTTTCACTTAAAAGAAAATCATATTGTTGTTCTACATAATATATGTACTCTATCCATGACATTGTGGAAGAGGACGAAATATTGAAGATGTCTACAAATTGATTATACTTATCACTAACTTGTATAATCTTCTTAATTAAAAAAATGACCGGCCTGTCGGCATTTTTAACCGACCCGGCCCGACAGGGTCAGTCATAATACTCATCTTCAGTTAAGTGTTGCTGTTGCTACAGAGGGCATGTCTCTGAATTGATTTTTCTTATACCAAAAGTGGTGCTGGTGATGCTGCCTCTACTTCTGCCTTCTTCATTCACTGCTCCATCGCTACTATTTTTTGAAAAAGAAAAGTCAATGTCTGATATCGCACTCGAATGTTGGGTTTCAGTGTGTCTTCTCGCATCTCGTCGATTGTGTCGAGATTGGCAATATCAAGGGGGTCAGTTACAACTTGTTTACCTTTACCTTTTGATTGCCTATCTTGACGAGAAAATTGTCCTGTTTTGGTCTCTTTGCCACTGGAGGGATTCAGAATTTCTTAGAGAGAGGAATGTTGTCAAGTTCTCTTTGGGCCCATTCTCGATCATTTAGGTTGAACTCTAGTTTGTCCATCCCATCTCAATCATTGACCCAAGCTTGCAAAAGATTTTCTCTTGGAATATCTCCTCCAAGTCAATATCCAGCTCGTGTACAGTGAGTGTCTCACTTCATCTTCCACTTGTTTCTTGTATCCACCTTTGCTTCTTTTGGTTCTTTCTTATCTTCTCCAAAATTTTCAACTTCAATATCATGTTATAGTGACAGTAAATTAACTGCTCAAGTCTTATGTGATGTCAGCCTATTTCTCTGCTTTGTATGAATAAGGTTGAATGTCGATCAATTTCTTTCGTAGCCTAAAGCGGACATGGTTTAGTTTAGGACTCGAATTACAACTTCGGCCAAGTCTTCATATCCTAATGCCCTACCATGATCTATCTAGCAATTAGCTGCACTATATCATTGTGTTACAACATAATTTTAATAAGTTAATCGTGTAAATAAAAAATTAAAACTATCAGATTATACATACCAAACTAAGGAGCATAATTATTTGTCATATCTTTGCTGTCTCAAAATGAAATAATCTCATCTTATAATCATGCATCTTATTTGTTGCTATAATTGAGTGATCATCATTCTCAAGCATCATGCAAACAACCTCCTTGATGCTGTCCAACAGTTCATTAATAGGTTTGAAGATTGAACTATAATAATATCTTGGGTTAAAAAAATGACCTGATGATTGGCAATAGAAAAGATTATTGTCAGCATCGATCATAAAATTAAGATTTTAATTGACATATATTGTTTGACTTAATTGTAAAGAACATACCTACTACATATATAGGATGATACAATATTTTTTCTTATTGACGGTCAATGATGTCCTACCAAATGCTGAAATTTGAGACCTTCTTTGATATATCTTCTTTCGCCCACTCAAGTGCATCATACAAATATCATGTCGGCCATCCTATCTCCATTGACTATTCGAAGGACCTTGACTAACGGTCCTACGATATCAAGCATCTTCTTTACAAGCGGTCAAAAATCTCCACTCTCCAATGTCTGCTCTACCTTCCCTTTTCGCTTGTTTAATAAAGTAACCTTGGTAATTCAATTAACTCATTCTAGGGAAAGTATCATTTGGGTGAGGGAAGGCCTATGTTCAAAGAGACTCTCTAAAGAAATGAAATGAAAAGCAAATTGGGTTGCCCCGGGTCATAGGAACTCTCCACCCTTCGTGTCCTCTCTCATCAGGGTAGGGATGAAATTATGGTTGTATATGAATGATGTAATGTATTTGGTGGCCTTGACAACCTGATCTATTTGAGGAATTTTGCAAATATTCTCTAACATTAAATCTATGGAATGGGCGGAGCATCCCAATATAATTTTCGTCTCTTGATCATCAGCATTTGTCCGGTAGCTTTGTAGACAGTTGCATTGTTCGTCACTACTTGGACAACTTGATTCTCTCATATCTCTTCGATAACACCATCAATTAATTCAAACAGGTAATTCGTATTCTTTACTTGTCTGGATGCGTCCACCTACTTTCAGAAGATGGTCCCGGCTTGGCAATACATTAAAAAGTTGATCATCGTCTTTCTAGTTATATCTTTTATGAAGATAATGTATTAAATGTAAATTTAAAATTAATAAAGACTTGTAGTAGAAGAATTGTTATATTAAAAGGTACTAATATGTCCAACCGTCCGTCATCAATATACATCCACGTTTGTCTCAAATATGTTCAAACGACTTGTCATATTCCTTAATGTCATCATCTCTATTGGAAGATATGTGTTATATTCTTTCTCATAGTTGGTCCCAGTACACCCTTACTGACGTCAGTTATAATGTCGATCATCGACTCGTAGTAAAGCCCTTTTTGCAACGTTAGCCGGTATGCTACCGTGAAAAAATTATTAGAAGTTGTCTGTTCTATCTTCTCCTTGTATAACTTCAAATTCTTCAATATGATGTTGATGGTTGTTTGTTTTTGACGTGGTCGTGTGATGACCAGATCTACGGGACCAACTCCTGGGTCGTCATCTCATATGAGATCATGGATATCTTGTTCATCTATAGGATTTGATTCTCTTCCACTTCCACTTTCATGTCCGCTCCCACTGCCCGAATATTGACCCTATTGACCCATAAATCTACCGGTACACCGATACATGTCTTCGTCGGCAAATGACCTCTGACTTGTCTTCATCGCTCGTGCTATGTCATTTATTTGCTACGTTATATACATATATTGATGTGAATTATCAAATATTAAATATGACGTACATTCGTCGAATTCTTCGTATTGACTTCTTTTCAGGTGCTCTTGTCTGGTGCCGTATATATGTAATGAACGTCTTGCCAGTTTTGCAATTTCTTCACGGACGGTGTCTTTATGTCTCTTTGAAGTTCCTTTTGACTTTTTCAAATTTTGTAGATGCATTCTAAATTGTGCACGTACCTCGGGTGGAATCCGTGTGGACGGTGCAACGTTCTCCTTGATACTGGCAAAATGATGCTTCAACCGGTAATTCCACCATAAAGAACTTTATCACAATATTTACACTTCACTTTTCTTTGCTTTATTGACATTACCATGCAATGAAGCCAAACAGAGTCATTCTAAGTCGAGTCAAAAGTATCACAACTTGGAGAAAACATATTGAAATTCGAGTAATAAAATTTAAATTTGAAACTAAAGTGACAAGAACACTTAAACATTGAGATTAGCAAAAGAACTAATAAAGATAATTAACACCAACTTAAACTAGAAATAGAGTTGAGAGAGTAAGCGACCCGACCCAGCCCATGGGTGACCAGGCCTACCATGGGTGAAAGACCTGGGTATATGCAACAAATTAACTTTTTGACAATAAAAGCCTTTCTACTTAACGCAAATGCAGTAACTCTGACAAACTAAGAATAGTTGGATTCAAGGCATACATGGGATGGCCTTACAGTTCACAGTTTTCTAGATTGACGTATCAAAAAATTTTAAAACTCTCTAACAAATGCACGAAGAGAAATATCACTAATGCGATGTCATTTTTTAGCATCTCATCTTCACACAATCACAATGCAAGGAATTTATGGTCTTGCCATCACATAGCATGTCATAACATGTCATGTTTTGCATACGTAGTCTTTCGCAAAACTTAAACAGATATGATATATGGCTAAGCTGAATTAAGAATACATTTAGACAGTGATGTAGGAGAAATCGTCTCTTAGATTGTTTTGCATACGTAACATTCAAGTTTGAAGAACACTTTTTGGTTGTTTTAATCATCTCTTAGTCATTTGGTCAGACTAATGTAATTTGATGGTGTCACGATGCAGCACAATGTATATTCTACATATCATAGCTTGTAAGCATATCATACTCGTCCTTGCTGGATCCAGCTCATGAAATAGAACACATCACATGCATGTTTACTAAAAGCTAACAACATTGACATGGGAATCTAAATGCATGCGAGGATACTGATGATAATTATAAGGGAATCTGGATGACTTATTCAACCGCATACATCTCCTGATTCATATTTTACGTTCTCACATATCCAAGTTTATAAACATAACGTGCTCAAAAACACAACAAATTGTATCATATACATGTGACAATCCCGACTATAAACATCACTATGCAATCCAAATGGACGAGCTAATACACATTATTAACATTATATATAATATCTTTAATTTCACATGTTTAGCTCAAGTACATGATACAGAAATTTCATTTTAATTTGAATTATTATCTTACTGTCCAAGTCATCCAATAGAATATACTAAAAACATACAGGTGCAATACAAAATAGGTTGAATCTGAACACCTAACATCTACACATCCAAATAAATCTAATGGACTGGGTTGGCACTTTTTTATTGAAGATTTATCCTCTCTCTTTTCATATTATTTCTTATTTTACCAGTATTACACTAATATGCTAGACATGCTCTCCTTTGCCAATAGAAGAGTTTTAAGATTAATTTTCAGATGAAAACTAATTTGCATAGTTTTAATCAGAAATTTTAGCATCGTTTTTAATACATCAAGATGGATCGAATGATACTCTAATGTGTCATGTGAAATGATGTCTTGCAGGCATTTTATGGAATCAGGAAGTAAGAGGACATGGAAGCGTGCTGTCGAGTGATGTCTTTCCCAATGTAATCCATGAGCAGACATCAACTACGGAAGACGTATATCGAGGTTTATCTTTGCATAATGATATTAGGGAAAACAGCCGGTGGCAAAAAAATGCACATCCAATTAATGGCCTTCCTGATGAACGCGAACGAGTCAATGTGGGGTCCATTCTCACTGCCACTGATAAGCTTCTTAATGTACATCCTTTCGACAGGTCATCTGTTCTAATTGTGAAATTGGCCGAGAACGAGGGGTTTCAAGGTCTAATTATAAACAAGCATATCAGTTGGGAAATTTTTGAGAAATCAGATGAGGATCTTGCACCTCTGAAGCAAGCTCCTCTGTCTTATGGAGGTCCTGTTAGGATGCATGATATGCCTCTTCTTAGTTTTGCACGGCAATATGTAGATGGCTACTCAAAAGTTTCATCAAATATTTATTTCGGTGATCATCTGGCAACTGCTGTAACGATTGAAAGAATCCAGACACTGAATGCTTCTGCCAGTGACTTCTGGTTTTTTCTAGGATATTCGAGCTGGGGATGGAGTCAGCTGTTCGACGAGCTTACTGAAGGAGCATGGCAGCTGACGTCTCTCGATACCGAACATTTTCAGTGGCCGGATATTTGACATCATTTATCTCCATAGCGCTGTTACTCAAGTTTCCCATAAATATATGTTGTACCTTGGTTTGTCAGTGTACATTAGTTTGTCAGATCTCCAGGTAAACCAGTTGTTTTGAAACAACGATGGCATTCCAGTTTATTTCTATTTGTCCTCAAGTTCTAACCACTTTGTTTATGACTGAAAATAATGTGATCGTAGATAGTTTGATTTTTCTCTTATGTATTCAGTCCTTGTGCCTCCCATCGTGCCTATGTAACGTATATATAGCTTCTAGTTTTGATAATTGCAACTGTGTCCATGATATATTTTTTGGGAAGTTTTATTCAAACCAAACCAAATCAAACTTACTCTGCAAGTCAAACAAAATTAACTCAGTTTGACATATACTGTATTCTATTAAGTATAATTAATTTCTTCTAAATAATTATTAAATGTCTATCGTGAAATCTAAATTTTAAAACATTAAATTGGCATATTCAAGATAGCATAACATTTAGCCCAATTTTAGTTATTTGGTTTTCCAGTTTCATTTGGTGTAAATCAAACCGAACTGTTAATTAATCCAACCTGTCAAGCTCACCAATTTCTTAGTTGGGTTTGGTTTTTGGGGAGGACACCAGAATTGGAGATCGATGCGAACAAGTTTCTAGGAGATGGCGACATCGATCGAGATTAATTTGGATAGGTGATTTAGAGTCATACTTTTTTGAGCAAATTAATGAGGGGTCCGTTGCACCCTCTTTGATGCTAGGTCCCATTACAAATAGGCTATAACGATAGATCCGTTTTCAAAAAATTTAATAACCTTGGCTCCATTTTTGATAGGCTACCTCATCCTTAGGTTATTAGCTTCAACAAAGAACATTAATACCCTCTCTTAAATGTTTTAAATATTGAAAAATATATATATTTAATAAATATTTAACTTCACGTAATTGGATGTTAAGTATCATAAAAAACTATATTTATTAAAATAGTAAAATTTCATTTTTGGATGTATTTTTGCTGTAAAGATTACAAAAACATTATATTGATTAAAATAATATTTTTTATTTTTAAATGTATTTGTATAATAAATAAATCAAAAAAAATTATATTTATTAAAATAGTGAACTGTCTATTTCTAAATATATTTGTGTGATTAAGTCTACAAAAAAATATGTTTGTTAAAATAAAAACTCTCTGAAAATATATTTAAAATTGTAAAGTTTTTATTCATAAATGTATTTTTGTGTCATATATCCTTATCTTGGTAGGATTTGAAAATTAAAAAAAATAATGAAAAAACATAGGTCTAATTGTTTTAACCTTCAGTAAATTTATTTAACAAATTTATTACAAACTCATTTCTCAAGCTAGCCAAGAGTAAATGAATAGTTTGCTATGACTCACGCCATTGTCTAAAAATTAATCCAAAATTTTTAAATACAGAAATGGGGAAGTGGACCAACTGCTCACACAGATAAAATTTGTTGCTCATTTTACAAAATTAAAAGTAGAAGAACGGGGAGTTGGGGTTACGCTTAAAAGGGGGCTCCCATTGATCAAAATTGCTGCTAAGATCCAAGATGCCGCGGAGGGGCCACCATAGAAAGAAACACCCCAATACTGGTTTCATTGATGAGAGGAACAATGTGTGTTCAGGACATTCAGGTGAATAGAGCATCCGCGCATTCAAATCGGGGGCAATTTTGATATTTAGGGGAAATATTAATAGTTAGCTAAAGTAATGTGATAGAAAGGATCTAACATTAAAAAATTTTGTTTGACCGGATTGGTGATTAAGTATTTGGTCAATGGATCTTCTACTAAGTAGATTTGTTAAATAGATTGATAATTAATTTTCCCTACTTTTTTTGTTAATTAGAGTATATTATAGATTGTATTGTGTGATTTTTTTTGAAATTTTTTTGAGGTAACAAGCTAATTTTAGTCATTTACTATGCTTTAAATGGATTTTATTCATGTTCAAGGGAATTTGGGAAATTTAGGCATTAATCCTTCTATAAATAAGAGGCACCCGTAGATGTAATGGCATGATGGAAATGAAAAATTAAGTGCTTTGCGCGATTTTCCCACCCTGCCTTGATTTCTTCTTTTGACGAATTTTCTTTTCTCTTCTTTTCCCATTCTACCTTGGGTAACTTCTTTAAACCCTCCCATCATTCTTTTGCCTCCATTCTCTCACAAACACCTCTTGGCTTCTCCCCTTCCTCCTTACCCCCTCAAACAAGAAACCCTAGCGGTCTCCTCTAACCACCATTTCCCCTTCTTCGGTGATCTTCTCGCCTAGGTGCAAAAGAGAAAGCATTTCTATTCATCCTTCTCTATTACTTTCTTTTCTATGGTGTCTTCAACCATGAAAGGATCGCCTCTATTTCCTGCTTAAACTCCTTCAGATCTATTCTACTTGGAGATCTCAAACATCTTGTTCGCATTTGCTCGTTTTTACTAGATATGTTGATTCTAAAGAAGAACTCGTTGAAGATCATGAACTCTGTCAATGCCAACTATGTTGCCATTAAGTTAGATATAGTTCAAGTGACGACGAAGATGTTCTTCTTACTGTATTTGTTTTCTTAATCTCTCTTTCACCAACAAGCAAGCACCGACGACTTAATGTTCTTTCGGATCTATGGTTCTTCAAGTCAAATATCTTTAGATATTCAATGTTACCACTTTATTTCTGATGAAATCATCCAAGTTGCCTAAGATATCCTATTTTGAAGGTAGCTAGTGATTTGGACTTAACTCTATTTTTTGCTAAGGTTGGAAGTTGTCTCATTGTTTCATCTCTTTGAAAGTTATCGAGCAATATCACATCTAGTCTAAAGGAAACTAGAATTTTGATTTGGAATGCATTACAGTTAAAATTCTTCTGAAGTTGTTGTATCCGTTTGATTGCTGAATGAAATATCTAGACTACTTAACCAATTATGATGTCTAGATCTTAACGATGATTGTTCATCCCGGAGATCCACTATTTTCGGATCCATGATCTCGGCTCTATTATAGTTTCATTGTTGGGAGATGATGTGTGAGAACCTATGTTCTATTTTCATTGCCTAGACACAAGTGCTGGTCGATTGAATACATGACTTATCCTTGGTTGAATGTTTGGATCTATCTATTAATCTGAACTCCTTCAAGTTGAACGATATTCTTGAACAACACTGATTGTTCCTGATAATTTAGTTTCTGCTTTGTCCATATTTGGATATGATATGTTGGTAGCTAAATGGATACCGAAATGAGATCTAAAAATACCTCACTATAGTTTCTCTTCACTGAAGGACAAATTGATCCCAACATTCTATCAATTAAAAAATATTTTTTGAATTGATACAATGATGAGTTTCAACTATGGGTTCTAAGATCCCTCTTTCCACCATAAAATTCCTATCAATTTAGTGTAAAAACTGTTACACTAGTTAAAAGAGGTTCTACACTATTAAATTGTTACATTGATTGATGGAACAAGAACTAAAGAAAGGAGTTAAAGAAAGAAGTGCTAGCTGAGCTCGTCAACCTAAGTATTATTATCGTTTCACTTGATCATTGTTGCATGTTACCATCCCGTGAGACGTGGGCTTTTATTTGCTGGCTCTGTAAGTTCTGTTAATCCATATATTGGTTGTATAAGAAATGGTAATAATCCCTCAGCCAAGTGGTCTTCCCCACATTTATGTGTGGAGGTAAATTTTGGAAAATCTCTATCCCTACATGTTTCATTTTGTTTCTCTATCATGCTATCTCAAAATGTTGTGCTTATAAGGGAACATTAGGTTCTAGCCAAAACATCTAAGTGTTGTTAGTTTTCAAAGTGAGTATATTAAGTGATCATTTCCTTCAACTATTCAAATTTGAACAGTTAATAGCAAAGCTTGCCTAGGTCTGAGAGTGCAATTCGAAATATAACATAGCTATTGTTTAAGATTTCTTTGAATCTATCTTTTTATAATTAGTGACTTGGTCCAATTTCTAGTTATAACACATTCTATTTGGTTTGCTAATTTCTAGAATTAAAAATTGAAGTTAGCATTTAAATTCTTTGAAGTGCATTAGATAAATCTCCCTAGTTCTAGATCCTTGTTCTCCATCATTTTTGGTATCAGAGTACAGTTAGAATTAGGGAGTCATCAACAAAGATTGTTTCATTTCACAAACACATCATAGTCACCACTGTCTAAAATTTGCATGACCACATGTAGTGACACAACATACCATATAAACATGTCTCGATCTTCTAGTGACCCTTCATCTTTAGAGTTGCAAATATCCCAGTTAGCAGAAAATTTTAATACATTTGAGGGAATGATTCAGGATATGAGTGAAAGATTTACCCAACTTAAGCATTTTGTCAATGATTTGACAAATCGGATTACCATTATCGAGGGTGGACAAACTACACCTGAGATGGAAGAGTCTAGAAATCCCAATTACAATGCTAGGTTTGAACCAGCTAGGGTCTAGGGTGAATTAAGGACCTAGAAATCTGAATTTTTCACAAAGGAGCCCAATTCCTTATGACTATCCACCTTGACATGTCTATCCCCAGCAACATCAACCAGTCTATCCTCAGAAACCTACCTCTCCTTATCAACCTACCTATCATCAACAACTTGTCTATCCTCAACATCCCCAACCAGACTTTGGATTCCAAGGTTATGGTCATTGGAATGGTATTGAAATCCAAGAAGCTGAGGAGCGATGTTTCAAGAATATTAGGGTGGATGCTCCTAGCTTTGAGGGATCCTTAGATCCTAAGGATTACCTAGATTAGGAATCAGACATGGATCATTATTTTGAATGGTATGTACTTTCAGAAGCTAGGAAAGTCAGGTTTGCAAAGATGAAGCTCTTAGGGTAGGCTAAGATTTATTGGAATAATATTGAAGGTTTGCTTAGGCAATGAAAACAAGAACCAATCAAAATTAGGAGGAAATAAAAGCTAAGCTAAGGGGAAAATATCAACCATCATCATATAAGCAAATGTTAGTGGATAAGTGGCAGAATATTAGTCAAGAAAATAGATCTAGTTCTACCTATATAGCTAAATTTCATGATTATCTTATTAGATGAGGCATCTAGGAAGATGAAATGACAAGTTTGTTAAGGTTTAGGAAAGGACTTAGATAGGAATTTCGAAGGGAACTATATAGGCAATCGATCTCTACTTTAGCCTATGAAGTTGTGTCACAATATGAGCAATTTGAAACTATGCAAGAACATACGCAACAGAAATATTTTCAAAATTTTACAAATGAGAATTGTGACAACATGGAGCAAAAATTTTTACATCCTCAGCCTAGGAATCAAGAATTTCCCAAGCCTCCCTTACAAACAAACAAGGGTTCTTTCCATAATGCACCTAGGGAAGCCTTACTACCTTTACCTCTGATCAAAACCTTAGTCAATAATCCACCTATTAGAAGGGAAGATAGAGGTAAGAAACCAGTGACTGCTAAAAGTAGTCACAGTAAGGTCCAATGTTTTGGATGTGGAAAAACTGGTTATTATAAATTAGTGTCCTCAAAACAAAACTCTTTGACCGAGGAATTTCCAAATGAAGATCAGAATACAAACATTGAAGCAATAGTGTATGAAGCTGATTCAATTTTATTGACTGAATTTGAAGAACATGTAGAAAATCCTCAAGAAGTTTTACTTGAAGAGGAAGCCAGTATGGGAGTGGTAAGATGTACTTTTACCCAACATGTGCCTAATGATTATTAAAGAAGGATTTCCATCTTTCAATCCTTTTTTGCTGCCAAGGGAAAGGTTTTTAAGCTCATAATAGATAGTGAAAGTTGTATTAATGCTATTTCCACTAATACTATTTAGAAATTAGGATTAGTTCCAGTTGACCATCCCAATCCCTATAAGGTTTCTTGGGTTGACTCTACTTCAATTCTAGTCCATTGCCTTTGTTTAGTTCTCATTTAGCTTCCTCTTTATTTGGAGAATATTTGGTGTGATGTACTTTCTATGGAAGTAGGAAGAATCATTCTAGGGCATCCATTATTAATTGATGTAGACACCACATTACATGGCCGATCTAATACTTGTGAATTCAACTATGATGGTTGTCATATCACACTTTCCCCAACAGTACCTTTTATACTGAAGAGTGTTGGTTCTACCAAAGGCTCTTCAAGCCCTATGAACAAAGTTTCTTCATCCTCCAAACCAGTCACTAGCCCAAAGGAAAATGCTTCTAAGTCCACCTTGAACCAAAACAAGGTCTATCCCTTTGAAGGACAAGATGTGAAATTTTCCACTGTTTCCAATGATAGCTCACCTAGATTTTTACACATTTTTGGAAAACACAAATTTGAGCAAGAAAGTAGGAATGGACTTGTCTTTGTTGTTTTAGCATGTGAGGTTGAGCTAGAATTACCCTATAAATAAATTGTTTTAAATGTGGATAGAGTTCTTCAAGAATTTTCTGATGTTTTCCTAAGGAATTACCACTGATCTTCCACCTATGAGAGATGTACAACATGTCATAGATCTAGTTCCAGGGTCAACCTTACCCACTTTGCCTCACTATAGGATGGACCCAAAATCTCATAAGGAACTAAGGAGACAGATAGAAGAACTGCTTGATAAGGGATACATCAGGGAGAGTTTGAGTCCATGTGCTATTCTAGCCCTTCTTGCTCCTAAAAGGAATGGAACTTGATGAATGTGTGTTAACATTAGGGCTATGAACAGGATTACTATCAAATACCGATTCCCTGTACCTCGATTGGATGATATGTTTGACATGTTAGCTAGGGCAATTATCTTTTCAAAAATTGATTTGAAAAGTGGTTATCATCAAGTTAGGCTTAGGCCACAAGATGAGTGGAAGACAACGTTTGAAACTAAGGATGGGTTATATGAATGGTTGGTGATACCTTTTGCCTATCAAATGCACCAAGTACCATCATGAGGCTCTTGAATCAAGTCCTTAGACCTTTATTGGGTAGTTTGTAGTTGTTTATTTTGATGATATTCTTGTCTAAAGCAAGACTAAGGATGAACATCCAGCACATCTAAGTGAGGTTTGTTTGGCGTTAAGGAAGGAACAACTCTATAGCAATTGGAAGAAGTGTGCTTCTCTAAGTCCATTGTTACCTTCCTTGGTTTCATAGTGTCTAAGAGTGGAGTTTCAATAGATCTTAACAAAGTTAAGGCTAATCTTGATTGGCCTACTCCCTAAAACATTCATGAGGTTAGGAATTTCTATGGTCTTGTGACTTTCTAGGTGCTTCATCAAGGGATTTAGTACTATTACAGCTCCAATAATAGATTGTTTAAAGAAAGGGACCTTATTTAGACCAAGTCTGTGATAAAGTTTTTTCTAACCTCAAAACTTTGATGAATCAAGTGCTTGTTCTACACATGCCTAATTTCTCTTTAGTTTTTGAGGTGGCTTGTGATGCCTCAGGAGTTGGGATAGGAGGGGTACTCTTCCAAGAAGGTCATCTAATAGCAATCTTTAGTGTAAAACTTTCAGATGCTTGTGGTGGTTGTTTTGGTGGTTCATGTGTGTGTGGCCTCTAAGAACCGGTGGATCGGCTCCGAATGAGATGTAGGGGAGGGAAGTAAAAAGAGAGAATGTCTATAAAATGAATTAAAAGAAAAACTAACCTATGTGTTGTGATGAAAGGGAGACTGTAGTTGGGTTCATAGGCTTCTTCCTTGCTAGCCACTTGGAGAAAGAGGGTTCTTCACGAAGCTTCTTCTTTCTTGATAAGTCCAGGGTCTAGATGCATTATCCTGCAGTTCTTGAGAAATTAAAAGAAAATGACATAATGAGAACTAATTATAGGTGTAGTAACAAGAGAAAAATGCATAAGTCAAAAGGAGCATGACGAACCAGATTAGGGTTAGTTTCCTAACCCCTTTTTTTGTTATTTTTGGTGTATGTTTGATGGAAATTATACACTATTTGTAAAGAATGAGAGAAAGTGCTTGAATAAAACTAAAACAAACTCCCTGATAGGTACAACCGACGTAGGAGTTGCTCATTCTCTCCGTTTGAATGAGAGGGAGGGGTTTGGACTACTAGGAGGCCTTGGAAGATTGCCCAGTGTTGAGAGAACATGAATGTAGGCACCCGGAAGCAGCTAGTACGGCGCGGCGGTTCTCTTTCTTTCTTTTTCTTGGAGCGAAGAGTTAGTGGTATGTGTGTGTGTGGTCGCCAGGAGCCGAAGACTTCAAAATGTGATTAGATATAAAGCAAATGGAATGAAAAGCAAGTTTGACTGTCGTACCTTTTGGAATGAAAGGGGGGAGGGGAGATTGCTAGGTTCTAACTTCTCCTCTCTTGGCCGGCCGAAAGAGGAGAGCTTTAGTGAGCTCTTTTACTCCCGATCGGGTCAAAGTTTCACCTTGGTCAGGTTCACCTAAGAATGTCCTGCAGAGAAACACGAAAACAAGTAAAGATCATTAGCTCTGGCAAGAGTATAGCACCATGCTTGGTTTGGATCTTGAACATGCAAAAGGGGATGAACTAACCGGATTGGGACGGAATCCCAACCCCTATTTTTGGTAGGTTGTTAAATATATATGAAAGATGTAAAATGACTTAATGCATGCTAAATGAAGTGATAAAAAGTTTTAAGATGAAAACGGAGAACAAAAAATCCGATCGGATGGGCAATCGGACTCCGAAAAGTGCAAAACCAGCTTCTGCCCCTGCTGATGCCCTATATATAGGGTGCCAATTGCAGGTGCCCCCTTTATAGGACGCGTTGACCAAGGTCAAAGCGCCCTGTTGTCTAATTAAGCTGAGTGGCAGGTCTGGAGTTCTTATCACATTCCCCTGGGGCATGCCTTGTTGAAGGAGGTCCCCAAGTATCTCCTCATTGGTAGCTAGGTCACCAGCCGATCTGCCTCTTCTCACCCTTATCAGGTGGAGAACCTAAGGAGGCAGCTGCTCTGCCTCCCCCACCACCAGGTATCATGTTACTTTTCTCTTTTAGTTGTCTCTGGTTCTTCTTATTCACTGTCATACTTTGCTTTTTCAGGTGGTGTGGTGCCCATATTCTGACATCCACCTGGATCGGTAGCCGTGGGTGTCAAAGAGTCATCCGGTCTTTAGCCGTGACACTTTTCTGATTTGCCTGAACGAGATGGAGCCTTTGTGGGTGCATCTTACGATGCGCTCACTGGGGCTCCACCAGGAGTGGGTTGACCTTCCTCCCTACCCATGCCTGGGTTGTTCCACCCGCGGCCTGATCCAGGAGATCGATTGGAAGAAGGAGGGCCAGTTTGTTGTTCGTATCTGGAAGAGGGGTGGTACCCCAGTGACTTCCAGTACTAGTGACAGCGGTGACTATTTGTGCCGCTATATGGCGACATTTGCTAACCTTTTCACAGAGGGTGGTGAGGTATGCATTCATTCTTTCTGACACTGCTCTTTCCTTGTCTGGTATCTGACTATTTGTTGCTTGTAGAGTATCCAAGAGGAGTTGTCTCGCTTGAGGGCAGGGACAACATCTCTGGAGGCGGAGCTGGAGCGATAGGTATTTTATTTGCTTCGTGCCTTTCCCATTGCCTGTTAACTAATCCTTCTTCCTTTTTTTCAATGGCGTCGTTACCGAGGTGCGCACCGACAGCTACGGGGGCGTGATGATGAGGTGACGTTTCTTCTCTTTCTTTATTATCTTGAATAAATGTTTCTAACTATTTCCCTTGCTTCTTTTCCAGATTTCAAGGCTCCGGGAACATGTGGCCAAGCTGGAGTTGGGTTCCCGCCCAACCGACCCCGAGCCGACAGTCTTTGATGGGCCGTCAAAGGCTCCTTTTGAGTCGTTCGACTTCGGCCAGCCAATGGGCCCCGAGCTTCCTCCTCCTCATCTGCCAGCTGATCCACCCCAGTTCATCCCCACCGACCCTAGGAGTAGTTCCTCCAAGACGGGTCTTCTTCTCGAGGTGATCATCATTTCTTCCTTATGTTTTCTTCTTCCTTTACTTGCCTTGCTAATTTTTCTTTCTTTCTTGCAGATCACTCAGTTAAAGGAACGGGTGCAAGCCCTTAGTATTGAGGTGAATTTCTGTGACTTGCCTCTGTTTCATTTTGCTTGATTCTGACATTCTTTCTGATTGTAGAATAAGGATCTTTGGGCAAGGATCTCTGATCTTTCTGCGGGGGGTGTGCTGCATTCTGACAATGGACCCTCGGATCTTCAGGATAGGGTACATGTTTTTACTTTGTTTGTCATCATTATTTTTCTTCTCTGACACCTTTTCTGGTAGGTGATGGAGCTACAGAGAGAGCTCGAGCTCAAGCCAATTGTAGGTGTTCCAGATCCTGGTCCTTCTTCTTCTTCTGAGGTGCAGAGTTTTTATTCATATTTTTAGATTTGGAACTCATTGACTGATGACTCTTATTTTGTTTTTTTTAGACTGCTCAGAGGATAGAGGAGTTGACACAGGAGGTATGAGTTTGATTCTTATCTTTGACTGTTTCTTCTCTGTAGCTGACACATTTCTATGTTATCTTGTAGGTTGGGAGGCTGGAGGCTCGTGTGGCTGAGTTGTCAAGACTCAAGTCTGAGCAGATCCTTTGCCTTCGTCTCAACCATTCCTCGGAGCTTCTTCAATTGGAGGCGGAGCATCGACAGATGATGATGTAAGCACTCCAGTCTCGGTCCCGGAGCCATTCTCACTGCTCCGACTCCCGTCGAACTACGCTGAGGGGACCTACCCACTCTGGTTCTTCTCAGAACAGTAGTCATAGGAGGAGAGGTGAGGAGGGACATGCCATGCCACCTCCGGGTGATCAGGCTCCAGCGAAAGGAGGCGGCGATTTGTGATGTGCCGACCCCTTCCTTGTCTTTGATGTATCTTTCTTTTACATAGTGACTCCTGTTCCATTTGTTTCCATTCCGGGCTCCCTGCGTTCACTTAGAAGGTGATTAGAACTTTATTTAGGCTTAGTCCCTTACAAGAAGAGGGCAAAACTACCTTGATCTTTTGTTAAGGGACATATGCCTTATCAAGGTAAAAATAACAGGAAAACATAAGTATGCACAAAAGGAAATATGCAAGATTGAAATTAAACATGAATGCAAAGGCAACTAGTCAAAAACAAATTTTTAGATGTTTTGAAATTTTTGATTTGTTTGGGTTTCGATGGTTTTATAATGTTTTTGGTGATTTGGAACTTTTATGATTTTTTTGGTGTTTTGAATATTTAATATTTAAGATTTTTGATTTTAAGAATTTGTTTGGTGTTTTTTTGAAGTATTTGATTTTTGTTTTTTGTTCGGTGTGAAAGAAATGACCATCTCATCTTTTGCCTTGCTTGCCATAGGTGCCCCTTATTGTCACCCAAGGGTTAAGAGTAGGCATCACGTGTAAGAAAGTGCCTAGTCCGGAATCTTCTGACCTTCCGCCTTTGATAGGCTATGGCTCTTCTTAGATCTGGTCGGCAACCTTACCCGCAAGGTTAAAGAGGTAAGAGGATTGATGGTAAGTCCATAATAGAATTCAAGGATGTCGAATTCGTTTCTCTACTAGTGCCTGCGTTGCGTAATCGGGATTTGACATCCTCGGGTCCTTCCTTCTAGCCCTTTTTCTTTGATGGCCCACATTCAGACATTCAGACAAGTCTATTCTTTTGCCGACCTGAGGGGTCATTGCCCATCTTTTGGCACCTTTTCTTTTAAGAAGTCCGACCTTCAGAGGCATCCTCCTACTAAGGCAATGGGCACTTTCAATACTCCTTATTCTAATCCCTTTCATCCATTCAGGACTGAAATAAGAAGAGAATAGGGTAGGGTTGACCTTTTGCCAAGTGTTGCCTAGCTTTCTCTCTAACTTCCAATCATCGGATTCCAAAACCTAGGCATGTAGTGTGTGTAGTATGATGCCTATCCTTATTTTCCTAAGTGACAAGTTGGTGCACCGAACAAGCAGGCGTTAGATGTTACCATCATTCTTCACACCTTTGGATTTTATAGATTTTTATGATTTTTGTTCTTCTTTTAAGGGAAATATTTTTTGAGGTATACACCATTCCAAGGATGAGCTAGTTCGCATTAGTTAGCTTATATGAATTACTAGGGTAAACTGCTGAGATTACATATGGACCCTCCTAACTAGGTTGAAGTTTGGAGCGGGGACCTCCCGGCTTAATGACTATTCTTTTAAGCACAACTTCACCGATTTCAAATTTTCTCTCTACCACCCTCTTCCGATAAAATCTTTTAAGTCTATTTTGATAAGATCTAGCATGTTCGGCAGCGGCCAGTCTCTTTTCGTCCAAGAGTTCGAGTTGCGCGAGAAGGGAATCTCAGTGTTCATCCATCGGGATGTCTCGACCGATCTGGACTCGGAGGGAAGGAATGAGCACTTCATATGGGACTACTTCCTCCATCCCAAATGCCAAGGCATAGGGAGTTTGACCCGTTGGGGTTCGAATAGAAGTGCGGTAGGCACATAGAGCATCAACTAACTTATCCTGCCAGTTCGCGAACTTGCTAGACTTACAAGTTTTCTTAATGATTTTTATCAGAGTTTTCTTTGTGGCTTCTACTTGACCGTTGCCTTGAGGATAATATGGAGATGAATGATGCAATTTGATGCAATACCTGTTGCAAAGGTCGCGCAACTCCTGAGAGATGGATTGTGGTCCGTTATCGGTGATGATGTCGCCTGGGATCCCGAACCTGGCAATGATGTTGCATTTGATGAAGGTACAGACTGTTGATGCCTTGATTTCCACGTATGCTTCTGCTTCTTCCCACTTGGTGAAGTACTCCATTGCTGTTAGGATGAAAGATTTGGTTTCGTTTGTGGAGTTTGGGTCACCAAGGGGTCCGATAACATCAAAAGCCCACATAGCGAAAGGCCATGGGGCATGAATTGGGTGAAGGGAAGATGTGGGAGAGTGTATCTTGTCGGCGTGAAATTGACATTGTTGACAGTGTCGGACAAAGATCGAGCAATCTTCTTCCAGAGTAGGCCAATAATACCTTTGCCTGATGATCTTCTTGGCAGGGTTTGGGCATTTACATAGCCTCCACATACTCTAGAATGTGCTTCTTTAAGCACCAATTCAGCCTCTTCTTCATCCACATATCTTAATAGCACGCCAGCCAGGCTCCTTTTGTAAAGCACTCCTCCTAAGATGGTGTATCTCTGGGAGACTCTTCTTATGGCTTTCTTCTCTTCGGCAGTTGATCTCGATGGATATGTCTGATCCTGACAGTAATTCGCAATTTCATAATACCATGGTTTCTCACCCTCTTCTAATTCCTCCAACTCAACCAAAGATACTTCTTCCTTTTTCTCAATGTACTATTTCTTTTCAAACTCTTCTTTCACCTTCAAGAATTGTGCATCTTCCACTACCGGAATGGTACGTCGGCAGACATAGATCGTCATAACCTGTTTGCCTAGTAGGACAGATAGTGAAGATGCCAGAGAGGCGAGAGCATCAGCAAGAATATTCTGAGCACGAGGAACATGAATGAATTTGAGTTTGGAGAATAGCTTGATGTAACAGGTGGTGAGTTCTTGGTACTGTCTGAGCCCAGGATGAGATGTGCGATATTTAGCAAGCACTTGGCGGAGAATCAGCTGACTATCACCGATCACCCTTAGTTCGGTGGCACCATAGAAGTGAGCGGCCTCTAGTCTGGCTAGTAAGGCTTCATACTCAGCTATATTGTTTGTTGCTGGAAAATGGAGCTGAAAAGCCTGTGGAATGGTGACACCTTCGGGTGATAGAAGAACAATCCCTATCCCTCTACGCTGGGAATTTAAGGCCCCGTCGAAATATAAAGTTCATAGGTTGGAACATTGAATGGACATCAATTCTTTATCGGGGAATTCTGATTTGATAGGGTCAAAGATTGGGATAGGATGATGGGCAAGGTGTTCAGCAATCGCATATCCCTTGATCACCTTCTGCTGGATATAGGTAATGTCAAATTGAGAGAAAAAGCTCTACCAGCGTGCCAACCGGTCAGTCAAGATAGATTTTTCAAGAAGAAACTTGATGGGATTCGTACAAGCAATGAGATTAACCTCATGAGCCAGAAAGTAATGTTTAAGCTTCTGGACCACCCAAACTAGGGCGGCATAGGTTTTTTCCATGGTTGTATACTTCTGCTCACAAGGATCGAAGATTTTGGACAGATAGTATGCTGCTCGCTCTTTCCCTTCGTCATCTAACTGTGCCAATACTACTCCAAGGGATCCTTCCAAAACCGAGATGTATAAGATTAAGGGTTTGCCGGGAACTGGAGGTTTGAGCACAGGTGGGCTTGACAAGTACATTCTTGCTACCTGGTAAATCTGATGGTGAACTTGTTGAGAGTGGGTTTGTTAGATCCGTGGAGGTGACAAGAGGCGAATACCCCTGATTCCGATTACCAGAAGGCTTGTTATGGAATAATTCACCACTCGACCCTTCTTCAGAGAACAACCATGATATGTCGAGACACGACTCATCCTCTAGGCTATCAACCTTCTTTTTCTTTTCCTGTTCTTGTGGTTCTTGTTCTTCAATCATTTGTATTGTCTCCCTCTTGTCAAAGAACTTGTGCAGACACCCGTTGAAGTATTTTTTACTGATCTTTTGGCCATTATCGCATGTCCCATCGTATCCTATCCTGTTTCTTGATGTTGTCTTTACTAGCTGGATGGGTTCTACGATGCCCTGTAATTCTCTTCCCAACCCTCGGCCTTCTTGATATCCCAGATTTTCCATCATATGCCACCCAAGGGTCTTGGTAGCGTCCTTCTTTCTTTTCCAAACTTGCTGGGCTGCCTTCCATTCTTTGGCAGATCAAGGATTGTGAAGACCGGTTGATTTGGTAAGCCAGGAGGGAGAGTAGCTAGGCAATCCACAAGCATACTTACCACCTTAATGACTTGGCCCTTGAAGGGAAACTTGATGCACTAGTGATTGGTTGAAGTTACGGCCTCTAGTGCCTCAAGGTAAGGCCTTCTCAAGATAGCTTTGTAAGTTGGGTCCATGTCCAGGATGTGAAAGTCAACAGTAACAACTCGGGGTCCGAGCTTGACTTTGAGTGTAACCATGCCATGGGCGGGCCTCTTTGAATTATCATATCCTGTTATAGTGATTTGCATGATTTTCCCACCCTACCCCAATTGATGGAAATGAGAAATTGAGTGCTTTGCATGATTTTCCCACCCTACCCCAATTTCTTCTTCCGACGAACTCCCTCTTCCCTTCTTTTACCATTCTACTTTTGGCAGCGTCATTCTTAAACCCTCCCATCACTCTCTCATCTCCATTCTCTCACAAACACCTCTTGGATTCTCCCCTTCCTCCTTACCCCTCGAACAAGAAACCCTAGTGATCTCTTCTCGCTACCATTTCCCCCTTCTCTGTTGATCTTCTCGCCTAGGTGCAGAAGATAAAGCATCTCTACTCCTCCTTTATTAATTTCTCTTCTAGGTGTCTTTAAATCTATCTCTTGAGATCATCATCTTCAGCCGTGAAAGGATAGCTTCTATTTCCTGCTTGAACTCCTTCATATTTGTTCTCGTTTCGAGATCTCAACTTCTTGTTTGCATTTACTCATTTCCACTGGATCTATTGCTTTTGAGGAAGGATTTGTTAAAGATTATGAACTCTGCTAATGCCAACTGTGTTGCCATGGGGTTGGATATAGTTCTGGTGATGATGGATGTGTTCTTCTTATGTTACTTGTTTTCCTAAACTCTCTTTCACCTACAAGCAAGCACTGATGAGTTAATGCTCTTTCAGATCTGTGGTTCTTCAAGTCAAATATCTTGAGACATTTGGTGTTGCTCCTTTATTTCTAATGAAATCATTTAAATTGCCTCGGATCTCCTACTCTGAAGGTAGCTAGTGTTTGGACTTAACTATGTTTTCTACTAAGATTAGAAGTGGTCTCATGGTTTCATCTTTTTAAAGTTATCTAGCATAGTCACATCTAGTCTGATAGAAACTAGAATTCTAACTTGGAATGTGTTACAATTAAAGTTCTTCTGAAGTTGTTGTATCCTTTCAATTGATAAATGAAATATCTAGACTAATTGACCAGCTATGATGTCTAGATCTTAACGATGATTGTTCTACCTGGAGATCCACCATTTTAGGATCCATGATCTCGGCTCTATTACAGTTTCATTGCTAGGAGATGATGTGAGAAAACCTATGTTCAATTTTCATTGCCACACTAGTGTTGGTCAGTTGAATACATGACTTATCCTTGGTTGAATGTTCGGATATATTTACTAATATGAACTCCTTCAAGTTGGACAATATTCTTGAATAGCACTGACTATTCCTGATAATTCGGTTTTTGGTTTGTCTATATTTGGATTTGATATGTTGGTGGCTAAATGGATGCCGAAATGAGATCTAAAAATACTTCACTATAGTTTCTCCTCACCGAGGGACAAACTGATCCCAACATCCCAACATTCTGGCAATGAAAAAATATTTTCTGGGCTAAAATGATGATGAATTTCAACTTTGAGTTTTGCGACCCCTCTTTTCACTATAAAATTCCTATCAATTTCGTGAAAAAATTGTTTCACCAGTTAAAAGAAGTACTACAATGTTGAATTGCTGCATTGATCGATGGAACAAGAACTAAAGAAAGGAGTCAAAGAAAGAGGTGCTAGCTGAGCTCGTCAACCTAAGAATTATGACCGTTCCACTTGATCATTGTTGCTTATTACCATCCTATGAGATGTGGACTTTTATTTGCTAGTTCTGTAAGTTATGTTAATCCATATATTGGTTGTATAAGGAATAGTAATAATCCCTCACCCGAGTAGTCATCCCCATGTTTAGGTGTAGGGGTAAATTCTGGAAAATCTCTAACCCTACATGTTTTATTTTGTTCTTCTATTATGCTATCTCAAAATGACATGTTCAAAAGGGAACCTTAGGTTCTAGCAAGAACATCTAAGTGTTTCTAGTTTTCAAAGTGAGCATATTAAGTGATCATTTCCTTGAACTAGTAAAATATGAAATGCTGATAGTAGAGTTTGCCTAGGTCTGAGAGTGTAATTCGAAATATTACATAATTTTTGTTTAATATTTATTTGAATCTATCTTTTTAGGATCAATGACTTGGTCCAATTTCTAGTTATAACACATTCTATCCAATTTTCTAAATTCTAAATTTCAAAATTGAAGTCAACATTTTAATTTCTTTGAAGTGCATTAGATAAATGTCTCTAGTTCTAGATCATTGTTCCCCATCAATTTTTGTAGGATGAATCAAATAGTTATATCATTTGCATCTTGACTAGTCAAAACTTTCACTTAGATTCTAAAAGTTAAAATAAACTGAAGAAGAAAAGAAAGAAGTGAGGTTATAGATGTCCTAGAATTTTTGTAAATTCATCTTAGAAAAATAGTGAGAAGATGGGCATACCTAGAAAGGGGTCTCCTTTTTTTTCAAGAATGTCTCAAAGGTTAGAGCATCGCTGGACCTTGTATTTTAAGTTTTGTTTGGTTCAGATTCTATGAGAATTATTCTTGTCAAAAATCTCAGACAACTTCAAAATCCAACCAAAGATAACATATCGTCTTGACTTTCTAGTAACAAAAGTAGGGATAGAAATATCTAACACAATCTCAACCAAACTAACCCTTGCTTGCGCTCATCTACTCTCCTTTCTCTGTGATCTACCGGTGGTTCTTAAAAAGATCCGATACGCATCTCGGTCGAATTGGCGACAATGTTCAACAAGGTGTATCGACGTCATTTCCTTAGCATTCTTTTTTATGGCATTATGATCGTTTTATAAGGTGTTTGCATTTGTAACAAAACCTATTAAACATATATTTGATAAGCATTACATAAATATACTTTACCAACAACAAACATAATTAATAACAATGAGCACATCCACGAAGCGCAAGCACGAGATCTCAATAGAGCATAAGCAAGTGAAGCAACATTTGTAGATATATCACATCTACGCTTATAGTTTAATAGACGATTAAAGATTATATATGAGATATCTAATCAACTTAGATAAATTTAGTATGCCTGATTCTACTCAACTCAACTCAACTAAGGCCTTTATCCCAAATTACTTGGGGTCAGCCATATGGATTCTCTTTCTCCATTCATGTCGATTTTGTATTATTTCTTCAGAGATTTTTAAACCATCTAAATCATATTGAATTACCCTCCTCCAAGTTAACTTAGGTCTACCACGGCCCTTTTTTGTTTCTGTCATTTCAATATTTTCTATCTTTCTAATTGGAGCCTCTTTAAGTCTACGTTTAATATGTCCAAACCATCTCAATTTTCCTTCTTTCAATTTCTCTACAATTCTTGTTACTCCTACATTTTCTCTAATATATTCATTCCTTATTTTATCTAATATAGTGTGACTACTCATCCATCTTAACATTCTCATTTCGACAACACTTATTTTAGAATTATGTTTTTCTTTTATTATCTAATATTCACTACCATACAACATTGCGGGTCTTATACTTGTACGATAAAATTTTTCTTTCAACTTTAATAGAATTTTACAATCACATAGAACCCCTGAAGCCAATCTCCACTTCATCCAACCTACTTTAATCCTATGATTAACGTCTTCATCACATTCTCCATCTTTTTGAATAATTGATCCAAGATACTTGAACTGAGTTTTTTGAGACAATATTATCCAATATAAACCGATGCCCTCACCTACTTCGCTTTGGTTTTCATTAAATTTACAATGCATATATTCTGTTTTAGTTCTACTTATCTTGAAACCTTTAGTCTCCAAAATATTTCTCCACATTTCTAACTTTCTATTCACTCCTTCTTGTGTTTCATCTATCAATATGATATCATTTTCAAATATCATACACCAAGGTATATCATCTTGTATAGTCTTCATTAATTCATCTATAACTAATGCAAAAAGATAAGAACTTATTGCAGACCCTTGATGTAAGTCAATTGAAATAGGAAAATCTCTTGTTTCTCCGCCAATTGTGCATACTCTAGTAGTTGCATCATCATACATGTCTTTTATCATTTGTATATACTTAACATGCACCATCTTTCGTTCCAACGCCCACCATAGAACCTCTCTTGGTACTCTATCATAAGTCTTTTCTAAATCAATGAACACCATATGTAAAATATGTAAATCTTTCTTCATATCTCGATATTTTTCTATCAAACTTCTAATAAGAAAAATAGCTTCAGTTGTAGATCGACCAGGCATAAATCCAAATTGATTAACTGAAATATTTGTACAACTCCGTAATCACCACTCAATAAATCTTTCCCATAGTTTCATAGTATGACTCATGAGTTTGATCCCTCTATAATTTGCACAATCTTGTATATCTCTTTTTTTCTTAAAAATACGTATAATGATGCTCTTTCTCTATTCATTCGGCATTCTTTTCAATATTAGGATTTTGTTAAAAAGTCGAGTTAACTATTCCACTCCTAAATCTTCTAAACACTTCCACACTTCAATATGAATATTATCCGGACCACGTCTTACTTGTTTTCATCATTTTCAATGCTTCTTTAACTTTTGAAAATTGAATTTTTTTAATATAATTTAAATTAAAGTTTGTCACATTCTCTATGTGGCCTATGTTTTTAGCAAAGTTGTCATTAAAAAGAGTATCAAAATAATTTTTTTATCGTTCGTTGATATCAAAATAATTATTATGCCTGATTATTAGTAAAAATAGAAATTAACTCTTTTGGATAGATTTTTACTTATCGATCTTTTGGATAGATTCTCTATTAAATAAGAGGAGATAAGCAAAAGATGTTATTGATTATCTATTTTACTCTCTCTCTCGGCCACTACCAAAAGATAACACATAAAAGCACCGCGACTGTCTTCTTATAAAACTATATAAATATTAGTTTTATTAATAACATAATATTTATTTTATAATATTTTAAGTTGATCACTTCAGTCGATTTGGTCTGATTTGATTAAGTTTGAAAGAGCTCCGAAGCAGTTGAATAGAGCCAGTTGTTCATAACATAGAATGGTTTTCGTATCAAAACTAAGTTGAATATATAAAAATTAGTTAATCATCTTAAAACAATTTTCAATAGTTTTTGTGAATTTTTATGTTCTTTGTTGTGTTCTGTGTCGATTCCATATCTTGCTCAAGGCGTCATCGAAATTGATTTTGTCGTGTAGGAAGGTCCCAATGGTGTCATGTGATCCACACGTGCATGATAATGCCATAAATAACATTTTAATCCCGTGACTTTCCCAATAGTCTGATGCTACCAAAACTACCCTTTTGTAAAGATTAATCCATAAAATGTTCTTATGCAAGAAAAAGTATGAATAGATAGAGATCGATATCACATCCAATATTGTTCGAACTCTTAGGAACAATATTTTGTAGATAACTATTTCATATTCAAGAAGAGGCTAGATAGATTCTGTAGTTTGATCTATCTGGAACACAAGATTTAACTTTAGCATTTGATCTTATGGCTTTATTTAGAATAAAGTAAACATGTATACCATAAGTAAGTGAGAAAATATTCTTTTGTGTAAAAGGAAGAGGATATCACCCTAATTATTAAGAATAACATGAGAAGTAATCAACAACAAAAGACTAGGTTGTCATCAATCTTTTCCGAAGTCCCCTAGGAAGCATTTTATAGATGAGGAATTTAGGTCTATAAAACTAGACCTGATTAGTTTGAGTTGTCCCTATATATGTATATAAGAGGGTATATATATATAGACGCACGAGTACCATCCCATATCCAAGTTAAGTGCTTGTAGTGTCTACTATAGGTGTCAGCGGTAGATGTCATGCACAGATGCGATTTATCCACGCATACTTAACAGCCTATTTGGTAATTGTATTAGTTACTTGTTTCAGTATTAATTTTAAAAGTAATATTGATACATGGAACTAATATGTATTTGGATAACAACAACAATTTTTAAAAAAATAGTAGTATTATATATCAGTTTTAATACAACCACGCACTTGTATTAAAAATGATATTATTCGCTCTGACCTACTCCCAATTGCTTCTCTCCGCCCACAGCTTACTCCCATTGAAACCCTTGAGCTCACGACTACCGTTGAAGCCCTTGAGCACATGCCTCTCTATCCATGGTGCTTCTCTCTCAACCAGTCGAAGCTCACATCCGAAAACCCTTGTCTCCTCAGGAAACCTCACTCTTTTCTCTCAGTCAGTCAGAAGTCCACATCTAGAAACCCTCCTCCTTTTGTGCTTCTCTCTCGGTCAGTCGAAAGCCCACAAATGGAAACCCTCCTCCTCTTGTGCTTCTCTCTTGTCGGTCAAAGCTTGCATCCGAAACCCTCGTCTACATCACTTATCTCTGTGGTCGATGACCGCATTGAAGGTCCTGATCAAGTTGCGGCCGAAGCTCCCTATTGCATCGAAGCTCCAGCAGTCGAAGTGCTTCTATGGAATTGAAGGTATAGTGTTTCAATCGTCCAACTTTTCCAACTCCCTGGTACTCCCCCATCCACTCCCGATGCGATAACGAGGTGATAATGATCGGGTGGAACCCTTGCCAGTGTCGGTGAGTAGTAAATTGCACCGCTGAATCTCCACCTTTTCCTATTTTCAATCATGGCAGACCATCACCAGAGCTCAGCCCCATCGTCGACACTCCTCCGACAAACGAGAAAGCTCGCACCCTGTCCCAGCACAACCATGGCCTCCTTTTCCATTGCTATGTCATTCTGGCCTCCCATGTGAGCCCCTTCTAGATCCAGCTTACCTACTTCCTCTTCCTTGACCTTCTCAGATCAATGGCTCTCAAGAGCCTCAAGCTCGCCAATCCCACCTTTCAACCCAAGTACATGGACATGTTGTACATGTCCACCTCCGCCATGACCATCGAGATGGAGGTGCTCTCTTTGTTGTAGGTCACCATCAACACCCTTCTGATGCTCCTTGGTGGCAAAGTCTAGGTCTCGTTGCTTGGGATCCCAGCTCAGTTGTCAAAATTGGGAGTCGACTGTGGCTTGTCAAAGCTGGTTGCTATCAATTGCACCACTATGCTGAGCTCATTTCGGGTTTAAAAGAAAGACTTTTTTGACTTGGAGTTATTTCAAGATAACTCATCTAAGCGAGTAGATGTACCTGACTAGAGCAACTCCCTTCGACAACTGTTATTTGATTTTAATATTGAATAATTCACAGTTTTTGCCATGATTGAATGATTTAGAAGCTACTGAAATTTTAATAGCTTACTGCACTATTCAAAAAAGAACACCCAAGCTTTTCATTTGGCTCAGTTCTATTTGATTATTGGTTTTACCAATCTAGCTGATATGATTTATTTCAGTTTATCAGTTTCCTAGTTTACTAGCTAAACATCCCCATGTATTTGTGTAGGGTGGTAAGATATCTTGTCTAATTAGACAGGTCATGGGTTAACCAAAACAGGAAGGGGTGGCAGTGTTGAGCAAGACATAGCCATGCATCTTGGTTAAGAATCTAGCTTCCTGAGAAGACAACCCACCTCATTCAATGAACTTTACAACATGTCATGTCTCAAATTGCATCTTCAAAAAGGACCACCATGTATAGTAATAAGTCCCCCTCTACCTCTTATATACGTTTATTTCAAGTAAGAAAGTATCATTAGAGACATTCATGGTTAGGTCAAATTAGGTTATATCCTAAATCTCTTTTTTTTGCTTCATTATGTTCATTTTGTTTTAAATGACATGAACAAAAATTATGGTCAAAGCTCTCCTTAGTCAAATAGAGAGGTAAGTGATCATCTATGTCTTCGACAGCAATTATTATGAATGGTGTCTCATTCTACTTTTGATATATTATTTATCTTTACCATGTCATCTATGTATAAGAAGTTTTCTACTTGATGGATAACAAAGCAAAAATGGGAGGTCTAAAGTGGGATGATACCCGAGATAGTTTTCTTACCAAACAACTTATAAGACAACATTGTGCTGGTAAAAGAGCATCAAATGGATGAACACTCGAGTTATGGAGTGCTATGGTTGAAAAGTGTACTTCAACTTTTGATGTACAAGTCACAATTCCCCAACTCAAATCTAGAATGTTTGTGTTAAAAGGTTACTTTTATGATCTCAAATGTCTAATTAACAAGATTAGCAGTTTTGGATGGGATCATAATAAAAGAATGATCATGACTGAAGATAATGAATGGGATAATCTCCTTAAGGTTTGAGATATTATTTTTTATGATGTTTAGTTATTAATTTGATTTTTTACATATTTGATGTTCTATTTTTCATGGAAGGATAAAAAATTCAAGAAGTGGAGAGGAAAATTAATTGATCTATATGGATATTGGTTTGAAATATTTGATGGTACTTTACATTACATGCATATGTACGATAAATTTTCTATGCTTTATCTTGGTTTTAACATAAAATGATATTTGTGCCAGGTACTAGGGCATAAGGAAAAGGTCAACAAGGAACTTTATGTCCACCATCTATTTCTTTACATTCAACATCACATACCACTCCTATTCAATCACCACAAGATGAAGAAACTTCCTCAAGTCCAAATGTTGAAATTAGAAGTGGTTCAAAAAGACGTTAGTTTAGAAAATGTAGTTATTTTAATGGTAAACGCAAACAAACTAGAGCAAGTGAAAAAGATAACTCCATGTCTTCTACACTTAAGGAAGTTGTTGAAGCTCTTAGGGTTACTGGTCTAATACACTCATTGCTCAATGCATGGACATTATCATGGCAATGGATGAGTTGTCAGCTAAAGAGAAGGTGGTTGCTACATTTTGACTTGTGAACTACTCAAGCACCCCAACTATTTTTCTAAAATTTGACCACGAGTGTTGTCTTGCTTGGATATGATCAATTTTAGAAAAGAAGTAAGAAAAGTAAGACTTTATATTCATATTTCTTAGAAGACACTTGTTGTTTAGTTTGTAGTGAACTTTATTGATATGTGATGTATGTCTTCTTTAATGACGGCATGTTTAGAAGGACTTTATTGATATGTGGTGTGTGTCTTCTTTAATTATGTATTGCTTGAAAGGTTTTTTATTGTTTAGTTTGTAATATGACTTTTTTGATATGTGGTGTATGATTGACTTCTCATTATAATGTTTGGTACTTTGTTATTTATATTTTTTTTTAGTTTGTAATCAAATATGGATTGGGATGTCGAAGCAATCAATGAATATTATCGAAGAAGACGTAATATAGTTGCTTATATTACATCTATTGTTGCCAATACAGTAGCTATCCAAACTTCAAAGAGTAGGGTTCACAATATTGGGGTTCATGTAAAAAATTGAATATTTTCTGACAAAGCATATACTCAAGAACTGTTAAATGGTGCCGAATCTCATTTTTGTGAAGTGTGTGGTTTGGATAAAGAAATTTTTCTTTCATTATCTAATCTACTTAAAGATAGAGGACTTTTAAAGGGCACTAGAAGAATGAATGTAGATGAGATGGTTATAATTTTTCTTTTTATCATGGTTGGAAAAGAGTCAAATAGAAAAGCACAAGAAAGATTTCAGCACTCATGAGAGACAATTAGCAGAAAAGTTAATGAGGTGATCAATGCTTTGCCATGTTTAATACATGAGTACATAACATTGCCTCTAATAGACACTCCAAGATACATTCTTGAAAAAAGAAAATATCACTTTTTTCAAGGTAATAGAGCTCGTTCATTACTTTATCTTTGATTTTACAATTATTTCACCTAAAACCTTTCCGTTACATTTTGCATCTGAGGATTGTATTGGTGCAATAGATGGTACTCATTTTCTCATAGAAGTTCCGAGTATAGAAGTGCTCAAAATCGTGATTGAAGAAACCAAGTATCTCAAAATGTAATGGCAACATGCAATTTTGATATGAAGTTTTTATATGTACTTGCTAGATGGGAAGGTTCTACTCTAGATTCTCTAGTATTATGTGCTACAATAAATGGTGGCTTTTATGTTCCTGAAAGTGAATTTTTTGAGTTAATATTTTTTATTAAATGTTTCTTCTTAATAACTTTATTTACAATTAACATTTATATTTTATTTTCAGGTAAGTATTATCTAAATATTGGAAGTTTTCTTACACCATATCAAAATGTAAGATATCATTTGAAAGATTTTTCTCAAAGTCACTTGAGGCCTCAAAATTATAAAGAATTATTTAATCTCTGACTTGTATCTCTTACAAATGCCATAGAACGGATGTTTGATGTTTTGAAGGAAAGATTTCATATTTTTTAATCATCTATTGAGTATCCAATACAAACTCAAACAAATATTATCTTGATTAGTTGTTTTCTACATAGCTATATTTGGAATGTAAAAGGAGATAATGATGAACTATTTCGTCAATATTGTAGACAAATTGCAAGAGTGATAAAAAATGATATTATTGAAGGAAGACAAGAAAGGATTGATAGTAATTTTGAGTCTTCATCTACTAAAGAACATCGACTTAGCAAAGAACTTAGAAATAGAATTGCTCAAGAAATGTGGGAAGAGTATAATGAAAGAAGATATTAACTTTTATTCACACAGGTATGATCACATGGAAAAAAAATACCTTTCTTTATATATGTTCTTCTTTTCCTTTGTTGTCTTTATTATTGTTTATTTGTTGCTTGTTCAATTATTTCCATCATGCACTAATGACCAACTATCAGTTTATTTGGATCTGGGGTAATCAAGATCACCTGGGTTGGCCCATCTAGTATTATCACAAAGACCAATAGAAGTATAGACACACACACTAACACACAGATGGTGGCAAATGGAAAAAGGGCCATCTAATATTATGCTTGTCTAGCATGTTTTGTTGGAGTATTTCAACATCTTTCTTACGTGGGTTAGACAATTAGGCAAAGATTACATACTTGTAGCATGCTTGTTTGCAAGGATAGCATAATTGCTAACATAATTTCCCCTAATGGATCTTATCTTGCATTTCTTCTTGGCTTAGGCAGATATTGCACCTTTTACTATTTGATTCTTTTTTTAATGGAGCTTTTGATTTATGGTTCTCATTACCTTCCACACTTTTATAGCCTATTTTGTTTTGAAGGCAACCTCAAGAGAGGTCAGAATTCATTTATAGCATAAAAGAATTCATAGGGAATGAGCTAGTATTAAGTTATGTGGCAGCAACAACATTACTAGTTGATGCCCCCATTCTTGTTGTTCAGAAAGGCAACTTGAGGGTTCCCAGACACAGGCATTCCCTGAATTTCTAACACATTGTAAACTGAATCAAAAGAGGATGCGGACTGTGGATAGCACATGGATGCCTTTTTTTGAAACAAATTGCTCCGTACCATTTCAAAGTGGGAAACCCTATTCTAATTGTTCTAATTTTAGAATAATGCACAACATAGCTGCCTCTATCTCATATGTTCACCTATGGTTGTAATAGGTTTTGTATCCTTTTGTAGGTTTGGCAATCATCTGGTGCATATTGATAGCATTTCCTGAAGACCGAAATTGACAGGCTATCGCATCCTCTTTGTTGGTGGGTTCTTGTTGGGCGTTGATGGCCTATTCTTGACTGATACCAGATGCAGACCATTGATAGTAGAAAATGACTAACTGATAAATCTAGAAAGAGAGATGTTGCACCAAGAGGACAGCTGCAGGAGATCATTTTCTTTTCTTTTCTTTTTTGCCCAATTGTGCCCCTCCTGACATTTGGTTCTTGGTCAAAATAAGATTTGTGTCTAATTATATTTTTCAAGGGTGTTCTTGTATGATTCAAAAGTTGTGTGGGTGTTGGGTTTTCTCTTCTTACACTCTGTGTTTCGTCATTAGAAAAGAAATATGTAGAGGCAATCATTTTGGACTAAGAAATCATACAAGATTACTAGCAATCCTTATCTGTCAATTTTGTTCTATATGATAGAGGGTGTAGTCAATTTTTTTGTGTTTTTATTCACATTTTACTGACAATTAATGTGCATGGCGTTGAATTGCTATACGCAAGAAAAAAAAGCAACTTTGTATTCAAATGAGATTTGTATCATCTTTTCTTAGTTTTTGCTTTAATTTTAATATTTAAATTAAAATTTTGAAGTATATATTTATATTTTTAATAGTAAATTTGTATTTAGATGAGATTTGTATCATTTTTTCTTAGTTTTTGCTTTTAATTTTATCATTTAAATTTAAAAATAAAATATATTTGTATTTTTTAAATATTATAAATATTTTATATTTTAATAATATAGTTGATATTAATAAATACTTTTAATTCTAATTAGTCAAAATACATAATAGTGATTTTGATATTGATATTGTATTACCAAACACCTAATATTAATTTTAATATTAAAATAGTATTGTAGACACGCAAATTTTGCCTATTTGAAGAGCTTAAGATTCATGTTTTCTTAGAAGGTATTCGAGTTTTCCGATAAACAAACCGGATCTCCAAGAAAACGGCTCAAAAGTGAACTCTGGGGGCGTAGATAACCCGTCTGCCGGGTCGCCTGCCGGGTCGCCCAGGCGACCCCCCTGCCGGGTCACCCAGGCGACCCGTCTGACGGGTCATCTGCCAAATCGTCCGTTCTGACGGTGGTAGGTGAGACGTCAAATCTAGACAGGTACGGGAAGCGACCCGGCCAACGGGTCGCCTGCCAAAACAGTGTACGAAGTGAATGAGGTGACCCGTGAACGGCGCACGCTCGTTCGGACCGTCAGAGTCGATTGGGCGTAGGCGACCCGTCTGACGGGTTGCCTGCCACTATAGCAGACCCCGGACGGCGGCGACCAACTTTCGGCGCACGCGCATTTAATGCATTTATGGTTTCGCAGGTGACCCGTCAGATGGGTCGCCTGGGCGACCCGGCAGACGGGTCGCTTGCGGATTCCGAAAAGTTTTTTTATGTCTGAAATGCCCCTGGGACCCTTTTGCCTATAAAAAGGGACCCCCTAACCACTTTTTCAAGGGTTGGAAGAGTGTCACAAGGGAGAGAACGTCCCAAGCTTCCAAGAGAGAGCCTTAGAGAGTTCCAAACCTCTTCCATTCCCCAATTCTCATTGCCCAAGAGATTGAGAGCTTCCCACTTCCATCCACCTCCGTAAATCGATGTTCTTCATCCCGTTTCTTCATCGGCATCCATTTCGAAGCTTCTCAAGCTCCTACATCAAAGGGGGGATCATCATCCACGTCCTAGGAGCTTCCGGGAGTCGTCATCAAGCTTCTAAAGCCATCCGAAAGCATCACGGGAGCATCCGGGAGTAAACTGGATTTTGGTGCAGGAAGTGACCCGCCTGCCGGGTCGCCCAGGTGACCCGTTTGCCAGGTCACCCAGGCGACCCCCCTGCCGGGTCGCCCAGGTGACCCCCCTGCCGGGTCGCCTGGGACTCCAGATTGCCATTTTTGAAGCCGAAACCCGTTTTTCTTCCACAATCTTCTAGCATTACTTTGTTTTCATGTTTTCCATCATAGATCATCGCATTTACATGCATATTTAACTTAGTAACATCATATATCATCATCCAAAAACACATAAAAAGGGGGGTTGGGAGTTATTCCCAATCCGGTTAGTCCACTTCCTTTTGCGGTTTTAGTTCATTTCTTTTGCAAGCTGCTTCACTATCTTAGTTCTAATCCACTTTCACTTGTTTTTGTGGCTTACTTGTTTTTGTAGGAACAACTAAAGTGCTTCAAGCTCTTTCTTCTCGGTCGGCCGAAAAGGAAGAAGATGGAACCCATAATCTTCCTAACACGATCTCCCCGCTTAGGTACGTTTGGTCATTTTCTTTAAGACTCACATCGTCTCTTGTCTCTTACTCTCGGAGCCCGCGGTTCCTGGCGACCACAACCATACACCACCGGCGAAACCGAAAGGAGGAGCGGCGCTCATCGTTCCGACCCGGGAAGAAAGAGAAGAAGGACCGGGTACGGATCGGGAGTTCCACATCTTTTGGCGACCACGGTGGGACCATCTCATGCTTGAAGCAAACTTAGTTGTTCTCTCATTTCCAAGTAAGCCTCTTCTCACCATCACTATCTTCATATTGTCCTCCGTTTCTTTTATCTAGTCGATCCCCGCGTGGATCTCCTTCCGGTTTGAAGAAACAAGTTCCCGGAAGTGTTCTATTTTCGCAAATGACCCCTCTACCGGGTCATCTCCTATTTTTATGATTTAGAGCTTTCCATTTCCTTCGGTCCCTATGTGGACCCACTTGTTTTTCCATTTACTGTTATTGCTAAGCATCTTGCCCTTAGTTTACTTTCAAGTTCATGCTATTTCAGTCCCCGCGGGACCCCAGTTATTAAGCGCTTTCCTCCGGCTCTGTTTTCTGTTTTCCGCAGGTGACCCCCCTGCCGGGTCGCCTGCCAGACCAGTAGGTGACCCGTCTGCCGGGTCATCTACGCTTCCAGAAACTCTTTTCCTGTTGTAGTCTTTAGTTTTACTTGCTCTTGCTCATTTCTCTTGAATCAAATTTGCAAAAATCAATATTTTCTAGTATCTTCGACTTGTTTAGCTATTGTTCTTGATAGTTTAATCATCATCCTAGTTGTTATTTGTTGATCGCTGCATTGTTTTTCTTTCTTATTGTATGCCATCTCATCCTTGCTAAATTCTTGCATTAGATTGCATTGAGTACCGGGTTCGCCCGACTCATTAGGTCATTCGAGATAGGAGGCTCACCCACCTCCCAAAAAAAAACACCTCCATCCCACCCGCGTCTCTTGGTGGATTCCGATCTCTCTTCCGGGGATTCCCTCTCGGTTGATTAGATTGGTTTTCACTAAGACCTCCGTAAGTCCCCAAAAGTGAAGGATTCCCTCTTCACCGATCGAGCCGGTTATACCTTTTACCCCAAAAACCCGGTGTCACCTATCACCCAATCGTTGTGAGAAAAGTGTTAATCCTAGATCGCTCGGCGTCGTGAGAGCATAGGGTCCGATCTATCATTGAGAGCACAATATTCTCTTAAGAAGTTCACTTATCTAAGGATTGAACAAAAAAAGGGCGCGTTTAATCATTCCAAGTCCTTGTTTTAACTTGTTTGTGCAACAAAAGTGAAAATCAAAAAAGAGAGAGGGTGAACCTTCTCACAAAAATCCTTAAAATCTTCCCAAAAAAGAAATCATTGCTTGAGGTAATACTTCTTTGATCACAACAATCAAAAGAACAAAAAAAAACAAACAACAACAAAAAAACAACAAAAACAAAAAAAACAAAAAAAAATATTTATTTTCTGTTACGTGCTCTTTCGCTTTTATGCCTATGTCACTTAGGTCCGGACGTGTTATGGTGGACTACTACGAGCCCGAGGAGTTTGACCAGGCGTATGCCAACCCGCAAGAGGTCCAGTCAGTCCATGAGGAAACGTCTGTGCCGTCCATGATCCCGATCATCCCTACGAAACCGATAGGGTCATTTCTCCCCCTCCTAACCCGATTTCTCTTCAAGAGGCTTTATCCCAAGCCAACCCTAATCAACTTGTTCAGGCCCTTCAAACCGCTCTTCGGGGCAAATCTCCCGTTAATCACCCGCAAATGGAGGGACCTCCTCCTATATCCACGCCCCGATCCGTGGGCCACCAACCTGATGCAGTACCACACGGTCATTCACACACCGGTCCGATTGCTCCCGATCATCTCTTTCCGATAGCGAATCTCAACCATCCATATCCTAATTTAGCTGGGCCATCTAGACCGTTGGTCTATTCTTCTAATCACCTCCTTCATCCTGCATACCCTTCTGTACAACCACCTCATCGAGTTACAGCCCTCCCCCCTCAAAATCCAACACATCGGGCACCTACATATGCCCCATCTCCCCCAATCACTCGAGAACCAACCACCGATAATGTGGCAATCAACGAACTCAAGGAGCAATACAAGGAGCTCCGTCGCATGATCGACACTCGGTCGGCACCCGATGTTTCTCTCCCTTCTCTCCCGATACTCCGCTTCCCACCCTCCGAATTACCGGTTTTCCGTCGTTACAACGGCACCAGTAACCCTTACATTCATGTCAAAGATTTTCTTTATGAGTCATCTGCTTGGCAAGACGATCGGCAAGCCCTTGCCTATCTTTTTCAAAGATCTTTGGAAGGGCACGCCCTAGAATGGTTCTATTCGCTTGACCCCTCGAAGGCCGGCAATTTTGACATTGTTAAACCCAAATTCTTGTAGAGGTACAGGGATAGGATGGGCCCGAGTTACTCAATTACATATCTGTGGTCAGAAAGAATGAGGGCAGAAGAAGATTTTGTCAAATATGCTGACAGATGGAGGTCCATGGCTGAAAAGTTAGCTGACCCGGTTTCTGAAGCTGAGCAAGTTAAAATGATCATAGCTAATGCCGCACCAGCATTGAGAAACATACTTGTCATGCACCACCCGGGAACTATGGCTGAGTTATATGAGAGAGCTAGATACATTCAAACCCAGCTTAAAGATACACCCTTGATGAATCTTTATGACCCAAAACCCCGGGCCACCAAAAAGGCCGCCTTCACCACTTCTGGCCCGATAACCGAAGGGATAGTCAAAAATGAAAATGTGAGTTTGGTGGGAAACCCAATCCGTAACCCTCCTCCCCAATACCAGCACCCTTCTCCCCAATACCAGCACCCTCGACCTAACCACAACACAAGAACCTACTAGCAGCCACCTCCTCGACCCCCAAGGCCCCAGTTGCCTCCTCCACCCCAGCAAACACAAAACCCGGTTAACAACCAACGCCAACCACCCAGGCCACCCAACTACCAACAGGTACCACCACCAAACACATATGGCCAAAAGAAAGTGGGGCCCAAGAGAGAGAACTACCCTCCTCTGCCTTATTCCTTAACTGACATTTTCAATGCCCTGATGTCAGCACAACAAATAACACTCCTAAAGGAGAGAATGGTTTGGCCAGGAACAGCAAGCACGGACAAATATTGCATCTATCATAGATATCCCGGACACAGCATAGAAGATTGCTATTATTTTCGGGATTTCATTTATGATTTAAATGAACAAGGCAGCATAGACTGGGCACAGATGGGAGAATACATCAACTCACTCAAAACTCGAGCACCAACTGTACAAGAAAGACAACAACAGCAAGTAAACCTGGGAATAGTGCAAAACCCGCTACCAACACATGCGCCCGCACCCGCACCTGATGGCCATCGAGTTGTCCACATTTCAACCCCTTCGGAAGATGCTCAGAACCGAGAATAAAAGTGGCAATTCGAGAATCTCACGCCCACTTTTCCAACTCGCCCACAACCAACCCATGCCAACCGAATTTTACTCACCATACCCCGATCCCCAATTAACCTTCCACCCATTATAAGACCTCCTTCCGCCCCATTGTACCCGGGACGAACCATAATCCGACCAAGTGTAGCCCCATCCACTCCACCACCACTCCCCCTCGGACCCATCATCCGGACACCTCCCCCTCAGCCCACAATCACACCTCCAGTCACCAAAAAGGAGCCCCCACCATCTATCGACTCCGCGCCTCTCACTAATCCCACACCCCTTACAACTCCAACTTCGACGACCATAAAGCCAACGACAACCTCTACCATTCCCAACCCACCGCCTATCCAACCAGCAACAACCCACAAGCCCACTCAGCCCCAACTCGCCACGGTTCTCAGGAGAGGGCGCATGTTCCAGCGCATATTCCCACAAGTAGGGGCAACGCAGGAACCAGAAGAAGAGATTGTTGAAGAGTCAGCCCCAGGAACATCATATGACTTGTTGAAACACTTGGACAAGACGCCAGCACGAATATCCATCCTGGAATTAATCAAGAGGTCCAAAACTCATCAGGAAGTCTTGCAACAATATCTTCAAAGGGTAATGGTACATGAAAGCCTCCCTCCTGAAAAGATTACTGTTGTCCTGGCACCAAAGAGCGCGCACCCTGCTCTGACTTTCACCAATGAGGAACTGGCAAGTCCTGATGTCCGGAGATGTGCCCTATGCCTAACTATTGGTATCAAGGGGGTGTTACTCACAAATTGCTTGGTGGACACCGGAGCTTCCTTGAATATCATGCCGCCAGAAACATTAGGGTTATGTAACATCTCCATGGAAGAAATTAACCCCTCAGGCCTCACGGTTACGGCATTTGACAATATCAAGAGGCCCGCTCAAGGCACAGTAATGCTAGAGGTGGAGTTAGGCCCCAAGGTTATTACGGCCGAATTTCACATACTTGAAATGGACCCTACTTACAAGGCTATACTGGGACGTCCTTATTTGGAGACCCTTGAGGCAGTGGCATCCACAAATCACCAATGCATCAAATTTCCATATAAAGGACAAGTCATCAAAGTATCAAGTTATGTGAGTCCTTTGCCATCGACAACTTCATGGCTGCCGGCCCAGCCAGTGCTAACCTTGATGGAGCTACCTGAGACCGGTGAATCATCGTAGCAAATTCAATACCAAAAGAGAGATGCTGAGCTTCCCATTGGCTGGCACATTATGAAAATATTGGGATATCAAGAAGGACAAGGTTTGGGTAGGTTCTCGCAAGGGATCGACAAACCCATTAAGCTTCCCCATCAGAAGACCAAGGCAGGGCTCGGGTACCAAGAAATCGGCAAAGACAGAAGGACATCTGAACTAGCGCCATGGAAAAGTAATATGTCTGAATATTTTCTTTGAGGTGAAGTCATCCAGATTTGCCAAGAAGGCCCAGCATACTGCCATGATATCAACACGAGGCCTAGGAAAAGACAAAGAATCGATAAAGGTGAGGAAGAGCTTTATCTTTCGTTACACTCATTGTTTTTGGCCGATGAAGAGGGATCAAGTGAAGGAACCAAAACAGACTCGGCTCTAATTCATGGGAACTGATCCGCCAAGCAATTTTCTTTCCATTATCAATCCATTCCTCGAGGGCCGTCCATCGTCCTCACCTTTTCGGGATTTCAGTCACCTATTCAACTCAGTTTGTCTCACGGACTCCCCATTCCCTTCAGTGATAACAATGCCAGGCAGCCGTTTTTCCCAGACAACATCAGGCCTAGGCGATGTTTCACTGATACTCTTTCCATCGGACCTGCTAGCCCCTTACATCCGATGCTCCTCCGAGCATTCTCCTCTTTGACTCTCGGTCCTATACCACCAAGATCTCACGTAATCACGACGAGCCCCGATGATCCAGAGAGCTTGTCGGGTCTCCTTACCCTCTTGTCTTTATGCGCCGAGCAGGCACCTGAAACTAGGTCGATCTCCATGATTGATCTTCAACAAAAAAAAACGTCCTCTTCACGACTCGTTGGTCGATCGAGGAGACGTCTCTCTTGGCCCCAGAGGCCGCCTCTCCCGCCACCAACCTAGAAAATCCACCATTTCCCCTTGTAAATACCGCACCGTCACTCTTTCTAGGAGTAGTTCAATCTAGAAGAAGAGGGAAGAGAGTTCCGAACCGGTACTTACACCAGCTAGCCCGAGCAACATTGGAATGTACCAAGATGCCAGGATTTTTAGAAAATCCACTTTATTTTGGAGAAATCAGGTATGAAGAAGGAAATAACATTGATATGTCCTTGGGGGTGTACGAGGTGGCTACCGGAAAAGATTCTGAATCCGAAGATGAAGAGGAGGACACGGCTGACAGTTATGTGTCTGGAATTAAGAGATTCGAGGAACCCTCAGCCACGGCTGATGAGCCTACTAAGGAATTAAATCTCGGCACGCCAGAAGACCCCAGAACTGTCCTCATAAGTGCCAACCTCACCCCTGTTCAAGAAGAGAATCTGGTAAAAGTCTTGCAGGATCACAAAGAGGCCTTTGCTTGGACCTATCAAGACATGCCTGGACTAGATAATTCCCTAGTTGAACACCGACTGACCCTTAAGGAGGGAGCAAGCCCAGTTAAACAAAAACTTAGAAGATTCCACCCAGATGTTTCTTTGAAGATGAAAGAAGAGGTCGACAAATTACATCAAGCTAAATTCATTAGAGTCGTTCTCTATCCACAATGGGTGGCAAACATAATCCCTGTTTTGAAAAAGGAGGGCAAAATTCGGATTTGTATTGATTTTCGGGACTTGAACAAGGCCTGTCCTAAAGATGATTTCCCGCTCCCTCATACTGATGTACTGGTTGACAACACAGCAGGGTATTGTAGACACGCAATTTCGGCCCAGTTAGAGAGTTCAAATTCTTGTTTTCATAAAAAGTATTTAAAGCACATCGTGTTTTCCGGACAGATCGAGTTTTGGCACATTCCGAAGGTGGGACCATCAAGCAATCAGACAAGCCATATGCCCCAAGAATAGGGCACCTGGCGCCCTGTTTATAGGGCACCTGGCGCCCTGTTTATAGGGCACCAGGCGCCCTGTAAACAGGGCACCTGGCGCCCTGTATACAGGGCACCAGGCGCCCTATAAACAGGGCACCTGGAACCAAATCCGATCGATGTGACAGGCTGATTTGCCCCCCCGCAGTGACTTGTCTTGTTGACCTGACAAACCTCATGATGCTAGCGCCCCATATACAGGGCGCTATGCCACATGGCACTGTTTTTCGAAAATGGCCAAAGTGCCCTCTTTTGGGCTATAAATAGACCCCCATTTGGAGCTTGGAGGAAGTTCTAACTCCGTGCCACCCTAGAGATCATCCAACACTACGATTCCAAGCCACATTCACCCTCCAAAAGCCTCCAAATCGATCCAAAATCCTTCACCAAAAACCCTAAAACCCTCTGTTTCTATCACCCAGAAATATGATTTTTCTCCAACTTTGAGAGCCCCTATCCGACTCTCCTCATACATCCAGCACCCAAACCACCTTCCACTAGCTTTATTTGCATATTGTCTACAAGGAGGAGCTCTTACTTCGTCCCGGAAGCCACCCAGCACTCCGGAGCGGCGTCGCGAAGAGAAGAAGAAAATCTGTTCGGGCCAGACTTAGTGCCCCGTATACAGGGCGCTTTGACTTTGGTCAACGCGCCCCATAAAGGGGGCACCTACTCCTGGCGACCTATATATAGGGCACCAGAAAGGGCAGAAGTTTGTTTCGTCGTTTTCGAAGTCCGATCGCCCGTTTAATCGAGTTCTTTTCTCCCTTTTTTCACTTTTGCATTGATCACCATGTTATTTAGCATGTCTTAGAGCATTTTTGCATTTCATATATGTTTAAAACCTACCAAAAATAGGGGTTGGGATCTCGTCCCAATCCGGTTAGTCTCTTCCCATTTGTATGTTTGAATCTAAATTCGAGCACGATACTATGCTTTCGTTAGAACTAATGAAACCTTCACTTGTCTCCTTGTTTTCTTATGGACATTCTTAGGTAGATACGATCGAGGCGGAGCTTCAACCGGATTGAAGGCAAAGGATTCACTAAGCTCTCTTCTTTCGGCCGGCCGAGAGAGGAGAAGTCGGAACTCAACAATCTCCCCGCTTCCGGAGGTACGACGGTCATCTTTCTATTTCATTTTCTTTCATCCCACCATACTTTGGAGCCTTTGGTTCCTGGCGACCACACTTACATAACACACCCACCCACCGACACACACCGAGGTGGGAGTAAGGGGTTCCGGAGGGGGGAGATCCGTGGATGTCCCGTTCCGGGTGCTTACACCTTTTGGCGACCACGGTGGGACCGACTTTGCTTTAGTGAAATCCCACTTTATTTCCTAAGAATGTCCATCTGAAAATCATGTTTACTTTCATTTCCATGTGAGTCATTTCCATTTCCTTACATTGTTGCTTGTTTACGTTGCTTACTTTTCTTCGAAGCATCATCTTGTTTCTTCCAAGTTTACTTGCTCTCCGTTTATCTTTTTAAAGCATATCCATCTGATTTCCAACTTTGATAATCAACTTATTTCACCTTAGTATTTTAGATATCATCTTCTTTGCTAAGTCTAGTTCTCCTTTAACAAATCTTTCAAAGCATGCTTAGTTAAATTAGTTCTTTCTTCCATCCTAGCTTGATTTCATATCATTGTCTTGTTCACTTGCTTCCTACAACATCTCATTAATCATTGTATGCTTTTATTTTCTTCTTGGTTGCTCCTTATTCCTTGAAATTTCACTTGCATTTAGTTTGCATCGGAGCTTCGGGTCCGCCCGTCTCCTTAGGACATCCGAGAAGGGAGGCTCTCTCCTCCCAAAGCCCCACACATCCAAACACCCCTCTTGGTGGTTGCCAACTCCTCCTCCGGGGATTCCCTCTCGGAAGGACTGGGTAGCTTCCATCAAGACCTCTGTAAGTCCCCAGACGTGAAGGATTCCCTCTTCACTGATCGGGCTGGTTGTACCACTTTATCCCAAAACCCGGAATACCTATTACCCATCGTTGTGAAAAAAGTGACAACCTTAGATTGCTCGGTGTTGTGAGGGCATAGGGTCCTACCCATTTATTTGAGTGGACAATATTTCTCTTAACAAGCCATTAATTTGAGATTGAAACAAAAAATTGCGTTAATCATTCCAAGTCTTTGCTATTACTTGTTTGCAAACAAAAACTGAAAATTAAACAAAAATCCCAAAATCACCTAAAAAAAAAACCAAAACAAAAAATTTGCTTGAGGTTAATTTGCTTGACAACTTGCCTGTCCAAACGAAAGAAAATCAAAACAAAAGAGGTCAAAAATCAAAACCAAAAAAATCCTTGAACTTTTATTGGCCAACCTTCTTTTTCTGTCGTGTTTATGAACTTGAGGTCAGGTCGAGTTATCGAAATGGCGGATCAAAGATGCGAGCAATTACAATTGGAATATGACCAGTCTTATTTCTACCCTGATGCCGTGTGTGCCGTCAATGAACCTGAAGTTCTCCCTGAACCTAGTCAAACTTCTCCTCGACCCAATCCAAATTCACTTTGGGAGGCATTCTCTCATGCCGACCCTACCCAACTCCAGGCTATCAAAGTCATCCTCAAGGGCAAGTCCCCCACCGACCACATTCCTCCCGAAGGTGGCCTTCATATCTCTACCCCTCGGTTAGTGGCACACCAACCCAATGTGCCCACTCATGGCCATTCCCATATCGGGCTCATAGCCCCAATTTCTCCTCATCCGGTGGCTAATCTAGATCACCCCAATACAAATGTCGTTGTTCCTTCTAGACCACCAGTTTATTCTTCTAATCATCTCAACCCTACTCACCCTTTGGTGCATCCCCCAATATACCCTTCTCATCCGGTCACTTCGGCCCACCAAATCCCGATCCCGGTGCTCCAAGCACCCGCTCCTCCTCCTCCTCTTGGGGAACCTTCGTCGATCTAGCTATGATTAATAAAATCAATCGCATGGACGCACAGCCTAGAGAACTCAGACGTTTGATCGACGCCAAGGCAGCCCCCGAAATTTCTCTTCCTTTTCTCCCTACTTTTCATCTACCTCCCTCTGAGATGCCGGTATACCGTCGCTACAACGGAACCGGTAATCCCTTCATTCATGTCAAAGACTTTCTGTATGAGTCGGTAATGTGGCAGAACGATCCAAGGACCCTTGCTTTTCTTTTCAGAAGATCATTGGAGGGTTCAGCTTTAGAGTGGTTTTACTCACTTGATCCTTCGGAGGCGAGTAACTTTGAAATCGTCAAGGCCAAATTTTTACAAAGATATCAAGATAGGGTCGGACCAACTTATTCCATCACCGACCTCATGGCTGAAAGGATAAAGAATGATGAAGATTTTATCTGGTATGCTGATAGGTGGAGAGCAATGGCGGAAAGATTGACAAATGCATTGTCCGAATCGGAACAAGTTAAGATGATCATCACCAACGCCACTCTCGCTTTAAAAAATGTATTGGCATTACATCACCCTGCCACGATGAGCGAACTCTACGAGAGAGCACGGTATATCCAAACACAACTCCGAGACTCTCCCATCATGAACCTTTTCGACCCTAGGCCCCGAGTCACCAAAAAAACAACCACCACCACTGCTGGGCCCGTGACTGAAGGCATGATGAACAACGAACATGTCAATATCCTAGGGAACCTGCCCATCAACCACCAACAGCAATACAGGAATCCCCAGTATAGAAACCCGCGCCAAATCCAACCGGCACCTCGCCCCCAGATCCAACCCCAACCTTTCCGCCACCAAGCACCGAACCAATACCCCCAACAACCAATACAGACACCAGTCCCCCAGCAACCCCGGCAGTTGGCCGTACAGACCTTTGCACCTCAACCTCCCCGCCAACCGACCACCTACAACCAGGCACCTCCCCCCACCACCTATGTACCACGAAGAGCAGGGCCTAGGAGAAATCATTACCCGCCATTACCAAACTCTCTCGTAGATATTTTTAACGCTCTTATGGCGGCAGGGCAGATCTCATTGCCGAGAGAAAAGTTGGAGTGGCCGCAGAATGCCAACACGGACAAGTATTGCTTATACCACAGATTCCCAGGGCATACAGTGGAGAACTGCTTTCAGTTTAAAGATTACATCCATGACCTCCACGAGCAGGGAAGTATTGACTGGGGCCAAATGGGCGAATACATCAAGGCAGTGAAGAACCAACCCCAGCAGCAGCAGGCACCAGCTCAACAACAACAACAGGAACCGGCCTGGGAATTATTCAGAACCCGCTACCCGCGCACGCACCTGCAATAGCACCAGAAAACCAGAGGGTTAACCCCATTTTAACCTCCACCGATGAACCCCGCGATAGAGGTCAAAATTGGCAAATCGAGGGACCTGCTTCCTTCATAAACATCAACCCTCTAAACCACGTTAACTGAACCGTTCACTCCATACCCCGAGTTATCCCCGCCAGAAGAAGCCAACCATCGATTATCCGCACGCCACCACAACCAACCATAACACCACCAACCATACAACTCCAACCAGGTAGGACCTTGATCCGCCCGGTCGAGCCCCCACAAATACCACCGCCACTAGGACCCATCATTGTACCACCTCGTGCAACCATGCCACCACAATCCACCCGTATCCCTACAACTCGGACCATCATCACCACACCCCTGCCTAGGCCTCCCATCATCCGACCTAACCCTCCGTCTACCTCCACTACACCAACCATAACTCCCCAGCTCGCCACGGTGCTTAGAAGCGGGCGTATGTTCCAAAGAATTTTTCCCCAGGCCGGTCAACCAGGACGACCGCAAGAAGAAGAAGAAGAGCACCCGGAAGAGCCAGTACCAGGAACATCTTATGATTTGCTGAAGCACCTTGATAAAACCCCTGCGCGTATTTCCATTCTGGAGCTGATTAAAAGGTCCAAAGCTCATCAAGAAGTTCTTCAACAATATCTACAAAGAGTAATGGTCAATGAAACTCTCCCCCGTAAAAGATTACATCAGTTTTAACCCTGAGAAGTGAACACCCTGCTCTCATTTTCACTAAAGAAGAATTGGCCGAACCAGAAGCGAGAAAATATGTACTATGTATCACTGTCAGTATTAACAGAACAGATATTGAATCTTGTCTAGTTGACACCGGTGCATCTATCAATGTCTTGCCACCAGAAACACTACAGTTGTGTGGGATCCCAGAAGAAGATATTCGGCCATCACAGATCACTGTGACAGCATACGATAATTCCAAGAGGCCCGCCCATGGCATGGTCACACTTGAAGTCAAGCTCGGACCCCGGGTTGTTACTGTCGACTTCCATGTTTTGGATATGGATCCAACTTACAAAGCCATCCCGGGGAAGGCCTTACCTCGGAAGCATTGGAGGCCGTAGCTTCAACCAATCATCAATGCATCAAATTTCCCTTCAAGGGACAAGTTGTTAAGGTAGTGAGTATGCCCGTGGATTGCTTGGTTACTCTCCCCTCCGGCTTGCCGAATCAACCGGTATTCACAATCCTCGATCCGCCGAGGGATAAAAGACAAGCCTAGGCAAGTTTGGAGAAAGAAGAATGATGACGCCAAAACCCTTGGGGGGCGTATGATGGCAAATTTGGGGTAACAAGAGGGCCGAGGAGTTGGGAAAGAACTGCAAGGCATCACAGAACCCATCCAGCTAGTAAAGACAACGTCAAGGAATGGGATAGGGTATGATGGGACACGTGATAATGGCCAAAAGACCGGCCAAAAATACTTCCGAGGATGTCTGCGCAAGTTCTTTGATAAAAGAGAAACAATACAAATGATTGAAGAGCAAGAACCACAAGAACAAGTGAAGAGGAAGAAGGTGGGCAACCAAGAGGATGAGACATATATTGACATATCATGGTTATTTTCTGAAGGAGGGTCAAGTGATGAATCGTTCTGCAACGAGCCTTCTAACAGTCAAAACCCAGGGCATTCACCAAGTGTCATCTCCTCGGATCTAGCAAACTCATTCCCGACAAATCCATTGTCAGTTCCACCAAATAGCAAAGACGGATGCCCTCTTTACCCGTCTTTGCTTGATTTGTTCCCCTCTCTATCAATATCTCAACCCGCGTTGGAAACAACAACCAACCAAACCCCCTCTGTATTTATGTTTAGTACTTCTCAAAAAGATCAAAAAAAAAAAACGTCCTTTTCTCAACCCAAATCTCGCTCGAAGAAACGTCCCAACTCGCTCCGAAGGATGACCCGAATCAGGAGGCCACACGATCTCTGATCGATCTCCTTTGCCCTTTGTCAATAAATTCCACTCCATCCACCTCCTCTTCACCTCCTTATTTACCTCCCACTTCTTTAGGTTTAGTTTCCAGCAAAAGTAAAACAAAAATCAGAGGTAGAAGAGTTACAGGAAGATATCTGCATCAGTTAGCTCGGAAAAGCTTAGAATGCGCCAAGCTACCGGAATATTTAGAGGATGCAATCTAGATAGGAGAAATTCGATATGAGGAGAGAAACAATATTGATCCAACTTTAGGGGTCTACGAGGTTGTATCAGAAAAGGATCCTGACACTGAGGATGAAGAGGAGGATTTGGCTGATGCCTATGCATCCGGTTTAAGAAGATTCAAAGAACCATCAGCCACGGTGGATGAACCGACTAAGGAACTTAATCTTGGAACAACGGAAGATCCTAAGAATATCCTCATCAATGCCAACCTCGCCCCTTTAGAAGAACAAAATCTAATGGGGGTATTACAAGAATACAAAGACACGTTTGCTTGGACATACGAAGATATGCCGGGGTTAGATAAATCATTGGTAGAACATCGACTGACTTTAAAACCTGAGGCTACCCCGGTCAAGCAAAAGTTAAAAAGATTCCACCCAGACGTGGCATTAAAGATGAAGGAAGAGGTCGATAAGTTGCACCAAGCAAAATTCATTAGAGTCGTCCTCTATCCACAATGGGTGGCAAATATAGTCCCAGTCATGAAAAAGGATGGAAAGATTCGAATTTGCATTGACTTCAGGGACTTAAACCGAGCGTGTCCAAAAGATGATTTCCCGCTTCCTCATATCGATGTTCTTGTTGACAACACAGCTGGATACGAAACCCTATCGTTCATGGATGGATATTCGGGGTATAATAGAATCCGGTTAGCAGGAGAGGATCAAGAGAAGACCTCATTCACTACACCTTGGGGAACTTATTGTTACGTCGTCATGCCCTTCGGATTAAAGAATGCCGGAGCAACTTATCAAAGGGCCATGGTAGCAATATTTCATGATATGATGCATAAATTTGTAGAGGTGTACGTGGATGATTTAGTGGTCAAATCTCGAACCCAAGAGGAGCATGCTGAGGTATTGAAGAGGGTTTTGCAACGAGCCAGGGAATATAAGCTCAAGATGAACCCCAAGAAATGTGTGTTTGGAGTATCATCTGGAAAGTTACTTGGGTTCATTGTCAGCAAAAGTGGCATTGAAATCGATCCCAACAAGGCCAAAGCTATTATTGACATGCCTCCACCAAAGAACCTAAAGGAGCTGAGAGGATTAATTGGTAGGTTACAGTTTGTTCGCCGGTTTATCTCACAGCACTCCCAAAGGTGCAAACCTTTCTATGAGTTAACCAAGGCGAAGGCCGAATTTAGATGGGATTCGAGATGTCAAGAGGCATTCAATGGTTTGAAGAAGTATTTATCAAGCCCACCTGTGCTCAAACCTCCAGTTCCCGGCAAACCCATGATCTTATACATCTCAGTCTTGGAAGGATCCTTGGGAGCAGTGTTGGCACAAGTAGATGATGAAGGGAAAGAGCGAGCAGCATACTATCTGTGCAAAATATTTGATCCTTCTGAACAAAAGTATACAACGATGGAGAAAACCTGTGCCACCCTGGTTTGGGTGGTCCAGAAGCTCAAACATTACTTTCTGGCTCACGAGGTTAATCTCATTGCTCGCATGAACCCCATCAAATTTCTTCTTGAAAAATCTGTCCTAACTGATCGTTTGGCACGCTGGCAGAGTTTCCTCTCCCAATTTAACATCACCTACACCCAACGAGAAGGCAATCAAGGGCTATGCAATTGCCGAGCACCTTGCCCATCATCCTATCCCAACCTTTGACCCTATCCGGTCGAGATTTTCCCGATGAAGAATTGATGTCCATTCGATCTTCTAATATGTGGACTCTATATTTTGACGGGGCATTAAACTCCCGGGGTAGAGGGATAGGGATTGTTCTTCTCGTCTCCCGAAGGTGTCACCATTCCACGAGGCTTTTCGGCTCCATTTTCCGGCAACAAACAATATAGCCGAGTATGAAGCCTTGTTGGCCGGACCGGAGGCCGCTCACTTCTATGGTGTCACTAAACTAAGGGTAATCGGTGATAGTCAGTTGATACTCCGCCAAGTACTGGCCAAATACCGCACATCTCATCCTGGGCTCAGACCATACCAAGAACTCACCACCTGTTACATCAAGCTATTCTCCAAACTCGAATTCATTCATGTCCCTCGTGCTCAAAATATTCTTGCCGACGCTCTTGCCTCTCTGGCATCTTCACTATCTGTCCCGCTAGGCAGACAGGTTAGGACGATCTATGTCCGTCGACGTACCATTCCGACAGTAGAAGATGCACGGTTCTTGAAGGTTAAGGAGGAGTTTGAAAGGAAAGAGTACATTGAGCAAAAGGAGGAAGTATCTTTGGTCGAGTTGGAGGAACTAGAAGAGGGTGAAAAACCATGGTATCATGAGATTGCGAATTACTGTCAGGATCAGACATACCCGCCAGGATCAACTGCCGAAGAGAAGAGAGCCATAAGGAGAGTCTCCCAGAGATACACCATCTTAGGCGGGATGCTTTACAAAAGGAGCTTGGCCGGTGTTCTGTTAAGATGCGTAGATGAAGGAGAGGCTGAATTGGTACTCAAAGAAGCACACTCCGGAGTATGTGGAGGCCATATAAATGCTCAAGCCCTCACCAAGAAGATCATCAGGCAAGGGTATTATTGGCCTACTCTGGAAGAAGATTGCTCGATCTTTGTCCGGCATTGTCATCAATGTCAACTCCACGCCGACAAGATTCACTCTCCCGCATCTTCCCTTCATCCGATCCACGCCCCATGGCCTTTCGCTATGTGGGCTTTTGACGTTATCAGACCCCTCGGTGACCCAAACTCCACAAACAAAACCAAATCCTTCATCCTAACTGCAACGGAGTACTTCACCAAGTGGGCGGAAGCGGAAGCATACGTGGAGATCAAGGCATCAACAGTCTGCACCTTCATCAAGCGTAACATCATTGCCAGGTTCGGGATCCCAGGCGACATCATCACCGACAATGGACCGCAATTCATCTCTCAGGAGCTGCGTGACCTTTGCAACAGGTATTGCATCAGATTGCATCATTCATCTCCATATTATCCTCAAGGCAACGGTCAAGCAGAAGCCACCAATAAAGACCCTGATAAAGATCATTAAGAAGACTTGTGAGTCTAGCAAGTTCGCAGACTGGCCAAATAAGTTAGTTGATGCTCTATGGGCCTACCGCACTTCTATTCAAACCCCGACAGTCGGACCCCTATGCCTTGGCATTTGGGATGGAGGCGGTAGTCCCATACGAAGTAATCATTCCTTCTCTCCGAGTCCGGATCGATCGAGATATCCCAATGGATGAACGTCGAGATTCTCTTCTCGCGCAACTCGAACTCTTGGATGAAAGGAGGCCGGCCGCCGCCGAACATGCTAGATCTTACCAAAATAGACTTAAAAGATTTTATCAGAAGAGGGTGGTGGAGAGAAAATTTGAAGTCGGTGAGGTTGTGCTTAAAAGAATATTTGTTAAGCCGGGCGGTCCCCGCTCCAAACTTCAACCTAATTGGGAGGGTCCGTACGTAATTTCTGCTGTTTATCCCGGTAATTCATATAAGCTGACTAATGCAGAAGGAGAAGAGCTAGCTCATCCCTGGAATGGTGTATACCTCAAAAATTATTTCCCTTAAAACAAAAATCACAAAAAATCTATAAAATCAAAGGTGTGAAGTATAATGATAACATCCAACGCTTGCTTGCTCGGTACACCAACTTGTCACTTAGGGGAATAAGGATAAGGCATCATACTGCACACACTACACGCCAAGTCTTGAGATCCGATGATCGGGAGTCAAAGAGAAAGCTAGGTAACACTTGGCAAAAGAAGGTCAACCCAATTCCATTCTCTTCTCGTTTCGGTCCAGAATAGATGAAAGGGGTTAGAATGAGGAGTATCGAAAGTGCCCGTTGCCTTAGCGGAAGGATGCCTCCGAAGGTCTAACTTATTAAAAAAAAGAAGGTACCAAAAGATGGGCAATGGCCCCTCAGGTCGGCAAAAGAATAGACTTGTCTGAATGTGTACCAATCAAAGCCCAAAAGAAAAAAGGCTCCAAAAGATGGGCAATGAACCCCTCAGGTCAAAATCAAGCAAAAGAAAAAAGAAAGACCTGTTCGAATGTGGGTCATCAAAGAAAAAGGCTAGAAAGGAGGACCCGAGGATGTCAAATTCCAAACAGGCAACGCAGGCACCAGTAGAGAAACAAATTCGACACCCCTAAATCTTAGTAAGGACTTACCATTAGTCCTCTTCCCTCTTTAACCTTGCGGGTAAGGTTGACCGACTAGACCCAAGAAGAACCATAGCCTATCAAGGGCGGAAGGTCAGAAAATCTCGGACTAGGCACTTTCTTACACATAATGCCTACTCTTAACCCTTAGGTAACAATGAGGCGCACTTATGACAAGCAAGCAAAGGATGAGATAATCATGTCCCTCACACCAACCAAAAAAAATCAAATACTTTGGAAAATACCAAACGAATCTTAAAAATCAAAAATTCTAAAAAAAGAGAGAATATTCAAAACCCAAACAAATCAAAAATCCCAAAACACCAAACAAAATTATAAAACCATCAAAACCCAAACAAATCAAAAATCCCAAAACACCTAAAAATTTGCTTTGCTAGTTGCCTTTGCATTCATGTTTAATTTCGGTCTTGCATGTTTCCTTTCTATGCACACTTATGTTTTTCGTTATTTTACCTTAATAAGGCCTATGTCCCTTGACAAAAGATCAAGGCAATTTCGCCCTTTTCTTGCAAGGGACTAAGCCTGAATAAATTTCTAATCGCCCTTTGAGTAAAAGCAGGGAGTCAGGAAAAGAAGTCAACAACCATCACTATGAAAAAACAAAGTACATCGAAGATAGGAGGGGGTCGGCACATCACAAATCACTGCCTCCCTCGCCGGGTGCACGATCATCCGGAGGTGGCATGGCAAGTCTCTCTTCATCTCTCCTCCTACGACTACCGGACCGAGAGGAACCCGAGTGGGCGGTCCCCTCGGTGTGGTCCCTCGAGAATCGGAGCGGTGGGAGTGGCTCCGAGATCGCAACGCCCGCATCATCAGCGACGATGCTCAGCCTCCACCCGGTGGAGCTCTCTGGAGTGCTCAAGACGAAGAAGGAGGATCTGCTCAGACTCTGGCCGTGACAACTCGACCACGCGAGCCTCCAGTCTCCCGACCTACGAGATGACAAAGAGATACATCAGTTACAGAAGAAGCAGCTTAAGGAAAAAAATCAGACATGTACCTCCCGTGTCAGCTCCTCTATCCTTTGAGCAGTCTATGGAAACCAAAGGAGACGTCAGTCCAAGCTTTTCCAGTTTAAAATCATAATGGAAACATCGCACCTCGGAAGTAGAAGAACCAGGATCCGGAATGCCTACGAGGGGCTCGAGCCCGAGCTCCCTCTGTAGCTCCATCACCTACCGGGAAAATGTCAGGAAAGAAAGAAAATGATAACAAGCAGAGCAGAAAATTATGTACCTTGTCCTGAAAACCCAAGGGATCATTAGTAGAAGGCGGCTAAAAACCCAAAGGATCACCAGTAGGAGGCGGAGCACCCCCTGCAGAAAGATCAGAAATCCTCGCCCAAAGATCCTTGTTCTACAAAAGGGAAAATGTTAGAATCAAGCAAAGCAAAGCAAGAGAAAGTCAAGGAAATTTACCTCAGTAGTAAGGACCTCCACCCGTTCCTTCAGCTGGGCAATCTGCAAGAAGAAAAGAAGATTAGCAAGGCAAATAAAGAAAGAAGACAATATAAGTAAAAGCGGTAATCACCTCAAGAAGGAAGCCCGTCTCAGAAGAATTGCTCCCGGGATCGGTAGGAATGAAGGAAGGAGGGTCGACCGGCAAAGGGTGAGGAGGTAGCTCGGGACCCGTAGGCTGGCCGAAGTCGAACGGCTCAAAGGGAGGCTCGTCAAAAGTCGTCGGCTCAGGGGCAGCCGGATGGGAACCCAACTCCAGTTCGGCCACGCGCTCGCGAAGCCGAGAGATCTGAAAAGAAGTAAAGGAGACAGTTAACAACATTCATTCATGGAATTAAAGAAAAAATAAAGAGTGTTACCTGTCGACGGGAACCTCGGTAGCGACGTCGCTGAAAGAAAGAAGAAAGGAAGATCAGTTAACCAACAATGGAAAGGTGCAAAGTACAGGAAGTACCTGTCGCTCCAACTCGGCCTCCAGAGATGCTGTCCCCGCCCTCAAACGAGATAACTCCGCCTGAATACTCTGAAAGCAACATACAGTTAAACATCAAAGCAAAGGAAGAACAGTGGTGAAAACAACAAGTGCGTACCTCTCCACCCTCGGTGAAAAGGTGGGCAAATGTCGCCATATAGCGACGCAAATAATCATCGCTGTCAAGCGCACTGGAAGTCACTGGGGTGCCATCCCTCTTCCAGATCCGGACAGCAAACTGGCCCTCCTTCTTCCAGTCGATCTCCTGGATCAGGCCGCGGGTGGAACGACCCAGTCGTGGGTAAGGTGGAAGATCCACCCACTCCTGGTGAAGCCCCAATGAGCGCATCGTGAGACGCACCCAGAGTGGCTCCATCTCGTTCAGACAGATCAAGAAGGTGTCACGGCCAAAAACCGGACGACCCTCCGAGAACCCACGGCTGCTGATCCAAGTGAAGGTCTGAAAAAGGTTGCCATACCACCTGAAAAAGCAAGGCAGGGCAGTAAACAAGAAGAACCAAAAGTTAAGAAGGAGAAGAGTAACAGAATACCTCGTGGTGAGGGAAGCAGAGCAGCTACCTCCTCAGGTTCTCCACCTGGTAAGGATGGGAGGAAGCAGATCGTGTAGCAACCTAGCTGCCAATGAGAGGGTACTCGGGGTCATCCTTCAGCAGAGCGCGGCCCAGGGGGATGTAATAGTAACTCCATACCTGCCAAATAAAAGCTCAATTAGTCACCAAAAAAGACAAGGCAGAATTGATAGTGAACAAAAGAACAAGGCATACCTGAAGGAATGGAGTAAAGCCGGCTACTGAAACCGGACCGCTCTCCATCGCCAGCGAGGAGAACAGATGGGCCAGCATAGCGGCACCCCACGCATACTCACCAACCTTCGACAGGACTAGGACACAACTGAAAAGAAACTACATCAAGCAAATCCTACACCTACATTGATCAAGTCCTAGACACAACGAAAGCAAACAAAATACATCTGGGCACAACAAAAGCAAAATACAACTGGATACAATCAACTGACAGATACAGGTCAACCACTGCGCAGCTTCCTCAGCTTCGCCACGTACCGGCTCTTCCAGACCTCGTCTTCATCCATATAGGCACTTGGCGAGAAGCTCTTGCAGATTCCCCAGATCGCAAGGATGCTCTGGCACTCCTCAACATTCGCCGCAGTGCCCGTCTGACGATCCTTGACAGACGGGATGTGAGAGAGACGAGGGACCTTGAGCCGCGGTTGGCCCAACTGAAGAGGACATCGGTGAGGATTGTAGATAATGAAGGAGGTACCGGTAATCAACCGGAGATCCACCCCGGGGTGGGAGAGGCACGGACATTCGGCGCATAACCGCCTCTCGTGGGACAAACAAAGCCGCCGTCGCTCATCGCCGAAAAGTACAAACACCAGTCAGCGCGGGTCTTCACTGAGGGGCACTTGTTCTGAACCTTATATTCCATGCAAAGGCGGTTGGTGAGAGGCTGGAGGGGGCTCCGAGCGAAAAGCCGGGAAGCCATGGCCGGTCCGAAGCACACATCGAACTTAAAGTGCCAGTCAACCCAGCACATGAACAAGAGAATGCTGCCAAACATAGGCCTGCCGACGCTAGCAGAAGTCAGGCCGTCATAAAGGTAGCCCAACACCGAGTGGGCTATGCACTCACTGGACCAAATGCCCTGAATGCAAGGAAGGCAGGTAGGATCAAGCCACCCGTCCTCACACGGGTATAGGAGCACTGAGGCGAGGCAAGCAGCGACGCCTTTGGCACCAGGCAGCAGAAGGTCCTCATTATCACCGGCGCCTTGAATCACGCAAATGGACCAATCCGCCAGTGCTTCGGTGTAAATACGGCCACCTACCATAATGGATCGGGCCTCTCCGGTGGTCATAAAGCCGCGGAGGAAGTCTAAACCGGTGACCGGTCCAACAGGGATAAACATGGCCTGGCCGTACCCAGGCATGGCACGAAGCCCCAGAAATAGCTCTACCTCCTCTAAGAGAACGGTACATTCGAAAGAGTCAAAAACAAAGGTGTGTGTATCGGGATGCCACATCTCGAGAAGTGCACCCGCCAAAGAAAAATCCCAGAAGTATTTGAGGAGGTGGTTGGCGTGAACGAGGATGCCGTTGAAGCCCCACCCGCTGAGAATGGTCCGCACGTGAATGTTGATAGCAGCCATTAAGCGGGCTATCCATAACACCTGACCGTATCGGCGAGCCCCGGGAAAATTCGGAAGGTCCTGCAAAATAACCGCGCAATCAGAAAAGGTTTTGAAACAGAACAAAGAAGGGTGCCTAATAAAGACACTACCACTCCCATGGACACCCGGTTCCGAATATGGCACGGCACTTCGGAGAAACTTTTCATCTCATTTGAACCGGTCGGGCGGGAGGAGGAAGAAGCCATCAGAGCAAAGGGAGGAGCAAGGGGCACTGTAGCTGGTGTGGGGGAGAAGAAGGGGAGGACTCCCTTCTTATAGAAGCCAAAACCTGCCTCGGGAAGGAGCATAATTGAAGTCCGCGCATGTGCCCCACTTATAGGGCGCCTGGCGCCCTATAAGTAGGGCGCTTGGCGCCCTGTAAGTAGGGTGCCTGGCGCCCTGTAAATGGGGCGCCTGGCGCCCTCTAAATGGGGCGCCTGGCGCCCTATAAATAGGGCGCCTGGAGCCCTATAAGCAGGGCGCCTGGAGCCCGAAATTTTGCATGTGTTATCATATATCTCGCATGTATATCGTTGAAGACCTCGAGTCTAAAAGGCTAAGTCAGAGAACCCCTTCAACAAAATCGATGAAGGAATCAGTTACCTTTTAGGCCCGCGGATAAGCCAAAGTCAAATGAACGGGGACGACGGTATCTTCACGGATGTCCTGACCCGTTGTGTTTGACCTATATCTTCAATTATTTTCTTATGTTCATTTCTATTTCTTTAAACTCAGCATGCATCATGCATTATCATACATCATACATCATGCATTATCTTTTCCGTCACCATCTTTCTATGGCTCCTCAAGGAGGTTTTTGGCCTATCCGGAAGATCCAATTTTAATGGTTTCATCGAAACAAGAAGTTTTTCCATGTCAAACTGAACCGGTTTTCTTGAGTAGAACCCAATGAATTTGAAGAACCCAACCTTGGATGATTGGCCTTTTTCTCCTCACTTTTCGCAATTTACTGCATTTCTACCGAGTCCAGCACACCATGCAGTTCGGGTCCTGGCCGGTTACAGTTCTCCCCCACGCGGGATTTTAGTTATTTACTTCTGTTCTTCTTTTTAACCAATCAACAAGAGGAAAGGTTTCGATAAGACAAAGGGTAATCTCGGAGTCCAGTAAAGTTTTATTTCACTCAACTAGGCCAATGAGGGCGTGTCTAAATCTACACCTTGGCATCACCTTTTCAGTCCATTACCACTTCATTTCGCTACGCCTCATTACGCTTCGCTACATTCACCTACGCTTCATTCATGTCACTCCCCTACAAAGTCGACGCCAAGGCGAGGCAAGCTGTAGACACGCAATTTCGGCCCAGTTAGAGAGTTCAAATTCTTGTTTTCATAAAAAGTATTTAAAGCACATCGTGTTTTCCGGACAAATCGAGTTTTGGCACATTCCGAAGGTGGGACCATCAAGCAATCAGACAAGCCATATGCCCCAAGAATAGGGCACCTGGCGCCCTGTTTATGGGGCACCAGGCGCCCTATATATAGGGCACCTGGCGCCCTATTTATAGGGCACCAGGCGCCCTATAAACAGGGCGCCTGGAACCAAATCCGATCGATTTGACAGGCTGATTTGCCCCCCCGCAGTGACTTGTCTTGTCGACCTGACAAACCTCATGATGCTAGCGCCCCATATACAGGGCGCTATGCCACATGGCACTGTTTTTCGAAAATGGCCAAAGTGCCCTCTTTTGGGCTATAAATAGACCCCCATTTGGAGCTTGGAGGAAGTTCCAACTCCGTGCCACCTTAGAGATCATCCAACACTACGATTCCAAGCCACATTCACCCTCCAAAAGCCTCCAAATCGATCCAAAATCCTTCACCAAAAACCCTAAAACCCTCTGTTTCTATCACCCAGAAATATGATTTTTCTCCAACTTTGAGAGCCCCTATCCGACTCTCCTCATACATCCAGCACCCAAACCACCTTCCACTAGCTTTATTTGCATATTGTCTACAAGGAGGAGCTCTTACTTCGTCCCGGAAGCCACCCAGCACTCCGGAGCGGCGTCGCGAAGAGAAGAAGAAAATCTGTTCGGGCCAGACTTAGTGCCCCGTATACAGGGCGCTTTGACTTTGGTCAACGCGCCCCATAAAGGGGCACTGCTCCCCGGCGCCCTATATATAGGGCACCGGAAGGGCGAAAGTTTGTTTCGTCGTTTTCGAAGTCCGATCGCCCGTTTAATCAAGTTCTTTTCTCCCTTTTTTCACTTTTGCATTGATCACCATGTTATTTAGAATGTCTTAGAGCATTTTTGCATTTCATATATGTTTAAAACCTACCAAAAATAGGGGTTGGGATCTCGTCCCAATCCGGTTAGTCTCTTCCCATTTGTATGTTTGAATCTAAATTCGAGCACGATACTATGCTTTCGTTAGAACTAATGAAACCTTCACTTGTCTCCTTGTTTTCTTATGGACATTCTTAGGTAGATCCGATCGAGGCGGAGCTTCAACCAGATTGAAGGTAAAGGATTCACTAAGCTCTCTTCTTTCGGCCGGCCGAGAGAGGAGAAGTCGGAACTCAACAATCTCCCCGCTTCCGGAGGTACGATGGTCATCTTTCTATTTCATTTTCTTTCATCCCACCATACTTTGGAGCCTTTGGTTCCTGGCGACCACACCTACATAACACACCCACCCACCAACACACACCGAGGCGGGCGTAAGGGGTTCCGGAGGGGGGAGATCCGCGGATGTCCCGTTCCGGGTGCTTACAGGTATGAGGCTCTCTCGTTCAGGGACGGGTATTAATCAAATCCGGTTAGCCAAGGAGGACGAGGAGAAGACTTCTTTCACCACGCCCTGGGGCACATATTGCTATGTGGTCATGCCATTTGGACTAAAAAATGCCGGTGCAACCTATCAAAGAGCCATGATGGCCATCTTTCATGATATGATGCATAAGGATGTAGAAGTATATATGGATGATTTGGTGGTTAAGTCTAGAACTCTAGACGACCACCCGGAAGCTTTGAGAAAAGTTTTACAGTGGGCCGAGGAATACAAGCTCAGGATGAACCCTAAGAAATGTGTGTTCGGAGTTTCCTCAGGAAAATTGCTAGGGTTCATTGTCAGTAAGAGAGGAATTGAAATTGATCCCAACAAAGCTAAAGCAATCGCCAACCTCCCGCCACCACGCAACCTCAAGGAACTCAGAGGATTGATTGGAAGGTTGCAGTTTATCCGGCGATTCATTTCTCAGCATTCCCAAAGGTGCAAGCCCTTTTACGAGTTAACCAAAGCAGGGGCTGAATTTAAGTGGGATAGGAAGTGCCAGGAAGCATTCCAAGGACTTAAAGACTATCTAGCAAATCCACCAGTGCTCAGACCACCCGTCCAAGGAAAACCCCTAATCTTGTACATTTCTGTGCTTGAGGGATCCCTAGGGGCAGTACTGGCACAAGTAGATGAAGAAGGCAAGGAGAGGGCCGCTTACTATCTTTCCAAAATCTTCGATTCTTGTAAGCTCAAGTACACCAACATGGAGAAGACGTGCTCCGCCCTCGTGTGGGTGGTGCAGAAGCTCAAACATTACTTCTTAGCTCACGAAGTCCATCTTATCGCCCGAATGAATCCAATCAAGTTTCTCCTTGAAAAGTCAGTGCTAACCGACCGGCTAGCCCACTGGAAAAGTTTCCTTTCCCAGTTTGATATCAGCTATATCCAAAAAAAGTCAGTCAAGGGGTATGCTATCACCGAACACCTAGCTCACCATCCGGTCCCTACCTTTGACCCTGTCCGAAATGAATTGCCCGACGAAGAATTAATGTCTGTCCAAATTCCCGATCTATGGACATTACACTTCAACGGGGCTCTTAATTCCCAAGGTAGGGGCACAGGGGTCGTTTTGTTGTCTCCTGAAGGCATAGTCATCCCCCAGGCCTTTCAGCTCAGCTTCCCCGTGACCAATAACATAGCTGAGTATGAGGCATTGCTGGCTGGGTTGAGAGCTGCTCATTTACATGGAGCCACTAAGCTTAGAATAATAGGAGATAGTCAACTGATTCTTTGTCAAGTCTTGGCTCGTTATAGAACCTCTCACCCCGGACTCAGGCCCTACCAAGAGCTCGCTTCATGTGTCATTAAACTCTTTTCCAAGCTTGAATTCGTCCACGTTCCTCGTGCTCAGAACATCCTTGCTGATTCTTTGGCATCATTGGCATCATCCCTACCCATTCCGCCGGGTGGATCAGAAAAGAATATTTTTGTCCACCGGCAAGCTATGCCTGCCTTAGAAGACCCCTATTTCCTCAAGGTAAGAGCCAGATTCGAGGAGAAGGACCATCTGAGGCAGAGAGAAGAATTAACCTTGGTCGAGGTAGAAGAGTCGCTTGAGGAAGAAGAAAAGCCTTGGTACTCCGAAATTGCTCAATTTTGCAAAGATCAATCATTCCCACCAGGATCAACACCCTCCGAAAGGAAAATCATTAGAAGAATCTCTCAGAAATATGTCCTACTAGGAGGAACCCTATTCAGGAGAAGCCTGACCGGAATCCTGCTAAGGTGCATAGATGAAGAAGAAGCCGAACTGGTGCTCAAGGAAGCCCATTCTGGAGTATGCGGGGGCCATGTCAACGCCCAAGCCCTTGCTAAAAAAATCATTCGACAAGGGTACTATTGGCCCACTCTAGAAGAAGATTGTTCGGTCTTTGTCCGGCATTGCCATCAATGTCAACTACATGCCGACAAAATCCATTCACCCGCCTCCACTCTTCACCCAATACATGCTCCATGGCCTTTCGCCATGTGGGCCTTTGATATCATTGGACCCCTTGGAGACCCGAACGCCGCCATCAAAACCAAGTCTTTTATTCTTACGGCCACGGAATACTTCACCAAGTGGGCTGAAGCAGAGGCATATGCGGAGATCAAGGCATCCACCGTGTGTACCTTCATCAAGCGCAACATTCTCGCCAGGTTCGGGATCCCTAGCAACTTCGTCACCGACAATGGGCCGCAATTCATCTCTCAAGAGCTACAGGACCTCTGCAACAGGTATTGCATAAAATTGCATCATTCATCGCCATATTACCCTCAAGGTAATGGCCAGGCAGAGGCAACAAAAAAACCCTGATTAAAATCATCAAGAAAACATGTGAGTCTAGCAAGTTCGCCGATTGGCCAGATAAGCTGGTAGACGCTCTATGGGCCTACCGCACTTCAGTACGGACCCCAACAGGTCAAACTCCCTATGCCTTGGCATATGGAATGGAGGTTGTAGTCCCATACGAGGTGCTTATACCATCCCTCCGAGTTCAGCTTGATCAGGACATCCCGGTGAGTGAACGCAAGGAATCTCTCCTGGTGCAACTCGATCTGCTGGACGAAAAGAGGCTGGCCGCCGCTGAACATGCTAGAGCTTATCAAAATCGGCTCAAAATATTTTATCAGAAAAAAGTAATTGAGAGAAAATTTTGAGTCGGAGAAGTAGTGCTTAAAAGAGTATTTGTTAAGCCGGGTGGTCCTCGTTCCAAACTTCAACCTAATTGGGAGGGCCCCTTCGTAGTTTCAGCTATCTATCTTGGCAATTCTTACAAACTGCTTAATGTTGAGGGGGAAGAATTGAATCATCCGTGGAACGGACTCTTTCTCAAAAAATATTTTCCATAAAAATCCAAAAAAATTATATATACAACAAAATGCTGCGAAAAGAAGAACTTTGCTATCATCCAAGGCTTGCTTGCTACACGGCATAACCATTCAATCAAGGTTAAGGATAAGCACCATACTACACCCACTTCACGCCCTGATTTGTCATCCGATGGCCTGATACTGGAAGAAGGGATGGGAAACCTCCTGGTAAAGAAGCGACGTTCTTATCCGATTCCCTCCACAACTCGGTCCACGGCAGGTGCAAGGATTAGAACAAGGAGTACTCGAAAAGCCCGCTACCCTAGTAGGAGGCAGCCTCAGAGGGTCTAACTTCTCAAAATAATAGGTGCCAAAAGATGGGCAATGAACCCCTCAGGTCATGAAAAAAGAAAAGAAATATATATCTGACATGTCTGAATGAGCACCTGAAGTAACCCCAGAAATGATAAATGGCTCCAAAAGATAGGCAATGAACCCCACGGATAAAGAAAAAGAAAAAAATCTATCTGAATGAGGGCCGCAAAAATAGGGGCAATTAGAAGGAGAGACCTGAAGAGGCCAAATCCCAACAGATAATTCGGGCATTAGTAGGGAAAACAAGTTTGAATTCCTTAATCCTGCCATGGACTTGCCTAGATTTTCTTCCCTCTTAACCACCGCGGATAAGGATTGACTAATCTAACTAGGAGGGATCCCTGACCGACTAAAGGTGGAAGGCCAAAAGATCCAAGTTAGGGTAACCTATTTACACGTGATGTTTATCTTTAATCAAGAAAGGAAATGAAAGGATGCCGGTTTGCAAGCAAGTCAGAGGATGAAAGACGGTTACTCTCCTCACACGAAAAAAATCAAATATCCAAAACACAAACAAATCATAAAATTAAAAAGAAAAAAAAATCATAAAAAACTAAAAAAAACAACTAAAAATGTAAAAGCACGTAAAACCCAAACAAAATAGAAAACCCCCAAAACAAAAATGTTATATTTTGCATCCATATTTAATTTCCGTCTTGCATGTTTCCTTTTAATGCATTGCATACTTATTATTTTTCCTATTTGAAAGGGGAAACGCCCCTTGACAACTTGCAAGGGGCTATACCCTAAAAGTAAACTAACATGCTCTCAAAAGTCTGTACACGCAGGAGAAAGAATAAATCCAATATCACTAATGATCAGAATGTACAGTGATAAGGAAGGAGACGGCACAATCAAGACTCGCCGCTTCCCTCTGGTACAAGATCCTCCGGGGTCGAGGCAGGGGGGAGCATCGCCGCCCTCTCATCCCCTCGCCGAGCAGAGGCAGCCGCGCGACTCCAACTAAGACCCTGCTGGATCGTCATCTGGGAGCCGCCAGAGCGGTGAGAGCGCGACTCAGACCGAGCCCGAGCAAACTCCAACGTCAGCTGATGCTGCTGGTCTGAAACCCTCCGCAACTATGCTACATGGCTCTCCTCCAGTGTCTGAATGCGCTCTGCATGGTGCTCCTCCAGTGTCCTAATGCGCTCTGCATGGCGCTGCTCCATCGTGTGGGTCTCCTCCATGAAGGCCAAGCGGAGACACATCTCCCGCTCACCAGACGGACGAGAAAGGTCCTCCACCTTCCCCTGGAGGGTGGCAATCTGCAGTTAGACCAAGAGACCTGTCAGAAATTGTCAAGAAAAGCAAAGGAGGGACTTCAGAAAGATTTTTTTTTACCTCCACAGACGAAGAAGAGAGCTGCAACTCGAGCTCCCCAACATGTCTTGATAATCGGTCAACCTGAAAAGGGGAAGCTGCTCAGCAACATGCAAGAAGGAAAAGAGAGAGAGAGCATCGAACTCTGCTCAGAGTCGCGAAGACTCTGCTCGGTCCTCGCTGACTCGGCGACTTGGCGAAGAAGCTCCGTGTTCTGCAGAAAAGAGAATGTCGGCACCAAACAAAGGAAAGAGAAGCCAGTGGTAAGCAAAGGAATAACATACCGCGGCCAGCAGATCCGCCCACAAGGTGGAGCGGTCACCATATGGGACAACTGTCGAGCAGGAGGGCTCCCCCACTGGTGAGGGCCAGGCTGTGGCGGCTTCCTCCGGAAAGAAAGCCGCCGTCTCCGGGACACCCATCCCATCAGTGTCCATGGGCTCGGCCTCTCCGGCACGGCCCCGTAGCTCCTCTAACTGGTGGCGAGCCTCGTCACGCTGAAAAAACCCGGAATAAATCAATAAAAATGACAACAACGAAGCCTGAAAGCAAGAGAACAGACCTCATGGCAAGTATGGAGGAAGCGATCCTGCACCATCTTCAGCCGGCGCTGAGCTCGCTCCTCCTTCTCCCGATGCTTCTCTCGCTGAAAGAAGAGGACAAACGGCATTAGTCTGACAGTCATAAACAAGCAGCAAAGAAAAGAAAGAGGATCATACCAGACGTCGGGCCTTCTCCCAGAGAGAGGTCACCTTCTCGCGAAGGCGAACCAACTCGCTCTCCTCCGCCTCCTGCACCAAGGAAAGCCACATCATCAATCCAGACAGGTAACTAACAAGAAAATTCTAAAACAGAAGAGAGGAAGGGGTTACAAACCTCTGAGTCGAAGAAGAGGTGGCCGTAGAACTCAGTGTACTGCTGTAGGTACTCTGAGCTGTCTGTGGCCGTGGACACCACAGGAGTGCCACCACGCCGCCATATGTCCAAGGCGGTGCGGCACTTGTGTCGCCAGTCCACGGCAATAGTAAGACCTCGTGACGACCTCCCCACCCGCTCATGGGGGTCTGGGAAGACCCACTCCTGGTGGAGCCCCAGTGAGCGCATCGCAAGACGCACCCACAGAGGCTCCACCTCGTTGAGGCAGATGAGGAAGATGTCACGTTCCAGAACCCCTTGGGCGGCCTGAACCCAAGGCTGCTCCTCCTCGTCTGACCCCAGATAAGGCTGCCAAACAACCTGTACCAAATACTGGTTAAAGGAATAGTGCTATCAGAAATGATATGATCAGATCTGAGAGCAAGAGGCATACCTGATCGTGGGGAAAGCGGAGCAGTCGACGGCGAAGGTCGACCAGCTGAGCATCGTGAGGAACGGCTGGTCGCTGTACCGACCACCCGCGTAGAAAGGGGTACTGGGGCGGGTCTGAGCGGACTCTCTGCCCCAGAGGAAGGTGTAAGTAACCCCAGATCTAAAAAAGCAACAAAAAGATAGCCATTAGTTTTCTTTCAGTTAATAATAAATGCTACAAATAAAGCAAAGCATACCTGTAGAAACGGGGTAAACCCGGCAACTGAGATCTCGCCACTCTCGCGTGCCAGGGAGGAGAATAGGTGGGCAAGCATCGCGGCACCCCAGGCGTACTTGCCAACGCGCCCAAGGTCGATGAGTAAGGGCACGAATCGTAGGTGTACCTTGTCGCTCTTCGTGGACAGAAGAAGTCTGGCCAGGAAGAACAACAAGAACCTACGAAGGTCCACATCCACTTCAGGAGTACCCTCCTCACCACGGAGGGTCTCCCCAACATGCAAGACCAGCTGCGCCAGGAAAGCCGGTCTGAAGTTCCCTGTCGGCATGGCCTCACACATACCGACAAGGGGAGCGAAGGGACCCCTCTGATGGGTGCGCCATCCCCCTGGACTCGCCGGGAGGGAAAGTCCAAAGTAACACTCGAGTTTCCCCGAGTAGTCATTATAGGACTTCCCCGTCACGGGGTGTCCATGGACACGCAAACCGGTAATACATGCCACGTCCTCCAATGTGGGCACCATGTGCCCCCACGGAAAAAGGAATGAGCAAGAGGTGGAATCCCACCTCTCCCTCATCGCCTGGACAAAGGGGAGGTCCTCCCAGAATGGCGCGCAATGAAAGAATGGGCCGAAACCAATCCCTTCCAAGCGCACCTTCTGGAAGGGCTGGAGCGCCTCGTATACAATGCCCACCAACTCCCAAGAAATCCTGGAGTGGATCTTCTTCTGCAATGAATGGAAGTCTTGACAGTCCCGATTAGGAAAAAAAGAAAAATATACATAAAATAAAATCATGCATGTTTACCGTTACTTTTGGCTCTATATACTGCTCGGGCGCGGCAAACTCGTCGTCGCCGATGTCCTCGTCGGACATCGCAGGTGCCGCCGCAGAGGTGGAGGCCTCGGACACGTGAGAGCGTTGCACCATCTGAAAATAAGGAGGCCAAGTTGTTAGATACATGAAATAATTTAGAAGAAATCAGGTTCCTGGGCATTACGGCGCTTCCGGAATGCCCAGGCGACCCGGTCGCCGGGACGCCCGGGGCAGGCGTCCCGCGCGGCGGGACGCCTGGCGCAGCGTCCCGAGCGCCGGGCCGCCCAGCAGCCCGGGCTGCGGGCCGCCGGCCGCAGGCGACCCAAAGCCGGGTCGCCCAGGCGGCCTGGGCTCCGGGTCGCCGAGGCGACCCGGCTTCGGGCCGCCTGGGGAAGGGGACGCACGCGCCCCCTTCCCCCGACCGGTTTTCTCCCTACCGACTTCCGATTTCAAAAATTTTTGCGGCTATACAAAGTTGAAGCTACGATCTATAATAGTCGTGAAAGGAATAACGGACCTCTAAAGTCGTAGGAGAGGCGAGAAGCCGTGGAAGTTAACCGTGTACTTTTCAACACGGAAACCTCGCCAGAACGTATGAAAATGAACGGCAAATCTGAGCCCTTTATATAAAAACAGGGAAAATTTTGCTTACTTCTTAAAAAATTCTGAAAAAATCATCAAAAACATCATAAAAATAGAAAATCTTTATGGGTACCTTCCGATTCCGAGTTCGTAACACGGAAGGCCGATTTGGGCCCGGTAGGCACGTCACATCGACCTGATTATCCGGCACAACCCAAAAAGAGAAAGAGGCATTTGCAATCATATGAATGTTCTTGTAAGCATGGCAATTGACTTTTTCAAAATACGAAAGTTGTTTCTTTTGTACATCTCCATGCTAACCCTCTTGCATAACAGACTCTAGTCCAAAATAACAGACAAAAACAGGAAGTAATCCATAAAGCCGTCAAGAGAATGAAGCTCTCCTCGGGATGCGGAAGCCAACTGGCAACATTGCCAGCCTGCCTAAACTAAAATGAGATGCCGCTCATTTGCCTCCACACGCCTGGTCCTGATCCTCGGAATCAGGGAGCGATGAAGAAGCTCACGGACCGGCACGTTTAGCTAAAGAGCACAACGATGCGGGTTGTACAACGCAAGAGACCTCGTCGTCACCAAAAATAGCTCTCTACCAGGAACGAGGCAAGTCTAGAAAAGTGTGCGAGTCACCGGCTGAGTAACGGTAAAGAACTGCTGATGCATGACGCCCTCAAAGTAATCCCGCCAACTACGTCTCGACCGGAACCCGGGGCAATGATCCCAGACGCCCCTGCTCAAGCCCGTCTGTCTCGCCACCCTAGCCAGGGGACTTTGGACGAAGGAGTTCGGGAAGCCGGGAGTGGACGCCGTAAACCTGAAGTGGAGGTCAGCCCAACAGCTAAACAGCAAGAGACTACCAGAAAAAGAGTGACCTAAGCTCGCTTCAGTCAATCCTTGGTAGAGAAAACCAAGAACTGACATAGCCAACTGACGGCCACTCCATATGCCCTCCACATGGGCCAGCTGGGCAGAACTGACAACGTCATCTCCAGAAGGGTACAAGACAGTTATCACAATACATATGGCAGCCCCTTTCAATCCAGATGTCAACTGCTCCGTTGAGTCGCCGGTAGACTCCAAGCAAGACAAAGTCCAACTATATAAGCGGGACAAGTTGCCCCCCCCCCCGCCATCCAGCAAGCCGGTCGCCTCCGAATAAGGCATAAATTCCTGCAATATTTGTAAACACGAGCGATCTATGGACGGGACAAAGAAATCTGAAGATTCACCCATTTCACTGGCCCTCAGGCCCAAGATGAGCTCCACTTCCTCCAGAAGGATGGAGCATTCAAAATCAGCAAATATGAACGTGTGAGTCTCCGGGTGCCATTGTTCCACTAAAGCACCTAACATTGCAAAATCCCAGTGGTAACAATGGATGCGTCGGAAATGGGTAAGAACGCCCCTCAAGCCCCAGCCGTGTAAAATTTCCAGCGAGTGACGTGTCAACGTCCGGGCAGTCGTTCAGCCCATGCAAACTGACCGAAACGATTGGAAGAAGGGAAAGACGACAATTCCTGGAAGAGGCACAGAAAATCAGGAGAAGAAAAGTTCTGTGAATACCAGGCGACCCGTCTAACGGGTCGCCCAGGCGACCCGTCTAACGGGTCGCCCAGGCGACCCGTCTGTTGGGCCATTTCCCAGAACAGTAAGAGGCACTCTTTGATCCAATGGGTCAAGCATGATTTCAACAAAAGAAGGATGAAGGAAGGAGCCTAGCACATGAAAATGAAAGAGTGAAAGAGAAAAAAGCAATACGCTTACTTCGTTAAGATGAAGAAGACTCCGGAGATGATCTGAAGAAGCCGACATGGGCAGAACCGAGCTCTGCCTAGCATAAGGCATGATGGAAGCCTCCTTGCTCAAAAATCCCACAACTTCACACTCTAACAAAGGTTAAAACTACTGTGGGGGGAGAGACCCATGATTTGGAGGCATCTTAAAGGCTTGGGAGTGGTCAAGGAAAGTACATGATCAATCATGTCAAGGACAGATACAGCAGGCGACCCGTTGACTGGGACGCCCAGGCGACCCGTCTGACGGGTCGTCCAGGCGACCCGCCTGTCGGGTCGCCCAGGCGACCTGTCTGCCGGGTCATCTGGGCGCCCCCCCCCCCGACGGGTCGTTTCCTGCTACCAGAACCGAAAAATGCCATTTTTTACTTAAAGAAAGCATGCATTCACTACATCAAATGTTCAATAGTCTGAAAATACATAGCTTGGAACTAACATAAGTGCAGGAAAAGGAAAAATCAAGCACGGATTGCCCGAAGCTTCTTCAAGTAACGAGCTTTACGCGCTTCATCTTCTTCAGTCACCATCCGAGGACTATGTAATTTGCACGCCTTCCACAGAGCAATTGCACTTTGACATTCCTCCTCATCATCTTGTGTTCCAAGGCGGCGATTCTTGATGCTCGGAAGATGTGACACCAATGGCATCTTCTGCCTGCAAAGACCTAATTGGGGAAAACACCGGTGAGCATTATATAAAATCAATGAGGTACCAGTGATAAGTCGAAGGTCCACTCCCGGGATAAAGCATGCTTTAAGATCCTTCCGGAGTAAAAGGAGTGGCACGCATAAGAAGCTAGCACGGTTAAGCTTGGACAGATACAGGCGCCAGTCTTGGCGAGTTTTCACTGTAGGACACTTGTTAATAACCTTCTCTTCCATGCCAAGAACAGAGGATAAAGAATGCAAAGGGCTGCGGAGGAACAAACGCGAGGCAGGAACAATCTCCTCAGCAACATCAAATTTGAAGTGAAGTTCCGCCCAGGAAATTAAAAGAATGCTGCTGCCAAACATAGGACGACCAAGGCATGCCGCAGAAAGCCCTTCATATAAGAAGCCCAAGACAGATGGGGTAATGCGCTCCCGGCGCCACAACCCCCAAATGCAAGGCAAGGAATTCGGAGCAATCGTCCTCTGAAGGGTAAAGGAAACCAGAAACAACACAAGTCACCACTCCTTTCAACCCACAAATAAGATTGTCAGAATCTTCGAAAGCCTTGTCCATACTCTTGAGAGACCATGTCAAAAGACCTTCAAAAGAAATCTTGCCACCGACAATCAATGAAGAGGCTTCCATTGGAGTCATAAGTTCCTCCAGAAACAAGTGAGCGGTCAGAGGAAAAGGTGGGATAAACATGAAATCTTCTTGACCATAAGGAGAGTCCGGGAGGCCTAGCAACATTTCAACTTCTTCAAGAAGGATGGTGCATTCAAAAGTATCAAGAATGAACGTGTTAGTATCGGGATGCCAACATTCAACCAAGGCTCCCACAAGAGCAAAATCCCAATAATACTTAGAGCAATTCATCACGTGAACAAAGAAGTCGGCCATGCCCCATTACCGGAGTACATGACGAGTTTGCAAAGTAATATACGGAATAATGCGGGAGACCCATTGACATGAGCCATAGCGACGGGCTCCCGGAAATGCTGAGGGATCCTGAACATGCACCAATAAAAATGTCAGCAATGCGCAGATGACCCGCCTGCCGGGTCGCCCAGGCGACCCGCCCATCGGGTCGCCCAGGCGACCTGTCTGTCGGGTCGCCCAGGCGACCTGATGCTGGGTCATTTCCAGACAACAGGTTAAATTCCGAAAATGAAAGAAAAGTGGAATCCAAATAAGAAGGAGATAATTTTGGAGGAAGAAAAAGAAGATATCAAGAGAAAACTTACAATTCCGGCCATTATTCTGTTGAAAATATGCCCCGGAACCTCCGAAAATCGTCTTGCCTTCTTCGGATGAATGAATCTTGAAGGATGAAACATTGTGAGAGGAGTAGAAGAACTAAAGGAGAGAAGGAAAATATGATGTTCTCACAAGAGGGGCGAGTTGGGGGCTTAAAAGGGGGAAAGGAGCTGTCCTGCACTTTATTTAAGGCTAAAAAGATGTTCAGAAGTCCAATCTGCCTGCTCTGACAACGGGGGCAGGCGACCCAGCAGGCAGGTCGCCCAGGTGACCTGGCAGACGGGTCACCTGCCCATGCACATTGAATGCATTTATGGTTTCACAAGTGACCCGTCAGACGGGTCGCCTGGGCGACCCGGCAGACGGGTCGCTTGCGGATTCCGAAAAGTTTTTTTTATGTCTGAAATGCCCCTGGGACCCTTTTGCCTATAAAAAGGGACCCCCTAACCACTTTTTCAAGGGTTGGAAGAGTGTCACAAGGGAGAGAACGTCCCAAGCTTCCAAGAGAGAGCCTTAGAGAGTTCCAAACCTCTTCCATTCCCCAATTCTCATTGCCCAAGAGATTGAGAGCTTCCCACTTCCATCCACCTCCGTAAATCGACGTTCTTCATCCCGTTTCTTCATCGGCATCCATTTCAAAGCTTCTCAAGCTCCTACATCAAAGGGGGGATCATCATCCACGTCCTAGGAGCTTCCGGGAGTCATCATCAAGCTTCTAAAGCCATCCGAAAGCATCGCGGGAGCATCCGGGAGTAAACCAGATTTTGGTGCAGGAAGTGATCCGCCTGCCGGGTCGCCCAGGTGACCCCCCTGCCGGGTCGCCTGGGACTCCAGATTGTCATTTTTGAAGCCGAAACCTGTTTTTCTTCCACAATCTTCTAGCATTACTTTGTTTTCATGTTTTCCATCATAGATCATCGCATTTACATGCATATTTAACTTAGTAACATCATATATCATCATCCAAAAACACAAAAAGGGGGGTTGGGAGTTATTCCCAATCCGGTTAGTCCACTTCCTTTTGCGGTTTTAATTCATTTCTTTTGCAAGATGCTTCACTGTCTTAGTTCTAATCCACTTTCACTTGTTTTCGTGGCTTACTTGTTTTTGTAGGAACAACTAAAGTGCTTCAAGCTCTTCCTTCTCGGCCGGCCGAAAAGGAAGAAGATGGAACCCATAATCTCCCTAACATGATCTTCCCGCTTAGGTACATTTGGTCATTTTCTTTAAGACTCACATCATCTCTTATCTCTTACTCTCGGAGCCCGCGGTTCCTGGCGACCACAATCCTACACCACCGGCGAAACCGAAAGGAGGAGCGGCGCTCATCGTTCCGACCTGGGAAGAAAGAGAAGAAGGACCGGGTCCGGATCGGGAGTTCCACAAGTATTACCAAATGACTAAAGAGATATGATACTATCACTTTTGATATTAATACTCCATCATCTTGAAATATCAATGTCAAAATTAATATTGTCACAATTTGATACTCTAACTAAACAAGCTGTAAAAAAGCAACAATGATCATTGCTTAAAGAAGAATTTATACCATAGAATGAAAGGCTATTTAGATCAAGATTTTAGATTGATGATAGAACTCTTGCTTGAGATATGAATTCACCTTAGATGGAGAAGCAATAAATTGGAAGACTTTTCATCAAAAGACTATTGTTAACAATTAAAAGGGAAGATGATATGGGTGAAATGGTTAATCACATTGCCGAAAGTTGTGCCGAACAATAATTACAATATGGGAGGCAAGCAGTACATGTTAGCTTGAATATTCTTTACAAATCTCTAGGCATTAATAAATTATCATTAAGATTTTATCATCATTTCTTATTTACATTAAGAAGGATATCATAGTGTAGTTATCGATGAATTTTTATAAAAAAAAATTTGTTAGTTCATTATAAAGTTTAGTTCTAATTTGATAGTTGTCATTTAAGAGATGAAATATGAGGTTAGTAAAGTGACTATAGTTCGATCAATTTGATAAATGACATATGCAAAATATTACCTAAAGTAATGTCAGATTAGATTAAGATTGCATTTGATTGGTCATGATATATCTCTGACCTTTGATTTGGTTAAAGATTTTTGAATTTTATATTGCTTTATTTTATGGCTTCCACCTCTTATTTTTTAATTTTACCTTCACTAGATGTCTTAAGTAAAAAGAATTCTTTCACCTCATATAACTGCAAAAACTGTCGAAGGATGTTACTATCATAGAGCACTTAAGGGACACTTGATATTGGACTTAAAATCATAAGAGCGAGCTCTCTAATATATTCGGAAAAAAATAAGTTGTGATCAGTTTGAAATAAGAAGTTATTTTACTTTAGATTCAATTCTTCATGCATGTGGAAGTTTTCCTAGTGTGGATAGGTTGAAAGATGAATTGTTAGAATATTTATTTTGTTTTTTCTATAATTTTTTAAAAAAAATTGAACCATTTACTTTGTGGTGTAGTCACTATTCACTACAAGAAAATACATTATTGGGGACAAGTCAATGACGACAGCTTCAGAAAACCATCCATGGAAGCCGTCGCAAATATACAAATATTGGCAACAGTCAAACGAACTATTAACTACAACCTCAGCTATCGCAAAAGCAAAAAGAAAATCCAGAGGGTGGATTATGGTCTATTTTACTAGTGACGGTTTAAGATGTTGCTATTGATTAGAAGTCAACCGTTAACTATTGGAATACATTGGTGATGGTCAAAGCCATGGCCAATGACTTTAAATGGACTATTAGGGATGGCTTTTAAGTTGTCGCCAATGTCTTCTCTCTTTTAATCTACACCCCTTTCCCCCTCCTTTCTTCTTCCTCTGCTCTCTCTCTCTCTCTTGTGAAAGCCTCCTCCTATCTTGCTCCCTCTGGCACCACCACTGTTGCTACTATCGGTTGTTGCCGCCTTCCTCATGCTTGGTTCTTCTCTTTAGTTTCCTACCAACCCTAACTAGTTCTTTTATGCTTTTTCATGTATATTTTTTATAAATTTAGTTGGTTTAGGGTTTATGTGTATATTTCTAACTAATTTTCTCAAATTGTTAGTTTAGGGTTATATGAACATAATGTTAATGTGATTTGATTTGATTATATTGTTTATAAATGTTAAATTTTTTAAGACTTATTTAAATGTTAATTTTGTCTAAATAAATTGTTGGCTTAGGGTTTAACAATGTGAAGCTTATTGGTTTAACATATTTTGGTGGCATTTGATTTTGATTAGTGTAATTTTCTATGATAAACCACTTTTCAGTATTTATGGGAAAACATGTTATATTTTTTATAGAGAGAAAAAAAAGGGCGTAAGAGAAGGAAGAAGTAAATACTATTAACGAAATATGCTATTTAACAAGCGTTAATTTAAGAATTTTCATGTGATTGAAACATATTTTCAACAAAAAATTATTTTATGGACTTAATAAGATTTTTCCTTTGAGATGGCAATAGAATTTTATCCTTAAAATTTTAGAGACTAATTTTTTGTTATCTCACCTCATCCAAGATAAAATTTTATGTTTTAGTTATTTTAAATTCATTTTTAGGTGTTATATAAACTTAAAATTCAAGTGTTCACTTTTAAAACAAACCAAACTGGAAAACCAAATGAGTTGGTTTGATATGATTTCTAAGATCTTTCAAATTGATTTCAAACCAAACTAAACCAATGAACTTAATGAATCGGTTTGGTTAGGCTTCTAAGCTTTTTCAAACCAAACTAGCTTTTCAATTCTAGGCCTTTCAAAACTTGTTTGGTTTCTAAAGGTCTTCCAAATTTTAAGGCCATTCAAATTTAGTTTGGTTTGGTTTCTAATCCCTTTCAAACAAACCAAACAAGTTTGGTTTAATTTGATTTGGTTTAAAACACTTTCAAATTGATTTGGTTTGATTTTTAAGGCCTTCCAAACCAAATCAAATCGATAATCAATTTAGTTTATAAGTCATTTCAAAGCAAACTAAACAGGTAACTGAAAAAAAAAATATTTTGATTTCTAATGTCTTTCAATCCAAACCAATAGAGTATTTATTTGATCATATCTCTTTTTCATATTTTTAAGAAATTTTAAACAAGATTCTCATTTGAGGCTTGTTTCATCTAGAGGAGATTCTGGTAGAATTAATTGTATTGTATGTTTTTCATATTTTAATTTTTCATATAATATTCAATTTTTTATTTCTTATAATTAACAATATTAATCTAGGTATCTTCAATGAATAAAAAATTTTAGATTATGTTTTTTTTGAAATTTTAGATAAGGATAGAAATCGAGATTGAGATAGAGATCAACTTAAAATCAAAACTATGATCATTTAGGCTAACTTATATTAGACTAAAAAGCCATAAAAAGTATAAAAATTGTTAGAACTCAAATAATGGCCATTTAGGTCAACACCCATAAAAAATGGTATGAAACTAAACAGTGGCCATTTATGTCAATTCAAACCAATAACAGTATGTACATATAGAATAAGAAATATCAATGGCCAATTAAAACGTATCTCACCATATCTTTCTTACACCCACACCTATCAAACTGTGTAAATTAAATTTTTTTCTCTCCCACTGTATTTATATGATATATAAATCGTAAATGGAACTTGTTTGCAATGAAGCAATTTCGAAAGTTAGGAACCCGAAGGTCAAACGAGAGAGCCAGTGTGTACGAGTAGGTAAGTTGCTATTAAGGGGAGGTTTGGTTTTTCTTTAAATCACATACATGGAAACAAGGCTTGCTAGCAGATAAAAAAATATATTGTCGAACTATTTCTTCTTGGGGCATCCCACCCAGAGTATATCAGTCGGAAAGGGGATCGCCAGGGCACCACCTTGCCATAGTCACCTGAATATTTAACTTGGACAGAGCCAGACATACCTTGTCGGTATGGCACCAAGCTAACTGGAAAGAGATGGAAAGAGACTAGTAGAAGGTGACAACCTCCAGAGAGGTGGCGGTGATCCATGCCAACAGATGAAATGAGTAATAATAATTTCTTATACATTGAGGGAAGGCAGCGGTAGACTGGCTAACCAAGCGAGCAACATTGAACAGATAACTGAAGACGACGTTTTTCTATGCAACAGAGATACCGGAAGCACCAACGTCCATAACTGGGAAATGGACAGGAGATGTCAATGTATCACGCAGGACCCGATCCAAAATACATCTGGCCGATCCGACCTCATCCGCACTACATTATTGACCTACTTCAATCCTACCCACATAATTTTTTATTTTATAAACATATTGTTATCAAATTTAATAAATTTAATTATCTAAAAAATTATTATAATATTTATAATAACTTAATTAACATATATTTTTAAGAAGTAAATTATATTTTTAATGAAATTATGCCATAAAAATCTGTATCATATAAATCCAACCCGTTTTGGCCCATTTGACAATCTGGTTTAAAATCGGCAGGTCACCAAATACCGACCCGAAGTAACAGGCAGGCGCGTAGCGTATAGCAGCAACGTCGTCGGAGGTTCTGCTGGTCGGAAAAAAAACTGGCGTTCCCGGAGACGATACAACTTTCCTGAGATTATCACCAGATGATTAAAAAGAAGGGCAAGTGGCTCAACCTACCCGATCGTAGATTGAAAGCCTATTCTCCGTGAGCTCTCCAATAATGAATACAATTTTTAAAAACAAGCACATTAAAATATATATTTTTTTTGAACATCTATTAAAATTATATATAAAGGCATTTAGCAACACAACATCGTCAGTATGGGAAAGTGGTTGAGCTTATTCGGAACAGAATTCACCTTTAGACACCGACAGGCTCATAACAAACAAAGTACATAAGCCGCTCCCCATGAAGGAAAAAAAAAACCTAGGGATCTGAATTCTGTGTTATTTGGTCAAGAGGTCTGCAAGATTACGTGAATTCGTCTAGCCAAACAACTCTAATAAAAAGGAAGACAGCCAGCAAAGGGCTAAAGCATATCCATTCAAGTTCTCCGCCTTCAAACTCCGAAGGGCACATTGGTAAATGATTTTCCAAGTAAATCTCATCCATTTTGTCGATTGCTGCTGTTGGTTCAAATATCAGCCACGAGGAAGTTCCCCGATAAGGAGACCTGAATATCAAAAAAAAAACAAAGTAACATTAAGTGTTTTTTGGGAGATTACGGGTAATTTAAAGCATGGTAAGCCGGACCGAAGTCGCAACTTAGGTCTGACCTGGTCAGTTTGGCTACTGACCAGCCCAACCGTGACCCAATCAGGCTGACCCTCCGGCCGGGTCGTGTCCAGGTCGCGGGATGCGGTGACCAGTCCCGTGGCCCGACCAAAAAAAAGTGACCGTTGCAAGGCATTAACAACTATCAAATTAGCGCAAGGGACCTTAGGGCTCTTCTTCCTCACCTTACAAGGCATTAACAAATTAGCGCAAGGGACCAAAAAAAAGTGACCGTTGCAAGGCATTAACAACTATCAAATTAGCGCAAAGGACCTTAGGGCTCTTCTTCCTCACCTTACTCCTCTTGTTCTCTTGTTCTCATTTTTGTACTCTTTTCCTTATTTAATTATTTAATTATTTTATTAGTTATTTCATTATTATATTATCTAAATTTTAAAGTTTAATTAATTAGTTCATTAGTTATTCAATTAGTTTATTAGTTCATTGTAGTTTAATTATTTAATTAGTTCATTAGTTATTTAATTAGTTTATTAATTATTTAATTACTTATTAAATTAGTTAATTAGTTATTTAATTAGTTAGATAGTTTTTTAACTAGTTCATTAGTAATTTAATTACTTTATTAGTTCATTAGTTAAAATGTTAAACTTTATTAAGTTTTAGGTTTTAATTACATATTTATTTAGTTTAATTAAAGATGTCTTCTTCAAGTCACACAACTCAAACTTTCAGTGCAATCTCGAATGATCCGACTTGGGCACATTACAACTTGCTCTCCATAACTATGATAATTATGGTGATTCTTTGAGATCTAATTTTAGGATGATTGTTTGAAAAAGTGACAAGTATAATTGTCATGTATATTTATACTATACTATGTACTCAACTCAAATGACACGAGAGAATACATAAATTATATAAAAAATATAGATAATGTAAGATTGGAATAAAATTAATGAATTATTTTTTCAAATCACGTTACTTTTTTTTTCAAATTTTTATATTTTTTGTCATTTTTTAACAATTTTTAGAATTTTTCAAAAAATAATAAAATAATAATAGGTCACGCCCGGTTGCAACCCCAGACCCAATGATCCTTGATTTAAAGTCTTGCAACCTCAAGTCATCCGAATGTGGAACAGAAGAATCCTTCTGTTCTACCTGAGCAATAAGTTTTAAGCCATAAATCAACTATAGTCCTGGACTCCTGGTTTCCCCTAAGCATGAAGTTTTGTAAAGTTGTAGGTAACCAAGATTCCAGGTTTTGAAAATGATACCATTAAGAAACTGATTAGTGACACCAGACGATTAGTTAAGCCCACATAACTAACTCGGGTATGGAGTGGATGCATTTAGCTGAATAATACTTGAAATCAGGGTTGATGACCTCTCCAAACTACGCTGAATTTTGGACAATTGTCTATTTCGAACTCTTAAGATAAAGAAACATCCAGTTTCAAGCACGAGGTTGATGATATGAAGAGAAATGAAATAATGACACTGCATCCAACAGGCAGAGTGCTTAAGAAAAAAAAAATAGCTGGGCTATACTCCATATTTCTGCTTTTGCAGTAGAAAGGTCAGTCTAATAAAATTGATGTTTCTCAGGCCCCAAACAGAAAAAAAGATCATTTCACTATTCTGTGAGTTCAGCTGAATGAATCTTAATGAAATGTGTCAATTAGGCCAAAAGATTCAAATAAGTAAGCCCCCATCTTTATGTCCCCTATTAACTGTAAGTATCTCAAACGTCATGACTCCCAGATAATTTAAAGTAAACACTGTAATACGAAGCCAGATTAAAGCCAGATTTTATCTGGCTCCGTTGCAGGCCTAAAATGGAGGGAGAAAAACTTGATATCCCAGCCTTAACCTTCCAAT